>CM053627.1:40696177-40744423 GCA_028646595.1 Phalanger gymnotis | reverse complement strand
TCACCAAAGAAGGATTCCAAAGTCTGAGACTGAATCTGGGTGTGTTTTCACTGCCTGGCCATGTTCCCAGCCAATTTACTTGACCCTTGAGTTTTTCAGCAAGGTATGACTGCTTGTAGACTAAAGAGTTCTATGTTCCATGCTTGGGGGTGGATGAGCCAGCTCTGCCTCACCAGCACTCCTCCTTCCCCAAGAACCCCCAACCTGGACTGGACTTAGATCTTCAGCAGGCTCTTCACTCCTGCTCTGATCTGCCACTTAATTCCTCCCACCAGGTGGGCCTGAGGCCAGAAGCAACTGCAGCTCTGTAGCTGCCACACCTTGGCTGCCCCCCAGGGGTGGTGGCCAAACGGCAAACTCCCTGTCCCCAGCAGCTTTTCCCACTAACCTACTCTATTGTCTTTGGTGTTTGTGGGTTGAGAAGTCTGGTAACTGCTGCAGCTCACTGATTCAGGGTGCTAGGGCACGCTCCACCCAGCTCCTGGTCTGGTTAGTCCGCGCTGCCCATGCTAGGCTCTGCTCCCTCAGCTTCGCTCCCCTCTGCTCCCAGCTCCGTGCGGGATAGACCTTACCCAGAGACTATCCAGGCTGTCCTTATCTAGAGCCCTGCTTCCCTCTGCTACCCTGTGGGTTCTGCAGTTCTAGAATTGGTCCAAAGCCATTTTTTTATAGGTTTTTGGAGGGAGTTGGCAGGGAGCTCATGCTAGTCCCTGCTTTCCACCTGCCATCTTGGCTCTGCCCCCTTGGTAGTAGACTATTTCAGTGGAAATGGCTGTAGCAGGATTGGAGAGACCCATGTATTGGCAATCAAAGTGGGTTCTAAGCACTTCATTCAACCAAGTGCCCTTGAAGAGTTTGGCCTTTATTTCCTTGATTAAATTAGGAGTCCTTGATGACCTCCTTGCCTCAAGGGAAAGCCTAGTTCACATGGGTTTGAGTGACATGTTGCATTTTTGTGATGACTTTAGGTCACGTGGGTGAGTGGCATGTGTGACTCACCTTTGACCCTGAAAAAGACATAAAACCAGAGCTTGGCTTTCTCTTTTTTTCGGAGCTCTGACCTGCAGCAGCAGTGACGTGTGACTCTGAGCCAGTCATTATCGAGCTCCCGGCTGAACTCAGATGTTGGTAACTATGAACTGTATTTGGTCTGTTTATAAATGTATGTTTGTAACTTGTTTGTATTGCTCTAACGTTTAGGGTGCTGGCTTTTTCCCCTGAACTGAGGGAATGATATTCGTATGCTGGATTAAATTGAGATTGTTAACCCCTTAACGCTGGTTTCCTTAGCAAAGCAGATCAAAAGAACATGGGCTTGCAGCGTTCTGTGAGCTGGTTGTTGTTGGTTTTACACCCCAACAGCAGCTGCTAGCTGGATTGTTGCAACAACCAATTAAAGATAAATGGATTTGGAGTGATAGTCCTCTGGAGAAAGGTTCTTTAAGGATTGTGAACTTCTCATGGCAGAAAGAAGTGCCACCTATGGATTGTAAAGAGCACCAGCCCTTGGGTCTCAGTAGAGAGCTACAACTAAAGGGAACTTGACGAAGACTCCACAAAAGGAGAGGGTCAGGGGTTGGGAGGTCCACCTTTGCCACATGTGTTCCCTACATATGTGCCTCACTACTCTTATACCTTAAGTATGGTCATTTTGTTTGTGGGAGAGTCCGCCTTGGATTTTAGAGATAATATACCAACTGTTCTTACTGCAAATTTTTAGTAAATTCCTTTTAAAAATGCTAATTAACTCTGACTGGCTGTTTGTTAATGGAAAGCACGCTGGTCGGGGCTTATGAGCAACAATACTAGAAACTCAGCTTCTACTCTCTCCTCAGAGAGAACAAGTAGCAATAGCTCCATTGGGGTTTGGCAGCTCCCAAATCACAAGTTTAAATGCAAGTTAGGGGAGTAGCCTATGGGGGCAGGGAATGCTACCTTTTATCTACTCTTAGGGGCAGCTAGGTGGTGCAGTGGATAGAGCACCAGCCCTGGAGGCAGGAGGACCTAAATTCAAATGTGACCTTAGACACTTACTAGCTGTGTGACCTAGGGCAAGTCATTTAACCACAACTGCCTCTTTAAAAAATAAAAAAATTTTAAAAAATCTTCTCTTAAGAAAACCAAATTGTAGATAATAGAGATTTGTGGTATGATATACAAGCCTCTTTCTCTGTTCTTCTTTCTATAATGAAATGTTCATACTTGTTTGTTGTTCATAATAATTAAAAAAAGAAAAGATTTTTTTTTTTTGATATATACAAAAGATGGAAGCAAGGGAGAGGATGGATACAAAAGTGTGCATGAAATGCTAAAGGTGAGAATGAACTCAGGCTGATAAGGAAAGCTAAGATCAATAAAAAGCTATGGGGGGTGGGGGGAAAGAGTAGGATCAGAGAACGTCCATTTTCAAGGTCAATAAGGTGATGATAAATGATAGAGAGAAGGCAGAGCTGCTCAACCATCATTTTGCTTATTTTTCCTTTCCCAGTGAGAATGAGCTCTGAACTAGAAAGAACAAACATAAATGATAGGAGGCTGGAACCAAAGATAAGAAGGGAGACAGTAGGAGAACATTTTAGCTGCCCTTGAGTTCAAGTCACCAGTACCTCAGGATACTGAAAAAAACTGGCGAGTCAAGATTATGGAGAATGGGAAATTTCCTGCAGGTTGGAAGAAGGGCAAATGTCCTGATTTTCACAAAGGGGAAGATCATACAAAACAGGACAGGGAGCTCAAGGCAAATTCCTTGCAAACTTCCAGAATGTATTTTTTTAATCTAGTGGATGAAAAGCTGCACTTCCTTTCTGAAATCTCTCCAGACTCTTTTGTCTTGAGCACTGAACACGCCCCAGTTGTCCAGCTAAATAAAAGAGCCTGGCCAGGAGGGATTGGCTTTGGGCTCTGCTCTGATCCTGGGAGGTCTGTCTTCAGGACTCCCTTTCCCTAATGAACAAAATGGGGAGGTCCTGGTAGGAGCTTACCAGCCCTTTGGAGCAGGTTTCATTTAGCTTCACGTCCGCTAGGTGGCGGAATATAGCCAATACAATGCCGGACTTGGTACTCAGGAAGACCTGCGTTCACATCCTTAGCCTCTCTCAGCCACAGTTTCCTATCTGTAAAATGGGGATAATAACTATGCCTTCCTCTAACCTCTAAGGATTGTTGTGAGAGTCAAAGGAGATCACGATACCCGTAAAGTGCTTTTCTAACATTAAAGCATTATGTAGATGCTGGCCACTTGGAACATTTTGACTTTTCAGTGCAACTGTTTTAGAAAAGATATTTGATCTGTTCAGAAGAGGTTCGTACATTAAATAACAAATGCGACTGTTTGTAAATATGTATATATTCCTACATTATGGCATTGTATATCATTATGCATGTGTTCTGCATACATATGTACTAGGGGAAGCGACTATTCTGCAGCTTGTTTAGATTTGTGGGTTAGCAGGTTCTGCTTCGTTCGAGTGCTAATGCATCTGCCCGCCACCGCCTCCCCCACGTTTCAGACCCCCCCCCCCTCCCATCCCCCACCTCCCGCCACACTCAATATGGCGACAACGTCACCATGTCATTTGACCTCATCCACGGGCCGGCCCCAAGGAGGAGGAAAAAAAAGGTTGAGGGTTTTCGTACGTCACTTCCACTTCCCCTCGCGCAGGCGCTTTCATTTCTCCTCGCCAGAGTGACTAAGATGGAACCGTTGTTAGAGCCGCGCTTGAGTTTGTGGGCCGGAGGCCCCTCACCGGGCCAGTTCTACCGCATCCCGCCCGTCTCGGGAGCTCTCCCGGGGCCGGACAGTACGGTCTGCGGAAGCCCGATTACTCGGACGCAGTGAGTAACCACATCACTTTCTTCCTGGATCCGGTCTGATCCGGGTCTGAGGTTGCCAGGGGGAAGTCGGAGGGGAGCCTGGGGGGACCGCGGGCTGGGCGGCGGCTGGAGCCGGGTCCGGGGTTCCTGGGGTGGCGGGCTGGACGGCGGGGAGTGGGAATGGGGTGGAGGCGGCCCGGAGAGCGGGGCAGGGGAGGCCGGGGAGGCCGGGGGGTGGGTACCGGAAAGAACCCTAGAGAACCGGAAGTGGAGATGTCGTGTTCTCTGGGGGCGTTTCCGGCGCCGGCCTCGTTGCCGCCCTCTCTGCGGCTGACCCCTGCACCCCAGCCTTTTTTTGCTCGCTGCTGGGGAGCTGTTCCCCTGAACCTTTCTCTTGCTCCTTTCCTTCTTCACAAGCCCTTCCCGCAGTCTCCAAGCATGGCCGACTCCGCCCCAGTCTTTCCCCCTCCGCCGGTGCCCAGAAAGGGGCCCTTCTTGCCTTCTTCATGAGGCCCTTGCTTTAGGGACATTTTCGTCTTTTTTCTGTCTGTTCTGTGTTACCGATGTTACCGACTCTTCAGTCCTTCCCCCAAGCTTTGGTCCGGATCCTCATTTAGCCTCTTCTTTCTTCCTCTCCTCTCCTCCCATGGTTTCAATTGTAACCCGAATGTCGATGACTCTCCCGAGGCGGTGTTTCCGTCTCTAAACTCCAGCCGCAGCACCCCGTTAGATCACTAGAAGCAGGGCCAGGGCCCACCAGCTCAGTGAGACATCATGCACCATCACCCCCGCACCCCCCCAATTTATCCTCCACTCTTTAGGGCCCCAGCCTCTCTTACGGGCACCACCCCCTGAAGCTGCGGCCTTCCCTTCTCTCTCCTCAGGATCCCACGTTGAGCCAGTTACCAGGTCCTGGTAATTCTACCTCACATCTCTCTCCCGTCTGCTACCTCATTCCCGTTAATACTGCCCTCATCCTAATTCAGTTCCTCACGGCCTCTATCCTAGACTATTGCCATAAACTTCAAACTTTCTTCTCTCGGTTCTATTTTATCCTTCACACTGATGCTCAAGGAACCTTCCTGGGAACTTCTCCATGGCCCATTGCCTCCTAAAAGACTTAAAGAAGGGTAGTGTTGTCATCCTAGCTGGACAGCACTATTTTTCATCCTCGGTTCTTCTTCCTTTTCCTATCTTCATGCCTTCGCACAGACTATTCTTTGCTTGGAGTAGATTTCCTGGTTTCTCTTCCTCCCCTCATATCCACCTTTCTATCTTTGGAAACTTATTTCAAAGCTCAACCCAGATACCACTTTTTTCATGAAATTTTCTCTCAATCTGTCACCTAAGTGAAAGGAATCTCTGCCTCAAATCCCCCAGAGCGTTTTGTTTAGTTCTCTTTGCCCCCGACCGCATTTTACCTGTTGTCCTATTCATATTCTTACCTGCTGTATCCCTCTCATTAGATCATAAGCTCCGAATGTTGAATTGGGAGGGTGTTTGTGTCTTCTGGTTTACCAGTTTTTTTGCTATGTGCTGTAGCAGAAAGAGTGCTGGTGTTGGAGTCAGGATGACCTTGATTTAAATCCTCTCTGAAATAGTCACTAAATATATGATAAGCAAGTCCCTTATTCTCTGAGACTCACTTTCCTTGTCTGGACTATGAATGAGGATACTATTATTTTCAGCATCTACCTCACAGGATTGCTTTTTAGGCTCAGATGAGATAATGTATGTCAGGTGTTTTGAAAATTTTAAAGTGCTTATCACTCTTGCATCTTTCCAGGAACCCAATGGTGACAGGGACTTCTGTCCTAGGTGTGAAATTTGAGGGTGGTGTAATAATTGCAGCTGATATGCTGGGTTCCTATGGCTCCCTGGCTCGTTTCCGAAATATCTCTCGAATCATGCGAGTAAACAACAATACCATGCTTGGTGCTTCTGGGGACTATGCTGATTTCCAGTATGTGAAGCAAGTCATTGACCAGATGGTGTAAGTCAATATGAAGACCCACATCATTTGGCTGGATATGGTGCCAGTTCAGTGAAGAGATCACTTCTCATTTCTAGGACCCTACCTTGAGAAGTCCTCAAGTGGGGAGGAAGGAACCATCATTTCCCTTCCACACAGAGCATATAGATTGTTTTGCTTAGACTGTAGCAAGAGAGAGGGAGGGTGGACCCCAGAAATGGGAGATGCAGCAAGAGCTGGGCTGTTTTCTTCCCACAAAACTCAGCATGAGAGACTGGGATTTTATTGGGGGATTGGGGGGTAGGAGGCTGCTGCCTTACTGTTTTCCCCCTCTTGATCATTTCTCCTGAAGGATTGATGAAGAGCTGCTGGGTGATGGACACAGCTATAGCCCAAAAGCCATCCACTCTTGGTTGACTAGAGCCATGTACAGCCGCCGCTCCAAGATGAACCCACTCTGGAACACCATGGTTATTGGTGGCTATGCTGATGGGGAAAGGTTGGTTTGGACACATCTGTTCCTTTGACAGATAGCCCCTCCTCTGCCCCCAGTCTGTTTTTAGCTGCTCACTTCTAGCATTCTGGGTCCCATCCTTACCAAAGTTCAGAAATTAATGGTAGGGTGGGATCTGGGGAGTTGCAAGATAGAAGAGGTCCTCTGACAAGTCTAGCTGTCTCTTTCTAGCTTCCTTGGCTATGTGGACATGCTTGGTGTAGCCTATGAAGCCTCTACGCTGGCCACTGGTTATGGTGCCTACTTGGCTCAGGTAAGTAGGCAGAGATGGGGGAAGGGAAAGAAAACATTTTGCCTAGATCCCTGACCTTGACCTCCCAATTCTGACAGAAATGAAAGGCTTCTAATAGCCAACATTCAAAAGTACAAGGCTGTGAAACATTGAACAGAATATTTTCCTTAATGTGAGAAATGTTCAAGGTATTTGGTAAAAATGTACCTTCTTTGCTGTGCTGTCTCCACCCCACCCCCCACCCCCATTCCATAATCCTGTGGTTCTTTCCCTCTCAGCCCCTGATGCGAGAGATTTTGGAGAAGAAGCCAGTTCTAAGCCAGGCAGAGGCACGGGAGCTGGTGGAGCGTTGCATGCGTGTGTTGTACTACCGAGATGCTCGATCTTATAACAGGGTGAGAGGTGTGATCAGGTCAAGGGTTAAAGTGCTGGGGATGTCATTGAAGGTCTGTGGGTCAGTTGGCCTCCTTAAAGCAAGTTCTTTAGGATTTAAAGTGCTTATCCCCTTATTCCTCATCTTACCCCTCTTAAAATTTGAGGGAAGGAAAACCCCTAGGCCTGACTTCTAACACCAGGCCAGGCTCGCTGGAACCATTTGACGCCTCCCAACAATTACATACTATCATACTGTTCTCCCCTTTAGTTTGAAATCGCCACAGTGACCGAGAAAGGAGTTGAAGTGGAGGGACCTCTCTCTGCAGAGACCAATTGGGATATTGCCCACCTGATCAGGTGACTTGAAATTCATGGTTTCTTTTCTTTGAGGGTGGGGTATTAGGGATTGTAGATGTGGATAGTTGTGGATGCTAGATCTGTTGGATGAGGCTTCTTCCTTTCCTGGAAATGGAGGGTTTTGAGTTGTTCTCAGCTAGAACGTGGGCAGTAGTTGGAGTGAATTCAGGAAAACCTGAATTTGAATCCTGCCTCTGTCTTTTACTACCTGGGGGACCATGGTCATTTAGCTTCCATTTAATCTTTTAAAACTAAATGTTTCTGCCTTTAGAGTAAGTGTTCTTTTCTTTTTTAGTGGCTTTGAGTGATGCAGTTTTATCTCCAGCCTCATCTATCGTGCCCTAGAACTCCTGGCCCTGTTATTAAGGCCATGTTGGCTGTCCCAGGACTGAGATTTGACTTTTTCATTTTGAGATTGGTAGGAAATAAATAATTGTGGACCTCCTGTCTTTGTCCTTGTGGGATAAGATGGGAGCCTTATGTGCAGACAGTGGCGTAAGTCTCTATTCCCTCAAGAGATCTTTGTTCAAGAGAATTAATTTGTTCTATGAAGACATGGCACCTACACTGCTGATTTCTTTCTGACCTATAGGCTGAGACTCTGTAGAAGAATCCTTAAATATATGTGACCTGAAATAAACATGTTCCTGTAAGATTGATGCTAGTATTCTAATGTAATCTTAACCATGGTTTCAATAAAACTGTATCTTTGTAAAATTATTTCATAGCCCAAATGTGTTTTGAGGGTTTTCAAGACTTTTAAACATACTATGATAATCTAGTGGCAAAGACTGATGAGAATTGCAAATACCGACAGTCACAAAATAGACTTTACTTTCCCTGAAGGAAATAAAATCCCTTTGAATGAAAAGTAGAAGAAAGCCAAAGGCAGAATGGGGCCTTGGTTTGAAACTTCCAGTGCAGAAAAGACATGTGCCTCACTCCATCCACCTGCTCTTTCTTGACCTCATGTCTCATTACAGAGAGGTCTGCAAAATTGCCCACTTAGGTATAAAGCAAGGTAAAGTTTGTATGGCCTCCCAAAATCACAACTGAGCATAGGACAGGAACCCATCTGTAAACCAAACCATCCTCTTTGGTTATGGTTCTAAAACTTTAAATGATCTCTGGCATATCTCAGCTTATATTTTACCTCTCATTTATAACCTGTATGTTTAAAGAATTTAAGTCACTGACATTTTTAAAACCCATTTCCAAAGCAGTTGATGAATTTCAAAGCCAAGTAAAAATTATATAATTACATATTCTATCCTTAGCTAAACTTGACATCAGCAAGAGGTGTGTTTTCCCCTTTATGTATGATCATTCCTCCCTTAAGTTACATACCTAGTTATTGAAAGAAATTAGGAGGAAGAGGTTTTGCCGAGGCAGAATGGTCCACACAGTATAAAATACCAGCCTCTGCTACCCCCACCTCCACCCAACTTTCTCTCTTAATGGCTAACAAATTTGGTTCTGAAAGGGCAGTTTCTAAACATTTGACTCAAATAGGATGATTTATTGCCAAATTCTGATTTTAGAGAGGGCAGGGCACATGTAGGGGATACAACTCAGGCTTATCACTCCAAAGACAAGGAAGGATACCCAGAATAAAAACGAGTTGTTTATAAATCCATTTTCCCTGGTTTTATTAAATGTTCCACTTATGTACATTTTAAAGACGAATCATTTACAGGTCTGTGCACACTGCTTCTTGGCTCCCTGGAGGGAAAGTTGCTAAAAACCTCAGGATGGACAAACAGAACCATGTAGCCCTGGGTGAGGTGGGCTGGTGGTTTTTTTCCTCTCTTTACTGTTATGTCAAAATGCATTTATTTCAGTTTATACCTTAAGTACATACAATAAAAAAAACCCTCAAACATGCAAATCGTAGAAAAATTGTTTTTTTTTTCCTTTTTTCTTCTTTGAAGCTGGCAGTGAAAAATAAAAAGATACAATGTCTCTGTGCACACCCCAGTCTATCTTGTCTCCACGTTGGGCTCTTCTCTCTAGCTCTAGGGGAAGTGTGGCAAAGCCACAGGGGTATTGGCTACATTTTTTTTTACCTTTAAAAAAAATTTTTAAGGTTAACCATGGCCTGTATGACTATGCCTCCTGGCTATGGTGCACACAATCTCCTGAGCAGGCTTGGGTTTTTCCTTCTCACCCCAGGACCCTCTACTCATAAGGGAGCTGGCAGGATCCAGACCAGCACACGGGGGAGAGAGAGGGGGGGATCCCACACCCCACTGTGTGCTTCGGCCTTCAGTTACTTTGTTTACTCCAGGCTCCCACATCTCTAGACATAGGATAAAACTCTCATCAGGAGAGCGGGAAGGAGCAGAAGGACAAGAATGGGGAAAGGGAGTCAAGTATTCACAAACAAAAGTGAGAGCTTATTTACTTTGTGTGAAAATTACTTTTAAAAATCCAAAAAACATTCTGGATAATTAGAGACGGTTTCACGCATTTTTAAAGCCACAATTTTATATCTAGGTCACTGCAGAAACCAACCTCTCTGGGGAAGAAAGGAGAAAAAGGAGGGAATGGGGGAGACTTGAGTTAGGTGATTTTTTTTAAATCTTTTTTTTCCCTTTTATGTATAAAAGGTGTTAAGACCACAATGGAAAAAAAAAAGATACACATATATATACATATATGTGTATGTGTGTGTATATATACACACACACACATATATATATATATGAAATATACCAGTTTGTCAGCTACATATTTTTGTCTTTCTCATCTTCAGAAATGGTATCACGTTGACAATGGTTAGATAGTATCATGCCCAAAGACATCAGCCACACGATAAAAAAACAGAACGATGATACAGTTGAGGTAAGAAGGGGAACAAACCAAAAAAAAAAATCATTCACCCGTGATGGATTTTTTTTCTTTTTCTTAAATTTCGTTGGAAAAATACCAAACACAGCGATTTAAATTTTTTTTAAAAAGTCATGAAAACCTGTTTACGGCAGAAGCTGAATGGCCTCTGGCCAGCTCCTCAGCTCAGATATGATCAGTTAGTTTCCTTTAATTCAAAGGGAAGTATGGACCAACACAAAGAGGGGTGTGTGTGGGGTGTGTGGCAGAAAATGAAAAACCAAAGTTCCCATCCCCTTGTACCTCACTCCCCCTGCCTACTCTTCCCTTCCCCAGGATTCTACCCCTCAGATTTCCATCAAATCCAGGTCAGCCTCTTCAAAGCCATAGAAAGACTCTGTTTCACTTTCACCCTCAAAGAGCTGATGAAGGCTCTCAGGCTCAGTTACCTCTTCAGGGGATGGTCTGGATTGGGGGGTGGAAGCTGCAGGCTCCTCCTCAGTCTGCTCACCATTCAGCTTCAGCTGCTCCTCCAGAGAGGTAATCAGCTCCTCCTGCATGTCTGCATTACGTGTAGGTGAGTTAGCAGTGCCGTCTGGGCCAGGCAGGACACTGGCCACCAAGAAGGACTGCTGGACTAACTCTGGGCAGTCCCCGATGACCTCCAGCACCTCTGCCAGCCAACAAAGCACCAGCTGAAGGAGGATGTCGGAATCACACGTGCCATCTGCCATTTCGCGGGCCTGCTCTTTCCACTTCTTGTGTATGAAGTTCTTGACAGTCCTTTTGATACACACGTCCAAAGGCTGGATCTTAGAGCTACAACCTGCAGGCACCACAGCAGGCAGGGTACTGTAGGAGCTAAGCATAGACAACACCTCCTCAGACAGGTGGGTGCGATGGCAGTCCATCACCAGCATGCCCTTGCTGCGCTGGCATGCCGTGTGCTTCTGCCACACCCGTGATGACCACAGCTCCATGATCTCATCATCGCTGTAGCCACTCTCTTTGGCCTCCAGCAGGATAGACTCTGGCACGTTGGTAGGTTGCTCCATCTGCCCCCTATAGAAGACCAGAGTGGGAAGGACAGTGCCATCTGCCAGGATGGACAACACAACGTCACACCATGGCTCCCCTGTGCCCACCGTCTGCAGGGCATTCTCCTTCCGATCATCACTGCTTAGCACCTCAGCATCCAGAAACAGGGAGATCTCATCAATGGCCACGATCATAGAAAGAGGCAGGTCCTGGGTATGGATCTGCCGCTGCACAAATTCAATGAAGAGCCCAGCATTTTCTGCCACTTCCTTGGGTAGGGTATGAGCCACTGCCCGCCGGGCATGAGGCGTCAGGTGGTGCCGAAGCATGAACCGCACTGCCCACTCATAGGAGATCTTGAAACCACCCTCTAGTGAACGCCCAATTTTGGTGGCCTTCTGGAAAAGTGTTTCTTCATTGACAGGAAGCTGCTGCTCCCGCTGCGTCAGGACCCATTCGGCCAACTTCTCCTCAGCTTCTAAGCTCAGATACTTGCCCTCCAGATTCTCTCCTTGGGAGGCCTGGAAACGCCGCAGCCAGCGCCGAATACGTCGTTGTGGGTTGCGGAAATGCTCGGCTGCCTGCTCAGTATTACAGCATAAGGCAAACAGTACCACTCGCAGCTTCTTTACTGACAGCTGTTCCTTCTTACCAGCTCCACCGAAGGCCCCAGCTGCAGTTGGCTCAGGTTCCGACATAGCTAGGGCCCCTTCCTCTTGCTCATCAAGACTCAGGCACTCGGCCCCCTCCACATGCAGAGGGGCTGCTGCTGGAGTCTGAGGGCAATTAGTGGCTGATGGAGGGGACAGAAGCGGAGACTGGGCTGAGAGCAGCTGGGCCTCAGGTACAGGTGGCTCCCCACACTCAGGGGAGGCGCCCACAGGTTTCACAGTGGCAACTTTGTTGTGGGGGAAAGCAGAAGGGTAAGTGTTCTTCATGCCCCGGTCATGGGCCTGGCCATGCCTAGAAGAAAAAAGAAGAGCAAAAAGAAAGTCCTCTTTTGAATAATAGAAGATATAGGGGGAAAGGATCAAAATGCTCAACACTGAAACAAAGGCACTCGGGAAGGAACTTGGTTACCTGGAGTGGGATATCCAAGTCAGTCCTGCAGAATGAGAAGGCAAAGAACACAGTTAGTTCAATGAGAAACAAACTTTCCCCCACTATAAGATCAGTAATAGCTGAGGTTTTAACCTCAAATATACATACAAAGACAACATTCCTTGATTTAATGCAGCAAACCCTAGGCAGAACCTGAGGAGGGGACAACTGAGGCCAGCTAGAAATACATGGCCTCCCTCCCTTTCCTGTTCCTTCCCCAACTGACCTCGCGGTAGGATATTGCTGGATTGATGTGATGGATTGAAGACCAGATGTTTAGCCATGGCATCTCCCACAGAAGTGACAAAGACGCAAGAAGTACAGGCCAGTTTGATCCCGCTGTGGCAAAATAGAAGGTGGCATGAGGCAAATACAGATGTTTGAGAAATGAGCTCCACTTTTCTTATTGTCCCAACCACACGGAAATCCTTGGTAATAGCATCACAAATGCCATGCTTGCCTTACCTGACAGTAGAGTTCTTAAACAAAGCCAAGTACTTGGGGCTCTTCCGTGGAACATGATTGCTGAGGCAAAAGAAAACACATGTTAACCCATCCAACTAGAGATCCTGGCTGCTCCTCTCAATGGCTGCAAGAGCGGAGATGCTGCTTCCACCCCTCCTGCTTCCAGCCACCTTCCCAATCCCTTTCTTCCTACCAGGTTAGAAACTGAGGCATGAAAGCTAACAGACAGTTAGTTTAGAGGGCCTGAGGCCTCGTGCAGGCAGGGAGGTAGGGAACAGATTGTGGAGAGCTTAGGGTGCTAAGAGGACAAGTCGGAGGGGCTGATGTCTGGTCACATGGCCTACTTGATCATGTGGTTGGCATATGCTCTGGAGCAGCAGGTGCTATAGCGACACAGGGAGCAGTGTACATAGGTAGGGAAGTGATTGGGGAAATCGGGGATCTCAAAGCTGCACTCCAGGCACGTTTGCCGGCCCATGACACTCCTGTTAAGAGAAAGGGAGAATTTCATTAGTTCTGGGTGAATCTCATTAGTGCTACAGCGGTTCCCCTAGGCCCCCACAGAAAGGCTACCAGACTGCCTCGGTGTTTGGTAACCATTCTACCCAACCAGCCCCTAGTGGCCCAGCACTCAGTGGAAGGCGCTGACATTTTCTTGACGGCTTTCTTCTGGATGCTTCGCTGGATTGGGGGATAAAGGAAGATGGGAAGAGGGTCTGCTGGGGTAGTCATGGGGGCTGCCTCTTGCAAGGCATTAGGTGGTGCGTCATTTGAGGAGACAGGCACTGTTCGTGGCTGTCCTCGGGATGCCCGGATGGTCACCTGGAAATGGGCAAAAAGAAGGTCCACTTAGATGGACAGGCTGACTCCTGGTGTCCAATGGGGAAGGAGGATGAAATGCTTAAGATGCTGATGCTCCTCCCGACCTGCTCTGTGGCTCCCAGCGGCCCTGGCCCTTTACCTTGGTGCCTGGCTTCAGGCCTTCCAACTGCTTGGGCTTTCGGAAGGTTTTGTGATGCTGAAGTTTGTGCTCTATTTTGTCCTTGGCAAACAGAAACTGCAGCCGGCATTTATTACAGTGATAGACACTCTTCTTCTGAGGAATGAGAGACATTTAAAAAAAAACAAAACAGGAACAAAAAACCCCAAAGCAAAAACAAACCCTGAAAGGCCCAAGCTAAGAGTCATTCCCTGAGTAGAGAGAGGGCAGATCAAAAGCCAACAGACACTTCACACCCATTTACTCTGGTTGGGAATGTGGTTTAAGAGGGAAAAGCAAGACACCCAAAGATAGCAATACTTGCTCTTCAAGAGGATGGACTCAAAGGCGTGAGTCATCCTCTCAGCTCTTCCTGATTTGCTGTTCAGTATTAGGCAAATCATTCATCACCTCAATCTCTCTATCTTAAGGATGGGAATATTATTTATTCCTAAACAAATTGTACAGGATCACCTGAGAGGTCCCTTTGAGGAGGGATTTTTTCCTTCACTGTATTTGTATTCCCAGTGACTAGCAAAGGGCCTGGCACCTAGAAGGCCCTTAGTACATGCTTGTTGATTGATTCATTGATCTTATTTGATTGTGACAAAGAGAGGGCTTCTACTGTTGAAGTGCATCTAAGAAAGGGAAGGAAAGGAGAAAGGGAAAGGGAAAGGGATAAGCATTTATATAGCACCTACTGTGTGCCAGGCACTAAGTGCTTTATGAATATTATCACATTTGATTCTCACAACCCTGCCAGGTGGGTGCTGTTATTACCCCCATTTTACAGTTGAGGAAACTGAGGCAAACAAAGGTTAAGTGACTTGCCCATGGTCACACAGCTATTAAGTGTCTGGGGCTGGATCTGAACTCAGGGCTTCCTGACTCCAGGCCCAGCACTCTGTGCACTACGGCTCCAGTAGCTGCCTCATCATCTCAGTGCTGAGAGCTTTCCGTGCAATCCAGTTTGACAGGCTCTGATACGGAATGTTCAAGTTGGGTTAGTAATAATCATTTTGTTTTGCCTTTTCTGTAAGGCCAAAAGACCTAGAGGAGGGCAAATCAAGATAGTGAATATAGGGGTACTAGATCTTTCTTTTAAGGGACTAAGACTGATGATACATCTGTCTATCTAGCCAAGCTTCTGTGTCAGCATTGGCAAGCCACAAGTGAGAGGCAAGGGGAAGTTACCTGGTGCCTCATGAAATGTTGCTGGAATGCATTGCCATTTTTGAAGACCTTCAGACAGTATGGGCAGAGCAGATGCCGAGTGTCCTCATGGACCATGCGAAAATGACCATCCACCTCTGAGTACAGTGAAGAGCGGTACTGACACACCTAATCGTGGGGGGATGAGATGGAAGGTCAGGGGTTAAGTGGCCAAGCCACAGACAGGAAAGGCGGCCAAGTCCTGTCCTGATACAGATGAAACACATAACCATGCTGGGAAAAGAAGCAGCTCTTTCAAAGGCATAGAAACCCCAGTTGTGGCTACACCTATAGACAAGTAGAGCTAAGCTTAAAAACTATGTGGGTGTCCCAGGGTGGCAGACGCACAGAAGAAAAGGGTCCAGGAAGAGAGGCAGAAGCTGATGCTCTGGACCAGAAGACAACACACTTTTCCCTCCTGGGTATGAATCTTCTAGAAGGGGCAGGTTTTGGAAATGACAACTGGCCCTTACACATACCATTCAATACCCTTACGGATATATGCTTTGATCCTCTGCGACCGTCCCCAGAGTGGCCAATGAGGGAGGAGTCAGAAAGTAAAGTGATACCTGGCAAACGTAAGGCATCTCCCCGGGCTTGTGGGTGTCCTTCATGTGCTGGAGGAACAAGGGCTCACTCTCAAATGCCCACTCACAAATCTTGCACTTAGCTGTAAGGGGGGGGGGCGGGAATCAAGAGGTCAACCCAACAGTCGTCAAACCCAACATATTCTTCTCTCACATTAACTTTTATGCTAGAAAGAGGGAGAATCATCATCACGATCATACTGCTAGTCTAAGAAGTGAGAAATAGCACGGTACAGTGGACGGGGGACAGCCTTGGAATTGACAAGAGCTGCATCCAAGTCCTGCCTGAAATGTATGAGCTCGCGCATAACCATGAGCAAGGGATTTCATGCCACAGTACCCCAAGTCAACCTCTAAAAGTCTGTTAACTTGGAGATGAGTACCCCATCTGCACCAGGGGAGGGAATTTCCAAACTGAGAGTTCCCTACACAGATAAAATCACAGGTCAGAACCAATAAATAACAGTAATTAAAGGTATCCAGTCCTTTGAATATCTGCTGTTCATTCAATACATTTATTAAGTGCCTACTCTAAGAAAACATGTAATTTTCACCACAATTCGTGAATACAGTTGATAAATGCACAAGACAAACTTTTAACTGAATAATTTTTATGTCTCAGGTTACTGGTAACAGACTGCTCTCAATTTGTATTCCTAAAAAAGATGTGAAGGCCTCCACTTTCTTCTTGCTCTCCTCTAAGTCTGTGTGGTTTGGCTCCCTACTTCCTCATTCAGCTGAATCCACCACGATCTCTTCATGGTCACCTCCAATGGCCTTCTCTCTGTCCTCATGCTGCTGAAGCTCTTGAAGCCTTTGACATTGCCTGTCAACCTCCTCCTCTGTAGACATTGCCTGTCACCCTCCTGCCCTGTACACTCTTTGCTTTCTAGTGTTCCATGACACTGCTCTCTCCTGGCTCAGTCCTTCCTGATTATGCCTTCTCAGTCTCCTTGGCTAGATCTTCATAGATCATGTTCACTAACCAAGGTTCTGTCCTTGATCTTCTTTTCTCCTTCCATTATATTTCTCCTGGCTATCTATCTCATCAGCTGCCATGGATTCAAGCAATACCTTTATGCAAATGATTCTGAGATCTATTTATATAGCACCCTAACCTTTCTCAGCCTCCAGTATCGTGTCAATCCTGTTCTGCGTCCTCTTCTCCCTCTCACCTAAAACCCCACTTTCTGCAAGAAGCCTTTCCTAGTACCCCTAAACTTAGTGCCTTCCCTCTTTCTAGTGGCAGCTGGGTGGCACTATGGATAAAGCACTGGGCATGGATTTGGGGAAGACCTGAGTTGAAATCCAGCCTCAGACATTTACTAGCTTGTGTGACCCCGGGCAAATCAACCTCTGTTTGCCTCAATTTCTTCAACTATAAAATGAGGATAATAGCACCTTCCTCCTAAGGTTGTTGTGAGGTTCACGAGATCCTAATTGTAAAGTATTCAGCACAGTGCTAAACCTGTAGTACATGTAGTAGGCATTAAATAAATGCATGTTTCCTTCCTCCTCTGTGATTATTTCCAGTTTATCCTGTATATGTGTTGTTTGTACATAGATATTTGCATATTGTCCTCCTCAATTGACTGAGAGCTCTTTGAGGGCAGGGACTGTTTTTTAAATTTTCTTTGTATCCTCAGTGCTCAGCAGAGTACCTAGCACATAGTAGGTGCTTAATAAGTGTTTGTGGACTTGACTAAACTAAAAGACAAGAATGGCAAGATGGAAAGAATAAGAGGCAAGTTTCTCAGAAGAAACTCTTATCCATTTATGGTTTTCTTCTCTGGTATTTTCAATAAAGCAAAAATCTTGTTCAAATATTTAAACTAAACTCATTTTTGCTACAAATAAATAATGCAAGCATGTATCAATTCTTGCAGTATAATAAATAGGACAGTAACAGTTTAAAGCAAGTGAAATGCCCTGTCTCTGCTGGGCACTGTGCAGATGGTCTTCCTCAGTCAGCTCCAGCAAATTCTCTTCCTTGCCCTCGGTCCAGCTGGCAGACCATGACTGACAAGATCACATTTAAATTCTTCAAAATGACACTCAGGCTGCTCCACATTCTGCAATCCTCATCCCTTCGTTTAACAGTTTAACAAAGTGCCTACTACCCATGGAGAGTGCCAGACACAGAGAGGCAACTGCTCCAAGGAAGACAAGCCTTCCTTTCTCTCCTCCAAAGTGCCTCCTCCATTTCGCTGCATTTTTTTCTCATGCTCTTATTTCCCCAGCATGTAAGGCCTTTCCCTTCCTTTCCACCTATTCATGTCACACTAGTTCCCACTGGCTCTGACCACATGGATCTCTCCCATCTCTGAAAATGATCTGTGCCACGTAATTTGGCATGTCAACATACTGTTTAACCTCATCATCATCTACAGAATCTTCTAATTATTTCATACAGATAAATATTCTCTCTCGACCAGATGAGACCAGACTCCTTGAGGCTGAGGCCCCTGTCTTGTGATTTTGTTGTGGCCTCACAAAACTCCAAATAATTACTAGCCTTGATGAAAAACCAAAACTTGTTGAAAGATTAAGTCAAGAGTAATAAAACAAAGTAATTAAATGCCCCTCCTGCCACTAGGGGTAAGAAAAGATTATCCCATAACACACTGTTCTCCCCGTGGTATAAAACCAAGTCCCTAAATCACTTAGGGCCTCATACTCCAAGGCATGAAGATTAATCCTATAAGAATGCAGGTTGTAAATGAAGAGTCTGACTAAAAATGAAAACCAAAAACACTCCTATGCTGATCCCGACCCACATAACCATACGATGACAGCTGCCCAGTGGCTGAAGGCAACTCTTATACTCACTGGTAGACTCGTAGGGACTGTGAACGTTTTCCAGGTGGCACTGGAGCTGGAAGGGAGTGGAAAACTGGCGGTAGCAGTGCTGGCAAATGGTGTGGACATCCACCTCACCATTCTGCTGGTCCAGCTCCACGTGGTGCTTCATATGGTTCATGAATCTGCAGGGCAGCATGAAGAGGAAGATCAGGTAACATGACAAACCCCAGAAGCAGGATCAAGGTCCAAAAGCTGCCCTGCTGTCCTCCTCATTCACAGGGCAGAATCTTTCCCACACTGTGGAAACATGTCTGCGGAAGGAGATTCACTGGCCTCCCTCCCTCTCCCAGGAAGTTCATACTGATGAAGAGAGAACCTCAGCCTTCCTGCTATAAGCTCTACCTACTCCTTATGGACTCAGCAAAGAAAAACAATTAGTTGCTACGAAACACAAAAGGCAATACGGACTTACCGGATATTGTTTTTAAGCCTTTTCGTGCAGTGTGGGCATCGAAAAGATGTGGGCACCTTAGGAAAGTTGAGGAGCTGGCTCACTTTGCCATTGTCCCGTCCATAATAGAAGTCATCCACTAACATGATAAGCTTGCTCTGGGTGACATCACCCGAATTCTCCATGGATTCAGGAGCCTTGGCAGGTGGTGACAGGGTAGGAGCTGGTGTGGAAGAGGGTGTAGAGGGCATGGGAGCAGTCTTCTCTGGGGATGGTGGCTTTGTTGCCGATGGGATACTAGGCTCTGAATCAAGGGGTTTTCCCTTCTTCAGGAAATCAACCAAGTCTGGGCAGCAGTACTATGGAGACAATAATCACACCAATTGTTTGTGGTCAGCATTAGAGTGAGCTAGAGCAAAGCAGCTCAGAAAATTTCAGCCCAAATCTCACAAACTCCATTTAGTTTTGAATAATCTTAGGGGGCCCCCTATTGGCTCTAATAGCTCAACTTCTCTTCCTTCTGCATATATTCTCCCCAAATGTCCCCTTCCCTTCCCTCTCTCCCTCCACCCACCTATTAGGTGTGCCTCTTCTATCCCTCCTTCAGACATGAGAGGCCAGGTGGGTGATTTCTCCAAGTTGGGAGAAATGGGCTTCGGGGCCCTAGGTCTGAAACCATGACTTGTTCATGACGACATAACTAATCTCTCTGAGCCTCAGCTTCCTGATCTAGAAAATGGGGAGCATCCTACTTGCACTATCTGCCCCACAGAGTTGTTGTGAGTAAAGTGCTTTGTAAGCCTTCCTTCAAGTGCTATGCAAATGAGTTTATTATGATTATTATTATACTTTACCCTTCCCTAAGAGTTTTTGGTGCCATAACTCCTCAATGCAGCACTTTCTGGCTTCAACCTTTCCTGGCATAAACAAAGCACAGAATCTAAGAGCAGGAGGAGGCTTTGAGGTTATTAATGAGTCTAAGTCCTATTAAGTCAAGAACCCCTCCTACAAAGCCCCCAGCAAGTGATCATTTGGCTCCAGTTTAAAGTTCCCCAGTGAAGAGGAGAGACTTCTCTCTCCAAGTAGCTCATTCAGCTTTTGGAGCATTCTAATGGGTAGCAAGTTTTGTATACTCAATGTAAAAATCTGACTCTTGGCAACTTCTAGGTATAGATTCTACCTCTTCCCTGTGGAATAGATCAAATCTACTACACGAAAGCCTTTTCAATGTTTGGAGATGCCCAGCACAGCCCCTCTACGTCTTCTCCTTCCTGAAATAAGCATTTCCAATCCCCTCAGCTCTTCTTCGTGCAGCAAGTTCTCTGGTTCTCCCACCATCCTGACCACTCTCATCTGCCCAGAAGTAAGTGGTCTTCTGGATGTGTCCTGATCACACCAGGGCTCTCAATGCAGCCTAGGACTGATTTCATTGGCTTTTCTGGCTGCTCTGTCAACATCACCGATTCATGCTAAGCTTGTGCTGCATTAAACTCCTTAGATCTTCGTCACAGAAGCTGTTACCTAGCTAACAATTCCCCCTGTCCTATATTTTAAAGTTGCCTTTTGAATCCAAGTGTAGAATTGCACATCCATCCCTATTAAGTTTCATAAGTTTGATTCGGCCTACTATTCTAGTCAGCTAAGCATTTCTAGATCCTGACTTTGCCATTCAATGTATTAACTTTCCTACCAAGTTTCCTGTCATCTGGAAATTTAAGTATGGCACTTATAACCTTACTCCAAGGTATTGATCAAAATAGTGTACAACACAAAGTCAATGAAAGATTCCTGGAGTACTACACCAGAAGCCTTCCTCTAAGCTGACCTCAGCTCATTTGCAGCCAGCTCCAAATATGCCATATTATTAGTGATCCCATATTATTCCACTTCCCCTACAAACAGCATGAAAAACACTGTGAA
The DNA here is from genome assembly GCA_028646595.1 of Phalanger gymnotis. Lineage (NCBI taxonomy): Eukaryota > Metazoa > Chordata > Mammalia > Diprotodontia > Phalangeridae > Phalanger > Phalanger gymnotis. The sequence goes on along the minus strand of CM053627.1, from coordinate 40,723,776 downwards.
ACCTGTTGCTTAATCTAAATATACTATGTCTATGGAATTTTCCTAATCTACCAGTCTAATTACTCTGTGAAAAAAAGAATCAAGGTTAGTCTGACATGACCGATACTCAAAGCAAGATGGCCTTTCATGATCACCGTTTCCTTTCCTAAATATCTGAAAAATCACCCTCTAATAATGTGTTACAAAATTGTGCTAAGACTTGAAGCAAGTTCATTGGTTTGGAGATTCAACTTATTTCATTTTGAAAATGTGGACAGTGCACCTTCTCTAGTTCTATAGCCTGACTACACCTTTCCAAGACAGGCACTAAGTGGCTCAGCAATCCTACCTGCCAGGCCTTTTACCACTCTAAGATGCCATTCACCTGGGCCTAATTACATGAACTCATTGAGGGCAGCAAGATGCTATCTCATCCATTTTGGGGCTCCAAACCCTACAAATTATTGCTGTGATAGCCTTCCTAGAGCAAAGATCACCCTCTTTGGAAGAGAAAACAGAACTGAACAAAGTGGGGCCCTGACTCATCTCTGGAGAAAAACACTAATTTAGCACTAAAGGAAAAGAAAATCTAGGAAATGTGACTTGACTGAAATGTTCTCTAGACTTCCTGTAGTCATTCTCTGATGTACTCTGTGGGCCTTCCAATAGATTCCATTGAGGTGATAGCTTTATCTCTTCTCCAAGAAACAATAATAAAGAGAGATTATTCTTTTCTCTCTGTGCTCTTTGCTCCCAGATTCCCTGCTTAAATCCACCTATAGTCCTTCAAGCTGGTTCTCAGTACAGAAATATCACTTACACACATGTGACCTCTCAGAGCTTCAGTGATACGGAAGGGGGAATTACAGCGCGGGCAGAATTTCCGGCCATAATCCTGGAGATCATATGTTGGTATTGGAGAAGTCACTGAAAATGAAAGGAAAAGCAAAGGGTAGTGATTTGAGAGCATTAAGTGCACTGATCTCAGGAGAGTTCTTCCTGGAGGGTGTCAGAACAGGGGCCAGGGACCAGGGACCACTAAGTTTAAAGCACCTTCCTTTTGGCTTTTTCCTTATTTCGCTACACTAATCTCATGCTAATGTTTGTAAATATCTCTACTCACCAAGTCCAACCTTCAAAATCATGTTCGTCTACCTCCATGAAGTCTTCTCTAAACCCACCTAACTCTAACCATTACAACAACCCTCCCCTCAAAGCACTTGAAAACACTGATTTTTTTAATAGCTTCCTCATTCATACTTTTCATTATGTGTGGCCTATCTCCCACAACAGAATGTAAGCTGAGAGCAGGCACTGTGCCTACTGTCTTCTTTTTAATCTTCCCCACTAGGCCTAGTACAGTGCTCTGTACTCAGCAGGTGTTCTATCAGTGTTTGGACTGACTCATGATCTTTCAGGCTATGTACCTTTCATTGCTGATGACTCAGGTCCGCTGGTTCTCTGAGAGCTGTGGGCAGGGCTGTTGTTGGACACCACCATTGGCCCAGGGCTCTGACCCAGGGAAGGGATGGTGTTGAGGGTATTCACCAGCTTGGCCACCTCATTGCTATTCTCACCTGTCACCCCAGGTCGCTTGACAGTGACAAAGCTGGCAATGCTCACTGCAGGCGGAGAGGGGAAGGAGGGAGCTAGGTTTGCCAGATGATAATCATCCGTTCTCCTGACCCACCCCAATCCCTACTTGGCCACCCCCAATTCCCAAGCCTCACCTAGCTTGGGATTCGGGGCCTGGCTGGACTGGCCTGGTGGCTGTACAGCCAACTGCCCCAGCGAGGTCGGCTGCGTGGCAGTGGGAGTGGTTGAGGTGCTGGGAGTGGACTTGGTCTGCTGAGACTGGGACTGCGGGACGGTGCTGCGGATGGTGAGGGTAGCTGGGATGACCGTGGTAAAGGTGTTGGTGGTGGGCCTCACAGGCATCGTGGAGCCTGGCCTCACCTGTGTCATCTGAGAGAACACTTGAGGAACTCCAACTGTTGGTTTAACAAACTGGGTACCTGGAGCTTCAGAAAAGAGAAAGAGAGAAATTGAAAACTTCAATCAATTAACCCAAACGTGGCACCGCCTGCCTGACTACTTGGAAATACTGGGCTATGGGAGAATTCCTTCTTCCAACTGGGTTTGTGGATTTATCAGGGGCTACTACAAATCACCAAAAAGATTCTTGAGACTTAAGAAGGAAGCAGATCTTCTGATAAGAAGTGTTTACCTAGGTACACAACCAGGAGTAGCTGGATTTTGAGGTGTGGAGGGGTGATGAGAGGGTAGAGAGCACTGTCAAGCTTGGCCTTGGGAAGAGGAGCTTGTCACTCAGATTATTAAAGGAATCTTTCCACTCCCTACATCCACATAGAAACCTATTTGGTCTACTGGGATAGCTGACAATTCAACAGTAGAAGGTGTTAAAAGGAAAACACACAAGGGACTCTAGAATTAAAGAAGGAAGCATGGCAGAGCAGAAAATCGAATCAGACAATGTGGGGATGAATCCCAGTTCTACTACTCGCTAGCTGTGTGACCTGAGCCTCAGTTTCCTCCACTGTAAAATAAAAAGGCTGGATTATATCTCTAAGCTCCCTTCCAGCTCCAATACTGTAATTCTGAAACTTAGGAGTAAGTTCGTTGTTCTGTAGATTTCAAGATCAACTAAGAGAAATAAACTTCAGGGCAGAGCTAACAGTCCATAGCTAAAAGAACTTGTGCTATCTGTCTGAACTGGAGTAATATCTGACAAGTACTAGGGGAAGAGGGCTGAAGGTAAGTTGATCAGGCTGAAGTCTTAACCCTATAAGAAATACGATCCAGTCAGTGACGAACTAAAATTTCAACTTCAAAGAGAATGAAATTCACTTTCTTCATGTCCAAATCCAGCCACAGGTAAAGACAGGTTTTTATAAAACCCAACGCCATAAATGGAGAGGCCTACAAAAGTATTTCAAGAAACAAAATATGGAATTCATGGATTAACTAACTGTTCCCGGAGCACTGAAAATCCAGGAATTGATGAAAATGAGTAGTTAAAGAAAAAGATAAAAAGCAGATAGGGCAAATCCTATTTTAGTGTCTCATGCTAGCTGGTAAGAATCTAAAACAATTAAATCACCTTCCTGGTTAAAAGTTGGGAATATCTTTGAAATTATGGATGTTTTTCAATCAGACAGATGATGCCATTCAGAACATATGACTAGGTTTTTTAATTAGCCTAGAGCAAAAATTTTAATTAGCCTAAAACAGTACAATGAAAACTTTGGTTGGATATCAATTTAGTTCAAGTGACTGAATACTTTTTTCTTACCTGGGACTAGTGTAATTGGTCTAACTGTTTGGCCTTGCTGTACATTCAACACAATTCCAACCTGATTCATTGCATTTTGCACAGGCCGAACATTCCTTACGGGAAATCCCTGCATTAAAAAAGCAAAACAAACTTTAACATGTGCATACAAATCAATATGGATCAGAGGTTGCCCAGGAATCAAAAGTTAGGTACCAGGTAAAATCTGGGTTCCAAATACACTACTCAGACTCTCTCAGGTTCTCACAGTTCCCTCTGAAGTTGGAACTTTTAATAAGTGAGATGAACAGTTTGGGGACATCTTTAATAAGCAAAGTCAGTTTGAACATATTACTTCAAGAGATGAAAGCCTAATTCCTGCCTTAGAAGGACCCAAGTCTAGAAGGCTTGGGTCCAGGCTTAGCTCAGTCTTTAAACAGGTAAATGCAGAGAAAGAAAACTGAAGCCAACAGCAATCATAAGAATGACTCGACAGGTCAATAACCATAAACCTAAGAATTGTTTGAAAAATCCACTTCAGAGGCCACAAGCCTTTGGCAGATTTCCAACTGAGATTGCTGGTAACTTAAGGAGCCTCAGGGTCTATGGCAAAGAGAAGCTTCTCTTAGTATTCAGAGCCAGGATAGCTTTCTGCCTTAGCTCACCATGTTATCAATAACAACTGTGTTTTCTCTCTACATTTACAAAAGCTGTTTTCCATCCAAAGATTTCCAAATGTTACGTTCACTTGATGTGGATCTCCAAACTTGCCTCAGGTAACAAAAGAAGTACAGAATCTCCAATAATTTGTGAAGAAGTCTAGATACCCAAGGGTAACAGGTTCTAATCCACACTTTACCACTAATTTGTATGCTAACCTTAGGCAAAATAGCAGTTATATTCTGCAGAGCTGTTTATACATTGATGACATCAATTTAGAAAATATTAATAATGTAAACTATAGAAGAAATGGAAGAAAGATCTATAACTTTGGATCAGGGGTTGGGAAACTTTTTCTATGAAGATAGAAAAAATATTTTAGGCTTTGTGTATCAAGAAGCAAAATCAAAGATATTATGTAGGTACTTCTACGAGCTAGAGAGAAAATAAACTTCCATAATCTTTTTTTGATAAAATTCAAAATGTAACAATAATAGTACTACAAGTCAACTTAATAGGAAGAATGGAAGTAGCATTTCACTTAATTGGGGTTCAATGTTAAATGTTCTCTGTCATCAAAATCAACTGTAAATATTCATTCATTAATACTGATATGTAGTGAGATTTTATGTATTTCATCTTTGAAAATGTCTTTTCACAGATAGGTACTGCCAAATAATACTGACATCAATCCAGGAGCATATGATTTTAGTTGAGCATATTCTAACTTGGAAAGCTTTTACAAAATTCTATTAGGCTCTTCTCTTGATCTCTGACCTTTAATATGTCATTATATTGCAGATAAACCACTTCTAATCAAAAGTTTGGTGCAAACTCAATTGCAATATTAAATGGATTCTGAAATATGGACATTTCTTTTGCACCTGTGCTGAGGTCAGAAAAACACTAATGGAACTCTAGTCCGAGCTCAGGAAACAGATTTGCTACAAATTTGAGTGGGAATAGAAATCTTCCTTATTGTTTTAACTTTTGGCAGTATGGGAAGTATAATAAAAACAGTAGTAACGACAGCCACAACTAACATTTATACAGCACTTACTATGTGTTAGGCACTGTGCTAAGGGCTTTTTATTCTGATCCTCACAAGAACCCTGGGAAGAAGGTGCTATTATTATTCCCATTTTATAGGTGACAAAACTTAGACTAACAGAGGTTGAGGGATATGTCAAAGGTCACACAGTTAGTAAGTGTGTAAGGCCAGGTTTGAGCTCAGTTCTTCCTGGTTCCAAAAGGCCTGGTACTCTACCCACTGCACCACGTAGCTACCCTTGACATAAATATGTACAAAGCAGCTTAACATTACATGTAATCCAAACATTAGTTGTTTTTGAATTGACTTTACTGCAGTACAAGTTTTGCATATAAGGACCGTTTTTGCCTTATAACTGTAAGCTAAATTCATTAAGAAACATTATCCAGTCTGCAGCAAAAGCTAATTTCTAGTCATTTGGTATTCCAACAATATGACTGAAGGCAGGCCCCGAGTTAAAAAACTACGACAACTTTACCACTGCTAAGCAATCGAACTACTGAGTGATGGCAAGTTAGGATACTGAGCTTCTACTTTTGACAAGTTCACACTACTGACAATGGTAAAGGCCACGTGAACAAAGTTAGTTCACCAGCGTCAGTACTGGTTCAGATTCAAGTATTTTCTGCTAAGTACTTGCTAATGAATAATACAATGAATAACCATAGGTCTTTAAAAACACCTTTCACTTTTACAAGCTTGGCAAATTTGTCCAACAAAGCTTTTTTTTTTCTGTTCCACACATATTATTACCACCATCGTTGTAACGCATCTTAGCAGATTTCACTTCTGGTTGTACTGAATTAGTGTTTTCTGACCTTTGAAAATATTCTCCCTTAGAGAGGTATCTATATCCAAAGAAAGAACTATGGAGTCTGAATGCAGATTGAGGCACACTGTATGCTCTCCATTTTTTTTCCCTTGGGTTTTCTTTTTTTTTGGTTTTGTTTCTTCTTTCTCATGACTCATTTTATTGGTCATAATTCTTCTTTACAACTTGACTACTGTACAAATAAGTTCAATGAGAACTTATATGTAGAAGATATATTGGATTCTATGCTGTCTTGGGGAAGGAGGGGGGAAGAAAATGTGAAACTCAAAATTACGTGGAACTGAGTACTGTAAACTAAAAATAAAAAATCTTAATTATTAAAAAAAAAAGAAAATATTCTCCCTTAATTAATGAAAAGAAATGCGAGGGAAGGTAGCCTAGCCATGCCAGATATTAAACTGTACTATAAAGCAGCAATCATCAAAACTATTTGGTACTGGCTAAGAAGCAGAGTGGTAGGTCAATGGAATAGGTTAGGTACGTAAGTTGCAGTAGTCAACAACTATAGCAACCTAATCTTTGATAAACCCAAAGAATCCAGCTTCTGGGCTAAAAACTCACTATTTCACAAAAGCTGCTGGGAAAATTGGAAAACGGTATGGCAGAAACTGGGCATAGACCAATATCTTATACCGTACAACAAAATAAAGTCAAAATAGGTTCATGATTTAGGAATAAAGGCTGATAGTATAAGCAATTTGAGAGAGCAAGGAATAGTTTACCTGTCAGATTTATGGGAAAGGGAAGAATTCATGACCCAACAAGAGATAAGAGAGCATTACAAAATGTAAAATGGATAATTTTGATTATGTTAAATTGAAAAGTTTTTGTATAAACAAAGCCAATGCAACAAAGATTAGGAGGGAAGCAGAAAATTGGGAGAAAATATTTATGACTAGTGTTTCTGATAAAGGCCTCATATCTAAAATACACAGGGAACTGAGCCAAATTTATAGGAATACAAGTCATTCCCCAATTGAGAAATGATCAAAGGATATGAACAGGCAGTTTTCAGAGGAAGAAATTAAAGATATCTATAGGCATATGAAAAAATGCTCTAAATCACTATTGATCAGAGAAATGAAAATCAAAACAACTCTTAGGTACTACATCTCTCCTGTGAGATGGCTAACATGACAAAACAGGAAGATGATAAATGCTGGAGAGGATGTGGGAAGATTGGAACATTGTTACATTGTTGGTGGAGTTGTGAACAGATCCAGCCATTCTGGAGAACAATTTGAAACTGACCAAAGGGCTATAAAAATGTGCATACCCTTTGACCCAGCAATACCACTTCTAGGCCTGTATGCTAAAGAGATCACACAAGGGGGAAAGGGACCTATATGTACAAAAATATTTATAGCAGCTCTTTTAGTAGTAGCAAAGAATTGGAAATCAAGGGGATGGCTGAACAAGTTGTGGTATATGAATGTAATGGAATATTATTATGCTATAAGAAATGGGGAACCATATGGACTTCATAATAACCTGTTAAGAACTACACGATATGATGCTGAGTGAGAAAAGGAGAACACTACACACAACCACAGACATACTGATTCTGTGATGACTGACTGATAGACTTGGCTCTTCTCAGCAATACAAGGTACAAAGACAACTCCAAAGTACTCATGGTGGAAAGAGCTATCTACATGCAGACAAAGAACTATGGAGTCTGAATGTGGATTGAAGTAAACTATCTGCTCTCTCTCTCTTTTTTCCCTATATCTTTTTTGGGGGTTTTGTTTCTTCTTTCTCATGATTCACTCCATTGATCATGATTCTTTTTTATGACTTGACTATTGTGTAAATATGTTTAATGCAAAGGTATGTGTAGGACTTATATCGGATTCCATGCTGTCTTGGGGGGAGGAGGGAAGAACATTTGGAACTCAAAAACTTGTGGAACTGAGTATTGTAAACTAAAAATAAAAAAGTCTAAAAAACCCACACAAACAAAAAAACCAAGAATGAAGCAAAAAAAAATTCTCCCTTGTAGTCGGCTCACGAAGACTGTTCAGAGAACAATTCTTCAGTCATTTTAAACTCACCAATGACTCCTTAAATAAACAACAACTGACCAGTATTGGTAACATCAACAGCCAAGGAAAACCACTGAAAACCTTTTGCCTTATTTTCTGACTAGTGATGTTGCTCCCAATGTCCTCAGTCCTTCTTTCTGTTCTCACAGAAAGTCTTAATAGTCTTAAACAAGTTTATTTTCTCTGGACACATTTCTTTGGTGGCAATCAAACATGACTTAATTAACTCATCGTCAGCAAATGGCTTTCCTTACTTGGCTAACAAATGAGCCATGTGTAAACTTATTTTTGTTGCAGCCTCATTTTCATTTTTTATTTTTCTGAAAAATTCTGCTGTGATGAGATATTCCATTTTAAATTTTCTACTTTTTTCTGACTTGCTTTCTTGTGAGTTGGGAATAATGTGGTATGTGCTTACTCTTGTAATGGCAGTGGCCACTATATTCTTTTAGCCCAGTTACAGTGTCACTGCATAATAAACACAGTGCTTTGCCATATAATTTGATAACAAAATAATCCACTTGTGCCTTAAAAGCATGACATTCAAAGAACACTTTTCTTGTTTTGACAAGATGGGTATGTACTGGTAATAAAAATAAATAAAACGCCAAGATATGGCAATACAAGTAGCACTTCTGAGTGATAACTGCCACCACTGCAACTTGTAGGGTGCTGAGAACCGGTGCAAGGCGATGAGAGCACTAAATTTAGTGTCTATTACATCTATTCAAATCGACAGCACAAAAGCAGTCACAGGCAAGAAATATTACTCTTAATTTTTTCCAACTAGTTAAAAATGTGAAAACCATTTTTATCTCACAGGCCACATATAAACAGCTAGCTGGCAAGCCACATTTGCTTCATTGACCACACTTTGCTGGCTCTTGCTCTAGATACCAAGGATCCAGATTGAAAATACAGTCCCAATGAGGCCAACTACACTTTCCCACTCCTTTACCAAATCAGAGAAACACTGAGGCTCCATTTACCTGTGTAGTGATGAATATGGGTTGTGAGGTCACAGGGGAATTAGTAACATGGTTGGCATTCTGCATGACCTGGACAGGCCTCAATACTGGTTGAGTGACCATGGTGCTCAGACCTGAGGCTGGATTCTGTGTCAAGATGAGTGGTTGTCCACCTTGCTGAACCAAAGGATTGCCTGCTAAAACATTAAAGGAAAAGAGAGGGGGATATATAAGAAAAAAAATCAAACTCTACAAGTTTCTCTATATACATCAATGACATGGGAAATACTATGTAGATAATACTAGATCCTTTAGATATGATGACAGAACCATTTCAATTTAACTGTTCAAATAAGGGGGGAAAATTACGTCATCAAAATGAAAGTGTGACCCAAAATAGTCTAAAAATCCTGAAAATCAACAGAGCAAAATACGGATTGGGGAGGAATCTCATTAACACCTCTTATCTATGCCTTTTATAATGAAGACAAATTAGTAATAACAGCTCACAATGTACCTCTCCTCCCTTTTTAGAGGTCAAGTACTAAGGGTATGGAACACTACGTATAATGTTGGACTTGGTTGATGTGTTAGTTTTGCTAAAACAATTCTTTTTTTAATTATTATTATTTGTTGTATAAAGGATAACTCTTGGGAAGGTGGCAAAGGGAGGAATGGATTGGAAAATGCAGGCGATCTAGAAACAAAAGTTATAAATGAAAGTTTAAAATAGTAGCTCATAGTTATATAGCACTTTGAAATTTGCCAAGAACTATACATGCCTTTATTATTTGTACTTCTATCTCCAGTTTTCATCATAGGGCCCAGCACATAACAGGCCTTTAGAATAAAGGCCTACTGTCTGATTAGCTGATTTGGTCTTCAATAACCCTGTGAGATGCGTGCTATGATTAACCCAATTTTTACAGATGAGAAAGCTGAAGCTGCTAGAGGTTACCTGACTTGCCCAGGGACCACACATGTATAAGTGATGAGAGTCAGAATTCAAACTGAAGCCTTCCTCTACTCCTAGTGTGTCACTCTACTAGTCATATTAAAACCATTATTTATTACTGTCAACTCCTCTCTAGGTTTTTGGAACACTACTTTCTCCTAATTCTCATCCTACCTATCTGGATCCTCCTTTGCTGTATGCTCCTCCTGATCACGTCCTCCAACCATAGGGGACCCCCAGGATGCTGTCCTGGGCCCTCTTCTTTCCATCCTCTTTCTTTCATCAGTTCCTGTGGATTCAAATATCATCTCTATGCTGTTGATTCTCAAATCTACCTATCCTGCCTTAACCTCTCTGCTGATCTCCAATCGCCTTTGAGACACAGACATCTTAAACTGTGTGTCTAGTAAACAGCTTAAACTGAACATGTTCAAAGACAACTCATTATCTTTGTGCCCAAACACTCCTCTCTTTCAAAGTCACCTATTACTGTCACGGGAAATAGTCCCTCAGGCTCAAAATTTAGATGTTGTCCTGGGCACTTGACCATCTCTCACTCCCCACACCCTGTTGCCAAGGCCTTTTGATTTCACTTTTGTGACCTCTCTCAAATATATCCCCGTCTCTCCTCTGACACTGCCCCTAACCTCGTAGAGGCCTTCATCATCCCATTCCTGGGCCATTGTAAGAGCCTATTGGTGGGTCTGCCTGCCTCAAGTCTCTCCCTATTCCAGTCTATCCGCCATTCAGTCAAGACTTTCCTAAAGTGGAGGTCTGACCATATCATCCATCCACCCCAGCCCTTCGCCCCCTCCCAGCTCCTCCTTACTCAAACTCCAGTGACGCCCTGTCACCTCCAGGATAGAATATAAAATCCTGTTTGTCTTTCTTCTTCCCCACCCCCCAACATACCTTTTGGCACTGGCCTCCCTGGTGTTCCTGGAAGAAGACATTCTGCCTCTCAACTCTGGGCATTTTCATTGCCTGTCCCCCATGCCCAGAATCCTCTACTTCATCTCTACCTCCTGGCTTATAACAACGATAATATCAGTTAACATTTATTTAGTACTTACTATATGCCAGGCACTGTGCTAAGTGCTTTATAATTATCATCTCATTTGATCCTCACAATATCCGTGAGAGGTAGGTGCTATGATTACCCCCATTTTACAAATGAGGAAACTGAGGGAAAGAGTTAAATGACTGACTTGCCCAGGGTCACACTGCTAGTAAGGCTCAACTCAGGTCTTCCTGATTCCAGGCCACCTGGCTACCCTGGCTTCCTATAAGTCCCAGCTAAAACCTAGTCTACTACAGGAAGCCTTTCCCAATGCCCCTGAATTTGGGGGCCTTCCCTTGTTGCTTGTTTCCTCTCTGTCCTGCCTACATCTTATTTGTAAATAGTTATTTGCATTTTGTCTTCCCTCACTGATTATGAGATTGGGGACTGTCTTTTGCCTTTCTTTGTATCCCTAACTCTCAGCACAGTGCCTAGCACAATATGAATGCTTACTGACTGTCAACATGTCTGAAAATTTGGATAAAAATCACCTAGAGCACGGTCCTATATAGAAGAGCTGGGTAACATACAAACTCTTTTCTAGAGATTTTACTGATCTAACACTGACAATAATTAAGCAAGTCCATAGAGCCCCAAAGAAGAGAAGCACCCTGCCTCTTAGTCTTACCTGGAACTTGAGTTTGAACTGTCAGGAAAACAGCAGGCCTCAGAGAGTGAAGGACAAAGGTCTTTCACAACATGGCAATAATGACATCGCCAGGTCAGTTTTTCTTAATAATATCAAGACTGATAAGCAAATAACTTATAAAAGGCTTATACCAAGTGAAGGTGCTACAACTGCAGAAGATGACAATTTCATGAATAAGTAAGGTTAATTACCTGGAGAATTTTTTAATGCCCCGACCCAGGAGAACAGCCATTTTGTAAAAGTTTTTAAAATCCTTTATTTTGCAACCCTAGGCTTATTCGGTCAGCCAGGATTGGAAAGCTAGTACCTTACGCCTACTCGGGCTGAAGACTTGTATGTGCATAAGAGAACCTTAGGGTCTTATTCTTTAGGAAAGGAAGCCCGTGGCCACCTCTCTATGAAGGTGGTAGAAATTCATCTGGACTTTTAAGCAAAAACCTGAAGGCTGGATTGATATAACCGGCATTAAGGATTAATGAAAATTCTGGCCTCGCTAGAGAGGAAGTTTCAAGTTGAGGTGCTAAGAAAAAAGGGTAGATAACCACAACAGTCCAGGCAGTGTGGGGTGGTGGGGAGAGGGCTAGCTCAGAGTCAGGAAACCCTTGGGTACAAATTCCATGTCTGAGCCATAGGAACCCTGGGTAGGTCACTGGGTTTCCTAGTGGCCCCAGTCAGCTCTAAAAAATGAGAAACTGAGTAAGGATCTGTTTTGGTTGAAGAGTTTCATCACTGAGAGTTCCCTAAAGAAGAACTATGAGTTGTGACTTCACCTAATGAACCCTTGTTAAATCTGCTAATGTGAATCCAGGGCACAGGGTATGGGCAGAGACAAGGAGGTGAGAATGGCCATTAGTCTGACCACTTTTCTGAGAGCTGGTGACCTTGGCTCAAGTCATTCTTCCTTCCATTCATAAATTTTTGAGCCTGAGTCTGTTTCCTCATCTGTGGGGTGGGGGAGGAGAGCCAATGGTGTCTGTTTTAGAGGACTGTTGTGAGGCAGCAATGGGGGCTTCATGAGGTGACCTCATAGAGCGTTGGACCTGAAGTCAGGAAGACCTCAGTTCAAATGCTGCTTCTCATACTTCCTAGTTGTGTCAACCTGGGCAAGCTGCTTAACTGCTTTATGCCTCAGTTTCCCCATCTGTAAAATGGGCATAAATAAATGAATAAATAAAATGGGCCTACCTTCCAGAGTTGTCATGAGGATAACAGTAGTTTATATTTGTAAAGTGCTTTGTAAACCTTAAAGTATAATATAAATGCTATTACTGTTGTAGTTAATTCCTCATTTGTAAAATGAGAGGCGCAATAGATGCCTTTTATGATTATTTTCAGCTCTAAATCTTTGATACTATTATCGTTTCCAGTCAGAGAACATATAATCTACAGACAGCCATGTAGATATCCATGTAACAGTTGGTTGTTTCCTCCCAAATGACCAAAAGGGCCTCCCCTCCAAGACAAAATATGATGAGAAGTGAAGCCACACAGTCAGAAAGCAATGGCTGGGATAATACGGTATAAAGGATTGATTGCTGGAAAGAAATCTATTGCAGCTTGCCTTGAATTTTAAGAAAGTGAATTCGATTAGCAGCTGTACATGTAGAGTTGCTAGGGACAATAAATAACTGAAGGCAGAGCTTGGCCATGTAGGAGCACGTGGAGAAAAAGAAAGTACAAGGTTTAAGGTGTGCAAAAAAAATAAAAACCCCAACAACCCATAGATACAACAGAGCAAGATGAAAAGTTATAAAACCAGCCCATTTGCAACCAGCCCATTTATAAGCCACAATTGGAGATACACATATCAAAGCTGAGCCAAAAAACAGACAGCAATTGATCACATGAATCTGTTCATCTGCACAAGTTAGTAACAAAACAGTAATTAATGTTCATATTTCTTTTACTTCCTATGTGAAATCTCTAAAAATCTTCAAGTCTAAGAAACTCCTTAGGGGGCTTATATGCATCTTGGCAATTGTTCTAGAAGGCATTCTAGCAGAGCATAAGCTCTGGCTGATTCTACCAGATGGAAAGGCTTTGAGTAAGGGACCCAGCTTTGGGTTGTGTTTGTCATCTGAGCCCTTAAGTCCAGAGAAGCATCATTAGAAGGTTGGCCACCAGGTGATTTTTTTTCTTGGTCACAGCAGCTCATGAAGATTATCTATTAAGACCCAGATTAAATCACTAATCCCTGAATTATCAGAAGCATGGACATTGAGACAAGTGCAATATTTTATTAACATTAAGGCAATTATTTTTCACTGGATTCAAATACCAATTAAAGATGCAGTTTTATTATAACTGGAGGCAATGTTCTGCTGTATTTATGAACCTGAGGATTAAATAAGATAAATTAGCCACTCTTCAGAAAGATTACAAAGTTAATCTAGAAACTAAAAGACAGATAACTATTCATCAGAAATCATCACATATAAGCACTTTACTGCATATGGAATTCTAGGCATTTCAACGGAATTGTGAATACAGAAAAAATAAAGCTTTACAAATGTTCTTGAATCTAGGTTACTTAACGGCCATATTTGGACTTTTGGCAGTGTTTTGGGATGGGGGAGAGGGGAGTTTACTCCACTTAAGAAATAAAACAAAATACACACAATCAATGATACATGCAATAAAAAAGTAAGCATATCGATAACACAGTGATAGAGAAACAACTGGCGGACAACTGGCATGGCACATTAGTACTTTCAAGGTGGGAAGGACTTACAATAGAACATGGAAAGAGTCACATAGTTTGATATATGAAAGGTCAAAGGGAACACCCACGTGAATGAAATCATAAATGAGCCAACACATCAAAGTATACACTCATAAATTTTCTAAGACTCATAGAAAGGAAAAGCAAGTTTCTAGTTCCAGACTACATTTTTCCACGTCCAACTTTAACCAAAAACATTTAGGTAAACAAGTAGAGAGACTGACATATATTTGAATTCACACTGAAACTCTGCTCTAAGAAGTCAAGGCCCTCCAACGAGACACCCAGCATTGAGCACAGTGAAAATGACAGAATCCTAAGGTTTAAGGGATTAGCTAACACACTGCTCTTCCTAGAGGCAGTGAGTGAGTCTCCATGTGCTTCCTCAGTTTAAGTATCTACCAGGAAAAGAGATTCTCTCATTTCCCTGGCCTACCAGCTCTAATGGGTTTAACAGGTAAGATTAACCTGATCTTTCCTTCTCCAATTCAAGCCCACTCCATCTTGTTTTATTCTCAATGGCAATGGAGAACTTACTACTACACTGTTTCCAATAACCCATTTACACAGATTGGGAATAGTCAAAAAGCTAGTCACTAAGTCCTGTCAATTCTTTTTTCACAGCATATCTTAGACTTATTCATTCAACAAATATTTACTGAGTTCATGCTGTATATAAGGCATTGCGCAAGATGACTTCAAGAAACCTACAAATCTCATACAGTAAATAAGACACAACAAATATCTACAATACAAGACAATAAACAATAAATACAATGTGAGCAATACAAACCAAATACTATACAAGAACATGAAGGGAAGGAACAAAGAAGGTGAATTTGGGACCTTAAACAAGAAGGTAAATTTCACCTCATAGATACCACTGAGACGTGGTGAATTCTTAGAATATATCACAGAACAATATCAACAAGAGTCTGACATGTACCCCATATTCTGAAAGAACAGATTTCCAAAGGTCCAGAAAAAAGACAGGTAAGAATCCACAGACTAAAATTATTTCGAGAATAAAGAAGAATGGAATGGGAATGAGAAACTCTCAGAAATTAAATTCTGAAGGCATACAGAAAAATAATCCTCAAGAGGAAGAAAAGGGGGACTGGCCTAAAGAGCCCAAGGTGGAACTACAAGGAACTTAACTAAGTCCAAGTGGAGTTTAGAAGATGTATACAGAAGATGGAAGCAAGCGGAGGTAAGAGGACAAATACAAAAGCGGAGCATGGCCCTAAAATAGTGTCAAAAGAGCTAAAGCTCCAAATGAGCTCAGGCTGGTGAGAAAAACTAAAGCTAACAACATTTTGTTTAAGCTTTGCTAAAGAAAAGAGGCGGTTCAAAGAAGTGATGGGACCACTACTTGAAGGTGTAGAGGGCAAAAAAAGACTGAGAGATAAGGTGGAACCAGAAATGTGTGACTCTTCTTTTTCTTCTTTCCTCTATCAGAACTAATGGCTAGAACAAAAATGGTTAATAGGGAGCTGTTTTCTAAGATAAGCAAGAAAGATGTAAAAAAGCACTTAGCTATTTTTGATGATTACATAGCACCAGACCCAAATAAACTACATGCCAGGCTAGTGAAGGAACTGGCAGATGTGATCGACTGTTGAGACAGTTAGTGATATCCAAAAGATGATAGAAAATGGCAAAGGTAGAAGAGGACTAAAAATGTCCCAAACTTCAAAATGGGGAAGAAAGAAAAGAGTCTGTAAATTAGTGAGCTTGACTTCAATTCCTAGCAAAATCCTTAAGCCTGTTATTAAAAAGATGGTTAGTGAACATGTAGAAAAGAAGCAGTAATTACAAAGAGCCTGCAGAGCTTCATCCAGAACAGGCCGAGACCGTTACCTGAATGGGAGGGTAGAACACCCTCTCCCACATACCTATTCTAGTAAAACAAACCTGGAGTTTTCACCAGACCTAATAATGATCAATAAATTTAGGAAAAAACTTTAGGAAATGACTTCTTCCACCAAAAAGCTGCACAACGAGTTAGCCAGAAGGCCAAAGTGGTGGGAATTATTAATTTTTTTCATGTGCTGATCAGTTTTGAAGATTATTTTTACTTCCTTTAAAAAAAATTACCTTATGGAAGATAGCTCTCTGGAAACGGAAAGGAGAAGGGCACTTGGGGAAAATTTAGGTAATGTAAAAACAAAAGGTATCAACAACAATTTATAAATACATCAAAATCAACAGAGAACCAAGCAGAAGTTAAGTGGGAGGGAAGACACAAGCAAAACAAACTTCCTTATATTGAAGGTGGAATTCAAAGGGTGAGGGGAAATAAAAGAACTAGACTACAGTGGTACATTAGATTGTCCCTTTGACAATCAGAGAACGGCTGAACAAACTTATGTTAATGGAATGGAATATTTCTGTAAGTATAAGATCTTAAGAACTGATAAAAGGGATGACTAGAGAATCCTAGGTGGTTATGAAATGACACAGTAAAGTGAGCAGCACAAAACCAGGAGAACAATTTCTACAAGGAAAGAAATTATCAAGAAAAATACCTTTGAAAGAATCAGCTCATTATCAAAATAATGACCAGTTATAGTCCTATGAAGGACTTATAAAACTTGTTTGTTACAAGGGCTGTTTTTCCTCCTTTCTTTCTGTGTGTGTGTGTGCACACGCGTGCGCACACACACAAACGAGAGAGTTCTGAATAAGTCATTTTATAAAACAGAACAGAAGGAAACAGCCTATTTCATATCCTTTGACCATTTATCAACTGAGGAATGGCTCTTATTCTTATAAATTTGAATCAGTTCCCTATATATCTTAGAAATGAGACTTTTATTAGAGAAACTTGCTGGAAGGTTTTTCTCCCAATTTTCTGCCTTTTTTTGTAATTTTATTTTAAACTTAAATACAAAAAAAGCAAAAAGCAAACTTTAACACTAAAACTTAAATACAAAATAAGAAAAAAAAACATTGCCATGTGCATAGCAGAACATAAGAAAGGATTCAAAACATAAAGCAATAAACTTCCATTTCAAGAAAGCCTATATAATAAATACTACACATTGTGTTGAGAGCTGTCCATTTTTTCTCTACTTCCTTGTAGGTTTTATTTTGTTCTCTGTTGTGCACTTTTTACTTTATTCTTTTTTCCCCCTTTCCTCCCCACCCCTCCCCCAACAAGGCTATAATTAAGTGTGGATATGTACATACACACATACTTACATACACATACATAGATATCTATAGTCATACTCCTCTATACACATATGCATTCATATGCATCTATGTAAAACCCACACTATACTTGTTTGTGCTGTTTCCTTCAAGGTGGGTAACATCCCGAATCTTTTCATATCTTTCCAAATCCACCAACTCATCATTTCCTACACCACAGCAATATTCCAACCTTATCCTGTCTAGTTAGTTTAGTCTAAAACAGTATTAATATAGCTGGCATATAGTGTAGTTTCCCTATTTTTCTCTTTTGATTAAATCTATTTTAACTTTGTCTGAGATCATAATTACTACCCCTGCTTTTTTTTCTTAATAAATTCTACTCTTGATCTTCATTTTATGTATTTCTTATTTCCTATCCCTCCTGACTTGACTTTACTTCTACCTGCTACCTTACCCTATTACTTAACCTCCCCCCACCCCCAAGCATCCCTCCCTTATCTCCACCCCCCACCCCTCTTGTTTCTATCTGAATTTAGAAGGCTTTTATAGCCCTTTGAATACATATGTTGTTCCCTCTTTATCCCATTCCCATTAATCCAGACACCCTTCTATACCTCCCCCATCCTATTCCCTCACTCTCTTATTTCTTTATAAATAATTTAGAAGACTTTGATTCCCTTCTAAATGTATATATTTTTCTCTCTTTAATCCAGATCTTATGTGAGTAGGGTTCCCTCTAAAAATCCCTCCTCCCTCCCTATGCCCTTCCAGGGGTGGGGAACCTGTGGCCTCAAGGCCACATGTGCCCTTCTAGGTCCTCAGATGCAGCCTTTTGACTGAGTCCAAGTTTTACAGAACAAATCTTTTTATTAAAGGGATTTGATCTATGAAACACAGACTCAGTCAAAAGGCTGCACTTGGGGACCTAGAGAGGCACATGTAGTCTTGAGGCCACAGGTTCCCCATCCCTGCCTTAGCCTTTTATTTCTTTCTGAATTTAAAGGACTTTTATACCCTTCTAAACATACACATATTGTTTCCTCTTTAACCCATTCCCAGTAAGAGCAGGGTTCCAGAACTAATAGCTGTAATGGTAATATAAATTTGAAGATCTTCTCATCCATTAATAGGCCCGTGTGACCTGCTCATGTCATAAGAAACCCAAATCACATGTGGTAGGAGGAGCTTGCTGAACAAGTGGAAATGGAGAGGTATAGAGCAGGAAATGCTGAGAGCAGTTAGAAACAGCAGGTGGAGAGGACATAGGCAAGGATTTGTGTTTATTTATGGAAAGGCTCCAACAGTGGGGAGGTTATGGGATGGAATGGCTCTCTGCTGTGATAATGTGTATTAAGTTCTTTGCTGCTTAGAAGGATTGGACTTACTGGTTTTGGGATTGGGTTCTCTGGTGTCTGCATAAATGTTTTATTTCTGTCTTCAATATGGAGAGTCTGTTATATTTTGCAATACAGAACCAAGTCAGCATATTCATGGCAACAGTCACTGTTGTGAATATTGCCTTGGCAATACACCAGCCTTCCTCCCCCATCCAATTCCTGAGTCAGTTCTTCCTCCTGCACCTTGTTTATATAAGATAATTACTCTTTTACCTTTTCCTCAATTGTATTACTTTTTAGAATCACATCATACTCAGCTTTACCCCAATCTTTCTTTTGAACTACCCAATTACTAATTATAATCTTAGATACACAGTTTACGTTTCCTTGTATAAAATGTAAACAGTCTATCCTTATTGAGTCCCTTATCTAATCTTTTACGTTTACTCCATACTTCTCTGGGATCTTGTATGTCAAATTTTATATTAAATTTAAGTCTTTTTGTAATGAAAGCCTCAAAGTCTGGCAATTCACTGAATGTCCATTTTTTTTTTCATTCAGGATTATGCATCACTTTGCTGGGTATGATATTTTCCACTGTAACCCTAGTTCTTTTCCTTATTGATATATACTGTTCCAAGACCTGTGATCTTTTAGTGTGGACACTGGTCTTGTGTGATTCTAATTGTGGCTCTGCCATATTTGAATTGGTTTTTTTTCCTTGTTTCTGGTAATATTTTCTCCTTGAGGAGGGGTTTCAGAATTTAGCTATGACATTCCTGTCAGTTTTCCTCATAGGATCTTTTTCAGGTGGTAATCAGTATATTTTTTCTATTTCTACTTTCCCCTCTTGTTCTAACATTTCAGGACAATTTTCTTTATTTCTTGTATTACTGTATCAAGATTCTTTGTTTTTTTTGATCATGGGTTTCAGGTAGTTTGATTATTCTAGTGTTTTCTCTTCTTGATCTGTTCTCCAGATCAGTTGTTTTTCTTATGAGATGCTTCACATTCTCTTTTATTTTTTGATTCTTTATATTTTGTTTTATTATTTCTTGGGCTCTTAATTTTCTGCTTCTTTTCTAATTTTAGTTGCACTGGTTTTGTTTGTACAAAAACTTTTAAATTTTATGTAATCAAAATTGTCCATTTTACCTCCTGTGAATCTTTCTTATCTCTTGTTTGGATATGAAGTTTTCCCATATCCAAAAATCTGACAAGGCAATTTCTTCATCTAAATTGTTTACATCACCCTTTATGTATAAATCATTTTATCACTTGGAGCTAATCTTGGTATATGGTATGATAGTATACAACATATGGATATCTAGTTTTTGCCAAACAGTTTTTTGGGTTTCCCAACAGTTTTTGTCCAATAGTTGAGTTCTTGTCCCAACAGCTGTGTCTTTGGGTTTACACTGATCGGAGCCCTTAAATATTCTGAAGCTGTTTATTTTTACAACGTGATTGCTACTGTTCTACTAGTTCTACTAACTTCCCTCTTTATCAATTCATACAAGTATTCCCAGGTTTCTCTGAAACCATCCCCTTCATCATTTCTTATAGCTCAACAGTTTTCCATTCCATCACATTCATATACCATTAATTTATTTAGTTAGGCCTGCAGCTAGGTGGTGCAGTAGATAGAATACCAGGCCTAGAGTCAGGAAGACTCACCATCCTGAGTTTAAATCTAGTTGTGTGACTCTGAGCAAGTCACTCAACCCTGTCTGCCTCAGTTTGCTTATCTGTCAAATGAGCTGGAGAAGGAAATGGCAAACCACTCCAGTATCTTTGCCAAGAACACCCCAAATGGGATCACAGAGTCAGATACAACTGAACAACAGTAAGTATTAATAATGGGAGTCCCATACCTCTTAGTTTTCAGTTCTTTGCCATCACAAAACAAAACAAAGCAAAACATTTCTATGTTTCGTATGGGTTATGGTACAAAAGGGACAAATAGAGGCTAGACTATAATAGCCTCTATGATCCCTTCTGGTTCTATGATTGTATCTTGCATGATCTAGGAAAGCCATCAGACAGAAAATAGCTATTGTGCTATCTTAAAGAATATCCAGGATTTTGACAAGTAAAACATGGAGGAAGAGCTGTAAATGAGACCTTTCTGCAGACCCCTAAACTTCCCCCATAAGATACCACAATAAATGAAGAACTGAAAAGAAGCCCTGAGCGAATGTCAATGTTTACTGAAACATTCTTTTTAATTTTTTTAAAAAATTAAATTTATTCATTTTTAGTTTTCAACATTCACTTTTATAAGATTTTGAGTTCTAAATTTTCCTTCCTTCTTCCCCTCCCAACTCCCCTACGATGGCATGCAATCTGATAGAGGCTATACGTGTATAATCATATTAAACATATTTCCACATGAGTCACGTTGTGAAAGATGAATCAGAAAAAAGAAAAACCACGAGAATAAAAAGAACAAAAATAAAAGAAAAAATAGTAAGCTTCAATCTCATTCAGACTCCCAAGTTCTTTCTCTGAATTATGTGGATAGCACTTTCCACCATGAGTCTTTTGGAATTGTCTTAGATCACTGCATTGCTGAGAAGAGCTAAGTCTATCAAAGTTAATCATCGTGTAATGTGGCTGTAACTGTGTACAACATTCTCCTGGTTCTACGTACTTCCCTCAGCATCAGTTCATGTAAGTTTTTCTGAAATCTACCTGCTCATCATTTCTTATAGCACAATAGTATTCCATGACATTCACATACCACAACTTGTTCAGCCATTCCCCAATTGATGGGCATCTCCTCAATTTCTAATTCTTGGGTACCACAAAAAGAGCTGCTATAAGTATCTTTGGACAAATGGGTCCTTTCCCCTTTTTTTTAATTTACTCTTTAGAATACAGACCTAGTTGTGGTATAGCTGGATCAAAGGGAATGCAGTTTTATAGCCCTTTGGGCATAGTTCCAAATTGCTCTCCAGAATGGTTGGATCAGTTCACAACTCCACCAACAATGCATTAGTGTTCTAATTTTCCCTCATCTTCTCTAATATTTATCATTTTCCTGTTTTGTCGCATTAGCCAATCTGATAGGGGTGAGGTGGTTCCTCAGAGTTGTTTTGATTTGCATTTCTCTAATCTACAGTGATTTAGAGCATTTTTTCATATGACTGTAGATACCTTTAATTTCTTCATTTGCAAACTGCCTGTTCATGTCCTTTGACCGCTTAACAATTGGGGAAAGATCTGTATTCTTATAAATTTTACCTGGTTCTCTATATATTTTAGAAATGAGGCCTTTATCATAGACATTGGCTATAAAAATTGTTTCCTAGTTTTCTGTTTCCTTTCTAATTTTGGTTGCATTGGCTTTGTGCAAAAAGTTTTTAATTTAATGTAATCAAAATTATTCACTTTGCATTTCATAATGTTCTCTATCTCTTGTTTGGTCATAAATTCTTCCATTCTCCACAAATCTGACAGGTAAAGTATTCCTTGCTCTCCTAACATGCTTACAGTATCACCTTTTATGTCTAAATTGCAGACCCATTTTGTATCATTCTTAAGAGCTAAGTAATCTACTAAGACCAAGGATCAGTTCAGGCATCTTTATTTTTGTTTTTTTTATTTGCTTATTTTTAACACTGTCTGAGCTATGAGACACCCTCCTGCCCTGACATCCCACTGCAGGAGGTAAGGGTACTGAAATAGGCCACTTGAAATGCCATGAGAACAGACCCCTATCTTTAACATGAGTGGAGCCAAACCCCCAACTTTCATTAGGACAAATAGGAGAGACAATTTCAAAACAAGAGATTCCACCTAAATGCACATTTTGCTGACTTTTGGAAGACCAAATAAGATCTCAAAAGTGTGAGGGACTGAAACTGTGTTAAGTGTTGAGAACAGTTTGAGTTCCTGACTTTTACAAATGGCTGAAGCCTTGCCAAATGAATCATCCCTTTTCCCAGCTATGTAATATCTGGAGCAATATCTCTGGGTAATATCTAGGTGGTGAAATGGATAGAGTGCGGGGCTGGAGTCAGAAAGACTTAAGTTTCTGAATTCAAATCCAGCTTCGAACACTTATTAGCTGTGTGACCCTGGACAAGCATTTAACCCTGTTTGCTTCAGTTCCTTCATCTATAAAATGAGCTGAAGAAAATGGCAAACCATTCCAGCATCTACGCCAACAAAATCCCTAATAGGATCACAAACAGACAATGACTATGCTAATCTAAATGGAAAGAATAAGAGCAAAACAATTAAAACTGAATGCTGCAGAGTTATAGCGACAAAGAGTGGCTCTGAGTAAGAGACATAAGAAGGCATCTCCCCTTACTTCTTTGCAAACGGAGGGAACTTCAAATGTGGAACGCTACACATGTCATACTTTTTCCATTGGTTAATTTTGCTTAACTGTCTTTTTTCTTTTTAAATTCTTTGATATAAGGGATTGCTCTCTAGGACGACAGAGAAGGGATATATTGGTAAATAAAATTTTATTTTTTTTAAAACAACTCCTCTACTTGGCTTTTAAAGCCCTTCACAACTTGTTCCTAACCTACCTTTCTAGCCCTTCCTTCACTCTATGGTCTTGCCAAACTGGCTTTCTTACCACTCCTCACTCACAACACTCCATCTCCCATTTCCATGTGTTCATGATGGTTACCACTCATGCCTAGAACATTTTCCTTTACTCATCTTTGCCTTTTCAGAAGCCACGGTTTCCTTAAAGCTCAAATGTTGCTTTCTATATGAAATCTTTCTTGATCCTTCATCTCATAGGACCTCCCCCCAAATTACTTTGGTATTGCTTGTGTGTGCATGTACGTGTATACACACACACACACACACACACACAGAGATTCCTAGTAAAATGACAGCTCCTTGAAGGCAGGGAATGTTTCATTTTTGTGATTGCATTCTAAGTGTTGAGCACAGTACCTGGCATGGAGGGAGCATTTAATGTTTTTTGGATGGATTGCTCTGGAGAGCCTTCCCTGCTGCCTTGAGTCAGGGAGCAGATTAAGAACATCTCTTCAAAGGAAGAAATTAAAGATATCTATAGGCATATGAAAAAATGCTCTAAATCACTACTGATCAGATCAAATCAAAACAACTCTTAGGTACCACATCTCTCCTGTCAGATTGGCTAACATGACAAAATAGGAAAATGATAAATGCTGGAGAGGATGTGGGAAGACTGGAACATTGTTACATTGTTGGTGGAGTTGTGAACTGATCCAGCCATTCTGGAGAGCACTTTGGAACTATGCCCAAAGGGCTATAAAAATGTGCATACCCGTTGACCTAGCAATACCACTTCTAGGGCTGCATCACAAAGATATCTTATACAAATGGGAAAGAGACCTGTATGTACAAAAATATTTGTAGCAGCTCTTTTTGTGGTAGCAAAGAACTGGAAATCAAGAGGATGTCCATCAACTGGGGAATGTTTAAACAAGTTGTATATGAATGTAATGGAATACTATTGTGCTATAAGAAATGGGGAAGACACGGACCTCATAATAACCTGGAAAGACTTACATGATATGATGCTGAGTGAGAGGAGCAGAACCAGGAGAACACTGTACACAACTGATTCTGTGATGACTAACTTTGATAGACTTAGCTCTTCTCAGCAATACAAGGTTCAAATACAACTCCAAAGGACTCATGATGGAAAGAGCTATCTACATATAGAAAAAGAACCATGGAGTCTTAATGCAGATCGAGGCAAACTATTTGCTCTCTTTTTCTTTTTTCTCTTTTTTGGGCGGTTTTGTTTCTTCTTTCTCATGATTCATTCCATTGGTCATAATTCTTCTTTACAACTTGACTATTGTGTAAATAAGTTTACTGTGAAGGTATATGCAGAAGATATATCGGAATACATGCCATCTTGGGGGGGGAGGGGGGAGGGGTGAGAGAGAAAGAAAATCTGGAACTCAAAAACCTGTGGAACTGAGTGCTGTGAACTAAAAATAAAAAATCTCAATAAAAAAAAAGAACATCTTGTTCAAAGATCTCAAAGTATACATTTAGGAATAGAAGCTATATATAACACCTTGTCTCCCCACAAATTAAGGTGCTAAGTCCAAAGTGAGATTAAGAAGTCAGAAAAACTTAGTAACATCATCTCTCATCTGGAAAGCTGTAGTTTCTCTATACAAGGGAATGCCAAAAACTTCCATCTTTCATCTGCTTCTTTCTTCCTGTACCTGCCTCCCAGCTTTGAGGCCTTACACTGGTAGAATCAGCAACAGGCCTACAGCCATGTTCTATGGCTAGAAGCCCCAAAAAACAAACCCAGGGATGACAATCAGTAGCTGTGTTCTTGTACCTCTCAGAGGGATAAATAAAGGGGCCAGCTATGTGACTATACCACAAAATTTAATTCCAGTAAATTTACCTTAACATACTTTAAAATTTTTGTGCATAGGCTATTTTCTTGCCGGTACGGCCATTGATTTACAATAAAAACCACTGGCTAATAAACAACATTTGCTGCTAAATGGTAAAGAAAACAGTAAGGAGAGCCTGATCATTTCTCCTGCCTTTGGTAGGTCCTAGACTTCCCTATTCAAGACATTCCAAGTAGAAGGAACAACATCCAAATAATCACAGACTTTCAGAGTTGAAAGACCATCTATTTAGTGTAATTAATACCTTAAGAAGACTCCTTTCTATAATATACCAAATTACCAAAGCTTTTATAAGAAGTCTTAATTTCCAGCAAAAAGAAATTCACTTATATGTGGAGGCAAACCATTCCAACTTCAGACAATTCTAATTGTTAAGAAGTTTTCCCCTACGTAAAACTTAAATTTCTCTTTTTGTAACTTCTACTTACTGTTCCTAGTTCCATTATCTGGGGCAAATTAACATTTGTTAAATACTTATATACAAAGAGCTGTACTAGTTGTGAGGTACAACCTAAAGCTCTGTAGTAGAAAATTACAACAGGAATGGGAAAGAAGGCTGGAAAGTTAGGAGGCAGCCAGATTGTCTAGGGTTGTGCATGTCCACCTAATGCACCTGGTCTTTAACCTGGAGGCAATCAATTGGTGGCTATTAAAAATGTCTGAGCAGGGGAGTGACAAGAAAAAAAACAGTGCTTCAGGAAGATTAAGGTAACTATGCAAGATTACTAGAGAATGAAGGCAGGAAAATCATTAAAAAGCTACCTGTTCTATCTAAGAGGATACCAGTAAAGACCTAAGTAGAAAAGGAACAAGCAGAAGAGAGAAATTTCAAAAGAAGGAATTTACTCTTTTCCTTCTACTCTGACCTTAATCCAGACCCTCAGTCTCTTACCTAAGTTACAGTAAGTGTTATAACTATTGCTGGAAGAGAAATATTAGGCTAGCAATGTAAAAGCCAGCAGCATTCAAAGTCTAGCAAGAGCTTTTTTCCTCCATCTTAGAGCCTGAGAGGCCTAGTGGAAACAGGACTTCTAGAACAGCAAGATGTCTGGAAGACTGTGGTCCAAGGCCATTTTTAATGGCTACTTGAGAGGCCTATGAAACCAGAGGGAACATACAGCTCTTCTGAAAACTGGAGAGGAGCCAAGATGGTGGCCGGAAAGCAGGGACTAGTGTGAGCTCCCTGCCAAGTCCCTCCAAAAACCTATAAAAAATGGCTCTGAACCAACTCTAGAACTGCAGAACCCACAGAATAGCAGAGGGAAGCAGGGCTCCAGCCCAGGACAGCCTAGATGGTCTCTGGGTAAGGTCTATCCCTTACGGAGCTGGGAGCAGAGCAGAAGGGAGCAGAGCCCAGCGTGGGCGGCGCGGACCAACCAGACCAGGAGCTGGGTGGAATAAGCCCTAGCACCCTGAATCAGTGAGCTGCAGCAGTTACCAGACTTCTCAACCCACAAACGCCAAACACAACAGAGAAGGTTAGTGGAAAAAGCTGCTGGGGACAGGAGTTTGCAGTTTGGCCACCGCCCCCGGGGGGCAGCAGAGGTGGGGCAGCTATAGAACTACAGCTGCAGTTGCTTCTGGTCCCAGGCCCACCTGGTGGGAGGAATTAAGTGGAGGATCAGAGCAGGAGCGCAGAGCCTGCTGAAGATCTAAGTCCAGTCCAGGATGGGGGTTCTTGGGGAAGGAGGAGTGCTGGTGTGGCAGAGCTGGCACATTCCCCCAAGCGTGGAACATAGAACTCTTTAGTCTACAAGCAGTCATACCCCGCTGAAAAACCCAAGGGTCAAGTAAGTTGTCTGGGAGCATGGCCAGGCAGCAAAAATGCACCCAGATTCAGTCTCAGACACTGGAATCTTTCTTTGGTGACAAAGAAGACCAAAACATACAGCCAGAAAAAATAAACAAAGTCAAAGAGCCTACAACAAAAGTCTCCAAGAAAAACATGAACTGCTCTCAGGCCATGGAAGAGTTCAAAAAGGATTTGGAAAAGAAAATTAAAGAAGTAGAGGAAAAATTGGGAAGAGAAATAAGAAGGATGAGAGAAAACCATGAAAAACAAGTCAATGACTGGTTAAAGGAGACCCCCCCCAAAATACTGAAAAATATACTGAAGAAAACAACACCTTAAAAAATAGACTAACTCAAATGGCAAAAGAGCTCCAAAAAGCCAATGAGGAGAAGAATGCCTTGAAAGGCAGAATTACCCAAATGGAAAAGGAGGCCCAAAAGACCACTGAAGAAAATACTACCTTCAAAAATTAGATTGGAGCAAGTGGAAGCTAGTGACTTGATGACAAATCAAGATACTATCAAACAGAACCAAAGGAATGAAAAAATGGAAGACAATGTAAAATATCTCATTGGAAAAACCACTGACCTGGAAAATAGATCCAGGAGAGATAATTTAAAAATTATTGAAAGCCATGATCAAAAAAAGAGCCTAGAGATCATCTTTCAAGAAATTATCAAGGAGAACTGCC
>CM053627.1:40636488-40695677 GCA_028646595.1 Phalanger gymnotis | reverse complement strand
AAGGGTTATACATAATGATACACATGTGGCCCATGTTGAATTGCTTGACTTCTTAGGGAGGGTGGGTGGGAAGGGAAAAGGGGAGAGAATTTGGAACTCAAAGTTTTAAAAACAGATGTTCAAAAACAAAAAAACAAAAAAGTTTTTGCATGCAAACTAGAAAATAAGATACACAGGCAATGGGGCATGGAAATTTATCTTGCCCTACAAGAAAGGAAGGGAAAAGGGGAGGGGAGTGGGGTGACAGAAGGGAGGGTTGACTGGGGAACAAGGCAACCAGAATACATGCCATCTTGGAGTGAGGGGGATGTTAGAAATGGGGAGAAAATTTGTAATTCAAACTCTTGTGAAAATCAATGCTGAAAACTAAATATATTAAATAAAATAAAGGAAAAAAAAAAAGAGATGAAAATTG
Source organism: Phalanger gymnotis (assembly GCA_028646595.1). Lineage (NCBI taxonomy): Eukaryota > Metazoa > Chordata > Mammalia > Diprotodontia > Phalangeridae > Phalanger > Phalanger gymnotis. Next base: position 40,695,262 of record CM053627.1, on the reverse strand, counting down.
AAGGAATCTATGCTCGGGATGAAACTGAATTCAATTTGGGCAAGAGACGTGCTTATGTATACAAAGCCAAAAACAACACAGTGACTCCTGGCGGGAAAGCAAACAGAACAAGAGTTATCTGGGGAAAAGTTACTCGGGCTCATGGAAATAGTGGACTGGTTCGAGCCAAATTCAGAAGCAATCTTCCTGCCAAGGCCACTGAACACAAGATCTGAGTGATGCTCTATCCCTCAAGGATCTAAAATATGAAATCTGATTAAATAAAATTACACATTTTTTGCAAAGGTAACAAAAAAAGTCTAGCAAGAGTAGCTTAATTTCCTACATTTCCAAGTTGCTTAGGATGCAAAATGAGATTTTTTTCATGGTCCAGCAAATGCTCCTTGAGAACAGGAAGTATGCCATTGTTGTATCTGCTAGCACCTAGCACAGTCCCTTGCAATGGCGACATTTAATAACTACTTTTCAAATGAATGAATGGCTAGTATGACTTAAAGGAATATGAATATATTAAGAAGTCTTAACATTCAGAAAACATCCAAGATAAGGAACTGATAAAGAATTATGTTGGAAAGGGGGAAATTCTGTCTAAAAGTATTAGTTAGCTCTTACCCTCACCCTTACTTTTTAAAAGACAAGAAAATAAGAATAGAGAAAATATTATTTTGGTTGTAATAACTCGGGCCAAAGCTTTCAGACAGTGGTGTGAAGACAATCCATTTATAAGGTATATAACATTAGGGCATGCAGAGGAGCTTAAACGAAATAATTTTTTTTTTACACTATGGCTTTTCTGAGTGCTGAACTGCAAGTAATCATACGACACCCACTTCCTTCCACTAGAAAAATACAGTCACTTCTGACACAGATGTCTCAGTAGTTCAAGTATAGTATTAATGCCAACCTTTTCTTATATTCTACATTTGGGAACTAATGAACAACTGAATCTACAAGGGAAAGGAAGTATCCTAGCTAACCCAGAAAGAATTCTGCCAAAATGGCAGACCTTTTTTTAAAAAAAGATAAAGGAATTGGGAAGTTAATAACTAAGAATTTGATATCTCATTTCTTCTGTTGGGTGTCCTCAGCTATAGTCAGGTGGCCTCAGATGTGGTTATACTCCAGCAAGAGTTCAGCACCTTCTCAGCAGGGACAGTGCCAATCATCAAATCGTTAGCTGATCCTGACTCCTATTTACTCCAAAGATTTAAGTCAAATCAACAACGTTTACTAAGAATCTTCTATGTCAACATTTACAAAGGCTACAAAAATGACTAAAGACAGAGATATCTGTACCCAAAAAATGTATAGTCCAATGGGGAGGGGTAAGATGCATATATATCCAATGGTACAAAGCAGAATGCTTCAAGTAAATAGCTCGAACAAAGCACTGTGAGGGATCTGATGAAGGAAAGATGACTTTCAGCTGAGGGAGAATCAAGAGAGGCTTCACAGAGGAGGTAGCACCAGAGCTAGATCTCGAAGAAGGAGATGGATTTTAACCAGTAGAGACTGGAAAGAAAGAAGCCTATCCCAGGTCTAGTAAAGGGAAGAGTGAATAAAGGCCCAAAAGAGGGAAGGATAAAAATAGGAGAGAAAAGTAATCCAGTTTAACTGGAACCTAAGAGTATGTGATGGGCAGAAATACGGGATAAGGCTGCAAAGGCAAGTTGGAAACAGGCTGTGAAGGGTCTCAAATGCTAGAAGGAGAAACGTGTAACACTTTATTCAGGAGATACTAAGATTTTTGAGGAAAAAGAATGATGATAAGGGTGCATTAGGAAGACTGGATGAAATTGCTACTTCAAAAAGGCTCAGCTGTCCCAATGACTTTTTGTTCTCCTTTATCTTCTTCAATTTTCTGACCAGGAAGATTTTCCAAGGATCCCACTTACCATTGTTATTGGCAATTAGTGTGACAAGCGTCTTCTTGGCACTGTCGCTGTTCTGTATTCCGCTGCTACTAACGGTGGTGGATGTAGAGAGGTGCCCACCAACAGAAGCATGGGCAACGATGGGCACTGGAGCTGAGACTGGCTGCAGGCTCACAGAAACTGTAGGAAGGGGAGGTACAGTCACTTGGAGACACATGACCCAGGGACAGAAGACAAAGAAGGAACCTGCCCTGGCCTTCTCTTTTCTACCTCTGTGGAGTTATCTATCCAAGAAATTTCCTGCTTTCTGGATGACTGAATCCTCAGATTACTCTTCTTCCTACTTGTCTCTAATTTTTCCACTTAGAAACAATCAATTCTTCCCTTTTTTGTGTGCTGAGTCTGCTGGTTAAGTTAGATGATTTATCCACTGTAACAGGTAGGTATTTAACTTTGTGTTTTATATAGCACCAGGCAGACAGGGCTCAATAAAGTTCTATTAACATCACTGCCACTGGTTTCATTATTATGACGATACAATGCTGAACTCAGATTAGGCCAAAACCATCTCTTTAAAAAAAGTCATCAGAGCGACTGTTTATGCTTTAACAAAGAGAAAATACATCATCCAAATACCAGGGTAGTCCAAAGTGTGACCCCAAAACATGATCCTCTACTATCTATTTCCTGAGACAATGCAGAACAAAAAGTTGATGAGCCCAGACTTGCAACTGCTACACAAGTGAAAACATGAAGTAATGTGTAGTTTTCACAGAGAAGTACAACTAAATAAGCCTACAGGCACCTGTATTTGGATTGGGCATATAAATGTGCACAGCATCACCACCACTGTGTACTCTGGCTCTTATCAACCTCACAAAACCTCTGAGGTAAATGTAATTTTCTTAGAAAAAAATAGGAAATGGATCCACCTGTAGGACAAAAGATAAAAAGCAAGATGGCGCTCAATGCCACAATGAGACATCACTGCATACCTGAATTTCTCCTCCATTTCATTCCCTCAAACAGAAATGCTATGTAGGTCAACGAATAAGACAATTTAAATGGTGAGCTTTCTCTGACAAGCTTGTTACCTGTAGCTGTTTTATCCACTGAATTATAATCTTCAACCACAGAATCCTCAATCACATCACTGATCTTCTGCCATGGCTCCAGTTCCTCTTCCTCACATTCCATAAACAGGTCGGTATCTGCCATGCTATATGAGAAGCAAGGAGATGAAAAGGTTATCATAGTTTGGAGTAAAAAGTCAGGTAGAATACATAATTGTGTTCCTGGATCCACTGGTAAATACTCAGATTTCCAGTGATCCAGAATTATAATCTTCCTGTTGTACAAAAATGTGTCTGTAAAATACGTATATATGTGTGCATGTAGACCGGATACATACACATAATGTATTTATAACTATATATATTCCATCCCAGGAGGCAATTTTGTAAAATATTTTTATTGATATCTTTTGTTTTACATCACTCCCTTCCAAAAGCATTCTCCTCCCACCCTCTTTCCGGTCATTCCCTGTAATAAAGAACAAAAGCCAAAGAGAAAAAAAAAAACAGATCAGCAAAACTAATCAAATACTTCAACGAAGTCTAATGGTGTGTGTAATATTTTGCACTCACAGTTCTACCACATCTGCAAAGAAGGCAAAGACGTGCTTTCTCTTATTAGAGATGACAATTTAAAAGGTACTTAGGCCGACAAAGGCCTGAGAGCAAATCATTTAATCTTTCAACAAGATTGAACAATCCTCTATGACTCTAAGTTGCTGAGTAACTATTTGCATTGGTAGATAGTTTGTCCTCGCTGAGAGGTCCCTAAATCAAAAAAAAAATCATAGGACCCAACCTAAATAAAGAAAATACACTAAGGAATTGCTTCTCTTTTCTCTATACTTTCATTTAGTGATTATATCAACTCCCTAGGGGTTCACTCATCTGTTGCAGATGATTTCCCAGATAGACATTTTTGGCCCTAGTCTCTCTCCTGAGAGTCATACATCATGAACTTACTATTGAACATTTGCAACTAGATGGCCTGTAGGCATCTCAAACTCCAGATGTCCAAAGCAGAACCGATCATCTTTTCCCCAAAACCCACCCCTCTCCCGTACTCCCGTATTACTGGCAAGGGCACCACCATCTTTCTAATCACCCAGGTTCCCAACATCAGTATCAACTTGGGCTCCTCACTATCAAATTACCTCACATATCTAAATCAGTTGCCAAATCTTCTTCGCCACAGAATCTCTCCTATGTAGCACCTTCTCTCCACTCACCGAGTCCCCCCTCTAATTCGTACTCTCGGTTGCCTCTAGCCTAGATTATTCCCATGGCCTTCTAATGAGTCTCCTTGCTTCAAGTCTCTCCCCACTCCAATTTATCCTCTATAGAAATACCAAAGTGGTTTTCCTAATGAGCAGTGTCTGATAAGTCACCTGCCCTCTACTCCATTAAGTCCAACGACTCCCTATTATTTCTAGGATCAAATATAACCTCTTTTTCTTTGAAATGAAAGTTGTTCTCGGCCTGGCCCCTTTCTATCTTTCCGTTCTTTTACATACTATTCCTTCCACACACTCTACAGTCATATTGGCCTTCTAGTTGTTCTTCATATACAACAAACACTATCTCCATTCTCCACTGATTGACCTTGTGCCTGAAATGCTCTCCCTCCTTACATCCACCTCTTCTATTCACCTGGATTCCTTCAAGGCTCAGTTCTGTGCCACCTTTCTCAATCTCCCAGCTTGCGTAATGCCTTCTCCTATAAAGCGACCTTGTATCTACTTTGTATGTCTATTTTATATACATGTGTATATGTGTATATATGGTATCTTCCACATTAGAATGTAAGCTCCTTGAAGGCAGGTACTGGCTTGGCTTTTTCTTTGCATCCCCAGAACTTAGCAGTATGTGTTTAGCGCTTCCTAAATGCTAGCTGGTCAATTAACATGTCTCAGAGGGAAAGATTCCATGGGACTGATGACTATCATTGATTGCTTCTATTAAAAAAAAAAAAAAGGACAACCAAGAAAACAGCCACAACGATTGGCCCATCCTCAACAAAAACAGGAGAAAGGCATAGGCAAGCTTTTATAATTCTATAGTAGACCATTTATAATCATACAACTAGCAAGTAAGATTCTACTGCACTGTGATTACCGATTTGAAAAAACAAAACAAAAAACCAAACATTTAAATCAGCAAAACCTAAAGAGTGCTTTAAAATGTCACTTAGATATTTGAATAACATAAAGCCATGTGAAAAAAAGTTTCATGACGGAGACAACTTTTTTAAAGGTCTACTGAATCAAATGAAGGTGTAAAACAATAAACGGTCTCACCTATGGTTTTTTCAAGTGTCTTGTGCACAGTCTAAATTCAAGAGAGTTGACCCATCTATTGGTTAAAAGGCTAGCCTATTCACACATGTTAATACCATAATCGTTATCAGGCCAAGGTAATTACACAGACTTGTTAGTGAGATCCACAATAAGGTGGATGGAGATTGGTGAAAGAGATTCACAATAAGGTGAAAGAGATTGGTCTAAATATTCACACTGAAAAACAAAGCAGATCAAAGATGAATACTACCCATACCATGATATGCAGTTAGGCATCCTTGGTATGTATATCCATCGTCCACTGTAAATGTTGTGTTTGTCTTTCTTTCTCAAAGAGGACCATAATATCAGGGAAATGATGACATGACTTGCAGTTGACTTTGATTTGAGTGAAGGAGGGCTGTGCAAGGCCACCAGCCTCACTTTCTCCTCCAGAGCCATCTAGGTCCAGTGGCCTGATATTCACCAGGACGACTGGAGGTGACCCAGGATGCACTGGGAGACCCTGGCGCTTTCAGGCTAAGGTCTGAAGACCTCCACCACCTACCCATACAGTCCTTTATACTTATGAGTAGCTTTCTTTCTTAGAAATGTTCCCTTAGATCAAGTTTAAATTTGCACCATTTGTAACTTTCTATTTACTGCTTCTACTTCTGCCCTCTGGAGGAAAAAAGAACAAAATCCATGTTCATGAAGTGAGAAATTCCTTTCTCTAATCATAATCTTTAATCATTTTATCTTTTTTACCCCTACTTTCTGACCCCTAATCCTATGCTCCATTTCCACCGTGACCTTTCCCTCAGTTCTTTCCCAGGTCACCAATCCCTGTGCTGGCTACATTCTCCTTCCTTCCCCATCTTGACCAGTTCTATTCTACACTATTCTTTATCTACATTTGAGTTAATTGCCCCTTTATCTCATAGCAGATGATGATGTCTACCATCTAATGCCTTTGCTACTACATCAGAGCTGGAGAACCTCATAAAACGGCTCACTGGGTTCTATCCCACTCACCACATATCAGGTATTTTAAACCCTTTTATCCCCCAAGACTCCCATGGCACCCTCACCCAGAACTTTCTCAGCTGAGGATCTTGCCTGATAACTTCACCAAAATAATTGAGGCCATTCACTCTATACCACTTCTACTCCCATCAGTCAGTCATCTTCCCCCACAATCCCCTCCTTCACCCTTGTCTTACACAAAAAGGGGGCTGGCTCTTCTCCTTGCTAAGGCAAATCTCTCTGCAGGCACCCTTGATCCTCTTCCATTCCATCTTTTCCAGCATCTAGAGAATCTTCATTCTCACTGATTTTCAGTCTCTCCCTATTAGTTTCCCTGCTGCCTACAAACACACGCATGCCTCCCTTGGCCTTAAATAACTATACAAAAATATCCCAACCCTCACTTGATCTGTCCAATTCAGCAAGCTTATTATCTTTCCTCCCTTTCATGTCTAAATTCCCTGAGAAAATCTAAAAAGCGCCTCCACTTCCTTTCCTAATACTTTCCTCTAAACTCTGTAGCATGGCTTCCAATATCATTATTCAACTAAAACTACTCTCTCCAAAGTTACAAGTGATCTCTTAATTGCCAAATCTAATGGCCTTTTCTCATTCTTGATCCTTTTTGATATCTCCAAAGCCTCTGACACTGCTGATCACCCTCTTCTAAATATTCTCTCTTTTCTAGTTTTTGGGGTTTTTTTTTGTTAATTATGCTTTCTCCTGGTTCTCTGAGTACCTAACCATTCCTCAATCTCCTTTGCTGGATCTTCATCTAGGTCAAACCCACTCACCATGAGTATTCCCTACATATAGAAATTTGACATAATGGATTTTATTATCACTAAGCCCCAATAATTAGTATCAACTGATGACTAATATTTATAGATCATTTTCACAAACCTTTTTTTTAACCTTGACCAGCTGCATACAAACATTAAGAACATGTGTTCAGCAAGCTGGTAAGATCTTATTTCTGAAAGACTAGAATTCAGTTATACTGGATTAGAAACCCTAGTCTTTTACCAAGTCACTGCTATGCAAATTTGTATGGCCCTCCCCAAAAGTTCAAACCAGAAGCCTTTGATCTCAATCATTGTACAGTTTTAAATGTGTGTCTGCTTCTTAACCTTTGTATCCTCAGCACCTAGGGCAGCGCCTTGACCACCAGAAACACTTTAAAAATGTTTATTTTATTGAATCTGTATAATCACAAGAGAAGGCTTAGATTCTTTGGGTTTCTTCCTTTTTCTCAAGGCAGCATGAATAAGAACATGCTCAAATTTTCTTCATATGGAAATATTAAATTCTACCATCCTACATGCAGAGTGGCTCTTTTGAAAGAAAAGGTTGAAAAGTGAGAGATTTTTTTTATGAAAGGTGTTGGGCCTCAATGACTAGAGAAGGGCCAACCCAATTATGGTAACCTAATGTAATGCAGTATTATGTATATAACCCAAGGAAAGACAAATATGAAGAGTTCTGAGGAACCTGAGAAGATCTGTATAAAAAGTGATGTTGACTGAAAAAAGTAGAGCCCAAAAATCCATACACAATGACTACAATATAAATGCCTGCAGGGAAGCAGCAAAACTCTGGTCAACAGTAGTGGTCTCTTAGCATTATTCTGTTAAAGTTAAAAAACACTTCCCTCTTTTCTGTTAACAATAAATACACTAACTTTTTTCAGGAAGCACATTTTTGTAGAAGGGTTAGTATGGGTGTTTTGTTGGGAAAGTGTTAAAAATAGATGGATCTTTAAAAAGATATGCAGGGCATCTCTTTATGCCCCATTGCTATTTCTTAGCCTTAAATATGAGAAATTAAGTGAAGCAGCAATGCTAAGATAAATCACTTAAAATTAAAGGCTCACAATTCAATTTAGTGGAAAATCATCTGCATTTTTCTCAAGAGCCAAGATATGGAACCAACTGTGGTAATAATAGCATAGACTTAAGAGCTAGAAAGGACCTTATAGGTTAAAGGACCTTATAAAATCCCTCATTTTATAGATGAGGAAACAGGTCCAGAGAGTTTAAGCGATTTGGCCAAGCTCACACAGATCATAAATGGCAGAGCTGGGATCTAGACAAATGTCCTCAGATTCTTAATCTATCATTTCTTCTGTATCATGCTAGCTCTCATAGTATTTCAACTAATAATCAGTTGTTTAATTATTTGCAGTTCATGAAAAAGATGAATCACCATGCATTACTGAAATCCATATTATTCAAAACCTTCACTTTAGCCACTGGTTTCTTCCTCACCAAACCTTTCCCATAACTGCTGACAATGTACAAAAATAGGATCCATTTTTCCTAACTATTCCTGCCATAAGTCTGGAAAGAGAATGAAAAAAGAGAGATGGTAATTCATATGCTAGAACAGTCGTCCCCAAATTTTTCTTATCACACACCGCTATTGATAAAAAAATTTTGAACCTGTATTCTCAATGTGTATGTTTACTTATTTACAAAGTTTTGTTACTACTGTACTAATAATTATGTACAAGATACAACCTATACACAAGAGATAATTTTTAAAAGCAGATAAAGACAAAATAATATTTGATCCTAGAGCCTAGGGAGTCACTGGAGTTAACGGAATATGGAAATTTTATAGTCAGATCTGTGACTTAGGAAAATCACTTTGGCAGATGTGTGTGGGATGAACTGAAAGAGGGAGAAATTTAAGGCAGAAAAACAAATTAGGAGGCTATTGCAATAGTTTAGGCAAGAGATAACAGAATGTGAACTAGGTTAGTGGCTCTGTGAATAGAGGAATGAGGACAAATAGAAGAAATACGGAAGCAGAAATGAGATTTAGAAACTAAATGGAGATTACATTGTGAACTTAGGTAAGGAAGGATTAGTGCCCTCAACAACAATAATAATGAACTTTAAAAGGGAAGTGGATTTGGGGAAAAGAAAATTTAAGGAGATGTGATGTAAATTAGAATCTGTCCATGACTTCTCACCCATTTGGTCCCACCTAGAAGAAAAAGGTGGGGGTGAGGGGAGAAGGCTCTTATTTACCAGTCCCTCTCATATGGCGAACTTGCCTTCCTGAAGTCAATGAGGTGATCTAAGAGGCAGATTTTCCCAATGGCACCTGTTAGCTTCTGGTAGTAGGGTAGCAACTAGCTAGTAAGTGCCCTGAGGGGCTGAAGACTCCTATATGATTGGGGAGGCAGGGACCTTGAACAGTAAAGAAGGAGAGTGAAGTAATGTTGGGAGATAAGAGTACAAATGGTTGTATTAGAAACAAATCTCGCGAGGACTATTTTGGGAAGAAAAGGATCCAACTTATCTCCCTAAACTGAGATTGGTTGATTACCCTGCAGGGTCAGACCACAGTTCTCAATGTGGAGGCTATGGCATTAGGAAATTACTTTTGGAATTTTGTCTTTATTCAGTCTGGGAACTTACTTTTGAATAAAACTTCCAGATAAAGGTATAAATTTCAGAAAACAAGAATATATATAGTACAGACAACCACAATATCAGGCCCTGAGGGAAACCTACATGGGAAGTAAAGCTAAGTACTATCAAAAGAGATCTGGGTAAAATACTTTCTACTATGTAAACAATTTTCCCCAAAGTGGTAAAAGGATATGAGCAGTCCCCCACCCGCCAAAAAAGATGATAAACTTTAAGAATTCTATGATTTAGAGTTGGAAGAAGACCTACAGCCCTTCTAGTCTAATCCTCTTATTTTACAGTTGAGGAAACAGATGGAGGGAGCTGAAGTTGCTTGCCCAAGAATCCAAAGGTAAATGGCAAAGGGAGATGAGAATCTGGGCCCTTTGATATTAACAGTGCACCTCCACTATACCAAGCTTACTCCTACCAAGTAAAGTTTAAATTCCTCCATTTAGCACTTAAGGCCTTTCTATACTTTAGCACTGTACTATCTTTTTAGTAAGATCATATTATTCCCCTGTATAAATTCTATGTTGCAGTCAAAATAGACCTTCTCTGCTCTCAAAAACTCATCAGGCTGCCATACCTGGAATGCCCGCAAATTAAAACAGCCCTAAGGTTTTACTTCAAACTCCAAACTGGCAAAGAAAGCAAAAAACAGGAACCGTCAATATTAGTTTAACTTTTCTGGATATCAATTTGTAATTATGCAATATGAGTGACTAAACTGTTTTTACTCTTTGACCCAACAAATCCACTACTGGTCATGTTATGTTAGGGAGGTCAAAGGTAGAAACACAGAGCAATACTTTCTATGATAGCCAAGAACAGGGGGGAAGGGGGTGGGGTGGGTTTCTACTGATTGGTAAATGGATAAGTAAATTGTGGTATATGAATTTAATGAAATATTATTCTAAAAAATTTGAATGAGGAATTCAAAGAAATGTGGGCAGATTTGTATGAACTAATTGCTAAGTGAAATAAGCAGATCCCAAAGATTAATGTAGATTACAAGATCACAAAAAGAAAGTTAAACCTGGAGTAATTGAAAAAGTAATGATGTTCTGGGAGAACATAATGAAATACACATGCCTGCAGAGGCAGTGAACCATTGAGGCGGAATGCTAGGTATACTGTCAGATAACAGTTTGGCTGTTTGTAGAATTGTCTTTCTTAGTTACAAAGTACAGTTCAATCTGGAGAGCAGGGGTATTTCCAGAAACGACTGTACTACCAAAGCAGAACAACTTCCTAAACGTAAAAAAAAAAAAAAAAGTCCTTGAGAATAAGTAACCATATGCTTCCCTCCTTGCGGAAGAAGCAGGGACTACTAGGCCAGAAAGTTGCCTACACTGCCAGTTATGACACTATCAAGTATTTCTCTTAACTGTTTTTATTTGTTACAAGGGAAAGTTCAAGTTTTGGGGAGGACTCAGGGAAGGTATTTCAGAAATGACTGAGATTAAACACAAAAGATTATCAATAAACTTTTAAAAAATTTTACAACATACCTTTATATTTTTCTGTGTTTAAAGCATTATTAGACATTTTTTAAAATGAAAAAAGGCAGTGATTACCACACTAAAACCAATAAATGAAGGAGTGGATACGTGCTACATTAAAGCTATGGTAAGATATTTTAAAGCTATGGTAAGATATTTTCCTTAACATTTCTATTTTGCTACATAATCTTTCGCATTTTTATTAATAGATTTTGGTTTTACATCACTTTACTTCCTGAATATATCCCTTCTCCCTCATCTGGCAAGCCATTCCTTGTAACATAGATCACCAAAGAGCAGACACCTCATGGCAAAGCCAACTGAAAAATCAGCCTCATTTGACAGCATGAGACTCCCCAGTCTCAGGAAAAGGAAAGGGAGACACATTCTCTCCTCTTCTCTGAGGCCAAGCTTGGTCATTGTAATTACAGCATTAGGTTTTAGGTTTCGATTCTTTCCATTTACATTGTTGTAGTCTTTGTATATACTGTTTCCTGGGATCTGTTTATTTCACTCTGCAGCATCCTCTGAATTCTTCCTGTTCATTGCTTTTATGCAGTAATATTCCACCCACAAGTCATCATATTTCAGTAAAAATACTACACATTAGAAAAGTTTCACAGTCAAGTCAAATGTTGACACTCCCCTCTCCCAATTTAGGTGCACCTGAGTGTTTAAGGATCTGTGATTTCACTAGTTTATGGAACTTCTTCCCTGGAAGAAACTCCACTTACCAATCAATACACATTGATAACAGCTCAGCAACTTCAAATCCTAAAAGCCCTGCCTGGGGCACTGAAAAGTTCAGAGCTATATGGTTAGGGTCAGGTAGCCAGTATGTATCAGAGAGACACCAAGTCTTACTGAGCGTAGCTCCATCCACTGATTTTAACTGACACGTCCCCTTACCCCGCCCCCCCATCCTTGGGTAACTTACCCATTGCATTAGCTGTTAGGCCTATTTTATTTTTCACGTGTGGATAATCTACTTATTAAAAAATTATATACATACCCCTCAGCTTGAATATATCAATTTCTTTGTGGGAAAAAATACAAAACGACAACAAAAAAAAACCTTTGAAAGTTTCCTAACGAAATGTCTAGCAAGCACCAATTAGTATGACCAACAAGGAACTTCTTAAACTACTATACTGATTTAAAAAGTTATTCAGCAAGAAAAAGCCTCTAACTTGGGTTTTCAAATAAGTAACTGATAGCTACTTTTAATGGGCTATTACATACACAAAAATGCTCAACAAATTGTATACTATATTCTTTTAATATTCTTCTGATTGTCAGTCACATTCTTCTAATAATAACTGAGACAGGAGGAGGCTAAGTTTATTGCCATTTCTAATCTAGTAATGCAGTCTGTCTGCACAGATGATTTGAATTCAACAGCTAGATGGTACTTTAAAAAAGAAGTCGAGAAAACTGTTCTTTGCTGCAACACAATTCACTAAAGGGTGATATCAATGTGTATATTAAAAATATTAGAAATTGTATTCTGATGAAGACAACATAAGATTTTATTAATTTAAATACCACACAAGTGTAATATCCATGTCATCTTGTATATTTGAGACCATTATATTCTCTTGGCTCTTTAACAGGAGTAAAAAGTACATGTTGATTCAGGGTGAAGATCTACATCCATTTTTTGAAGAGTTACTGTCAACCTTTTCACCAATTTTAAATATTCACCCTTTCTAAAATATTTTAACAACAACAATAAAGCAAAGGCTCCCTGGATATGATGAAATGGTGGCAACATATGCAACAGGAATCACTTACGCTTGTTCCCTCTTATATAAACCTGATTCCCCAGATTTAATCAGGGTTTGCATAATCTAAAACCATGGAGGAAATTGCACTCATTACAAAGAACCCATTCAAACATACAAAAGAAGAACACCTGTTTTGACAAAATTGACACTGGACTACATTAAGGCAAAACAGAAAATTTTTTTCTAGTGTCTCGTCAAAAAGTTGGGAGATTTTGATTTGATTTTGGTTATTTTTCAGTTGTAAAGTGAATCCCAGAACCTTCACTTTTTGAACTTACAGTTGGCATGCACTTGCTCAAACGTTTAGTTAAAACCAAGGCCATCTGGCTACAAAGCTGCCTTAAAGAAAAAAAAAAGTAATGCCATCTCTTCCCAAGCCCAGCAGAAAATAAAAGCATAATGTCCAAAACAATTACTATTTGTTACTTTCTCAATTTCCTTGTTTTTATTACAAGCAACCAATGAAATCTCATTTAAAACGATTAAATTCTATTTTAACAGAAAAATTAAGGGCCTCCATATTTAGTTACTGGTACTGAAATGAAATATTTTTGCATCTAATCTTTTACACTGACCATCTTCAAGAAAGAAAAAAATGATGTCTGTGTCAGTTAATACATGACTAATTATTAGACAAACTGAGGTTAAAAAATAATTTCTTTTCCCTCAAAAAAAAAATGTGAATTGTCAAGTGAGTCTTAATATAATTTTCTTTTGAGAAGGTGAAAAAAACAATTGGTAGAAACTTCCAACACAGAAAGTTCGGTTACAGCAAGAATAGAAGCCTCAATAAAGAATGTTTACACTTCTCTAAATACATGTCCACAGTCAGTAAACCCTCTATCAAGAAAAGCCTCATTGTCTAAGTAATTTCTTTTTTTGCCACCTGTATGACAATCTTTCGGCCAACTCAATAGAATTACCACAAAGGCAAAAAGTCACCTTTTTTTGGTCAACAAGCTGACCTGACCTTTTAAAATAAAAAATATAAGGGATCAAAATTTAAAAGCTTCATAAAGTAAATTCTCACTATGCACAACTTTTTCTCAGAGGCGAAGTTTCCAGTCTTGCCAAGGGGCCATAATTTTACTAGCAAATGAACAACCTCGACCCCCAAAGGAATGGTTCAAAACAGAATTTTGTACAATTTTACAGTGTAAAATAAAAGTTTCATTTGCCTTTTGCTGAAATATTAGCTCTTCAAATGTCCTTGGATAGAAGCTCCTGAGCAAGGCACTGTATTGTTACACACTGAAAATAAAAAACCAAAAAGTTAAAGGTCTCTTCCTTCAAGAAGCATGCTGAAGAACAGAAACTAAGGCACAGGGCAAACACAAAAAATCTCCCTAAAGGTACACCACACGTGTAAGAGACTGAAACAGAAAACGAACTGTCTCGTCGCCAAAATAACTCATTACGACCGTTCCTCCAATTTGTGCTACATCACCACTAAGGGAAAGCAAAAGAGCCAAAGGAAAGACAGATACAAAGAAGGAAGAATATTGTTACTACATGAATCCATCTAAAAGAATCAATATAAGGGAGGTTTTTACTGCCATCAGAAACCAAAACTTCCTATTGGATCTCTCCAACGAGTAGAAAGAGCTTCTTCAAGAAGGCATGGGCACCCGACCCACTCCCCATGCCAACCAAGTCTGCAATGAAGAGATGTTCAAATAAAAGAAGAATCAAAGGAGGAGAGACCAACGCCGGGCAGAAGTGGGTCGCTGAGTCAAGAATAAACTGTCCGCGTTCTTAACTTCTCTGGGTCTCGATGTCCTGCTCTACAGAATTAGCTCGGCTAGACTATTATTTCTAAGTTTTCTTCCAGCTCGAAAATTCCTAAGCAAGACCAATATACGAGGCAGGAGATACTAAAATGCACTGTCTCCACAGTGTCGGAAGACGCGGAAAGAAGTCGGGGGAGGGGACAAGGGCATAGCTCGAGAGCAGGTGAATAAAGGCGCTAATTACTCTCTCTCTCCAGGGGCGCCAGCAACTGGAGAAAATAGTCCCTGGCAGAAACATGGCGCCCGCCGCGGCAGGACACCTAACTCCGAAGTCACTGTCATCAAAGCCCCATCTTTAAAAAAGACTCAACAAATGTAATAATAAATCAGAGTAGGTCATCCCTACAAGAATATGGGCAGGCACTGGGCAGACGGTTCGCACCTTGTTGGATGCTCGGGGCCCAGCAAACCGGGGAGAGATTACATAACGGGAACGGGGCTGAGTTCCATCCACCGGCCCCGACCCAAAGAAACCCCCAAACTCTCTGCTGCCTCCCAGACGCGGGGGCGGCGGCGGCGGTGCAGAGTGCCTAACCCCCAGACCCAAGAAAGGAATGTTATCCCTCCGCCTCCTCCACCAACCATCTCCTCCGTCGCAGGCTCGCCCCCCGAGAGCGCGCGGGAGAAGGGGAGGGGGAGGGAAAGGGAGAGCCCCCCCCCAAGGCCCCGCCCCCGCCGTCTCGCGCCGCCGCCTCCAGTCCCCCTCTCCCGAAGCTCCCTCTAGGTCCAGAAGCGCGACCCCCACCCCACCCTGCCCGCCCACTCCCTTCCTCGAACGCGGGCGGGGACCTCGTCGGAGTGGGGACATTTAGGAGGGCGGCGGGAGGCGGATGCGCGTATGGTGAGGGTTGGGGGGAGGGACATGGGGGGGCACCTCCCCTCCGGTCCCGTCCCGCGACTCTGAGGCGCACGCACACACGCTCGCGCCGCGCCCGCTCCTCCCTCCCTCCGCCACCTCCGCTCGTGCCGTGATTCGCGGTGGGCGCGTGCGCGCGCGACGCCAACCTCTCGCGCCCCCCCCCACTTCCCATCCCCCTCCTTCATTGTCTCCCGGCCGTCCACCGCGGGCACCAAAAAGATAACGGAACCCCGGTAGAAGGGGTGGAGGAAGAGAACGTCCGATCACTCACCTCCTCCCGTGGTCGCCGCCGCCGCTTGTCTGACTTGAGTAAGGCGCCGTCGCCTTAAAGGGACCTTACACCCCGTCGCTGGGAGAAGGGGGTGGGAAGGGACGGTAGTACAGGGGGAGGGGGAGAGGAGGAAGAGGGACTGGCCAAGCCTGGGCTCTCCGACAGGGAAATAAAACCCCCCTAGGGCCCGAGTGATATGGGGTTGTTTTTTTTTCCCCTGGGGGGGCGGGAGGGCCCCGGGGGAGGGGGATGGGGGGGCCAAGGAATGTGGCTCCGTATACGGGAGCTGGCGCGGGGGAAAGAGAACCCGACTCCCCCCACCGACCCTCCTGCCCCGCGGAGGGATACGTTGGCGTCACTTCCGCCCTCCCCCTGTCGTGAGCCTTTCATTGGCTGGGCCGCCTGCACGTCACGGGATCACCCAAACTCCTCGGTCCGGTCTTCTTTCCTAGTCAAGTTTGGCTGGGCTCTCAAATAAATAAATAAAGGAAAAAAACATTTTTGAGAAAAAAAGATATCGTTTTAAAAGGTTTTTAGCAGCAAATTCTCCCTTTTAAAAATTAAATGATGACAATGGTCTTGCATAATGAAATGCTACCTCCTTACACCCAATGGATTCCTAAGCAAGATGTGAGGGCCTCCCCATTCTCCACCCAAGCAATGCGATGATGCCCCAAGAAGAGTTTCATGCCATGGCCAGAGGCTAGGGTAGTGTGCCACTGGGTTGGGTGGAAGAAGGCACAATGTATCATACTCTTTGGAATCCATTCTCGTGTCCAGGCCACTGTCATCCTATGGCTTTGTTTCCATGAGCAGCTCCAAAAAAGTAGCCAGTGCTCTTTCCTGGTATTCTGTTGTAGGCAAGAAGGCTTGAGCTCCCATAGAGGTGGTTGCTACCGTGGGAACTTTACAAAATGTTTTTGGTACTCTCATCAATAGATTCCTCAAAGATCCCGAAATCTGAAACAAAACAGGTTCCCAGTCCTCTCTTCATCCCATTCAGGGTTTAGGTGCCCTCCCTAAAAGAAATAGCACTCATTCAACCGAGTCAACTCGAATTTTCTTTTCTTCTTCAATTAGCCATCTTGTCGTCTCTTCCCTTGCTAGATATTATGGGGCTTGAATCTTTTCTTTGGACATTTGATCTCGTTAGTTCTCTAAGCACCTTACCTGATATTACCTCAATTTGTGTTCTAAGTTCAGAGTTAACTTTGGAAAAATTGGCAGGAGGTCTGTGTGATTAATGTGCTCCTTTACCTTTTACTTTATTTTGTAAACACAAAGACCATTTCTTTCTCTGGCCCAAACTTGTAATTTCATTGGAATTGCAATTTCATTAGAAGCGAACTCCCAACTCACCATGAGCAAACTACTTCTAATGCATATCAGGACTTACAGCCCTGGAGAGTTGTCTGGAACGCTGGGAACTTACATGACTTGTCCAGCATCACACAACTAGATTTTATCAGGGTTAGTTAGGACTTGTACCCAGGTGTCCCTGACTTGGAGCCTAGTTCTCTGCTGTGCAATGCTGCCTCTCCTTACTTGCAAAGAAAAATAGTCTAGCCCCTCCTCCATGGGAACACATCTGTTATAATAGATTGGAGACATTGACTGTTAGGCTTTGTGCGTCAATTTCCTCAACTGTAAAATGAAAACCTTAGATACTTTTGAAAACCTTTCCAGTTAAAAATTTTATGATTCAGTACCTGTCCGAAAAAATTTATGCATGTTCTCACTTTGAGTGAGGTAACCCCCATGCAATGAACAGGGGTCTTTAAGAAGTGAGTCACAGGTGGCCCCTTTAATTAGAAAAAAGAGGGAAAAAAATCAAACTGGAAGGGGAAGACCCTGTGTTCCAAGAAGGAGGTTACTTAGTTGCCTAAGGAGGAAAGCAAAGACTTGTAAACCTTACTGGCTAAGTGGTAATCTTGCTATACAATAGTATAGGAGAGCTTAGGTCAGATGGTGCTGGATTGAATACAGGGATATTGTTACTTTACTGCCTGTGTTGAATGACACCAATTTCCCTAAGAATCCTAGGAAATCGTAGATTAATAGAATCTTAGATTTGGAAGGGATCTTAGAGGACATCTAATCTAACCCTTTCTGATTGTAGTAGGAAGGCCGAATTTATGATCTCAAATATAATCATATATATATTTGAATGGTTCGAAACCGCAAGGTATGAGGGATTCTCTAAGTAGAAAGCATCAAAACATTTATTTAGGCCCCACAGCAACAGATTCGCAAACCAGCCTCCCCATTCCGGTATCTTGACCAAAAAACCCCAGGCCCAATAGGCCCACCTCACAAGAGTAACCAGGAGGCCACATAAAAACAAGATGGTATTTAACCAATTCATATTTACTGGCCTCAAGTCCTTGCTCACACTCCTAGGTTCACACAGGTCGGCTCTGCTTCCGCAGCTCCTGCTTCGGCTTTTTTCAGGTTCAGCTGTAGTTTTCTCTTAGCTCCTCTCTCCTCGCAGCCAAGCCTCTGGAGTCCTCAAGCCCCGCCTCAACGACCAGAGACCATTGGTTCCTGGGTTGGCCCCTCTTAAGTCATTAATCTATACCCATACAGGTTTCATACCTGATAGGGCTTTGGGTCTGGGGCTTAGCACTTAACAGCTGAAAGTACTTTCACTCAAAGTAAACAAAAGCCAAACTCCTCAAGTGCTAAGGAGCTCTTTTTGCCTTACTGTCACACTGATGCATGAATTTCTTCTGTAAAGACCCTAACAAAATACATCCTGTAATGGGGAGCTCACTACTTCATGAAACAGCGTATTCCATTTTCTGGCAACTCTAATTGATATATCATTTTTATCCTATATATGTTGTAGATATTATATTGGCTTTGCCCATCCATGAACAATTAGTATTTCTCCAGTTATTTCAATCTGACTATATTTGTATAAAAAATATTTTATAATTAACGTTCATATAGTTCCTGGGTTTGTCTTGGCAGATATACATCCAGGTATTTTATACAATCTAGAGTTATTTTAAGTGAGATATCTTTTACTATCTCTTATTGCATGGTTTTATTGGTGATATATAGAAATGCTGATGACTGGTGTGGGTTTATTTTATATTCTACTACTTTGCTAAAATTATTGTCTCAACTAACATTCAGAAAATCTCTAGGATTTTCCAAACATATCATCATATTGTCTGCAAAAAGAGATTGTTTTATTGCTTCATTTCTCATTCTGATTCCTTCAGTTTCTTTTCTCTTACTGCTATTGCTAGCATTATAATACAATACTGAATACTATTTGTGATAATGGGAATCCTTGTTTCACTCCTGATCTTATTGGGAAGGCTTCCAGCTTATTCCCATTATAAATAATGCTTGCTGATGGTTTTAGGTAGATGTTTCTTATCATTTTAAGGAAAAACCTATTTGTACCTATGTTTTTAAATTTAAAAAAATTTTTTTTAATTAATTTTTTTGGAGGAGGGGAGGACAGGGCAATTGGGGTTAAGTGACTTGTCCAAGGTCACACAGCTAGTAAATGTGTCAAGTGTCTGAAGCCACATTTGAACTCAGGTCCTCTTGACTCCAGGGCTGGTGCTCTACTCACTGTGCCACCTAGCTGCCCGGAAATGGTTTTTTTTTTTTTAAATAGGAATGCATGCTGTATTTTGTCAAAAGCCTTTTCTTTCTATTGATATAATTGCATTGTTTTTGTTACTTTTATTATTAATAAAATCAATTATGTTAATAGTTTTTCTTACGTCAGACCATCCCTGCATTCCTGGTATAAATCTCACTTGGTCACCATGTATAATTTTTGTGATATGTTGTTGTAGTCTTTTGGCTAGTGTTTTATTTAGAATTTTTGCATCCATATTAGTGAAATTGGTTTATAATTTTCTTTCTCTGCTTTTTGCTCTTCCTGGTTTAGGTATCAGCACCATATTTGTTTCATAATAGGAGTTTGGTAGGATTTCTTCTTTGCCTATTATTCCAAATGACTTATTTAATATTGGAATTAGTTGATCTTTAAATGTTTGGTAGAATTTACTTATAAATCCCTCTGGTCCTGATGCTTTTTTCTTAGGAAGCTCATTTATGATCTGTTCAGTTTCTTTTTCTAAAATAGCTGTATTTATATATGGTAGTTCCTCTTCTGTTAATCCAGACAGTTTATATTTTTGTAAATATTCTTCCATTTCACTTAAATTTGTCAAATTTATTGGTGTATAATTGGCCAAAATAGCTCCTAATAATTTGCTTTGATTTCATCTTCATTAGTGGTATATTCACTCTGATACAAGTAATTTGGTTTTCTTCTCTTTTTTAATCATGTTGATCAATGGTTTGTCTAATTTTTTGTTTTCCTTATAAAACCAACTTCTAGTTTTATTTATTAATTCAATGGTTTTCTTACATTTAATTTTATTAATCTTACCTTTAATTTTTAGGATTTCCAATTTGGTGTTTAATTGAGGATTTTTAATTTGTTCTTTTTCTAGTTTTTTTTTAGTTGCATACCAAATTAATTGGTCTGTTCTTTCTCAGTTTTATTGATGTAAACATTTAGAGATATAAATTTTCCTCTCATTACTGCTTTTGCTGCATCCCATAGGTTTTGGTATGTTGTTTCATTATTATTTTTCTCTTTAATAAAATTATTTATTGTTTCTACTTGTTCTTTAACGCACTCATTCTTTTTTAAATAAGTTAATTTATTTATTTTGTTTTCAACATTCACTTCCATAAGTTTTAAATTTTCTCCCCCTTCCTCCCCTCCCCAAGAAGGCATGCAATCTGATATAGGATTTGCATACACATTCCTATTAAACATATTTTCACATTAGTCGTGTTGTGTAGAAGAATTAGAAAGAATGGGAGGGACCATGAGAAAGAAAAAAACAGAACAAGAAAATAGACTGCTTCTCTCTGCCTTCAGACTCCATAGTTCTTTCTCTGGATGTGGATGGCATTTTCCATCATGAGTCTTTTGGAATTGTTTTAGGTCCCTGCATTGCTGAGAAGGGCTAAGTCCCTCAAAGTCAGTCATTGCACACTGTGGCTCTTAATGTGTACAGTGTTTAATAGGTTCAGCTCCCTTCACTCAGCATCACTTCATACAAATCTTTCCAGGCTTTTCTGAAGTCCACCTGTTCATCATTTCTTATAGCACAATAGTATTCCATTACATTCATATACCACAATTTGTTCAGCCATTCCCCAATTGATGGGCATCCCTTCAATTTCCAGTTCTTGGCTAGCACAAAAAGAGCTGCTATAAATATTTTTGTACATGTGGATTCTTTTCCTATTTTTATGATCTCTTAGGGATATATCCCTAGACGTGATATTGCTGGATCAAATGGTATGTACATTTTTATACTCCTTTGGGCATAGTTCCAAATTGCTCTCCAGAATGGTTGGATCAGTTCACAACTCCACCAGCAATGAATTAGTGTCCCAATTTTCCAACATCTTCTCTGACATTTGTCTTTTTCCTGTTTTGTCATGCTATCCAATCTGATAGGTGTGAGGTGGTACTTCAGAGTTAAATTTTAATTTGCATTTCTCTAATCAATAGTGATTTAGAGCATTTTTTCATATGACTATAGACAGCTTTAATTTCTTCCTCTGAAAACTGCTTGTTCATATCCTCTGACCATTTATTAACCCACTCATTCTTTAAGATTAGGTTGTTTAGTTCCAATTATTTTTTAATCTGTATTTCTATGGTCCCTTATTAAATATAATTTATGGCATTATTATCTAAAAAGGATGCATTTAATATTTCTGCTTTTCTGCATTTAACTATGAAGTTCTTATGCCTAATATATGGTTTATTTTTGTAAAGGTGCCATTACCACTGGAAAAAAGGTAAATTCTTTTACATTCCCATTCAGTTCTCTCCAGATAACTATCATATCTAGTTTATCTAATATTCTGTTCATCTCCTTGACTTCTTTCTTAGAGCATATATTTTTGTTAGATTTTTCTAGTTCTGAGAGGGGAAGGTTAAAGTTCCCTATTTCTACTGTAATTCATTTAGCTTTTTCTTTAAAAAATCTGGGTGTTAAGGAATAGCTTACCTGTCAGATCTAAGGAGAAAGGAAAAATTTATGACCAAACGAGATAGAGAACGTGATGAAATGCAATGGATAATTTTGATTACATTGAATTAAAATGCTTTTGCACAAACAAAGCCAATGCAACCGTGATTATAAGGGAAGCAGAAATCTGGGAATGAATTCTTATAGCCAGTGTCTCTGGTAAAGGCTTCATTTCTAAAATATATAGAAAACTGAGTCAAATTTATAAGACTACAAATCATTCCCCAATTGATAAATGGTCAAAGGATATGAACAGGCAGTTTGCTGATAAAGAAATCAAAGCTATCTACAGTCATATGAAAAAATGTTCTAAATCACTATTGATTAGAGAAATGCAAATTAAAACAACTCTGAGGTATCACCTCACACCTATCAGATTGGCCAATATGACGAAAAAGGAAAATGATAAAATGTTGGAGAAGGTGTTGGAAAATTGGAACCCTAATGCATTGTTGGTGGAGTTGTAAACTGATCCAACCATTCTGGGGAGCAATTTAGAACTATGCCCCTTGAGCTATAAAACTGTGTATACCCTTTGATCCAGGAATACCACTACTAGGTCTATATCCCAAAGAGATCATAAAAAAGGGAAAAGGACCCACATGTACAAAAATATTTATAGCAGCTCTTTTAGTGGTGGCAAAGAATTGGAAATTGAGGGGATGCCCATCAGTTGGGGGATGGCTAAACAAGTTGTGAATGTCATGTATGTGAATGTCATGGAATACTATTGTTCCATAAGAAATGATTAGCAGGCAGATTTCAGAAAAATTTGGACTTAGATGAACTGATACTGAGTAAAGTGAGCAAAACTAGAAGAACATTGTACACAGTAACAACTAATGACCAATTTTGATAGACTTAGCTCTTCTCAGCCATGCAATGATCTAAGACAATTCCAAAAGACTCATGATGGAAAATGCTATCCACATCCAGAGAAAGAACTTAAAGACTGAATGCAGATCAAAGCATTCTATTTTCTCTTTTTTTTCTTCCTTATGGCTTTTCTCTTTTGTTCTGATTCTTCTTTCACAACATGACTAATGTGGAAATACATTTAATATGATCATATATGTATATTATAGCCTATATCAGACGGCATGTCTTGGGGAGGTAGGGGGAAATTTAGAACTCAAAATCTTATAAAAGTGAATGTTAAAAACTAAAATTAAATAAAATAAATTTTAAAAAATAAATATTTAAGTCAATAAAATAAAAATCACCCAAAATAGCAGCCAAATTTGCCTGTTCTTGAATCCTTCTTTCCAGGAGTGTAGCCTTTCTCCAGAGTAAGTGGTGCAAGAAGGTCTTTAGCTCCATTTTCTTTTCTTTTTTTGGAGACAGTAGGACTCAAGTGATTTGCCGAAGATCACACAGCTAGTAAGTTTCTGAGGTCAGATTTGAATTCAAGTCCTGATTCCAGGGTAGCTCCATTTTAGATAGATATGAACATTTAGTTATCAGTGAGACTAAGATGAAGCTTCTGAAATCCCATCTCCTCCAGGTAGTCTTCCCAGAGTTACCAATCTGCTTCCTCTCAGTAATTTTCTACCTTTAATCTGGATATTGAATGCCTTGCCTTGGCTACTTTTCCCAACCCCCATCTCAGTGAACTGGTTCTTGATCCCCATCCACAAAATCTATTTATCTTTGATACAGATGAAGTGTAATTCCTTTCTGATTCTAGTGTTGGGGTGGACACAACTCGTAAGTATGTGATTTTTTTCACAGATGTGATAGGAGTAGGGAGGAGAAGGAAATGGAGGTATGTTATTTTTCTTTGGGTAGGTGGAGAGCTGAAAACAATTTCCATTTAACTTGACATATTTATATATTTACAGTGTATGTGAGAACCAAGTAAGGTTTGGGTGATGTCAGTCCTCAGGATGGGGAAAGAGAGAGAAACATACATTATCACATCTCTCTTCTTGGTCATAGTCTTAATCTATCCATCCAGTTTCTCAAACATCAACTGGAAAAAGAGAAGGAATAGGAAGTGATGGGAGTCAGAGAAAGAAGGAACGCTTGAAAGATTCCAGTCCACAGCTCTTTCCAAGAGAAACTGAGAGAGCAGGGAAAGGGAAAAGGGATCTGAACGTGTGTGGTCTTTGAAGCAACTGGCCACGTCTGCTGAGGCATGGCAACCCTGCAATGTATCTCTCATTGGAGTGGGAAGCTATACCAAACTCATCTCTTCCAGGACACTTTCAGGTGACTCATCTTCCTTCTGTAGTATATCTGCTTGTTCCATGGACTTTAGCCCAAATTTGGAGAGTTGTAGGTGCCAAGGTCTTTTAAGCAAATACTTTTTGCCCCCTCCCCATTACACACAGAATTTGCCTCCCAGCTGTGTGGCCTTTGCCCTGGTGGGAGTAGAAAAGGAAAATTAACGCTTACTATACCCAGGAGAGATTAAGGTTGGAGTGAATTAAGGCCCTAAAGTATAATTTGATTGACCCTTGATGGAATTGCTTTCTCTGCCTCATCATATACATCATGCTTTTTGCCTAGGGTGGGAAGGAGAGGAAAGAAGTGCTCAATGAGAAGAGAGTAGTAAGGTAGGTGGTTGATATTCCCTTATCCTCTTGAAAGGAAATAGGGGGAGAGGGGTAAATAAAAGAGAAAAAGTCCTAAAAAAAATCCCTCCCTTTTCCTCTCTCCCTTTTAAGAATCCCTCCCCTAGAGGAAGAGGGGAGAGGTGAAAGGGAATGCGTCAACCTTACTCTCATCAGATTTGGCTCAAGGAAGGAATAACATACACACTCAATTGAGTATCTTACCCTACAGGAAAGTAGGAGGGAAGGAGATAAGCACGGGGTGGGGGGGGGAAGTTAGAGGGGAGGGGATAGTCAGAAGCAAACACTTGTGAAAAGGGACAGGGTCAAAGGAGAGGGATAGGATGGAGGGAAATATAGTTAGTCTTTCAAAATATGACTATTATGGAAATGTTTTGCATAACTACACATATATAACCTATATTGAATTGCTTGCCTTCTCAATGCGGGTGAATGAGGAGGGAAGAAGGGAGAGAATCTAGAACTCAAACTTTTAAAAACAAATGTTAAAAATTGTTTTTACATGCAACTGGGAAATAAGATTTACAGGCAGTGGGGTATAGAAATCTATCTTGCCCTACAAGAAAGTAAAGGGGAAGGAGACAAGAGGTGGGGGGAGAGGAAAATTTGTAACTCAGAATCTTGTGGAGGGGCAGCTAGGTGGTGCAGTGAGTAGAGCACTGGCCCTGGAGTCAGGGCCTCAAATTCGGCCTCAGACACTTGACACATGTACTAGCCGTGTGACCTTGGGAGAGTCAATTAACCCCAATTGCTCTGCCAAAAACAAAAAAAAAAACCCAAAATCTTGTGGAAATGAATGTTGAAAACTAAAAAGTAATTAATTAAAAAAAGAATTCCTCCATTATGCTCTTCCAAACCCTCCTATTTCTTGATCGTCATAACTTAAGAGTCCTCCCTTACTGTATCCCCTCACCCTCCTATTTTCTCTGTAAGTTAAGACTTTTATACTTTTCTAGATTTATGTCATTCCTTCTTTAAACTAGTTCTGATAAGAATAACTTTCCAGCACTACCAGCCCTCCATCTCCCCCTGTCTCTGCTGTAACGGTTCTTCCATTCATGCTTTGTGTGAGATAATTGCTTTGTTTTAGCTTTCTCTACTCAGTTTTATTTTTAGGATCATCCCATCATGCTCAACTCAACCCTAAGCCTTCTATCTATGTATATTCTCTTTTAAACTACCCAAGTAATGATAACATTCTTAAGTTACTGATAACTTTTTCTCATATGAGAAATAAACATTTTGACCTTATTAAATCTTTTATAATTGGTCTTTAATGTTTACCTTCTTATGTTTCTCCTAAATCTAGTAGGTCACATTTTCCATTCAGTTCTGGCCTATCCCTGAAAGTCCTTTAGTTCATTAAATATCCATTGTGTTTTGTTTTTCTGTTCAGTATTATACTCGGCTTTGCTGGGCAAGTTATTCTTGGTTGCAAGCTCAGCTCCCTTGCTCTTTGGAATATAATAATCCATGCCTTCAGTCTTTTAATATAGAAGCTTCTATATCTTCTGTTATACTTCCTATAGCTCCATAGTGTTTAATTTTTTTTTCTAGTTGCTTGTAATGTTCTCTCCTTGACCTGAGGCTTCAAAACTTAGCTATGATGTTCTTGTGAGTTTTCATCTTGGGTTCTCTTTCAGGTCATGATTGGTTGATTTTTTTTCTATTTCTATTTTACCCTTATGTTCTAAAATTTCAGGGCAACTTTCTTTAATAATTTTTTGAAGTATATTGTCTAGACTCTTTGATCATAACTTTTAGGTAGTCCAACAATTCTTATATTGTGTCTCCTCGATCTGTTCTCCAGGTCAGTTGTTTTCCTAATGAGATGTTTCACATTCTCTTCTATTTTTTCATTCTTTTGATTTTGTTTTATTATTCCTTGGTTTCTTATGAAGTCATTAGCTTCCCCTTACCCAATTCTAATTTTTAAGGAGTTGTTTTCTTCATTAAGTTTTTGGATCTCTTTTTCCAATTGGTTGACTTTCTTTTCATAATTTTAGTGTATTACTGTTATTTTTTCCAGATTTCCCCTCAACTTCTATTATTTGACTTTCAAAGTCCTTTTTAAGCTCTTCCAAGAACTCTTTTGCTGCTTGTGACCATTTTGCTTTTTTTTCTTTGAAGTGGCACTATCTTTTGAGTTTGAACCCAGATCTTCTCTATCACCATAGTAGCTATCTATGGTTGGGTTCTTTCTCTTTTGCTTACTCGTTATTTTTTTTCAAAGTGGCTTATTTCGTGTCTGTTTACTTTGTCTTAGAGATGGGCTCTAGTCCCAAGGTGTGGGGGATAATGTCTCAGGCTTCAGGTCTTTTTTGCGCTGTTGTTTTTTGAGTTCTATCCGGGGCCTGACCTCTGCCCCAGAGCCAATACCAGGGCCCCCAGCAAAGTTGTCACTACAAACATTCTTACTCTTTCTGCTCCCTCCTGATACTGTAAGCTTCAGCTCACCTCTCCACCCTGGAACCAAAACCAGGGACTCCATTCTCCTGCAAGTGGCCACAGCCAGCAAGGCCCTGCCCTCTGCAGTTGTACTTACTGGGCCTCTGCTCACTCCTCCTTGCCTACAGCAACAGCCTAGAACCCTGTCTGGTCAGCACACCTGGGGCCCACATCTAGCACCAATGGAGGGCCATTCAGTCTTCCCCTGATCAGCTGCCCAATACCTACACTGTCCATAGGGCAGAAATTCCTGAAGCTGAGGCTGCCCCCAGGGCTTATTTGTTGATTCCATGTTTATCTGCCAGGAAGTATCCACACTTTGATTAAGCCAGACCACCTTTAGAAACATCCTCCCAAGTTGTCTTAGGAGGACAACTACTTTACCCCATCTTTTAAATACTTCTACCACTCAAAGTTCACTTTGAGGCATTACTTTAAATTGTGGGGGATTTGGGAACAGCCAGGCAATTTCCTGCTTTCTTCTGCCATCTTCCCAGAGTCCTTTCTTATGACATGGTTTTAAGTCCACTCACCATTCCATTTGTCCTTCTCTGGTTATACTCCAAGTGGTCAGTAACCCTCCTAAAATGTGTAGATAACACAATGTGATCTTCCAGGTATGACTGGAACAGTGCACAGTAGAGAAGGCCAGTTGCCTCTAGATACTGTTTCTATTTATATTCATTCAATAAACATTTATTAAATGCTTATATTATGCTAGATGTTGTTAGGTGCTGGAGATACAGAGATAAAAATGAAACAGTCCTTGACTTCAAGCTGCTTAGAATCTATTGGCAGAAAATGACATAAACACAGAGAAGTGAATAGCAAATACATACAAAATTATTTCAGCAGAAGAGACACTATCCAATGTGGAGGGAGCACTTCAGTTGAGCTTTGACGGACCAGGCATGAAATGTCCAAGGAATGGGAGTTGGGAAATCAAAGATTAGTGCACCTGGAAGATACAGGAGTGAACAAGAGAGAGTAAATCTTAATAAGCCTGCACAGGTTGGCCAACATTGTAAAGGGCTATATGTTCCAAACAAAAGAGTTTATGTTTGATCCTAGAGGTAATGGGCATCATTGGAGTGTACTGAGCAGTGGAACAACATGGTCAGAGCTGTGGTTTAGGAAGATCACTTTGAAAACTGTGGCAGATGGATTGGAGAGGGACAGACTAGAGGTGTATTGTTCATAGTCACCACCCTGCTTGAGGCCCTCATAACCTTTTGCCCCAACCATTGCAATAGCCTTATTTTAGGTGGTACCCATGGGAAGGTAGAAAGGGGGAAAGAATTGAGAGATATTGTTGAGGGAGAACTGAAAAGACTTGACAACTGATTGGATATGGGGGATGAGGAAAAGCAAAGAGCCGAAGGTGACTCCTTAGTTACAAGCCTGTGTAATGAAAGAGTGGTGTTGCCTCTGACAGGAGTAGGGAAGGTGAGACTGAGGGAAAACAAATGAATTTGAGATAGCAGCATAGTGATCTCATCTTCTCCCAGGGGTTCAGTGATCATCTCTGAGCAGGCGATTCTCAAATCTGTATATTCAGCCCTAGACTCTTTCCTGAGCTGTGGTGCCATATCACTACCTGCATTAGAACTGGATTGCTATAGATATCTAGTGATAGCCAAGTGGTATAGTGAGTAAAGTGCTGGACTTGGATTCAGTAAGACCTGAGTTCCATTTCCACCTCAGACACTTATCTTGTGACTGTACAAATCAGTTCACCTCTCAGTTTTGGTTTCCTCATCTGTAAAATGGGGACAATAATAACACCTACTTTACAGAATTGTTGTTAGGGTCAAGTGAGAATATATAAAGCTCTTTGTGAAACTTAAAATAGCATATAAATACTAGCCTGCTTGCTAGCTGTTAGTAGCGGTGGTGGTGACAGTAGTCGTAAAGGAACTTCAGAGTTCTCGATCATGGAACTCAAGCACTAGTGGATGATGGCAAGGTCAAAAGTGTGACCATCTCTGTATGTAGCTGAGATGAAATGGAGTGGCTGGTCATGGAAGCTGAGGAGATTGAGGAACTTTGAAGTTAAACATCAACATGTATAAGGCTTCTAATACGAGAGCAGAGGTGAAAATGCAGGGTGATACATTGAGGTGAGTACTGCACTCTTTGAAAAAAGGAGAATATGCCAGTAGATAGTAGCCTTTGGGATCTTGATTGGAAGATAAATTTATATAGAATGAAGCTCAAAGAAGAGAATTTGAAAGAAGACTAAAATGTCTATTTGCTTTGCTCCAAAGATCCTACCTAGATCTGCACTCATAGTCAAATATAAAAAGAAATATCCCATAAAGGCCAATATTTTTATAACAACATTTTTTCTTGTAGGAGCAAAGGATTAGAATCAAAGTAGATGCCCATTGATTAGGGAATGGATAAACTGATTGTGGTACATGAATGTCTTGGACCTTTTAAGAAATTATGAACTCAGAGAAGCATGGGAATACTTACATGAAATGATATAAAGTGGAGTTAAGCAAAACCAGGTCAACAGTGTATCCGATGACTTTAACATTGTAAATGAAAAACAAAAAAACAAAAACACTAAATGCTTTAATCTTAATGACCAAACTTGGTCCTAAGAAGAGATGTGAGAATGCACTTCCTTTTTTTGTAGAACTTGGGGAGAGTGGGTATGAAACACTTCGTGTACCTTTCAGACTCCATTGATGTGTGGGTTAGCTTCTTTTATCTCCTTTTTATTTGTTGTTATAAGGGATGACTCTCTGATTAAAGAAAGGATATATTGAGAATTTCCTCAATTTGGTGCCATAGTTTGTTTTTGTCTTTCTTGTAATTTAGTGTTGATTTTGTTCTTTGTTCTGACCATTCACAGACAGTGAATTCAGAAATTATTCCTACTTCAGTAACCATCCATTTCCTATTTGTTAAAATACAATCAACTTCATTTTTAGTTATGTTATTTGGCATCCAATATGTCTGTCACCTCCGAGCTCTTCTCAAGTTGTATGAGCTTGAAGTGTCTGTAAAGCCTTTGGCCCTTCTCATTTCTTATTCTTGAACCATATTATCTATTTTTTTTTTCACTGCCCCTCCTCTACCTTTGCACTGAAGTCACTGAGTATTAAAGTATGTATCCACTTAATTTAGAGGGCCTTACTGAGTTCTTCAGTGAATTTCCCTACCTGCTAATCCTGTTGGCTCATAATGTTGGCTTATAATAATGTTGGCTCATAAGCTGCAGTTATTTTCTTTTTTAAAAAATAAGTTTTATTCGCTTTTTTTTTTACATTACCACAATTTTCCCCAGGATCCTTGCCCTACTTCCTCAGAGCCATCCTATAAAACAAGTAATATATTTAAAGACAGAGGGAGTGAGAGAGAGAGAGAGAGATTGGCATAACTGATCAATACAACCAAAAAATCTGAAATTGTGTGTAATGCATCATACTTGTGGACCTCCCATTTCTACAGAGGGGTGGGGGTGGGAGTATCTTATCATTTCTCTTCTTTCAAGCCATGCTTGTTCTTTGTAATTTTGCAGTATTCACTTTTGGTAGTTTTTGTGGTTATTCTTTCCATCCACCTTGTTGCAGACATTGTTTAAATTGTTTCATTATCTCTGCTTACTTTATTCTGCCTTGGTTTCTTTAGCTCTTTCTACACTTCTTTGTGTTTCTCAAGTAGCATAAATAATAGTTATTAATATTATATTTATCTTGGAGTGGGGGGGTGGAATTGGGGAGAAAATCTGTAATTCAAACGCATGTGAAAATCAATGCTGAAAACTAAACATATTAAAAATAAATTTAAAAAAATATTATATTTATCATTTTTAAAGCACAGAAATATTCAGTTACATTCATGTACCACAGTTCATTTAGCCATTCTTCAGTTAATGGGCATCTGCTTTGTTTCCAATTCTTTGCCATCACAAAAAAAAGTGCTGTTTTAAACATTTTGGTAAATATGGGGATTTTCTTCTTATCCATTGCCTCCTTGAGATATAAGCCTAGAAGTAGAAACTCTGGGTCATTTTAGTAATTTTATTTTCATAATTATGAATTAGTTTCCAAAATGACTGTACTGATTCATAGCTCCACCAACAATGTATACCTGTCTTCTCACAATTCCTCTAACATTAACTATTTCCAGCTTTTGACATCTTTGCCAGTTTGTAGGTTATAAGGTGAAACCTCAGGTTTGCTTTGATTTGCATTTTTCTTATTAGTAATTGGGAGCATTCTTGCATATGATTGTTAACAAGTTAGCTACAATTATTTTTAAGGTGGTCTTTTTTTTTCTTTTTGCAAACACTTATAATGAACACTATAATACAAGATATACGAGTGGAGTCTTCAAGAGTACAGGATAGCCTCCATGCTATAATCAGGCATTAGAGTAGAACCTGGTGAAGGTTTTCCACCACGCTACATTGAAATATGAAAAGATTTACACAAAGTGATGCAAAGTAAAGAAAATAACATGAGAACAACGTACAAGTTGCTTATAGTTAAATAAAAACAACAGCAACAAAACTTTTATATCATTTGGATATTAGTACAGCCTTACCTTAGGTGATTGAGGGCTCAGAGTTAATGGCTGTTATTTTTTCTATTAGTGAAAGACTGAGTTTTTCAAAACAGTTTTGTTTACATGATTTAATTTGGGATTTTATTTTTTTAAACATTAAATGAATTAGGAAAAAGTGATAAATAAAATAGTTATTTCCAGTTTTAAGAGTTTCATAAACAAGGAAGGGGTGTGTGTGTGTGTGTATGTGTGTGTGTGTGTGTGTGTGTGTGTGTGTGTGTGTGTGTACAGAGAGATCCAGAGAGCAACGAAAGAAATTCCATGTAAAATTTAATCTTTTTGCTTTACCTCATATGCTATATTTCTTTGTATGTTACATTTTAAAGTGTGTCTGTGTTGATAGTAAGGGTAAATGAGGTAGATTAGGGGAAATCCCTGATAAAACTGAGGAATTCTCATGAATAATCTGATAATAGACTATGAAGGAAATTCTGGAAACAACCTGGTAACACTATAGAATACGGGTCATTGTTAACTGCTGATCAAATTAGAGAAATTTCTTCCTTGAAACTAATGGGATTATAAGCTAGAGGCCATTAGATGAAAGCAATTGATGGGACATCATAAACTTCTAAGGATTGACTAAGAATATCAGTCACATCCCAAGTGGCCTACATAAAAAGTAAGTTGGCCCCTACCCTGAAACAGCCTGTATGAGCAATCTACTATGAAGGAAGAACTGAACTTTCCCCCCACTTAATAGTATATTACTTTTTCCAATTACATGTAAAGATAGTTTTCAACATTCACTTTTGTAAGATTTTGAGTTCCAAATTTTTTTCTCTCTCCCCTTCCCCTTCCCCAAGATGGCAAGCAATCTGATATAGGCTATACATGTACAGTCCTATTAAACATATTTCCACATTAGTCATGTTGTGAAAGAAGAATCAGAACAAAAGGGAAAAACCACAAGAAAGGGGAAAAAAAAGAGAAAACAGTATATTTCAATCAGCATTCAGACTCCATAGTTCTTTCTTTGGATGTGGATAGCATTTTCCATCATGAGCCTTTTGGAACTGTCTTAGATCACTGTATTGCTGAGAAGAGCAAAGTCTATCAAAGTTGGTCATCGTACAGTGTGGCTGTTATTGTGTATGTTGTTTTGGTTCTGCTCACTTACTCAGCATCAGTTCATGTAAGTCTTTCCAGATTTTTCTGAAATCCACCTGCTCATCATTTCTTATAGATCAACAATATTCTATTACATTCATGTGCCACAACTTGTTCAGCCCCCTCAATGCTTGGCTGCCACAAAAAATGCTGCTATAAATATTTTTGTACATGTGGGTCCTTTCCTCTTTATTATGATCTTTTTGGGATACAGACCTAGTAGTGGTATTGCTGGATCAAAGGGTATACACAGTTTTATAGCTCTTTGGGCATAGTTCCAAATTGCTCTCTAGAATGGTTGGATCAGTTCACAACTCCAGCAACAATACATTACTGTTCCAATTTCCCCACATCTTCTCCAACATTTTATTATTTTCCTTTTTTGTCATATTGGCCAATCTGATAGGTGTGAGGTGGTACCTCAGAGTTGTTTTAATTTGTATTTCTCTAATCAATAGTGATTTAGAGCATTTTTTGTATGACTGAAGATAGCTTTGATTTCTTTATCAGCAAACTGCCTGTTCATATCCTTTGAACATTTATCAATTGGCGAATGACTTGTATTCTTATGAATTTGACTCTATGTATTTTAGAAATGAAGCCTTTACCAGAGACAGTGGCTGTAAAAATTGTTTCCCAGCTTTTTGATTTCCTTCTAATCTTGGTTGCGTTGGCTTTGTTGGTGCAAAACCTTTTTAATTTAATGTAATCAGAATTATTCATTTTGCATTTCATTATGAACTGCATTCTTTTTTATTAATGAACTTATTTTTAGTTTTCAACATTTGCTTCCATAAGTTTTAAATTTTCTTTGCCTCTCTTCTCAATACAGTCTGCAAGCCAAGATAGGCTCTACATATACATTCTTATTAAACATATTTTCATATTAATCATGTTGTATAGAAGAATTAGAATGAATGGGAGGAACCATGAGAAAGAAAAAAGCAAAACAAAACAAAAAGAGAGAGCACAAATAGTATGCATTCAGACTCCATATTTCTTTCTCTGGACATGGATGGCATTTTCCATCATGAGTCTTTGCTGAGAAGAGCTAAGTCTATCAAAGTCAGTCATCACACAATGTGTGATGCTGTGTACAATGTTCTCCTGAAAGAACTGAACTCTTGAAGAAGCTCTGAGCTTGCCTTTCTTGCAAAGTGTATCAAGGGAGCTGGATTTTTCCCCCTCCCCTGCCTTCGGAGTGGCATACCATAATAGAGTCCCATGGCCTCAGAAGACATTTGTACTTGCATACAATCTGATGGGAAAATATATTTATTTCCTGAACCCCAACCTTCTACATAGAGGAAGTTTGAGGACAGAGAGTTTGGTGCCTTGATCTGGGATCTGGGATCCTGCCTTTTGGAAGATGTCAGATCTCAGAGCTATGACTTCGCGGGAGAAGATTTAGGAGGTTCTCTCTAGTCCTTGGGTAGAGGGTCTGGTTCTCTCTGAAGAGCCTAGCAGTGCCCTAGCAAGGACTGCAGCTTAGACAGAAGCTATTGGCAACTGTCAGAGTGATATGCTTAGCAGAGAGCAGGCCTGTTGAGCCCAGTGGAGCAATATGTGTCCCCCAAAAACATAATGAATGCAAGGACATCATGAGAGCACATCAAGAGCTCTAAGTTTCTGTGGGGTAGAGGGAGATATTCTTACTTTAAATCTTACTTTACTATTCCAATGAATGTTTATTCTTTTAGTTAATTGTGTCTCGTAGTTGACTACATAAAATACGTAATCGGGGTGGGGCTTATGTTTTAGGAGTATAAATGTACAAAGGACCTGGAATATGAGGTGGTTGTCCCCTAGGGAACTTGCCTGTGAGTTATAGGATAGTCTATTGAGGCAACATGTGTTAAATAGCATTTAGATGTGTCCTTTGGCCTAGGACATCCCTTTCTAATAAGAACTTCTAGCTTTGGGCTCACAGTCCAGTCCTGAAGGATCTGACCCCCCAGTGAAAGGTGTCAGGTGGGTTAGGCTTTTCTCTGTCCCTGGCATGTTGCCCACAACTTGGAACAAAACTCCAGAGGCATCTCTAAAACAAAATTTAGGTATAATTCATATCCAGGGTCTCGCCAAAGTGGATCACAGAATCCCTTCTAGAAAAGATACTCAGTATACAATATGGATATCACCTATAGGACAGTGGTTTATTTCCTGTACCAAAGAAACTGCTTAAAACACAAAATACTCTTGGCTGATCATTAACAAATATATAATACATAAATGATCTATTTTGCTTCTTACATTCCTTTCCCCTCGCCCACCCCTGCTTCCAAGAAGGTAGCAACAGTCTTGTGGGACTGCTGAATAGATATTTCACATTCATTTCAGATTTGCACTGCCCAAACAACTCACAAAGTTCAGGTCTCCTAACCATTCAGGGCATGACTTTCTTACTTCTTCAGCTATAGGATGATCCCTGATGTGCTCTCTGAAGTCATGCTTTTATGGAGATAACTCCCTTCTAAGGATCCAGCACCCAACTCAGATTTGAATCCACAAGGTAGCTAGCCACCAAGACAAGGAAACACCATTTCTCAGGCTTGCTGGTCAAGGACATGTACTCAGGAAAGAAATAGGCAGAATCAAAGGGTCAGGCTTATCTTACCAAGCATGTTTGGTCCCATGTGCTTGTAAGTCACCATTATCACTGTGAGACGGGTTAGGGGAAAGAAAAAGAGCCCAGAATTCTTTTCCCTACCATTGCTGAAAGTCCAAGGGAAAAAAAAAGTACAGGAAGAGTCCCCAAAGAGAAGTACTCTAAAGAGTAGTAGGAGCCTAACCCACCCCCTACTCAAATTAGGTATTTTTACTTAATGGCTATTGATACCTTCCTTAAGTCTTGGGTGGCTCAAGGAATTGAAGGCTCAGACTGTTGATGTCACTTCTGCATTGCCAGAGTACAAAATAGCTGAGAAAGGCTCTAGGAGCATTTTGATGATTGGCTGGTGGATCTCAATGAGTGATTCAGAGAAGGGAGTTCACTTAGCTGAATCAACTCAAGGGGTTCTTAGTGCCATCCTTATTGAATACACTACTGCTATAGCTAAGCAAATCTCTTTTTAACTATTGAATGACCTATGAGTGTCTCATTTTGTTCCAGTATCAAACAAAAACTACCAGGAGATTGGCCCAAATTGGGCCCAACCCAGAAGATTATCAAATGGGTGGCTTCTTCTAACTCAGTCCCCCATTATCTTTGACAGAATTCTGGATAATCAGGAGTTGCTGTGTCTTCCTAGCAAAGCTCAACAGAGCCAGAGCAAGTATCCAGCTCTATGGGAAGCGCCCCACTTCAGCAAATCCACTCCACTGGTGTTTTCTCAATTATGGCCAGTTCTTGCCTGGGACTCTGCTTTTCAGGTTGGAGATGAATTAATTTAGAAATTCATTCTCTTGAAGAGGAGGACTAATATTTTCAGACTAAGAGGAGTCAAAGTGAATATTGCTTCTTGCATCATCAGTAATTTAACTTCAAAAGTTCCTACTGCCCCAAATTGGACATGAACAATAATTTCTTTCCTCTAAAATCTCAACAAAACTCCTACTGCAATGCCTCATCATGACCTAGAGAAGACCTTGGTTCCTGAAGTTTGTATCATCAGAGTACAAATTCTAATGGATTCTGTCATACTAGAAAGGCTTTGAGTACTTGCAAAATGTCTACTTGGAAAGACATTCTGTAATGGGAGAAGGAGACCTTACGATGGGTATAATCAGCAGGATTTCATGTTAGAGTAACAGTCCCTCTGTGAGAATGCTGTGCCTCCATGGACAGCATCCCGCCCCAGGAGGAGGATCAGAATTCCTGGGGGCAACTGACATCCAGAAGTCTGGGGGAGCATGGACCCAGAGAGCAGACTTCATGGCAAATGGGACAAAAAGGATTAGGAAAGCAGGGACAGAGGAGAATTTTTACTATGAGGCAATGCTTCTGTGTTTTCTATCTCTCCCAAAAACTAATATCTCTTAAGAATGAGGCACAGCAGAAAAAAAAAAGCACAAGGGGATGAGATCCACAAATAATAATATAGAAACTATTTAGAAAAGGAAACTCAAAGTAGGTACTCTGAGAAGCTTTAATTCCATGACAAATATAGAGACTAAAGAAGGAATTACTAAGTATAAGAGCCATGGGTCAAATAATAGAAGTATAAAATATGCCAAGAGGAAACAGAAATGAAAAGAATGAAGGATAGAAATCATGTTTAGAAAAGGAGGCAGAAAATGGAAAAGCAAACAAAATGAGTTGAAGGCAAGGCAAGGAAGAGGGGGTTAAATGACAACTTAGAGGAAAAAAAAAGAAGAAAAGAAATAACCAGCTAAAAGGAAGAAAGACGAAGGAATTAGTAAGTTAAGCAAAACTCCAAAGGTAGGGTAAGGGTAGTGGATCTTGATGGGTAATTCAGAGGGGTAGGGGAAATCCTTGAAGGTGAAGGGAAGAGAGCCAGTGAGAATAGCTTGCCTGAATAGAGTTAATTTAGCAAGATTAACTGAATAGACAATGCATTGACTTTAAAGAGAAAAGGAACAAAACAAATCCTAATTCAGAAAAAAAATAAACCTGTTAGAGACAACTGGTGGAAAATAATCCAATTCTCATAACTTTAAATGTGAATGGATTAAATGATCCAATAAAATGAAAAAGTAACAATTGGATAAGAAAATAAAATCCCACAATTTGTTGCTTACACCTAAAAAAGCAAAGATGCACCCAGAATAAAAAATGAGGAACTGAAACAAAAATTACTTTGCATCTGGTGGCCAAAAAAGGACAGAAATTACAAATATACTATTAGCAAAGCGAAAATTAGCAACATAAAAATTAAGATAAACAAGGATCTACATTATGGTGAAAGGAGCCATAGGGGGAAAACCCAATATCAATATTAAGCTTATATGCTCTAAATGGTATAGCACCTAAAGTTACAAAGGAAAAATTAACAATTACAAGAAGATTTAACAGCAATGCAATAATGGCAGGAGTCTTTAATGTCTCTCTGTTTTGAACAGATTTATTAGGAATAAAGACATATGCTAATAAAGCTGAGAACACAAAAGTAGAGGAATATTTTCAAACATGCAAAATACCCAAACTAACAGAAGATCAAATAGAAAATTTTGAATAAGAAAAAAGAAATAAAACTAGCTGTAATGGAACTCCCAGTGGAGTCAGGAAGGGGAACTATAATTATGATGGATTGGATTTGCAGAATTCTGTCAAATTCTTAAAGAATAACTAGTAACAGTATTTTACAAATTATCCTCAATAACTGATAAAGAATGCTTCCTGCCAGATTCCTTTTATGAGACAAATATATTTCTAATACCTAAACCAGGGAAGGAAAAGGCACAAACGGAGAACTAAAATATAATTAGTGAATATCAATACAAAAATTTTAAATAAAGTCCTATCAGTCTATAACAATACATTCAAGAAACCATCCATTGTTATTAAATTGGAGTTTTGCCAGAATTCAGGGATGTTTCAACATTAGGAAAACAATATAATCATATTAAAAATGAAAACATGGAAAACCCACACACTTACCTCAAAAGATACAGGAAAAGCCTTTTAAAAAATCACAACACTCTACATGTATAGTTTATTTCAGATTGCATGCTGTCTTAGGGAGGGGGAAGAAGAGGAAGGGAGAAAATTTGGAACTCAAAATCTTATAAAAGTGAATGTGGAAAACTATCTTTACATGTAATTGGAAAAAATCAAATACTATTAAATGGAGGTGAAATCACAACACTCATTTATGTTAAACAACTACAAAATATAGAGGGATTTTTTTCAATCCCATAAGAAGTATCTACCTAAACCAAAAGCAAGCATTATATGCAATGAGGAAACACTAAAAGCTTTCTCGATAAATGCAGGAGTAAAACAAGAATGTCTACTCTCTCCACTTTCATTTGATACATTTCCAGAAATGCTAGCAATAGCAATAAGATAAGAAAAAATTAACAGTGAAAATAGAGGCAGAGGTGAAGTAAAACTATCCATGTTTGCTAATGATATAATTATTTAGAAAAGCCTAGGGAATCAGCAAAGATGTAAAGACACTAGCTTTTAGCAAGATTGAAGGCTAAGCACAAAAATCAACAGCATTTTTATAACTACAAAATGCAGAAAATTCTTAGAGATTGATCTACCAAAACACAAAATACTCGTATGAAATCATATCACACTTGGCTGCTGTCCTAGATTTTATGATTTCTAGGTACTCATCATTCTGCAGCATGAATTCAACTCTGAAACTCACACCTCAGCACCCTTGCCCCTGGCGCTCCTCTCTCTATTGGAGAGAATGGAGGTTTGATATTGGAGAGCTCCTCCCTGATCCCTCACCATTTAAGGAGGGCACTCAGGGAATTCACCAGCTGCTCTTCTGGATTTTGTGATCTCCAGAAACTCATCATTCTGTAAGATGAACTCATTTCCCACCCCAACTGCAGGACTTCATTAACTCCCCTCCACACCCCATTTTCAACTTTTTATGTGTTGCCTTCCCCTATTATTAGATAATAAGCTCTGTTGTGGCAAGGATTGTCTTACGCCTTTCTTTATATCCTTAGTGCTTAACACAGTGCCTGACACAGTAGGTACTTGATGTTCATTGAATTACAAAATACTACTTCAAAAAAAAAATTAAACAAATAGCAGATGGAATATTCAGTGATCCTGACTGGGTCATACTAATATAATAGTGATAGTACTACCCAAATTAATTTACAGTTGTAATACTATACCAATCAAATTACCAAAGAAATGCTTTACAGAAGTTGATAAAGTAATTTTAAAAATTCTTTTGAAGGAACAAAAGATCTAGAATGCCAAGGGAAAAAATGAAAAAAAGTAGGAATGAAAGGAGGATGTCACCTCCAGACCTGTAATTATATTATAAGGCAGTAGCCATCAAAACCATTTGCTTAAAAAAATAGAGCAGTACACCAATGGAATAGGACAGACAAGGAAAAAAATCAGAATCAAAGGAGCTTAATAACTCTGTGTTTAATAAATAAGAAAACAAATTGGGAATTATTTAATGAAAATAATTCTGAAAGAACTACAATGCACTCTGGCAGAAATTAGGCTTAGACCCATATCTTATGCCATATTCCACAATAAATTCTAAATGATTACATGGCCCTAATATTAAAGATCATAGCTCAAAAAAATTGGAAGAGAAGTGGATTTTATACTTTTCACAGCTAAAGATAGATATATTCATAACCAAAAACAGAGGCAATTACATAGAATAAAATATTTAACTTTACATGAAATTGAAAAGCTTCTATACAAACAAAACTAGTGCACTTAGCATAAGGAAAAAATTCAAGCGGTAAAAATTCTTTATTAAATTTAGATAAGGGTATGGTATCTAAGACACATAGAAAGTTCACGCACACACATATATATATATGGGACAGCTAGCTGGCAAGGTGGATAGATCACTGGGCCTGAAATCAGGAAGATTCATATTCCCAAGTTCAGATCTGGCCTTAGACACTTAGTAACTGTGACCCTGGACAAGTCACTTAACCCTCTTTGCCTCAGTTTCTTCATCTATAAAATGAACTGGAGAAGGAAATGGCAAACGAGTATCTTTGCCAAGAAAACCTCAAATTTGGTCACAGAGTCAGACATGACTGAACAACAACAAATACATGTGTGTGTGTGCATAAAACAAGCCATTCCCCAATAAAGGAGAAAACATTTCTCAAAAGAATTCTATACTATTAACAATTATGTTAAAAATGCTCCCAGTTGCTAATAATAAAGAAAGAAGGGAATATACATTTATATAGTAGCTTCTATATGCCAGGCACTGGGCTAAACACTTTTTTTTTTTTTACAAATATTTCATTTGATCCTTACAACAACCCTGTGAGGTATGTGCTATTATTATCATCTCCACTTAACAATTGAGGAAACCGAAGCAAATAGAAGTGAAATGACTTGCCCAGAGCCACACAGCTAAGAATGTAAGACCAAATTTGAACTCAGGTCTTCTTTACTCTAGACCCAGCATTATGTACTCTGAACTACCAGCTATCTCTAATGCAAATCAAAAACAGCTCTGAGGTTTCACCTCAAACTTTGCAAATTGGCAAAGATTACAAAAAACAGAATAGTCAATGCTGGAGGAATTTTGTGATAATAAGCACACTGACATATTATTGGTTAACTGTGATTCAGTATAATCATTTTGGAAAATAATTTGGAATTATGTAAATAAAGTAGCTAAAATGTGCAAACCCTTTAATCCAGAGATTCCACTACTAGTCTTATGCCCCAAAGAAGACAGTGTTAAGAAGAAAGCCCCTATATACTTTAAGATATTTATAATGTACTTTTTGTGATAAGTAGTTGACCATCAGTAGGAGAATAGTGAAAGAAATTACAGTACCTAAATGTAATGGAATGTTGTGTTCAAAGAAATGATGAATGTGATAAATACAGAAAAGCAAGGAAAGATTTGTATGATCTAATGCATAGAGTTATGAAAACTATACACATTTACTACAATATAAGAAAGGATAGTGAATGTTTCAAAAATACAAAAAAAAAAGGCATGGCTCAAAAAAAGAGGAAAAGATAACTGCCATTGCACTCCTTTGTAGAGGTGAGAGGTCTGTGGGTGTGGTGCTGTTTAAATGTATTGATAAATTTTGTTGATTTTTTTTCTTTTCCTTTTTTTTTGTTTAAAGATATTTTTATATGGTCTAGCTCTCTAGGAAAGGGAGGGACACTGGGGAGAAATTTTGGTGATATAAGAAAATTATGCAAAATAATCTATGTCTACTTTCTGAGGACTAGTCTAGCTAAGTATAAAGACTCTCATCACCAAGAGAATGGCCACTGGGTAATAAAATCTTTTACCATAGAAACTCAAAGGGACCTGAGTGTTTTCTTCATTTTTGAAATTGATTAAGCTCTGTTAGAGACCTTTTGGGGGGCATTAAGAGAATAGTAAATGACAGAGGAGCAATGAAATAGGGAATGGGAGAGCATCATTTTATTATAGCAATGTCCTACTGAGACTGGAGGTATAGTGATGACCCTGAGGTCTCAAGGCCTCAAACAAACACCCATTTCCTAATCCCTTCTTTCTTGTACCCACCTCGTAAAAGCATGAGATTCAAAAGGCTTCCAGTTGGGAGACTCTCACTTGCAGATCACTTCACAGCATATAACTGATTTAAGCTTCATCCACTTAGGAAATAGTTGTGGTTCTTCAGCCAGCCTAGATGGCCTACACTGTGCAAACATGAATCAGGTATAAATCTAGCCATTTCCCATTTTTCAGGCTCCAGGCTTCCCAGCAGCCTTTTATTTTCTCTACTTTTGTACTCCACTTTGTTCTCCTTTTTAGCCTGAGTGTTGGGATGCCTCATACTCTAGGACTCATACACCAGTTTCAATAGAAATGACATTTCTTGATAGGTCTAAGGAAGTCTTCCTATAGGAATTAGTTTCTTTTCACTGATAATGAGATTTCGAGCTATGTAAATCTTTTGGTAAAGAAGCTCTCTAAATTTAACTAGCCTGCCTCTGGTCTCTCCCTTCTCCCATCCACATTGACTAGGGTAGGTTATATAGATCTGGGAATCATCTACATAGAAATGGCAAATGAACCTGCCATCAAAATGAGATTCCTGAAGCCCAGATTTGACCATATCACTCTTCTGTTCAGGAAGATTCACTGGTCCCCAATTGCCTGTAGGACAAGTACAAATTCTTCTGCTTGGCATTTAAAGCCCTTTGGCTTTACCATCTGGCTGGAGTACCTTTCTAGCCTTATTTAGCATATTGACTATTCCTCATACAGAACAATGGATTTTGCACCTCCATGTTTTTGTACAGACTGTCTCCTGTGCTGGAATGCACTCCCTCCTTATTTTCTGCCTTGTAGAATCCCTAGCTTCTTTCGAGATTCAGCTCAAGTACCACCTCCTACAGAATGCCTATCATGATTCCCTCCCAGTCGCTAAAGCCTCCCCTCAAATTCTTTTTATTTACTTCTTTTCACATTTTCCCCCAATTCCCAATAGAATGTAAACTCTAAAGACAAGGACTATTTCGTTTTTATATTGCTGGTGCCAAGTATGATGTCTGCCATATATTAGGCAGTAGTAAATGCTTAATGAATAAGTGATGATCAAGTTGCTCCCTCATTGTCCTTACAAAAAGCCTTTCCAACTTGGCAGAATCTATCAAAAAGGTACACTCAACTGGCCCCGAGACCTCAGGGTCATCACCATACCTCCAGTCTCAGTAGGATATTGCTATAATAAAATGATAAATTGCTAGATATAAACAGGTAATGTAATCTTATACATAGCTTATAATAATTTGCTAAAGTGTAAAAGGCCTAAGAGTCAGCAGTCCACCTGTGACAGACCAGTGGCAAATCATTTAATTTCTTAGTACTCCCAGGCAACTCTCTGAGACTGTTTTAGGGGACATGAAAAGCTGCAATGGTGGAGAGAGTTTAATGGAAAAAGAGGTTGTATCAACCTGGGTCTCCAGTTCTGACTAGCCGTAGTGAGTGAAACTTACCC
The DNA here is from genome assembly GCA_028646595.1 of Phalanger gymnotis. NCBI lineage: Eukaryota > Metazoa > Chordata > Mammalia > Diprotodontia > Phalangeridae > Phalanger > Phalanger gymnotis. Next base: position 40,651,994 of record CM053627.1, on the reverse strand, counting down.
TGGACCTTGGAGAATAGGTAGGATATGAATAAATGGAAAGTTCAGAAATTTGCAAGTAGATTACATATTCTTTGATATCTAAATGCATTGAAATTTCCCTCTCCTTAGCCTTTCTACCCCAACATCTCAACACCAGTTCTTTTGCCCCTTATAACTCAAATTACACCTTTTTTTCTCTTTTATACCAGACTCTGGGCCATTAATTAAGCCTGATACCAGAGATATTTGTTGTGTTTGTTTGAGGAGGGTCTGGATCCAAACTTTCATGGTATATGTGTATATATGTATACATATATGTATATACATATATATGGTATATATCACCAATATGGTAAAGCAAGTTCCCCATCTCCTAAGAGAAGGACAGACTCAGATGCAGAAGGTGACATTCATTTTCAGAAATGGCTGTGGTGTATATTCATTGTCTTGACTATGTTTATTTGTTGAAAGTTGCTTTTTTTTTAAATGAGAGAGGAACACAGGGCTAGCAGTAATGATTCTAAAAAGGGAGAAGAAGGGTGCCACTGAATTGGTATGATTGTAGTATGAATTCTTTGTGTTTGACTATGCTTATCTGTTATGAGGTTTTTCTGTTTTTAGTTGAGGGGATGGGTAGAGGCAACTAGGTGGTGCAGTAAGAGTGCCAAGTCCAGAGTCAGGGAGACTCATCTTTCTGCATTGAAATCCAACCTCAGACACTTAATAGCTGTGTGACCCTGGGCAAATCACTTAACCTGTTACCTCATCTGTGGAATGAGGGATAGGATATAGCACTGACCTCCCAGTGTATTTGTGAGAATCAAATCAGATAATAATTGTTACAGTGCATACCATGAGGTACTATATAAATGCTAGTTACTACCACTACTACGATGTCAATGACTACTACTACCACTACTACTGTTACTACTACTACTACTACCTACTACTACTACTATTAGAGAGGTGGCCATGGTGATGCCAAAGAAAAGAAAAAGGGCCATTCAAATATAATTTTAGCAGTGTACAGATGAGAACAGAAGGAAGCACAGATAAGCAGTATAGCTTTGAAAAAAAAGTTCAATTTATTTTGTACATATGTATATACACATACGTATAAATGTGTGAGTATATGTATATGTGTGTTTATGTATATATACACACATATATATGTTGTTCAGTTGTTTTTTTAATTGTGTCTGACTCTTCATGACTCCATTCGGACTTTTCTTGGCAAAGATACTAGAATAGTTTGCCATTTCCTTCTCTAGCTCATTTTAAAGAGGAATAAATTGAGGCAAATGGGGTTATACTAGTAAGTACCTGAGGCCATATTTGAATTCAGGAAGTTGAGTCTTCCTGACTCCAGGCAGGCACTCTATCCACTGTGCCAACTACTGCTATACACACACACAGTATATGTTATTATATGTATTGTAGTTATATAATGTGTCATATTTATTACACATATATTTATTATGTATAATACATAATAAATATATGATATATAATTATATGTTATATAATTATAATATATACTGTGTGTGTGTGTGTGTGTGTGTGTGTATAAAATATACTAGTAAGGAAGGAAGACTGCTTGCCAGTAGCAGTTTCCCTTTCCTAGGGTTCAGCATTCCTTCTTCAGGGTAGCTTTCTCTGATCGGCTTAGAGCACCCAGCCAATCAATAGCATCCTGTGGCATCTGAATGGACCAATGGGATATAGTCTGTCCCTATTAGGAAGCAGGTCTGGAAGGTCTATGGTTGTGTGTTAGGTGTAAAATTTGTAGGGTCGTGTACAGCTAAAGGGTGCTGTGTGCCTCATGGTTTGGGTATTCCATCTAAGTTGAAGGAGATAGTTTGCATCAGGTTTTGTTATTCAGTCTACAGCTGAAGCTTTTATTATTTAGTGTGTGGTGTTTTTTAGTACTTAGAATGGAGGGTAATTAGTCAAGCTGCATGTTCTGATAACAAGGTTGTGTATTTTTTTTCCTCTCCACAGTTCCTCCTTTTGATACTTCCTCAGAAGTGTCCTTAAATCTGGGCCATTCAGTGTTCAGAATACCATAAGGCAATAGTTTGTATGGCAAAATAAGGAAGCTTAGTCCAGTAAAGCTTATGGTGGTGATGAAACAAAAATGTGTGAATAAGAAATCAGACAAAATGGAAAACATTCTTTTAAAGACTAAGGAATGAGTATTAATCAATCATACTATGATAAATAAGAGAAGGAATAAAGAAGAGAGTCTAAACAAAACCTCTTGGCAAGAATGGAGGGTCATAGTAATAATTTTTTAAAATATTTGCTTAGATTTTGGAGCTGTGGTTTTGAATAGCAGCAATTATTTGACAAAAGAGATAATAATAGCACCTACTTCCTAGTGTTGCGAAATAATACACACATACATATATTTGAATGCGTGTGTGTGTGCATGTATAGGGGCAACTGGGTGGTACAATTGATAGAGTGCCAGGCCTGGAGTAAGGAAGACTCATCTTCCTGAGTTCAAATGTGGCTTCAGGCATTTACTAGCTGTGTGACCTTGGGCAAGTCACTTAACCTGCTTTGCCTCAGTTTCTTCATCTGTAAAATGAACTGGAGAAGGAAATGGCAAACCATTTTAGTATCTTTGCCAAGAAAACCCCAAATGTGGTCATGAAGAATCAGACATGACTAAAACAACTGAATGACAAAATATATGTATATATGTATACATACGTATATATGTAAATATATATGCATATAAACATTTTGTAAATTATAGCACCCAAAAGACCAAAATTTAAGAATATCTCAAAGGACCAAGCTGTATCAATTGATGAAGTTAAGACAAAGAAAATAGTGATAGGATAAAAAAATTTTATTTCAAAATTATTATATGTAATTATTTGTATTTAAAGTGCATTGGTACAGATAACAGAAAGAAAATATTATCTAATATCTTTCCTTATAATCATTTATTTAGGAATTATATTTTGCATATTTTTTGTTGTTGCTCATTAGATGCAATCAGGTTTTGTTGTTGTTTTATTGTTTTGGTGTGGTTTGGTTTGGGTTTTTTGTTTTTGTTTTTTTTTTTTTGCAAATGAAGCCTAAATCTGTCATTCTTTTCCTGTACTTGGTAGCGTCACAAGCATATCTCTTTTTGGCTGGAAGAATATCAGTGTCTTCAATCGTGGTTTTTGTAACTTACTTGCCACTTGAAGAATGGACAGTAAGCTCCTCACTTACCTTTCAGATATATCCTCCACAGCCAATGTTTGAATTACAGACTTTCAAAATATATATTATCCATGTGTTTGATGAGAACACATGGAACATATACATAGGCTATCTCCTACTTGCTGCTTTTGCTTAGTAACTCCTTGCTATTTAGTTAAGAATATTGACTCTTGCCTTATTCTTTTGCTACAATAAAATCATGTCTGGCTTTTCCTTAGGGTTGTTCACCGAACATCTGGATGGAGGGTCCTCCTTATAGTTCTAGACTTGGATCTTTTAGAGCACTGGTCTGAAGGGCAGGGCCACCGGAGGCTTCTCTGGAAATTTCAAAACAAGAATTTCTTGCAGTAGCCTACATGTCTTCATTACTTCTGGATACTCTCTACGATTCTGATGCATAATCATAACTGCTGCACTTGGTTTGCAAGTATCAAAGAAAGATTCAGGATAATTAACTGACACAGGTTATATTGTATCCCTTGTTGAATGGTGGCTTCATGAGCTTCAACCCTACATCTTTAGGTTCCCTAGTAACATTGTTTCTAATCTAATCTTTTCTCAAGTAAGGGACTGTTCAACAAGTATTTATTTTTGGTGTCCACTGCTGACCAAAACTTCAAGCCAAATTTGTCTGGCTTGTTTGACTTACATTGAATAAATTTAGAGGTAGAGAAAATCATGCAACCATTCTGAGTTAGTCCACTACAAATTTATCTTACATAATCTCAATTGGGCCCTTACTACTTCTAGGCAATGCTACTATACTCCCCTTTATCAGCTCACTATCCCAGTCTTCACAGTGGCTCTTCTAAACCTTTTCATCCCTCTTCAGACTTCCACCAATAATACCGAGAGTAACAATGGGGCCAGTGAACTTTTCTAATTCATCTAATGTAATGGATCATTTAGTGTTAAAGCCTGTTACTCATTGACCCTCAGCGTTTGTACATTTCTGAATGTTTATGAGCATTCACTAAATAAATAAGGATTTATTTAAATATATAAGGATTCACAAAATAAAATTCAAAAAATAAGAAACAGGGCTTTTCTTAATGAGATGGATTATAGGATATGCAGTACTATAATGATATTTAGCTGTTGCAAATATCCTCACACCACTTGAGAAGAAGCAATTTGTTGTCAAGAAGAACCATATTTACCTTTCAGATATTGTGGCTCTTCATCTCTTTCATCATGAACTTGTATCATACAAGAACCATATTGTTCATTATCTTTTAGATTGTCAGGTGCAGATGGAACTTCGCTGATGGAATCATCGCTGATGACTCACTCGTGTTACTGGAATCACATGAGGAATACTCTTTCTCTGCCTTATGAATTGCATTTGTAACATTTACATCATCAAATTCATTATCTGAAAGTTCACCATTGAACTTAGATAATATAGTTCTTATTAGTTCTAAAATCTGTTCATCAGTCTCTGAGACATTTTATCAGTAAGGATGCTTTATTATATTATGGCAACCAAATTATAAATTCTGAAAATCTGAAAAACTAGAAGAAAAATTGGTAAGATAGTGGTAACTATATGTAAAGATAAAATTTTATTTTACTTTATAAATATATTATTCACAGGTTTTATAAATGTTTGATGAAATCTCCTGCTTCTACAAGAGAAAAACACTGATATGGGCAAAGTGATGCCCCAAAATAAATGCTGGAATATTTCCTCATATTTGCAACAAAAGTGTAAAGTGTTTAAGCATGCGCCTTATTTGATGCATCTGGTCATTATTGATAGAACCACATATTTTATTCCTTTTGTTATTTGAAAAGTCTTTTTTATTGATAACAAAGATACCCAAAAAAATCATGAAATATCAAGTACAAATACCTAATGCTTTTTGAGTTTCAAGTGTCTAAAAAATTTTATCAGTTGATGTACCTAGTCCTTATTTTTAAAGTGCTATATAAATGCTTGTTGTTGTTGTTGTTGTTGTTGTTGTTATTATGATATTACTTCAAGGCAGTTATTTGGATCTCAAGAGTAGCATCTTTGTGGGCATTAAGGCATTCCCAACCACAGACTGAAATATTATAACCTGTGATTTTATAAGGCACTGAAACAAGGAAGACTTGGATTTAAGTTTCCAGTCTTAAATCTGATACCTAAGCATTCTTCCAAAACGGTCCAGACACTGTAAGAAACAATGGAAAAGAAATAAAACTTCGTAACAAAGAAAAGATGATTAACATAGCTCCAAATAGGCCCCAAAGGAACAAGATATCCACACTAATATCAATTTAGACAGCAATTATCCTGTTCTCATCATCTTGAGTTTAGCTGTCTTAAGTTGTTGGTCCCTGAGAAACATTTTGCCCTGATAAATTTGAGTGAGAGGGGTACCATCTAAGTCTACTGTCCACAAATTGTTTGACTTGACCCACTTACAATGCGAATAACATTTCCATGAATGAACACCTTGGAGTTTTAACTTCAGTGGCAGTTGTTAACAGTACCAGAGATCAATAGACATTCCCACCTTATTTCTAGGGCAGATTTGCAGATGTGTTTCTTCCTGTAGATACCCTTGCCAGGTTCCAAATTGTTCAATGACCCTCATGGTGATTTTCTACGTAAAGTATATGGAATGCTTCATGAATTTTTCTGTAACTTTACCCAGGTGCCTTGCTAACTTTCTCAGTATCATTGAAATTTTAATATATATGCTGCCAAAGAAAGCACTGAATGTGCCATTTTTTTTTAAAGCAAGTGGTATGTAATCCTCATGAGTTCTACTTTGTTTATAGAAATATCCTTTTTGGGTGTTTGTTAAGTTCTCAGAGCCCATGATAAACATGTTAAAATTTACATAAATACTTTTGGAACTAACACACCTCACTTCAAGAAACAATAGCAAAGGCTGAAAATCTAACTTGTTTAATATGAGTAAAACTGGTTTATCTTTAGATAGAGCCTATAAAATGACTAAGATTCAAGAGCAGAATCAAAAAGGCACTCTATGGTAAACATCCACATAAAATCAATGAATAATGTGTCAACCAAAGAGCATCAAAAATTACTGAATTATGCAGATTTCTTTTTAGATGTTGAAGGATTTAAGAAAGCAATTTAGAATCAGGTCATTGCTACCACAAATTATAGAGAAATTATCCTTCAGGAGCCCAGATGTATTTCTTGATGCAGATTACATTGTAATGAAGTTATGGAAACTGTACAGCATATTGCAGGTTATAAAAATGTAGGACCTACCAGTAACTTGTTCATCATTTGTTTTCAAAAAAGACCAATGACATCATGAGGGTGCTGTCTCAACTTGAATTTAAGTGAGACAGAGCTGTGCAAAGTTGTCAGCTTCATTCTCTCCACCAGTCATCAAAGTCCAGTGACAAGACAAAAGTCAAGACAAATGGCAATGTCCCAGCATAAAGTAGATGATCTTGGCCTTTATAAATTAAGGTCTTTGTAAAAAAATTGATTTTACATGTAATTGGAAAAAATAAATATAAAGAAAGAAAAATTTAATAAAAAAAATAAATTAAGGTATTTCCCAGGCCTCAGTTTGTCTCAGGCAATGCCCATTTAATGACTAGAGGCTAGGTAATATTTCTTAGGTGTATGACTTTGGGAGACAAGTCATTTACTTTCTCTAAACCTGTTTCCTCGCCTGTAAAATTGGACTGAGATGACCTCTAAGTTACCTTCCAGGCAGGAATTGACAGTAAATGTTTAACAACTCTCTTTTCCAACTCACCAAGAAAAATGTTTACTTTTCGTCCTGTGCGGGTGATTTCATAAGAGATATTTTATGCATTGGCCCAATGATTTTCTGTAAGGTATAATAAATAAGAGATTCCTTCTCTCTTTCCATCAATACTCAATTAAAGTATCAGCTAGATAGATTAGCAGCTCTGAGCTGCTAATGCCTTTATTCCCTCAAGGTTTTCTTTATCTTCTTTATAATAATAATAATAATAAAGACTGAGTGTCCCTATGTCATTCAGGCTAGAAGTACAAGGGCTACTCGCTAGGCTGATCCCACTTCTTATTAGTATTTACCATGTTAATGCCAAACTTACACCAGATCAGCATGGTCCACTGCAGCTCAGAATTCAATCAATCAGTAAACTTTTATTAAACCTCTACTACGTGCCAAGCACTATGCAAAGGCTGGAGATACAAAAAGAGGCAAAAGACAGTCCAGTAACTTGAAAGACTAATGGCTAACACTGTGCATCATGAACTCTCTATCCTTCATACATTATTAGATGATAAATCACTTTACTACAAAAACATATCCAAACTATCCTTGAAAATTCAGGAAATAGTACTAGAACTAGAGCATCATTACAGACAGAACTATCAACTACAACTGCCTGGACCTAACGTTGATCCAGAAGAACTTAAGAATAATGTTTTCAATAGATGTCACCATACCAGATACTTATAATATCTAAGCTTTGTGAAATGCAAAACTGTCAAAATATAGAAGAGGCCAAATCCTGTGTGAACAAGATGAAGTATATATCATCCCTGTAGTGCTGTCTGCTATTAGAGTTGTCCCAAAGATGTTTACAGTGGGTCTACAGAAGATGAGCTTACATTCCAATTCTTTTATTTCGTAAAGGGGTCGGTCATTTTGTCAACCTCTTCAAGATTCCACAGAGCATGATAATAAAATGGTAGAAAAGCAGCTTGTTCCCAAACTGTTTTTCTCTGAACCTCATCAAAAAAAGATGTGAAGAGTGTGATAACAGAGATGACAGCAATAACAATGTCAACAGTTTTGGAAAGAATACAAAAATCAACTCTCACAATAATAACAAAATATGCAGCCTACCACCCTAAGGTAGATATAGAAAAATTAACACTCTTAAAAAAAAAGACTGATAGATGTTCTCAGAGTGCATGACAAACAGGTGGAAAAGTTTCAGAAACATTTTTAGAACAACTATCATTTCACAGAGCAATGGTAAAGGCTGATATAACTTACACCGATAGCAGATACACACAGTCAGTTTTATTGAATGTAATTGGTATTTGTCTGCAGTAGGTGAATCTTATGAAAAGGCCAAGATCTAATAATGGAATAGAAAAGCTATCCATTGGCAACATCCATATGAACTCTACTATATGTCAACAAAGGAGCACTGAACAAAGGACTGAGTGAAAAATTTGTCTACAAAAAAGGAAAGGGTTCATGATAATGATACAAGATTAGGCCATTGCTACCCATCGGTCAATCAATAAATACTTATTAAGCTCCACCTATATACCAAGCACTATACTAAATGCTGGGAATACAAAGAAAGGTCAAAGACAGTCCCTGCTTTTAAGGAGCTCACAGTCTAAGGGGTGAGGTGATATATAAATAGCCACGTACAAACAAGCTCCATACTGAATAAATTGGAAATAACAGAGAAGGAACTAGAATTAAGAGGGATTAGGAAGGGCTTCCTACAGGGGAAGAGCTTCCTGTAGAGGATGGGATTTAAGTTGGGACTTGAAGGAAACTAGAGAGGTCAGGAGGTAAAGATGAGAGAGTATTTCATGGATGGACAAAAGCCAGTGTAAAGGCCCAGAGCTGGGAAATGGGGATGTCTTGTCTGAAGAACATCAAAAAGGCCTGTATCACTGGATCAAAAGATATGTGTGGGGCGGGGCATGTAGGGTGTTATAAAGTGTAAGAAAGCTGGAAAGGGAGAGTTGAGAGCAAGTGATGAAGGACTTTGCTAAACAAAGGATTTTGTATTTGATCCCGAAAGTGATAATGAGTCAATGGAATTTATTGAGTAGAGGAATGGTATGGTCAGACTTGTGCTTTAAGAAGATCACTTCGGGCCTCTCCGTACCAGATCTCAAAATGTATTTTAAAGCAGTAACTATCAAAACAATCTGGTATTGGTTAAGAAATAGAGTGGTGGATCAGTGGAATACATTTAGGTATACACTACACAGCAGTAAGTCACCATGATAATCTAGTGTTTGATAAGCCCAAAGATTCAAATTTTTGGGACAAGAATTCACTATATGACAGAAACTGTTGGGAAAAGTAGAAAACAATTTGGCAGACACTAGGTATAGACCAACATCTCACACTGTATATGACGATAAGATCAAAATTGTGATACCATAAGCAAATTAGACGATACTATAAACAAATTAGGGGATCATGGAAGAGTTTGCCTCTCAGATGTATAGATAAGCGAAGAATTTATGACCAAACAACAGATAGAGGGCATTTTAAGATGTAAAATGCATCATTTTGATTATATTAAAGTTTTAGCACAAACGAAACCAATGTGGCCAAGATTAGAAGGAAAGCAGAAAGCTAGGGAACAATTTTTATAGCAAATATTTTTGATAAAAGCCTCATTTCTCAAATATACACAGAATTGAGTAAAACTTATATGAATACCAGTCCTTCCCCAATTGATAAATAACCAAAGGATATAAGCAGTTTTCAGAAAAGGAAATAAAAGTTATCTATAGTCATATGAAAAAAATAAATCATAGAAAAATGCAAATTGAGACAAGCTTGAGGTACCACCTCACACCTATCAGAAAAGGAAAATAATAAATGTTACAAGGGATGTGGGAAAATTGGAATACTAACACACTGTTGGTGGAGTTATGAACTGATCCAACCATTCTGGAGAGCAATTTGGAACTATGCCCAAAGGGCTATAAAATTGCATCCCCTTTGACCCAGCAATACCACTACTAGGTCTGTATCTCAGAGACATTTTTTAAAAAGGGGGAAAGAACCTATCTGTACAAAAATATTTGTAGCAGCTTTTCTGTGGTGGTAAAGAATTGGAAATTGAGAGAATGTTCACCAATTGGGGAATGGCTGGACAAGTTGTGGTATAAGATTGTAATGGAATACTATTGTACTACAAGAAATGATGAGCAGACAGATTTCATGGAAAGAATTACATGAACTGATGCAAAGTGAAGTGAACAGAACTAGGAGAACATTGTACACAGTGACAACAATATTATACAATACTAAACTGTGAATGACTTAGCTATTCTCAGCAATACAATTATTCAAGACAATTCCAAAGGATTCATGATGAAGAATACTATCCACCTTCAGAGAAAGAATTGATGGAGTCTGAATGCAGATCAAAATATACTATTTTCACTTTATTTTTGTGGGGGTTTTTGGTTTGTGTTTTCTTTCACAACATGACTTACATGGAAATGTTTTGCATGATTGCACATGTATAACCTATATCAAATTGTTTACCATGTCAGGAAGGGAAAGGATTTGGAACTCAAAAAATTTAAATTGTTTTTATATACAATTAGGAAGAATAAAATATTATTTTTTAAAAAGAACACTTTGATAGCTGAGTAAAGGATAGACTGAAGTGGGGAGAGACTTGTGGCATGGAAATCAACCAGTGGGCTATTTCAAATAGTCCAGGCATGAAGCAATGTGAGCCTGCTCCAGGGTTGTGGCAGTAGCAAAGGAAAGAAAGGAAAGGGGGATATATAAGAAGTGTTATGAAGGTAAAAATCAATAGGCCTTGGTAACAGATTAGATATGGGGGGTGAGAAGGGAGAGAGAGGGGGGGGGAGGGAGAGAGAGAGAGGGGGAGAGAGAGACAGAGGAGTTGGTGCCTCCAAGAATAATAGGGAAGTTTGGAGGACGGGAGAGTTCAGGAGGAAAAAGATTTCAGTTTGGGGACGTGCTGAGTTTAAGACATCAATGGGAGATCCAGTTTAACCTGTTCAATGGATAGTTGGAGATTAGAACCTGTAGGCCAGCAGAGAGATCAGAGCTGGGTAAATAGATCTGAGAATAATCAATGTAGAGATAATCGAAGCCACAAGAGCTAGTGAGATCTCCAAGTGAAATAATATAGAGAAATAAGAGAAAAATAGAGTAACCTGTTGGGCATGCACAGTTAGTGGGAGTAACCTGGGTGAAGATCTAGCAAAGAAGACTGAGAAATTAGTCAAGTAGGTAGGATGAGAAACAGGAGAGAGTAATGTCATGAAAACCAATGTTTATTCTTTGATATTTTTTTTTGAGGGGAGAAGGCAGGGCAATTGAGGTTAAGTGACTTGCCCAAGATCACATAGCTAGCAAGAGTGTCAAGTGTCTGAGGCTGGATTTGAACTCAGGTCGCATGCTCTACTCACTGCACTACCTACCTGCCCCTGGAATATTTATTCTTAAGAAGATTAGACTTGTAAATTGATACAGAAAGGCAAAAACTGCAACATATTACTGCAAGTTGCAAAAAAAAAGTTAGCACTTACTTATGTGCCTAGAAAGACATGACTGAGTAGCCAGTTTTATATATAAGAAACTTGCTAATCTTCATAAACTTACAGGTGACAGATTGCCATACTACAAATTCAAACTTCAAAATATCCTAAGAATTCAACAAATAAACCACAAAACCCGGAATATTATCACAGATAAAATTGCCTGTATATAACATTGACCTACAAAAATTTAAGACTATTTTAAATAGGTACTGCCCTACCAAACATTAATAAACTCCAAACTACATGAAACCAAAAGCTCTTAAAATCTAACACCTAGTGAAAGAAACCAAAACCACATGGGAACCGTATTAATCAACTATATTCTCCTTGTCACTACAAGAGTTGTCCCAGAGATGGTTTTAGTGAGTCAACAGAAGATGAGCTTTCAGCCCAACATTTTTCTTAAATTACATATATTCAATTATTTTCTCTACTTCTGCTATATAATAATTGGCTTATGTTAGTATAATAGTTTGCTGAACATTAAATATAAAATAAAAATATTAGTATGATAACTTGTCCTAGAACTATTTCTATCTGAACTTCATTAAACATAATGATGAGAATTTATTATTATTAATCAGCTATTATTAATTGATACACATCAGCTATTATTAATTATTATTATTAATACTATCTGGTGTTACATAATGATTTTAGGTGTGTAGAATGTTTTACATTCATTATTTCCCTTGAACTTAATTTTGAAGCAATTGCAATTTTAATTCTTATTCATGCAGTTTCTAAGCATGTATTTTCTATTAAGATATGATCCACCTATAAGGAGTCAAACATCATAATTATCCTAATAGGACTACACATCTTAGATGAGTCCATGTTGTAATCTAGTTTTAGGACAAAAATCATATTTGGATTTACAATCACAAATCATTCAAAATCTTAATTTTCCCAACGGCCATTAGCTGTCAGCACCTCAAATCAGTCAGCTGAGTTCCAAAGATTTGTGGAAATTCTAAACACGATGATATTATGACTTTATGTCCCTTATATAAAGATCGGAACACATCATTCTAACGGTCTTTCAAGGACAGAATTTTAGTATGCCATACTCAAACATAGCAGAAGCCTACATTTTAGGGGCAGCTAGGTGGCTCAGTGGATAGAGTACCAGGTCAGAAGGCAGGAAGACTCATCTTTCTGAGTTCAAATCTGGCCTCAGAAACTAGCTGTGTGGCCCTGGACAAGTGACTTCACCCTGTTTGCCTCAGTTTCCTCATCTTTAAAACAAGCAGGAGAAGGAAATAACAAACCACTCCAGTATCTTTGCCAAGAAAACCTCAAATGGGATCTTGACGAGTCAGACCCAACTGAAAAATGATTGGACAACAACAACACAAGTTATAAAGGCTATTAATTTGCAGGTAAGAGCAGCTAGGCTAGTTCTAATGCACCTTGACTAATTCCCTGGGTTAAGGTGTCACATAACTCCTAGTTTTCTGGACACCCAGAATTCTCAGTCCTAACGCCTAGTCTGGAACCAGGAGTGATTTGACTATGTTCCACCCAAACCCTTAGGATATTCACTAGGTTCTCTCTGTGCTAAATAATTGTATATAGGTCACTCCCACCTGCCCCAATCCTCAATTCTTCCCTTCTCCATAGATCTGACAAGTAATTTTTTCCTTGCTCCTTTAATTTTTTTACATCGCCTTTTATGTCAAAAATCACGTACTCATTTTCTGAAATAGAAATTAATGACACCATAAGACAATAAGAAATACTTTTTAAAATCAAACAAACTAGAAAATGGAAGGTATCTCATGGCAAAAGCAATTGATCACTGGACTACCTAAAAGGTATGACCAAAACCAAAACCAAAACCAACAAACCTAGACATCATATTTCAAGGAATTGTAAAAGAAAACTGCCCATATCTCCTAGAATCAGGGAATAAAGTGAAAATAGAATCAACCAGTCAATTCCTGAAAGAAACCCCAAAATGAAAACTCCCTGGAATATAGCCAAAATACAGAGCTTCTATGTCAAAGAAAAATACTGCAAGGAGCCAGACAGAAGGAATTCAGTGACCAAGGAGCCATAGTCAGGATCACACATGATTTGGCAGCCACCATTATAAAGGAGCAGAGAGCTTGGAATATTAGATTCTCAAAGGCCAAGGATGATAGGCTTACAACCAAGAACAATATGCCCAGCAAAACTAAGTATAGTCCAACAAGGAGGAAATGGTGTTTTAATGAAACAGAAGAAGATAACTTCTAAGCTTTCCTGATGAAAAAACCCAAGTTGAGTAGAAATTCTGAAGTTCAAACAAGAGAAACATAAAAAGGTAAATATAAGCAAATAATCAAAAAGAACTAAATAAGGATATACTATTTACATTCAAATATGGTTATACAAGTGCCCCCTCAGAACCCTAATTTCGTTAGAAGACATAGAGAAAGATAAAGGCTCTGGGAGTGATTTTTAAAAAAATGTTTTGATCTTAAAAAAAGAAAAGAAAGGAAAAGGTGTAGGAAAACAATACATTGGTGAGAGAGGTAGGACAGTGGAAAGACAGAGAAAATTATCTCACTTAATTAGGATATACAAGTAGAAAATTACAAACAGGGAGGAAGGGGTGGGGGAGTGGGCATCACTTGAACATCACTTTCTTTTTCCCCTTTAAATTATTCCTATTAACTACCTTTCCTATTACTGTAGACAGCAAAACTATCCTCCCAGTTCCTTGGTCTCACAACTCAGGAGTCATCCTGGATTCTTCATTATGTCTTGTGCCCCATATCCAAGTATTTGCCAAGACTTGTCAACTTCTCCTTTGCAAAATCTCTCAAACACACCACTTTCTCTCCTCTGACACTTTGATCACTCTACTGTAGGCTCTCCACCTCATGCTAACCTACTGGTGGGTCTACTGCCTCAAGTTTCTCCCTATTCCAATCTATTCTCCATTCAGTCATTAAAGTGATTTTCTTAAAACACAGGTCTGATCATGTCAAACTCCTTCCCCGCCCCAACACACACACATGCACATGCACTCAAACTCCAGTGACTTCTGATTGCCTCCAGCAGCAAATACAAAATGTTCTATTTGGCATTCAAATCCCTATATTACCTAGCCTCTTCCTGTCTTTCCAGTCTTCTTACACCTTACTCCCCAGCATGTAGTCTTTGACTTAGTGACACTAGCCTTCTGGCTGTTCCATAAATAAGATACTCCATCTTTTGGCTCTGGGCATTTTCTCTGATTGTCCACCATTCCTGGAATGCTCTCTGTCCTCCACTCCAACTACTGACCTCCCTGATTCCTTTAAGACCCAACCCACCTTTTACCAGAAGCCTTCCTTAACCCCTCTTAATTCCAGCATGTCCCCTCTTTTAATTATTTCCTATTTATCCTGTATATAGCTTGGTATATACATATATATGTATGTATACATATGTGTTCATGTTGTGTCCCCTATTAGAGTGTAAGCTCCTTGAAGGCAGGGACTGTCTTTTGCCTCTTTATATCTTCAGTGCTTAGCACAGTGGCTGGCACATAACAGGGACTTAAAACATGTTTTTGATTGTTGACCTGAAGTGGTCAAAGGAGGGAAGAATGCATCCAGAAATAAATTTTACTTAATAGGGAAACAAAGAGGAAAGGGGAGAGGGGAAGAAGGGAATAAGAAGAAGAGAAGAATAAGGGAGCCACTAATCCTGAGCAAAACAATTTCTAAGGAGAGTGTGCTGAGCCATTTAAAAGGAAAGAATGAAAGGATAAGAACTTCAGATTGGGCTCTGGAGCAGAGTGGAGTGGAGCAGAGCAGAGCCCAGCATGGGTGGCATGGACCAACCAGACCAGGAGCTGAGCGGAACAAGCCCTAGCACCCTGAATCAGTGAGCTGCAGCAGTTACCAGACTTCTCAACCCACAAACACCAAAGACAACAGAGAAGGTTAGTGGGAAAAGCTGCTGGGGACAGGGAGTTTGCAGTTTGGCCACCGCCCCTGGGGGGCAGCAGAGGTGGGGCAGCTACAGAACTACAGCTGCAGTTGCTTCTGGTCCCAGG
>CM053627.1:40527775-40635988 GCA_028646595.1 Phalanger gymnotis | reverse complement strand
AGGTAACCAGAATATATGCCATCTTGGAGTGGGGGGAGGGTAGAAATGGGGAGAAAATTTGTAATTCAAACTCTTGTGAAAATCAATGCAGAAAACTAAATATATTAAATAATAAACTGAAAAAAAAGAAATCCAAACTTTCTACAGCCATATGAAAATGCTCCAAATCACTAATAATTAAAGAAATGCAAATTAAAATAACAGTGAGATTATAGCTTGTGCCCATCAAGTTGACAAAGTTGGCAAAAAAGAAAATGATAAACATTGGCGGGGTTATAGCAAAAGAGAGACATCGCTATACTATTGGTGGCACTGCAAATTGGTATAGCCAGACTGGAAATTAAGTAGAAACCAAGCCCTTTGGTCCAAAAATGCCACTTCTGTGCCTTTACCCCAAAAATAAAAAAGAAGAAAATGTCCTATATCCAACAAAATATTTATAGAAGTTCTTTTTGTTATAGTAAAGAGTTGAAAATTAAGAGGGTGCCCTTCAGTTGGGGAATGGCTGAACTGCAATGATGGTAAATCTAATTAATCTAAAGAATCTAATGCTCTACTATTATGCTATAAGAAATAATGAAAAATGCTTTCAGAGAACTTAGGAGACTTGTATTTGCTGATGCAGAGGGAAGTGATTAGAACCAGGAGACCAATTTATGCTCTAAAATCAATGTAAAAATTAAATATTTTGAAAGAACCCTGATCGATGTAGTGATCACCCATGATTCCATAGGACTGATGATGAAGACTGCTGTCCACCTCCTGAAAAAGAGGTGATGGACAAAAAAATGCAGAACATTTTTTGGATATAGCCAATATTAGAATTTGATTTGCTTGACTAAGCTATTGTGTAAAAAAAAATTTTTTTTTTGTTTTTTTCCCAATGAGATGATGGTGGGAAGGAGGGAAAATGCTTGATATTTGAAAACAATAAAATTTAGTTAAATATGTGTTTTGGGGTGTCAGAAGATGGAGGACATCTAAAAACTCACAACCAATAAGTTATCTGAGAAAGAAATTGAGAGAGGCCTAACATCTAATGCTGGAACCAGTTTGAACTGGCTTGCAAGAACCAATTGTTTCGTATCCAATGTACGTATTTATACCTTGGGAATTGGCAAATGGTATAAATCATGGCTTATTTTATTGTTTTGTTGATTGTTTAGACTTGATAAAGTGAAAGAGAAATGGTAATAATGCAAGTTAAATGTATATCAAGTGTACATTTTGTCCCCCAAAGAGCAGGTTGTTATATATATATATTTACCAGCAACTTCCTGCCTAGCACTGAGAAAAACAAAGAGCAGCCCAATGCCCAAGTTTGTTGTCACAAATTAGAAGAGATAGAGTCTTTCTATGGAACATACATGTCTGGAACATACCAGATGGTAGACTAATAGTTGTCCCTTTACCAAGTAGTTGAGAAGTAGCCAAATTAGTCCCACAGAGCGACCAAAGCCCTACAAAGACAATGTTATCTCAACTACCTGATACCCACAGCAGAGCTAGTTGAGCTACCAATCAGAAAGAAGGAAGGAGTATAAGACAGCCAAGCAACGAAACCCCAGCAAAACCAGTTGGAGTTGGACAGCTGCCCCAGAGGAAGAACCACATTGAAAGATTCTAGACCAAAATCCTGATGGAGGGAAAATCAATTAGAAAACGAAGAAGACTGCCAAAGCTGCATGTAGGAGATGCCTGTTTAGAGAAGAGAGACTTCGCTCAGAAGCAACCTACCTTCTGCACACTACTCCATCAGTGGAGATCCCACTCTGTATTGCCCATTGACTTAAGGACAATATGGCCCTGTTTGCCCTCAGTCACCTATAGGCATAGGCACAGAATATTATATCACTGTCTAATGTGCCCGAAGACAGCTTCTCCCCCACCAGAAATGGGAGAGCATTTAGAACATTCAGAAATGTCAGCAAATCATCATAGAGGCATTCAGATTATAGCAACAAAAGCTAAGCTGACATATGAATATGATGTATCAGAGAGAATGCTGGAGGATGTCACATATAGCGCCCAGTACCTGTTAGGACAGAGCAATGTACTGCATTCTAGGTAAGAAGACACCCAATTATTAGTAGGGCAAGTTGACTATGCATGACCACTGTATATTGTGGACTGCGTCCTATGAAATTGGGGTTTGAGAACTTACTGGAATTCTGGAATTTGTACATCAGAGGGACACAAATTCCCTCTCGCCCTTGAGAGAAATATGAACTATCACAATCTTTGAGGTAGAAGGTGGGGTTGAGTCACATTGGGTAGCTTTGGAAAAGAGACATGCAGTTTCGGGGAGAGTAATGAAGATGATGAGTCTGGCATGAGCTGAGCAGTGGCAGCAATGGCAGCCCCTTCAGTGCCTCTTGGGATTTAATGAGCCAATGGCAGAAGTTACAACTGAGTGGGCAGTGAGTGATCAAAGCGAGAGAAGAGATGAGCTGAACAGATAGGAGAGAGATCACTGTGGGAAGTAAGGTCCCTGCAGGTGTTTTGGAATCCAGAACTTGGACTGAATCTACTGGTTGTTATTATTACCTCTTCAGGACTGGAACAAGTTCCAAAAGGTGTATTCTTTCCCCAGTTCCCCTTCTCATACCTATCTGATAACAGATACTATCATATACCTTTTTCTTGTCATGTACCTTTGCTCATCTTCAATTCTTCATTCTCACTCAACCCCTGTATCCTATCGTTTTCCAAACCTTGCTAATTCTACCTCCTCAATGTATCTCACCATTATCCCTATCTCTGGCCTTAATCACCCTTCATCCATACTATTGCAATAGCCTCCTAATTTCCTTTCATCTAGTTTTTCCCCTGTCTAACCCATCCTTCATATGGCTGCCAAACTGATATTCCTAAAGCATAGGTCTGACCATGTCACTCTTTGGCTCAAGTTGATGTCTCCTCATTCCTTTTAGATTAAAATGCAAACTCCTCTATTTGCTATTCAATGCCCTCCAAAATCTGATTCCAGACCATCTTCCAGGCTGATAGCATATAGTAATATGCTATCAGCCTTCTCATACATTCAATGACTTGCTTTTTGTTCAACATGCAGGAAATGCCATGTCTCACCTCTGTGTCTTTGTACAAGTTGCCTTTAATGTCTAAAATGTTCTCAGTCCTTACCTCTAGCTCTTGGAACCATCCCTTCCTTCAAGGTTCACCTCAAGCCTACTTTCTTCAAAGGATCTTTCCCTAATCCCTTAGGTTTTGGTGTCACCATGAATTCATCATGTATTTATGTTGTATATAGTCTGTATTTATTTACCTCTGAATGTAAACTCGAGTTTATTTATATCTTCAGCATCCAGCTGGCACATAGGGAGTGATTAATAAATGTTTCCTGATTAACTGATAGTTTAAACAATACCCATCTGTGAACCAGTATAAGTCTAGCCACCCAGAGTATGCCATGGATGCAACTGTCTACTGGTTGTGTTATACTCTCCATGCCATTCTTCCTGAAATTCTTCTGAGCTCCCAGAAGATAGTGCCAAGCAGCCAAGAGGCCAAACCAGATGTTGGTTATTTATCTCAGCTTCTCTAACAGAATTTCTTTTCTGTTCCCCCATCTCTTGCTGTCCCACTCAACCCAGTCCATGCCCTAACCCTCACTCCAGGTGATATTTTCTCCCAGGGATGGAGGAATGTTCCCAGAGATGCTTTGTCTATTCTAGGGACTGGGATTTCCCTAATCCCTGCATCCAACTCTAACACAATGCCCATGAGAACTCCACTTTGTATTTTTCCTGTGTGACACAGCTCTGCTAAGTATTTACTTCAAGAGTATAAGCCCAGCCAGGTCTCAGGCCCACTATTCCTTCCCACTAATTGTTTGTTTCCTTCCAGCTCCATCTTATGCCACAGCCTCCAGAAATATTTCTTCTTGGATCTTAAATTCCCTTGGGTGAAGATAAGCACAATCTCATTCAATTTCCCAAGATCCCACTAGATAGAGTATAAAGGATTAGTGGAGAATAGTTACTCTCTACCCCAAACCCAAGATCCTATTACATATAATTAGTACATTCATAAAAGTCTCACATCTCCCTTCAAGATTAAAAGCTCCACCAGGGCAGGAATCATGTTTCACTTTGTTGTTTTTGTTCTTGTTTTTCTCATTATTCTTACTGTCCTCTGCAACTATTGCAGTAAATGGTTGTTGAACGAATGAATTGAATTTTACTATCTAGTGGGAGACAGGAGAAGAGTAGAACTGGTCATTCAGGGAGAGAAAAATGTAGCTGAGAAAATCAAATCAAAGTTTCACAACATCATCACTATCATTCCCCTCTTCCTTCTTCCCTTCCCCTTCCTTCTTCCCACCCTTGGTTTTGGCTCCCATCCCACATATCTTTCTCCCACAAAAGATTGAGAGCCAATTTGTATTTTTGTTTGTTTCATGACTTATTATAACTAAAGAATGTATTATCTAGTGGGCATTCTACTGGTGATATCCTCTCCTTAGTGAGACTGGTCCTTAGACATCAGGTCCAGTCTGTCATTGAAGCCATACTTGAAACCTATTTAGTTTGACAGAGCCTTCTTTAGCTTATATAGACATCAAGAACCTAGGGTCCCCTCCATACCACAATGAGGCATCATAATAGGATGTTTGTAGAGGTTCTCTCATCTTTGTTCTTGATAACATCTATAAAAAGCATCTATGTCTATCCATATTTGCCACATTCAACATCCATTAGTCATGTCTCCCCTGAGTCTAATATTGGTCATCTGAGTTCAGCTTAGGTGGTGTTTTTATTTACATTTCTGTAATCATAATGAACAGATGGCCTCACAAAACAGTGGAAAGCGTGGGAAAGAAAAACAAGTGAGCGGGAAACTTGGCTTGGAACCCAACTCAGCTAGATTCTCTCAGGAGCATTTATTTATAGATGAAACTAAGAGACAACAAATATAAAATAGAGCAGATTTAATAGAATTTCAATAATGAGTTCTCATTACAGATGATAGTAGACTACATTTGGTCCCCAACATATCAATACCTAGTATAGTATGTGAGGGAGTGAAAAATAGCACTGAAGGGAGAAGAGCCAAGATAGCAGAGTAAAAAGCAGAGACTCAGCCGAGCTCTCCCCAAGACCCCTCCAAACAACTTTAAACAATGCCCCAAAACAAATTCTGGAGTGGTAGAAACCACAAAATGATGAGGTGAGACAATTTTCCAGCCCAAGACAACTTAGAAGGTTGACAGGAAAGTTATATCACACTGGAGTGAAAATGGAGAGCAGCACAGGCCATGTCCAAGCAACTTGGCAGTAGGCCTTGGGATCTACTGAATCAAGGGTGGCAGTGGCAGTTTCTGGACCTCTTAGCACAAAGATGGTAAGGAGGTCAGAAAACTGGTGAGAAAGAAATTATAGAGGTCTCTTTGCTGGCACTGGGGACAGGACTCTGTTTCATTGTCCATACTTGGATCTGGGTCAGAGCCCTGGGTCTCAGTCCCAGGGTGAGGTGGAGTACTAGAACACCAGAGCTTATGGTCACAGGGGAACTGAGACCTTGGTCATAGTTTCAGAGCAGAAAAGAATGCTTGTGGTCACTCATAAACCAGAGCATGGGCCAGAAGAGTAGTAAACACGCCTCTCCTTAAGTTATAACATCTTGGAAGAACCAAAAACTTACAGGTCTCCAGAATTATCTCTGAAAACATCTGCACAAAAAACGTGAAGCTTGGGACAGTGCCCTCTCTGCTCCAGAAGCAGAGCTCCACTTTAGCATAAAGTTAAAAGCCAAGAAATAGGCTGGGAAATTGAGCAAACAACAGAAAAATAAATCCTGACTCTAGAAAGTTACTGTGGTTATAGGGAAGATCAAAACACAAAGTCAGAAGAAGACAACAAAGTCAAAACTCATACACCCAGAGCCTCAGTGAAAAATATGACTTGGTGTCAAGTCCATGAAAGAGCTCAAAAAGTATTTTAAAAATTAAGTAAGAGAGGTAGAGGAAAAATTGAGAAGAGAAATGAGAGTGATGCAAGAAAATCATGACAAAAGAGTCAATAGCTTGGTAAAGAAGGCACGAAAAAGTACTGAAGAAAATAACTCCTTAAAAACAGTATGGGCATAAATTAAAATGCTAAGGGAAAAAACCAGAATAGGCCAAATGATAAAAGAGACACAAAAATCCAATGAAGAGAAGAATGCCTTGAAAAGCAGAATTGACCAAATGGAAAAAGAAGCACAAAAATTCGCTGAAGAGAAGAACTCCTTAAAAAGCAGAATTGGCCAGCTGGAAAAGGAGGTATAAGAGTTCACTGAAGAAAACAGTTCCTTAAAAAATTAGAATTGAGCAAGTGGAAGCTAATGACTCCACAAGACATCAAGAAACAACAAAACAAAATCGAAAGAATGAAAAAATAGAATTTGAAATATCTCATTGGAAAAACAACTGACCTGGAAAACAGATCCAGGAGAGAAAATTTAAGAATTATTGGACTAGGTGAAAGCCATGATAAAAAAAGAGCTTAGATATCATCTTTCAAGAAGTTATCAAGGAAAACTGCTCTGACATTGTAGAAACAGTGGGTAAAATAGAAGTTGAAAGAATCTACTGATCATCTCCTGAGAAGGATCCCAAAATGAAAACACTTAGGAATATCATAGTCAAATTCCAGAGCTCCCAGGTCAAGGAGAAAATATTGCAAGCAGCTAAAAACAATTCAAATATCATGGACCCACAGTCAGGATAACACAAGATGTAGCAGTTTTTACATTAAAGAATCAGAGGGCTTGGAAAATGATATTCTGGAGGGCAAAAGAGCTAAGATCGCAACCAAGAATCACCTACCCAGCAAAACTCAGTATAATTCTTCAGGGGAAGAAATGGATATTTGATGAAATAGAGGATTTTTGAGTATTCCTGATGAAAAGATCAGAGCTGAATAGAAATTTTGACTTTCAAATACAAGATTCAAGAGAAGCATAAAAAGGTAAATAGGAAAGAGAAATTATAAGGGATTTAATAAGGTTAAACTATTTACATTCCTACATGGGAAATGATACTTGCAACTCCTAAAAACTTTCTCATTATTAGGACAGTTAGAAGGAGTATACATAGACAAAGGGCACAGATGTGAGTTGAATATGATGGGATAATTATCGAAAAAAAAATTAAGGGGTGAGAAAAAGGACAAGGGGAAAAGGAGATGTTGAATAGGGTAAATTATCTGACATAAAAGAGGCATGAAAGAGCTTTTACAGTACAGGGAAAGATGGGGGAGGTAGTGATGAGTATGTGAACCTCACTCTCATCAGAATTGGCTCAAAGAGGGAATAACACACACACTCAGTTGGGTATAGAAATCTATCCTACTCTACAGAAAAGTAGGAAAGGAAGGGGATAAAATAAGAGGGAGGAAGAGATAGAAGGGAGGGCAGATGGGAGGAAATGTCAAAAGCAAAACACTTTTGAGAATGGACAGGGTAAAAGGAGGAGAGAAAGAGAGTAGGATAAACAAGGGGAAAATAGCATGGAGGGAAATACACAGTAATCATAACTGTGAAAAAAATTTATAGCAAATTTCTCTGATAAAGACCTCATTTCTCAAATCTATAGAGAACTGAGTCAAATTTATAGAAATAAGAACCATTCCTTAATTGACAAATTGTCAAAGGATAGGAACAGAGAGTTTTTAGATGAAGTAATCAGAGCTACTTATAGTCACATACAAAACTTTCTCAGTCATTATTAGAGAAATGTAAATTGAAACAACTCTGAGCTATCACCCCATGCCTATCAGATTGGCTAATATGACAGAAAAGGAAAATGACAAAGGTTGGAAAGGATGTGGGAAAATTGAGATACTCATACACTGTTGGTGAAGTTGTATAGTGATTCAACCATTCTGTAGAACAATTTGGAAACTATGCCTAAAGGGCTACAAAACTGTGCATACCCTTTGGTCCAGCAGTACTACTACTAAGTCTGTATTCCAAAGAGATTTTTTTTTAAAAAGGGAAAAGGACCGATTTATACATAAATATTTATATCAGCTCTTTTAGTGGTGGCAAAGAATTGGAAAATTGAGGGAAGGTCCATCAATTGGGGAATAGCTGAATAAGTTGTGGTAAATGATTGTAATTGAATACTGTTGTGTTACAAGAAATGATGAGTAGGATACTCTCAGAAAAACCTGGACTTATTTGAACTGATGCAAAGTAAAGTGAGCAGAACCAGAAGACCACTGTATGTAGCAACAACAATATTGTATGGTGACCAACTGTGAATGACTTAGCTATTTTCAGCAATACAATGGTTTAAGACAATTCTTAAGGACTTATGATAAAAATGTTATCCATTTCCAGAGAAACAACTGATGGAGTCTGAATGCAAATAGAAGTATACTTTTTCTTTGCTTTCTTTATTTTTCTTGGGTTTTTTTTGTCTGTGTTTTCTTTCACAACATGACTAACATGGAAATATGTTTTTCATGACTGCACATGTATAACCTATATCAAATTGCTTGGGAGGGGGAGGGAGAGAATTTAGAACTCAAAAGTTTTAAACTACTAATGCTAAAAGAAAGGAAATGACACTGAAGAGAACAACAAGAAGAAAAATTGGACCAGACCAAGTATACACTATAGAAATTTGTGTCAGAGATGACCAATTTGCAAAGCACTTTGAGACTAATTTTTTTTATTTTTCAAATTAATTTATTTTTAGTTTACAACATTCAGTTCTACAAGCTTTTGAGTTTTAAATTTTCTCTCCTTCCTTCCCTTCCCCCGTCCCCAAGATGGCATGCAATTTGATATAGGCTCTACATATACATTCACATTAGACATATTTTCACATTAGTCATGTTGCAATGAAGAATTATAACCAATGGAATGAACCACAAGAAAAAAGCAACAAAACAAAACAAAAAAGAGAGAGAGCAAATGGGATTAATTTTCAATAATTAATTTCTTTTTAGTTTTCAATATTCATTTCCACAAGATTTTGAGTTTTAAATTTTCTCTCCCTCCCTGAGATGGCATGCAATCTGATATAGGCTCTACTTATACATTCATATTAAACTGGGATTAATTTTCAGGATCAATGAAGAGGGGAAAAGATAGAATGACAAGAAAAAATTATAGTGAGTGTTTAACAAGTGTTTGCTGACTTAAAATACCAAAAATTGACCTAGAAAGGACCTCCCTTCCAAGGCCCTCTAGTCTAATACCTTCATTTTATAGATAACGAGACCACAGCCTCCAATGCCACTTGCCCAAAGTCATGTTTTTAATAAGGATCGGAGGTGAAATTTGAACTGAGGTCTTCTTTATCCACCGTACTATAGATCAACAGCCACCAACTTGGGTACCAACTTCCTCATATCGATAAAAAGTCTATAAGAACTATTCTAGAAAATAATTTGGAATTATAGGAGAAAAGTTATTTAACTGTTCATACTCTCTGACACAGCAATCTCACAACTAAGCATATACCCCCCAAAGAGCTCAATGACCGAAATAAAGTTACTATATATACCAAAATAGCCATAGTAGTACTTTTCATGGGAGCAAAACACCTGGCAAGAAAGTGAGTACCCATGGATAAGGGAATGGGTGAAAAACTGTGGTAAATAAGTGTAACAAAATATTATTGTACTATAAGAAATTAAAGATATGAGTAACTCGCAAAGATCTGGACAGACTTAAAGGAACTGAGGCAAAGAAAGCAGATCAGATAGATGATATAGGGTATTTATTAAGCTTACTATGTGCCAGCCATTGTGCTAAAAATGAGAAACACACACACACACGGTATGTATGTAAATATATGTGTGCATATACACAATTACTAAAATAATGTAAATGAAACAATGTTGCTTTCCTTTAACAGAATTAACTTTGATAGAATTTGATAGGACTCAGGTTTTTCAATCTGGTAGTAATACTAGAGTTGGAAGGCTACTACTAGGGGAACTATATCTAGATTGAACACCAGATGGCACTCCAAGCCCCAAAGCTACAATTACTCATTCAGTCAGTCGACAAGCATTTTTTTTTTCATTAAATTCTTAATATATTATATGACAAGAGAAGGTTATCCCCCAGGAGTTCAAGGATGCCTTCATTGTCCCTCTGTATAAAGGTAAAGGAAATAGATTGTCCTGTGACAATCACAGGGGGGTCTCTCTCTTAGTCATTGCTAGGAAGATTCTTGCCAGAGTCCTCCCTAACAGGCTGATCCTTCACCTGGAAGATGCTCATCTACCTGAGAGCAAGTGTGGCTTCAGAAAGGGTCAAGGAATGGTTGATATGGTGTTTACTGCCTAACAACTCTAGGAGAAATGCCAAGAGCAGAACAGAGGTCTGTATACAACATTTGTAGATCTGATCAAGGCCTTTGATACTGTAAATCATGAGAGCTTATGGAAAATTATGTCAAATTTGGTTGCCTGGAGAAGTTCATCAGCATTGTATGCCAATTTCATGATGGCATGTTTGCCCAGGTTCCGTATAATCGACAATGCTCTTGTGCCTTCCCAGTCACCAATGGAGTGAAACAGGGCTGTGTGTTTGCTCCCATGCTTTTTAGCATGATGTTTTCAGCCTTGTTGTCAAATGATTTCAATGAGGATGAACATGGCATCAAGGGCGATTACCACACTGATGGTGAATTTTTCCAACTTGAAAAGGCTAAAGGCCAGGACCAAAGTGGATGGAGTGTTGGTGCAGGATTTTCTGTTTGCAGATGATTGTACACTCAGTGCAGCCTCTGAAGCTGAGTCGAAACAAAGTATGGATCAATTCTCTGCTGCTTGTGCTAATTTTGGCCTAACAATTGACACCAAGAAAACACAGATGCTCCATCAGCCACCACCACATCATCCATACGTGGAACCATCAGTTACAGCAAATTAAGTTTTGAATGCTGTGGATAAGTTCACTTACCTTGATAGTGTACTTTCCAGGGATGTACACATTGATAATGAGGTTAACACATGCATTGCCAGAGCTAGTTCAGTGTTTGGGCTCTGAAGGAAAGTATGGGAGAGAGGTACTAGACTGACTACCAAACTGAAAGTCTACAGAACCATTGTGCCGACTTCTTTGTTGTATGCCTGTGAAACCTGGACAGTCTACCAGTGCCATGCCAGGAAACTGAATCGCTTCCATTTGAATTGTCTTAGGAAGATTCTGAATCTCCTGGCAAGATAAGGTACCAGAAACTAACGTCCTTACTTGAACTAAACTCTACTTCAGAGAGCGCAACTCCAATGGGCTGGCTATGTCGTTCGAATGCAAAATGTACACTTGCCAAAAAGACTATTTTATGGAAAACTCACACAAGGCAAGAGTTCACGTGGTGATCAGAAGAAGTGATACAAGGACACCCTCAAGGTCTCTATTAAGAACTTTGGAATTGATTGTGTGACATGGGAGACACTGGCACAGGACTGCTTAGCATGGCATGCCCACATCAGAGAAGGTGCTGTGCTCTATGAGCAAAGGAGAATTGAACAGCTCAAAATAAACACAGGATGCACAAATTTAGAGAATCCACCCCAAATGTTCATATGCACCTGACCTGTGGTAAAGCATTCCAAGCTGGTATTGATCTGATCAGCCATAGTCAGATGCATTGTAACTTGGCTCAAACGTAGTGATGTCATTTTAGTCCTCTTTGAGAATGAAGGACAACAACCAACAACAACCAACCAACCAACCAACCAACCATCTATGTGCCAGACATTATGCTAAGCTCAGGGAATACAAAGAGGTCAAACACACACACACACAGTCCCTGTCTTCAAGGAATTCACAATAAAATAGGGGTAACAACTTGCTAACAACTATATATGTACAAGATATAGGAGCCAAAGACATATTGATGTAACGTCTTGACTTGCTCATGAATTGCATTTAAGTGAGGCAGAGTCGCACAAAGTCATCGGTCTTGCTCTTTCTTCCATAGTCATTGAAATCCAGTGGCAGGACATAAGTCAAGATGACTGGCAATGGGTTGGGATGCAGTGCCTTCGAGGTTTGACCAGGCTCTAAGCACTCTAAGCCATCAAAGCCATCAAAAAGCAGTGAAACACCTGCTTCAGTTGCCTTTATTGCCATTGGAATAAATTGTTCTCATCTGCCCATTCTGCCAGGGAAAGTCTTCGCGTGCTTTAAGGAGACATCCCCCTAACTCACTGATGGGTTTGAAGCCTGTTGGATAACCTCGACCTGTTTAGCCCATCTGCAGATGCGGCCACTGTACATGTTATAGCTATGTAGAGCCATAGGTGAGAGTAGGGTAGCAGGTGGACACCAAAGTTGGGTGAGCACCTCTAAAAAGAGCTCAGCAAGCCCTCACATCAGAGATTCCAATCTTCCCTGAATTCCCCATACACCCCTACAAGATACATACAATATAAATGAAAGGTAATCTCAGAGTGGAAAAAGTAATTAAGCATGTATAAATAGGACGTAGATGCTCTAGGTCCTATGTTTCTTTCCAGTCCCTTTTCATATATGTAGATAGAATCTGCCTGAGTCCTGTGTCTCTCAGCCTTTTCTTTTATTGCCTTAGCCTGACTTGCTTATCTAGCTCATATTCCAAACAACAATTAATCATTTATTAGCTTATGCTCATACCCATTCCACTGAGAGTCTTATCTCTTTCAAAATTTTGAGTAATCCAAAAGAATTACTTTCAGGTGTAAATTAAATAAACTCTTTAATGCAAACAAAAAATGAAATTGACAAATGAAATTTGATCCCATGAGTGGTTCAACCAATCTAGAAAGCAATTTGGAGAGCTGTGCCTGAAAAGTCACCAAACTGTATAAAGAAATTTGTGAAACCTCTGTCTTTGGAGCCTGAAAGAAAAATGATCAGTCCTCCAGTGGAGCAGAGGAAAAGATGATCTCTACTGGCTTTGACACTGTTCTGATGAATTTTGTAAATTAGACCCTAGTATAAGAAGAATCCTGGTTTTTTATCTCAGCCTCTTATGGACACTGGGCCTACTGTGTATGTATTCTTGTTAACTTGAGTGAGTCAACAAGGAAACCAGGGAGTTCTGGCATCATAATGGGCTTCATTATGTCTCTTAATTAGAAAATTGAATAGGGTCAGAGGGGTAAAGGAGGTAGGAATAAGGCACCAAAGGAAAAAGCCTTAACCAGATGTCTCCTTTCCCATCCCCAACCTAAGTCCCTTCCCAAGGTCAATATACCAGAGGTGACACAAAAAGCCATCAAAGCCATCAAAAAGAATTTATTGACTTAATCTTATTTCTTGACCCTGATCCATCTTTTTTCCTATTTATATATCATAGGTTGCTGGTTACTTAGATGAGGTTGCTCCTACTATGTACATAACAGGGTTTGGTGCATTCCCAAAGAGCCTAAAATGGCATCACCCATGTAGGAGATACTTGGGACCTGCTCCTGGCAGACAGGAGACCTGGAAGATGCATGAATGTTTGATGGTGGCCCACCAAATAGTTGGAAACAGCTTTTTTCCAATCCAGAGGTGAAGGACTCATTCCTTCTCAGCAGATGACACCATTCAGTAAGAGAAGAAAGTCATGGGTCCCAAGCATCAGCCTTAGGGTTTTGGTTTGTCCTTTTCAAGTCTGGTTGCAAGGAGTGGATTCCTTAAGCCAGGATTTCAGGTTATGGGGATCTTGGAACTCAGAAGTCCATGCAGGATATTTTAGCCAGTTCAGAAGGGAAGTCTTGAGTTGCAACAGGCCAGGAAACTAGGCCAGTATGGCCTGAGAGTTGAACTTGGTACCTTGAACTTGATACCCGAAGTCACCTGGCACCATCATCTGATCATCTGACTTAACCTTGTGACCTTGATGGTACTTCTATATAAAGTCCTGTGGGTACATTTACCTCCTCTTTCACTTCAAAAAAAAAAACCCAAAAAACCAAAACAAAATTTAAAAAAAACCATAATTGAGTGGGGTAGCTGAAAATCCAGACTTTACTAGTAGGTAAACTATTCCTGCCACTTGGATGTTAATGATGTTACACTTTAGTTTTCATTATTGTAAATGCAATTTAAACTACATGCCAATTGAGGGAATTCTTTAGGGGCTATTCTGAGGAGGGAAAAAATATTGGCATCTATTTGAGTGGGGGGTATACTCTTCAAGAGATTGATGAATTATTCGAATATCCACACCCCTAAAAACTAACAGGACAGCTAGAGGGCACAGTGGGTAGAGGGCAGGTCTAGAATCATAAAGACCTGAGTTCAAATCTGACCTCAGACATTTACTAGCTGTGTGACCCTGGGCAAGTTACTTAAACCCTGTTTGCCTCAGTTTCCTCATCTTCAAAATGAACTGGAGGACATAGCAAACATCAGTATCTTTGCCAAGAAAACCCCAAATAAGGCCACAAAGAGTCAAACATGGCTTAAACTACTAAACAACAACATCAAAATAACAGGAGCAAGGGAAAACACTAAGTAATATAGAGAGGTTGGAAGATGTTGGACAATTATCTGTGACTACAACTGACTACAGAGATGAGGTAGCATTACAAGCTTTGGGTACCACCCTAGTTGGGTTAGCAGATACAGCACTTTATTTTTTTCTTATTGAAATTGTTTTTATTAGTCTTTTCTTAAAATTATTTATTTTCAACATTTAAAAAAAAATTTCGAGTTCCAAATTCTCTCTCCCTCCAGTCCCTTTCTGACCTACTGAGAAGGCAAACAGTATATCAATTATACATGTGAAATCATGCAAAACATATTTCCATATTAGCCATATTATAAAATAAAAAAGCAAGAAAAATAAAGAGTGAAAAATTATACTTCAGGTTGCACTCAGAGTTCATCAGTTCTCTCTCTGGATATGGATAGCATTTTTCATCAAGAGTCTTCGGATATAATTGTGGCTCACCGTATTGATTAGAGTAGCTAAGTCTTTCACAGTTGATCATGATTACAATATTGCTGTTACTGTGTACAGTGATCTTCTGGTTCTGCTTACTTCGTAGATACAAGCATTTTAAGTAGCTGTTCAGACCCACACCTCTTGGTGCTAATAGAAAACATGATACTCTGTGGAACCCAAACTATATTTGGGCTGGGGAGGGGTTCAAAAGTAATCTGAAATGGTAGAGAAAAAGCTTAACCTGTATCAGGAAAGTAAAGGGTGTAAGAATGTAATACAGACAAAGAAGGGAGGAACCACTGAATCTCAGGTTGATATAATAGCTCTGAGGCTTTTCCCATAGAGGATGAAGAACACATTGAGGAGGGAACAGCATCTTATACTGCACTGAATAAGGATTTACAGCAAAGCAGGGGTCTCCCATGGCTGCAGAGATATGTAAGAGATGAGTCTTGGTGCTGGGCAGGTCCCTGTTGCAAAATACCACATTGGTCATGTGTCAGCCTTACAAAAACTACAGGGAGCCATGCTGTGTGCCTAGAACATGTAGCTAGAGAATGGTGGTGAGCTGCTTCAGACCAGCAGACTCATGGCAATTCAGTCAAGGACAAATCAGGTTGCCAGAAGGAATCTTGGGGTATTACCAGGGATTATAAAGTCCAGCAAAAGAAATTAAAGAACTTAGTAGCATGGGGTGATGTTTTCATTAGCTCTGCCAATTGAAAATAGTGACTTAAAAAGAGATAGCCAGATTTGAGGAGTGAGGAGATGGTGTCTAAATTAGATTTTTTTTTTTTACTGTAGTTTAATATATAGGAATTGCTTAAGGTGCTTAGGTAAGGAGGGAGTATAGTTAATGAAGGCCAGTAAAAAAAACTTTCATGGATACTTAAAAATTAAATGTAAAGGATTTTAAATGGTATGTAAAAGGGAGGGGGGACAGCTGCATACATATGTGTGTATGACATTATTTTCTTGCACATCTGAATTGGCAGATAGATCAATAGATAAATAAATATTTCTACATGGATAACTGTATCTATCTGTCTGTCTGTCTGTCTATCTATCTATCTATCTATCTATCTATCTATCTATCTATCTATCTATCTATCTATCTGTCAAACCAGAAGCCACAGAATATATTAGTTGTGCCATAGAAACAATACCAATGAAGAAATAGCATGGCGCAGTGGAAAGAATAGCAGGAAAAACTTGGTTTTGAATGCCAGCTTGTACACCTGCTACATGATAGAGGGGAAATCATTTTACTTTTCTGTGCCTCTGTTTCCTCATCCTTGAAACGAGTGTAACATAGTTGTTTTTTTAAGCTTTTATTTATTATTTTATTTTTCCTCAGTTACATGTAAAAACAATTTTTAACATTTGTTTTTAAAACTTTGAGCTCCAAATTCTCTCCCTTAACATAGTTGTTTTGAAGCAAATACTTTTTTTAAAGCATTGTGTAAATATTAATTAGAACACCATTCATTCACAAGACATTATAGTCAAGAACACAGGCAGCAATAAACTATACTCTCAGATGACTATACATTGATTTGCAAAGTATATGTCATAAAGAAGACAAACAAAAGATGTTCAAGCAAGAAAGCAAATTCGACCTTATGGGTATCAACAAGACTTGATGGAATGTGACTTATAGCTAGAATATGGCTATGGAAGGACATCCTTTATCCAAAAGTAACATATTAGGTTAAAGTACTATGGAATAAGATTATATATGAAAAGATATACCCCTGGGAAGAATTCCATGAAACAGAGTAGAAAAGCATGGTAAAGAGCATCAGCGTGAGGACTAATGGAGAGAGAAAAGGAAATTACATTAAGGTGGGATTGTACTGGAATCTATTAGCCAAAAGGAGGAAATGGATGAAGAACATAGTGAGCAGGTATGATACAGAGGTGAGGAAGAATTATACTATCTGAGCATCTGCTGAGAGCAGAGCAGTAGATAAATTATTGATTTATCTCAGTGATCATTTCATTCCTCTAAAGAGGCAGCTAGGTGGTGCAGTGGATAAAATTCTGGGCCTGGAGTCATGAAGATTTGAATTTAAATCTGGCTTCAGATATTTACTGGCTGTGTGACCACGCACAAGTTACTTAACCTCTGCCTCCATTTCTTCATTACTTAACCCCTGTTTGCCTTGGTTTCTCCAACTGTAAAACAGAGTTCATAATAGCACCTATTTCACAGGGCTATTTTGAGGATCAAGTGAGATATTTGTAAGGTGCATATCATAGTGTTGGCACACATTAGGCACTTAATAAATGTTCCCAAAAAAGTGGAAGAAGCAATAAGATGAACTACCATTCTAGACCCGATTCTGACCAATGAGGAGAAATGTGTTGCCAAAAAAAGAACCGATAAGAACTTTGGCAAAGACTGACAACTCTACCTTATAGCCAGATACGCATACTAGATTGAATGAGTGGATTTTGAAGATATTTTAAAAATAGGATACTCTCAAGGATGAAATTCTGCTTATACAAACAATTCTGACAAAGAAGAAGGGGTGGGGAACTACCTACAGAAATAGATATGGATATACAAGGAACTCATCCGCAGGGATAGATAGAAGCAAAATAGATTAATAACAATAACGCTAAAAGAATCAGCTGAGGCTAGTGATGAAAAATTGGTAATAACAAAAGGACCATTTTAAACAATGTTGGGGAAGATCAGAGATGGGATGGGACAATGATAATAGAAAATTGAGAGAAGACAGAACTTAACTCTCTTTTTTGTATATTCTTTTTTTCAAGTTATATCATTTTTATTGATTCCTTTTCTTTTTATATCACACTGATTACCAAGTATTTCCTTTCCCCTTCTCTACCCAGAAATCTATCTCTTGAAACAAA
Source organism: Phalanger gymnotis (assembly GCA_028646595.1). NCBI lineage: Eukaryota > Metazoa > Chordata > Mammalia > Diprotodontia > Phalangeridae > Phalanger > Phalanger gymnotis. Next base: position 40,618,215 of record CM053627.1, on the reverse strand, counting down.
TAGTTTTTTAAAAAAGGAAAAAAAAAAACAGCTCAGCATATGAGACTATGTCTCATACATAGTATATGCAATGTTCTATATCCATTTTCTCCCACCTTATAATGAAAGAAGGGAAATGCATTTTTTCAGTGCTTTTCCAGATCCAGCCTTGGTCACTATCAATTCTCATTTTGATTTTGTCTTTTCTACCATTGAATGTCAAAGAAAGGCACACTGATTTGCTGTTGGTGGATCTGTGAGTTGGCACAACCATTCTAGAGGGCAATTTGGAATTAGACATTAGGAAATGTAGGTAATAGTTTTTTAAATGATGTCAATAGAAATTTATCCTTAAAAAAGGTATGGCGTATAGGACATATTGTAACTTGATAGTGCCACTGTACTTTGTCTTGGTCCGACTGTAACTGGAGTATTATGTTTGTTCTGGGTGACACATTTTTGGGAAGATGTTAACGGACTGGAATATATCCAAACAAACAATCAGGATGGGAAGAGGACTAGAGAACACATCTAAAGGATCATTGAAGGAACTAGAGATATTTACTAGGAGGAAGGGGAGACTTAAGGAGGCATGACAACTGCTTTCAAGTATTTGAAGGGCTCTCCTTTGGAAGAGAGATCTAGTGTGTTCTGCTTAGCCTTGGAGGGCAGAAATTAGAGCAGTGCTTGGAATATGCAATGAGTCAAATTTTGCTTCAATGTAAGGAAAAATTTCCGAATGATTAAAACTGTCCAAAAGCAGAATGTGTTACCTCTGGAAGTGGTAAATTACCCATGACTGGTGATTTTTAAGCAAAAGATAACCACTTGGTGAGAATATTGTAGAGTAGGTTCCTCCTCAGATATGAATTAATCTCGATAACCTTTGTGGTTTCTTGCACACTTTTAACTCTAAGAGTCTATGACTGTATAACACCAACTAGTCAGCACCCTACTGCCTCAAGCTCAAAGAGATTACATCTCCCCTCTCCTTCAGTGTTTTCTGGTACCCTAAAAGGACTGGATGTATCTAGACTCTCTACAAATGACTCCTTTCCTCATTGCTGGAATTCCCCCAACTGAAGGGAAGTCCTCTGTACCCCAGTTCCATTTAACCACCAACGGATTAGTTTTTACAAGAAATACTTCCTAGGATAGTCATCTGTTATAATGGCATAACACTTCTATGTAAAGTAGAAGGGGTATGGGTATGTGTGGTGGGATGTCATTGATTGAGAATGAGGGAACAGGAGAAGTGGATGAGGGATTTCAGGGACAACTTCTGTACATGAGGAAGCTGTTGAGAACTGAGGGAAGGAATTACCAAGTAGGGGCAAGGGTTTAGGTGAAGTTAGAGAGGCTGAATCTGGAATGTGCCAGACCAGTCTCCAAGCTGGCTGAGGGGGCCGAAACTAGAAGCAGAAACAGCAGTTAGTAAGCATGATCCAGGGTGGGCATTAGCACGATGGGCATGGTAAGAAGTCAGGGAGGTAAGGATTTCGAAACTGATAGTGAGAAGAGCATTAATCAATTAACAATTACCAAGTATTTATTAAGCACCTATTCAGTTGTTCAGCCATGTTTGAATCTTCATGATCCCATAGACAATGTGTCCAAGGGGTGTTCTTGGCAAAGATACTGGAGTATGTTGCCATTTCCTTCTCCAGTGGATTAAGGGAAATAGAGGTTAAGTGACTTGTCCAGGATCATGCAGTTAGTAAATGTCTAAGGCTGGATTTTAACTCCAGTCTTCTTGACTCCAGGCTTAGTGTTCTATCCACTGAGCCATCTAGCTGCCTCCTCTTATTATGTGACAAGCACTTGTGGATACAAGGCATTGCGGGTATAAGGACAAATAATTAAATAATTCCTACTTATAAAGCATTTACATTTTAATGAGGGAGTCAACGTATACATATAAAAAAATCTGTTTAACATAAAGTGGATAAATACAAATACATACAAAATAAGGGAATATGAGATGGTTTGGGAGGGAAGGTTCTAGCAGTTATCTAGTGCCTAGAAAGGCTTCATACAGAAGAGAGTGCTTGAGCTGAATTTTAAAGGAAACAATGGATTCTATTATAAGGAAGAGGTAAGGAGGGCCTTCCCAGGCATGATGGACTGCAGGAGCCAAGGCATGGGGGAGGTGACAGAGCATCCTATGTGAAGGACAAGGAGAAGGCTGGATGGCAGAGTGTGGGAGGAAGACTAATTTTCAACAAAGCTGGAAAAGTGGACTGGGGTCAGATTGCATAGGTCTTTCAAAGCTACATAGACATTTGGCTGGGACTGTAGCATAGCTTGGAGTAGGCTAAAAATCTGAGAGAAGTGACAAGGGTTGAGTGTAATGTAGTAAGAATACGGTTCAAGTTTATTGGAAGCTTGATCCTAGAAATCCCCACCTATTTCTGTAAAGGGACAGAGTCTCAGCATGGGACCCAGTCTGGAAATTCTTCTGTCCCCATTCCAGTTGGGCAGTATACACAAGAAGAAAGAAAAATGACAATGTAATGACATAATTGGGTTAATGACAAGAATACCCTCTAAAGACACTAAGAAATTGAGGTCCTCCCCTTCTTGCTAACTGATGATTAAACTTGTGGTTTTCCTCCTCCCTCTTTCTAACAGTTTGGAAAGCTCTTTTTCTCTCTCTCTCTTTCTTTAATTTTAAAACAAACAAAGAAACAACTAATCAGGGTGCAAATTCCTGAGCTGATATCAAGAAACCAAAGCCAAGCGAAGCAAGATACATAATGAGTAACTGTACGAATGTATCACTGTATATCTGTGGTTCAGTGATTATTTGAATGTTGCCCAACACGTACACCCAGTATTTCCCAATCACTCCCTTTTCTTGGGGGTTTTGGCTTAGGACATGAGGTGGGAGGATGACAAAAGGACAAAGTTATGTGGCTAACTGAGCTAAAATTTCTATTTGGAACCTTTTGGCATGCCTTTTGGTATTCTCTTTGGAATCCAGGATGCAGCACTTTCAGACGCCATCACATTCTTCTTCTAGCATGGTGGAGTAGAAAGAACGTAAAACTTAAAGTCAGTGGACCTTGGCTTAAATCCTATCTCAGACACTAGCTATGTGAACATTGGCAAGACACTTCTCTCAGAGCTCTAGTTTCCTGATTTATGAAATTGGGAAAATTATACCTGTACTACCTGTATCATAGGGTTTCACAAGGAAGTCATTTTTTGAACCTTAAAGTTCTATGTAAAAATTAGTTACATTTTTTCTCAGCTCAGAGAAATAAGAGAGCTTTTCTTCCAGGATGTCAGCTACTCTACCATCTCCTGCTTTCACAGGGGGAAATTGAGGCATGTGGAAAAGAAATTAATAATCATCTTTCCTCCTCCATATGAGAGGCAGTATAAGTAGGTAAGAGAGCCTGTCTCTGAGTTAGGAAGATCTGAGTCCTGCCTCTAATTCATTTTGGCTATGTAACTCTGGACAAGTCAGTTAAACTCCCAGTACTAATGTACACCAAGTAATCCCCTAAGATTATCCAGTACACATCTGCATTGGTCTAGGGAATTTGCTCACCATGGGAGCCCACTGCACTGACAAATCCTAGATCTGGATCATAAAAATTCCTTCCTACAGCTTCAACTCATGCTTCTTTGCATATAGCCCCTAAACCTGTTTTGCTAGTATTTACCTGTTTTCTGAACTCCAAACTCGAATCTCCCACTACCTAAGGAAATCTTCATTTAGTGTCTCAACTCAAATTCAACATGTTGGAAACCAGATTTATTACCTTTCACACTCAAACTTCTAACTTAATTCTGACAATGGCTCAATTTCCAATGTTCAAATCTTTGATGTTATCTTTGACTCGTCTCTCTCTTCTCGTGCTCTTTAGTTCTCGTTACCAAAAGCTGTTGACTTTACCTCTGCAACATCTTTAGCATCTGTCCTTTTCTCTTTATTCTTACTGCTATCATGCTAGTGCTCTTTAGCACCTACCAGAACTATGAAAATATCTTCCAAACAGGCTTTTCCACTTCTGTTCTTTTCCCACTCCACTCCATACTTCCTACTATTGCCAGATTAATGTTACACACATACACACACACCTTTTCACTCCTCTGTTCAAAAAACCTCAATGGCTCCCTACTTCCTACAGAGTCAAGTTGAGATTCCTTTGTCTGCTATTCAAGGCAGGTTGAAACTAACCTACTTTTTCACTTTTATCTCACAGAAAATAAATGGTATAGTCAAAAGAGTGTTGGGCCTGGAGTTAGGGTAGATCTAACTAGCTAAACTAGAACATGCCCTCCACTTTCCTACCTCATTGCCCTTTGCTTGAAATATTCTCTTATACTTTTCTTCACTTCCTGAATAATTAACCATTCTTTAAAGCCCAACCCAAATGGTATATCCTCCATAAAGTCTTCCCTAATCTCCCAACAGTAAGGATTTTCCTTCTCTTACTTCGCATATCACTTTGTCTTGCAGTTCATTAATATGCTTAGTGTGTTATGTTATATATTAGAGTTATCTGTGGTTTGTGCCTTGTCTCCTTACTAAATTTGTAAGCTCCACAAGGGCAGGGGCTAACTGTTTCTTTTCTAAGCTTTGTGTTTCTCCCATTACCTAGCACAAGATAGATACTTGAGAAAAGTTTGTTCAACGGTTGAGTGAATCAACAAACGAAGCTGGCAAATGAAACAAGTCTTCTGGTTATTTGTCTGAAATTCAGAGCAAGGGTGAGAAGTGAGTTGGAAAAAGATAGATGTATAGATGGAATGAAGAAGCAGCTATTTTTATAAATTTCCAAAGTCACCTAAGAGGCCCTTCTTTCTGCCCTCTCCCTCCAATACTATAGTAATGGAATATAGCAGGGCTAAGGAATCAAGTCTCATAGTCCTATTCTTAGGTTATTCCTTACACCTCACCCTTAACCTTTTTGAGATGTTCTTTAGACTATGAGGCCATTGGATATATCATGCTTAAGAAATTAAGCTGAGAGCCTTTATGATTGGAACCAGTACCACTTTGTGATAGTATTTTGGAAATAGCTTTCAGGGGAATTGGATTTAAATAGTCAAGGATTAAAATTGTTCTGGATTAGGGCTCATGCTATGGAAACAAAGTCCTGCTACTCTTTTGAGCTGCTCTGTGGCTCAGGAGGATTTCTAGGAGGCTGAAATTGTTGAGGGCTGTAGGGAGACTATAAGGGCCTTGGGCTTGAGGGGAGACCTTGAACCTTCTAATCAGTGGACTTCATCAGTATATCCCTTCTCATCCACAGATATTCTACCTAGATTCATTTCCCAATGATTAACATACTCCTAACATCTCTTACTCTATCCCAACACTGAACTCTAGTTTACCAAAGAACAAATATCTCCCCCCAATCCTAGCTGTCTGATTCCTCATTCTCTCTTACTTCACTCCTATTCCCACAATGTCCTACAACGGATCTGCCTTCCCTTTCCAGTGTGCTCTCTGGAACTCCCACTCTACAATTAACACACTTCTTTTTATTTTAGACCTATTCTTATTTCTTCCATCTTCTGGGACTCATTGAAACCTGGGTCCCCCCAGATGACACTTCATCCCTTGCTATCCTTTCCGATGTTGTTTGAACTTTCACTCATATGCCCCAAGTCACCAGCCTGGTGAGTGAGTGGGAATACTCCTTGCTCCCAATTGCCACTTAGAAGTCTTTCCCTCCACCACCATCACTCAGGTAGCTGACAAGTCAACAAGCATTTATTTAAAGGTTTACTATGTGATAGGCATTATGCTGGGTGCCACAGGTACAAAGAAAGGCAAAAATGTGTCTTTATCTCAAGGAACTCCCAATCTAATGGGGAGGCAACATGCAAACAACTATGTATAAACAAGACATACATAGTTATCCCTTCCACATCTCAGCTTTCTCCATTGCGGTTTTGATACATCACAGGCCAGCAAAAGAAATTAAATGGGAAATTTGGGGGAGTTTTGCAGAAACCACAGGAGACACAGAAGAAGTTTAGAGACTCAGAAATGCATAAAATATGTGTGTAGTATTATATAATATCAACATATTTTATCTTTTAATATCATAAATATATACAATTTCTTTTTTAAAGTTAAAATAAATAAAAAGTCAAAGTTTGTAAAAAAAAAAAACTTGAAAGCCAGCAGATGACATTTTCCACATTTTCCATATCGCAACGGTGCCATGCAAAGAGCAAGGAGGCCAATGTCACTGTATCATAGAGTACAGGGCAGAGAGTAAGGTATAAGGTAGGAAGAAGCCAAGTTATGTAATGCTTCTTTTCCCTCAGTGCTTGCCAATTTCTGAGAGGTAACTGCTAGAATTGAAATTTTAACAATTGACTTTTGAAAGACAGTTTGAACTGGTTCCAGCATCTCCTTACAGATAAGCCATTCATGTAGGTACAGTCAAGTTAAATCAGTAAGCATTTATTAAGCACCAATCACGTGTCAGACACTATTGTATGGATAACAGAGAGAGTCATGTATTCCATTAGGACTCATATAAAGTCCAGATACGTAGAGGAAGGATGGGCTCCATTAGAGAATTTATGCAAGAGGAAGAAAGGGTGACACAGGATGGAGGAGCATGGATGGATTGTGATCTACTCCATTAAAGGAAGTGTCCACATTGAGATCACAGATTGATCAGTTTTATGAAGAACTTTAAAATCCAGAAGATTTTATATTTGATCACAGAGATCCCAGAAGGCAGTGAAGTTTATTGAATGTAGGGTGCGGAGTGATATGGTCAGAGTTGTGTTTTAGGAAGATCACTTTGGCAACTAAGTAAAGCATGGATTGAAGAGGGATGAGACTTGAGACAGAGACACCAATCAGAAGACTATTACAATAGCTTAAACGTGAGGTGATAAGGGCTTACACCAGGGTGGTGGCAGTGTCAGAGGACAGAGATAGAGGCATCTACAAAGAAATGTTACAAAGGCAAAACCAAAAGGTCTTGGCAACAGATTGGATGTGGGGCTGGGGGGCGGGGTTTGAATTGAAGATAACACCTAGGCTATGAGCCTGGATGACTGGGAAGGTACTGGTACCTTTGAAACTTTACCAGTAATAGGAAGTTATGAAGAGGGGAGATATTGAGAGGAAAAATAATAAGTTTAGTTTTGGATATGCTAAGTTTAAGATATCTATGGGACAACCAGTTTGAGGCACCCGCAAATGTTACACTTCCATGTTCAAGAATGCCCAAATTCTTTTATCTAATCAAAATCTTTTCTTATTCTATTTCTCTTTGTCCCTTACTACCTCTGAATGTGTGTGTGTGTGTGTGTGTATGTATATATATATATATATATATATATATATATATATATATATATATATATATATATTCATCCTTAACATGTCCTTAGAACTCTCCATCCCTCAGTATTTTCCCAGGACCTGAACTGGGTTCTGGCTACATGTTCTTCCCTTCCCATTCACTATCCCTCGGTGAGTCAGATCAAAACTGCATTATCTTCTACTCTCAAATCCTGAAATTTTATATCCTATCTCCAATCGCGACCTTCCAAATTTTAACCTTGGATTACGCCTACAGTCTGCCTTCTTCACTCATATTAACAATTGTAGTGGTGATTAGTCCACTATAGATTTGTGTCATTTAAGCTCAACTGAACCCTGGCTGGAACAATTTTTCTATTCCTCTCCAATTACTTTTCTATTCTACTACCCACAGTTGCTTTTCCAAACTTTCTCTTATCTCCTTAAGACTCCCACAGGACTCCATACCTCTTCCCTCTTGGCTGAAGCCTTAGCTTCATATTTCATTTGCTCCAATCTCCCTCATTTCAAAGTCCCCTGACGTCATTCCCTGATGTTGGCTCCTTCGCTCCAGTTTCCTTGCAAGGCCAACTTCTCTGTGCTTGTTGCTGTCATTGTTGTTGGGTCATTTCAGCCATGTTTGACTCTTCTTGACCCCATTTGGGGTTTTCTTGACAAAGATACTGGAGTGGTTTGCCATTTTCTTCTCCAGCTCATTTTACATACAAGGAAACTAAGGCAAACAAGGTTAAGCGACCTGTCCCAGGTCACACAGTTAGCAAGTGTCTGAGGTCAGATTTGAATTTAGGAAGATGAGTCTTCCTGACTCCAAGCCCAGGAGCTCTATCCACTGCCCCACCTAGCTACAGTACTTTTGATCCTATTCTCTCTTGTATTATCAAGTAACTGTCTCCACCATCTTCATACTCAGTGTTTCTTATCTTCAGTCTTTTCCTATGTATTGATTCTTTCTCTGCTACCTATTGGTATCTTTAAGAACTCCTCACAAGATCCTAACATTCCTGCCGTCCATCGTCCTATATCTTTCATCCCCTTCTCAGCTAAACTCCTTGAAAAGGCTGTCTACACTAGGTGCCTCCATTTCTTCTCCTGTTTTCTACTGAACCTTCTGCCATCTAGCTTCTGACTTCAAAATGGAAATGGCTCTTTCTAAAGTAAGAAATGATATTTATTACCAAATCCAATGGCCTTTTGTCAATCCTCATCCTTCACCATCTCTCTGCAGCATATGGTACTCTTAACCACCTTCTTTTCTTAGATAGTCTCTCCTCTCTGGGTTTCCATGACATTGTTATCACTTCATTCTCCTCCTACTAGCCTGAGCATTCTTTCTTAGTCTCCTTTGCTGGATCTTCATCCATGTCATGTTTACTAACTTTGGGTGTCACCTAGGATTTTTTCTTAAGGTCTTTTTCTTCTCTTTTCTCTCTCTACTATCTCACTTGTTGATTCATCAGTTTCCATGTGTTTAATTATCATCTCTATGCAGATGACTCACCAAGTTTTATGGCTAGCCCTTGTCTCTCTCCTGAGCTCCAGAGCCACATCACCAACCATTTATTGGGGCATTTCACACTGGAATAGTCACAGGCCCGAGGTGTGTAATGATAGAACAAGTACAAAGTTGATGGCCTTCACTTCCTTTCCTCTCACTTCTCAACCCTCTACAACCTGGCTTCTGACCTCATCATTCAATTGACAACAATCTCTCCAAAATTGCCAATGAACTCTTAATTGCCTATTCTAATGGCCTTTTCTCAATCCTCAATCCTGCTTACCTCTGTGTAGCTTTTGACACTATTGATCACCCTCTTCTTGATACTCTCTTCTCTCTAGGTTTCTATGTTGTTGTTGCATTGGGTCTGACTCTTCATGACCCATTTGGGGTTTTCTTGGCAAAGATACTGGAGTGGTTTGCCATTTCCTTCTCTAGCTCATTTGACAGATGAAGAACTGAGGCAAACAAGGTTAAGTGACTTGCCCAGGATCACACAGCTAGTGAGTGTCTGAGGCCAGATTCAAACTTAGGAAGAATGAGTCTTCCTGAGTTCTGGCCTGGCTGCTCCAATCACTGTATCACCTAGCTACCTAAGGTTTCTATGACACAATTCTATCCTAGTTCTTCTTCTGCCTGTCTGACCTTTGTTTCCTTTGCTGCAACTTAGTCCAGATCGGAGCACACCTACTAAAGGTGTTTTTGTCTAGGGGCTTCTTCTTTTCTCCTTCTATAATATTTCACTTGGTAATATTAGCTCCCACAGATTCAATTATCTCATTGCAAATAATTCTCAAATCTGCTTCCTTCAAAACCAACAAAGCCCACGAATAACTTGCTCCTGCTGTTTGGTACAGAATAGCTTACCCAGAGTGACATCAGTTAAAGCATTTTTTTGTTAGTGTAAAACTCATCTTGTGTCAATTTTCACATGTTTGTCTAAGTCTAAATGAAAAGTGAATTTTTTTTTTATACTCTGGGATGCAACCGACATGTTAAAATGTTAGATCCACAATGTTACAGTGTTAGATCAGTTTTAAATTTCTCAAGTTATTGCCTTTAAAATATACATGAAACAGAAATCTTAGTAGACTGCATTAACTAACCAGCTCCTCTGGATGGTGGTAAAATTGAAGCATGCTCTAATTTAAGACTGTCTAACATTTGTTTCATTTAGTGTTTTTACAAACTGGAAAAATAATTCTTTTTCTTCTTAGCTGTTAAACTACAGATTGTAGACTGACACTAAGTGTGCTTTTTCTCAATAGTTTAAATATTTAAAATGATTGATGCCTTATATGACAATAAATTGCTTTCTGGAGCAGCTCTCACTCCCACTTTTCTGTTGACTTAATCTTCAGGGGTTTTTTTAAGTGGGCTTGTAAGTAGTAATATGTCCACCTCACTTTTAACACCACTGGGGAGGTAAGTTGCATGCTGAGCCACAGCCAATGTGTCACATTTAAAGTACAAAGATTTTTCAGAAGTAGGAATGGACCAAATGAAACTCCAAGAAGATTCCAGAGAAAAATTTAATCTCCAAAACAGTGTGAACATATGTTATTCCTTTGACATCCTGAATCTTTTGTCCAAATGACTTATCTGGTACACGATATCCTGGCACATTATCTTTTGAAAGAACTTTGCAGTTTCAAAAATCATTCAACATAGTTTAAATTCACAAGGATAGCTCTATTTTGTAACAACACATAAACATTTGAACATTGTATTTCTTGCTTTCCTTCTTGTGAGCTATAGGTTACTTTTTTCTCTTAGTAGCATTTTGTTTTGAAAATTTGCTTTCATATGAACACTCAGCAAAAAAAGTATTTGTACCTTGCCAATTATCTATTAACAAGAAGATTTTAACCAAGAAGATTAACTCCCAAAGTTTTCTTTGACTATTTTGGGTTGTTTTGTTTCTATTAAATTTTCTTTTGCTTTTTGTTGTTTTTTACTTTTGTATTAAAGAACATTAAATTTTATTTTGTTTTGCCAAAAAAAAAACCCACCAAAAAAACCTCTCTATATTCTATCTTTTAACCCTGACTCACATATCCAACTGCTCACTGGATGTCTCAAACTAGAATTTATGTATCTTAAACTTGAAATTTCCAAAACTGAACTTACAATCATTGCTCCAAAATGCTCCTATCTTTCCAATTTCCTGTGAAGGATATCACCATCTTCCAGTCACCCAGGTTTGAAATTTAGGTGTCATCTTCAATTCCTCACTCCACCCCACCCCCTCCTCCCCATATCCAATCTGTTGCCAAGTCTGTCAATTCTACCTTCATATACTCCCTTCTCTCTTCTGCCCGGACCAATACCCTAGTATAGATCCTCATCATCTCATGCTTGACTTATTACAGTAGCTCTTTAGTTGGTCTTTCTCCCTCATCTCTCCTCACTCCAGACCATCCTCCACTCAGGTGTCAAAACTGACCTTCCTAAAGCTCAAATCTGACCATGTCACTCTTATTTAATAAACTCCAGTGACTCTTCCAGGATCTTAAATAAACTCCTCTGCTTGGCATTAAAATTCCTTTATAATCTGGCCTTCTTCTACCTTTCTAGTTTTCTCACACCTTACCCTTGTGTACTCTATAGTCCAGTGACACTGGCCTCCTGGCTGTTCCTTTCACAAGATACTGAATCTCCCAACTCTGTGTCTTTTCACTAGCTGAGCCCCATGCCTGGAACTCTCTACTTATGTCTGTCTCTTGGCTTCCTTGGATTCTTTCCAGTCCAGCTAAGATCTTCTGAAAGAAGCCTTTTTTAGTCTTTAATCTTAATGCCTTCCCTCTATTGCTTAATATGTATGTATATATGCATTTATACATATATGTATACATATATACATACACATACATACTTATCCATCCATCCATACACACATACATACACACACACATATATATATGATATATGTATAGTTTGTATATAGTCATTAGTACATTATCTCCCCATTAGACTAGTAAACTCCTTGAAAACGGGCTGTTTTTTGCTTTTCTTTGTTTCCCAAGTGCTAAGCACCATTCCTAGCACAGAGTAGGCACTTAATATATGCTTGTTAGCTGACTGATACATAGGAAAAAAAAGCAGTAGCTACCTGCCTTTGACTCCAACCCTAGCTCTAATGCATAGACCAAAATCAAAAAAGTAATGCTGAAAGAATGAACGAACAAAAAGAATCCCACCATTAAGAGCTATTATGATGACAAAGAGCCCCAAGACACAAACACAGAGTAAGAATAACTCCAAAACATCTATGAGCAAAGCCTCGAAGAAAAAACACAATTTGAACACAAGTTCAAACTAGGATTTTGGGAAGAAATGGTGCAATAGTTTAAAAAGAGTCAAAAAATTATTTTATAAATGAAATGAGAATGCTAGAGGAAACAAATGGAAAAGAAACACAAGTGCTAGGGGAAAGAATTAGACAATAAATGAGAGCTTCAGAAGAAAGAATCGGAAAGAGAATTAACAGTTTGGCAAAAGAGGGTCAAAAACTTACCAAGCAAAAGGATCCTTGCAAATTAGAACTTGGTTAATTAGTCATTAACCAAATGGAAGTTAATGACTACATGAGACAACAAGAAATATTAAAACAAAGTTAAAAGATTAAAAAATAGCAAAATGCAAGGTATCTTATAGCAAAACCAACTGACCTAGAAAAGAGATTGAGGACAAATAATTACTTGAAAGCCATGACCAAAAAAAGAGTCTAGAGGTCCTATTTCAAGAAATCATAAAAGAAAATTGCACTGCATCCTGCATCCTTAGAATCAGAGGTCAAAGTGAAAACAGAAAAGATCTACTTCCTTTAATCTTTCCCCTAAAAGAAACACCAAAATGAAATATCCTAACACCATCATAACCAAAATCCAGAGATCTTAGGTAAAAGGAAAAATAAGCAATAAGAAAAAGAGAATTCAAGTATCAAGGAGCCGCAGTAAAGAATCATGTAAAACTTTGTAGCCACTATTAGGAAAGAACGGAGATTTTTAACCAGGATATTCTATAAGGCTAAGGATATAGCCTTAAAACCAAGAATAGCTTATTCAGCAAAACAATTGCTGTCTGTTCCTTTTTTTCAAAGACGACTAAAGACATCAATGAGTGATATCGACTTGCTTGTGAATTGGATTTAAGTAAGACAGAGTTGCACAAAGTTAGCCTCATTCTTTTTTCCAAAGTCACCAAAATCCGGTGGCAAGACAAAGGTCAAGACAAGTAGTGATGGCCCAGGATGCAGTGTATGAACTTGGCCTCTTCCATGTCCCACCAAGCTCTAAGTGCTCCACAGTGCCTGCTTCAGACACCTTCACAGCTATTGGGACAAACTGTTCTCATCCATCCATTGCACCAGAGAAAGTCTTCACATGCTTGGGGTACACATCTCTCTAACTCACCAACAGGTTTGAAATCTCAGTTACCCTCAGTCTGATTTTGCCCAACTGCTGAAAAGGTTTATCGGAGTGTGGTCACTGCACATGCTACAGCTTCTTGGAGCCACAGGTGAGAGTTGGGTGAATCAGGTAGACACCAAAGTTGGATGAGCAGCCCTGAAAAGGGCTTGCCAAGCCCTCACACCAGAGGCACTAGTCTTCCTAATATGCACCTTCCTTCATATACCCTAAGACAGTATAATCGCCCCAAAACACCCAGCAAAACAGCATAATCCCATAGAACTACGGACCCTTAATAAAATAGAGGACTTCCAAACATTACTGATGAAAAAACCCCAGGGTTTAGTAGAAACTTTGAAATACAAATGCAGGAGGCAAGAGAAACATTGAAAAGGTAACTATGAACAATCATAAAGGATAAACAAGAATAAAGTGTTTATATTTGAACATAGGCAGATGGCACGCGTGTTCCCTCAGAGAATCCTATAATCATCAAGGGTCATAAAGGGGGTCTAATAACAGAGAAGACTTGGGAGTGGTTTGGTTTTTTAAATTTTTATGATCTTAAAAGGAAAAAGCAAAGAGAGGGGAAAAATAATGCCCTAAGAGTGAAAGCGTAAAGGTAGGGTAGGGGAAATTAGCTTTCATAATTTGGTTGTACAGGTAGAAAACCATACAAACAAGGAGGAAGGGGTGGTGGCAGTGGGTAACAAACGTCATTCTCATCTGAATGAAGTTAGAACCTCACTGGTCAAAGGAGGGAAGAATTCATACACACGGAGTTGGGTGCAGAACTATGTTTCAGACCACAGGGAAGTATGAGCGGGAGAGGGAAAGGCGCTATAAGAAGGAAGGTAGGTCCAGGGAGGGATGGCAAAACAAATGCTAATTACAGCCAGCTTGTAGAATTCTAAGAGAGATTTAAAAGGAACAAACAAACAAGAAAGGAGAATTCTGGGAAAGCAAAAGAAAAGAGAGGGAGGGAGCAGAATCAGATGGTGTGCAGCCTAGATCAGGTATGCTGAGCACATTCTTTCCCTCTTACCACCTTCTTCATGAAGAGAGAGGGAAAGTGATCAACACAGTGACCAACTCCAATTCTGTTGGACTCATGATAAAATATTCTACCCAGCTCCTGACAAAGAGGTGATGGACTCAAGGTGCAGATTGAGATAATATTGTTTTGGACATGGCCAATGAGGGAATTTGTTTTGCTTCACTATACATATTTGCTGCAATGTTCTTTTTTTTTTTCTAAACAGGGGAAGGAGGGAGAAAAAAATGGATTTTCATCAGTTGAAAAATATAAAATTATTTTAAAAATATTTGAAATGGGATGGCTGTCTTGAAGAACCCCTCCACTGGAGAAGAAATACTGAGAGAAATTATGGCGATTTAAAAAACAAAATATGTTAATAACAATTTATTTAAAAAAAATTCAACTGAAACATCACCTACTTACTATAGGAGGTCTTTCCCAATCTTCCTAGCTGCTGGTGCTTTCCATTCTAAGGTTACTTTGTATCTCTGTATATATCTTGAATATACCTATTTACGTTTATATTGGCTACTCCATTAAAATGTAATCTCCTTGAGGGCAAGAACTGTTTATGCTCTCTTTTCTTCTAGATCCGAAATGCTTAGCACATGGTCTGGCTCAGAGTAGGTGCTTAATATTTGTTAACTATTCACCAACACTGTGCTAAGTGTTGGTAGGTAATAAATGGTAGTTGACTGATTAAAAACTGAGTAGTGCTGGACACAGTAGATAATAAAGTTTAAAAGATAGGTTGTTTTTCCTTTGACTTTAAATCCAGAAATGTCAAAGGGCAACCCCACCCACTCCCTGGATAAAGCCCTTATTTACCTAGTGAGCTAGAGGAATCTGATTCAGGAACTGGAAGCTTAGAAAGTCTTCTTCCCTCCTCCAACAGTCCCTTCACTTCCCAGAAGGGCCTTTGGAAGTTGTAGAGAAAAGTAGTATTTGATTTTCCATATTTGGGACCTGAAGTCACAAGAAGCAAATGTATGTATGTATGTACATGTGTATGTATTCCACGGGGAAAAACAAATAGCCGCAATCCCTTAGAAAGGGATGAATAGGACTTTGCTAGATGCCCTTTGTCAGTGTTAAAGGGCGTTTGAGGGGACTAAAGTTTTTTAGGAGCCCTGTCACCCTTTAGGTTCAAGTCATTGAGGTTCTATCTCCTTTCTTGCTAGGAAGGGGGTGGAGTGGCATCAGCTGTTTTGGGTGTGTAAAAGCAATCTGCTCTCCAGAACTGTTTTGACAGCTTAGAAGGAAATATTGTGCAGAAAGAATCTGTTCTCCTATAATTTCATCATAAATGGACATTAATGGGCCTTCTTTCCTTTTCTTTCTTCCACAGCATTATTTCCAATAGAGCCATCTCCTCTAAACTTTGAACTTGTGGGCTGGGCCTGCAACCCAAAGAGTGGAGTCTTTGTGGGTGGGGGAGGAAACTCTGTGAGCTTTGAGATCAGTCTTTGTCCCTTGCTCTGGGAGTGACCCTTATTGTGCTGGAAAAGGGTGCTGAGAATTCTTTGTTCTAGACAGCCCCCATGGTGTGTGCTAGATATTGTTACAGTTGCTCATATTGTCAGCTGATAATTGAAAAAGAGTAGAAACTTGGAGATAACATGGCAGATTTCCTTTGGGAGGAAGCTCTGGGAAAAGGGAAAAAAACCAAACCAAACCAAAAAACAACCCAATAATACTATAGTGGCAATAAATAATGTTAGGCAAGAAAGATTAGAGATTATTTTCGTTATTTCTCTTCTCATTGGGAAACCGAGTCACCAATTTTGGACAGCTAGACTAAGCACCTGGATCTCTTAATCCTTGATCAGTGCCGTAACTCAATTTTATTTCTCTATAAAATAGAAATGGGCGTATTTTTTTTTAGTTAAACTACAGAAGGAATGGACATAGAGGGAAGGGTAGGTCGAGAAGACTAATTGATTTAAAAGCTTACTGAGATTTTTAGGATGAAAGGCTAGAGAATCGAAGTCAAGCAATCTTCCAACATTATTTCCCCAGGTTATGTCCCAGGATAGAAAAGTTTACTCTGGCAGACAAGCCCTAAGGCTTTTGTCTAATGACAGGTCATTATTGTTATTAAAGAATAATGTATTTGTAAACAACAAATTAAGAGATAAGTCATAAATTATATGTTAGGAAGAGGTCAGGGCAAATTGTCCCACCCCTCCAACTATTTCATCATTTTCATCATCTTACTTTAAGTTCTTAACACAGTATGATATGCCCATAATAATGAAAAAGTGTCATAATTAGTCTCCTTCCCTCTAGATTCTTCCTTTTAATCTGATTGCACCAATCCTCAGTTTAATTTTCATAAAAGAATTATAATGATTACATTATTTTGCTTCTCAAACAATCTTCAATGTCTCCCCATTCCAAACTTCTTAACTTGGTATTTGGGGTCTGCTATATAATCTGGTCCCTTCTGCCTTATCTCCCACTGGTGCTCCTCACCATATACTGGCAGCTAAGTGTCTCAATGGATAGAATGCTAGGCAGGGAGCCAGGAAGACCTGGGTTCAAATCCAGCCTCAGACACTTTACTAGCTGAGTGACCCCGAGCAAGTCACTTAACCCCTCCACTGGAGAAGGTAATGGCAAACCACTCCAGTATCTTTGCCAAGAAAACCCCATAGTCGGTATTGGTGTGCTGTGGTCCACAGAAAAGTTGGACATAACAACAACAAAACCAGGCTGCTCTATTTGCCATTCTACAACAGAAGCTGTATTTTCCTGCCTCTGCTCAGCAGGGCTCACCACCCCCATCCCCCACATCTTCACCTTTCAGAATCTTAACAAATCATCATGAATCAATTTTAAATGCTTCTCTAAGTCGCCTTTTCTACCTTAAAATGATCTCTCCCTCTTCTGTACTTAATTCCAACCAAATACATTCAGCATTCTATCTCCACCTCTGTGCCATCCCTCTGGTATTGTGTGGTCTCTGCTCTTTAGGTTTTGTAAAAACTTTACTACTGCCCCAACACCCCTTCCCCCCCCAGGCTTTAAAGCTCTTCTCTCCTCAAATTACCTGGCATTTATTTACATAGCATCTCTCCTCCCTTTAACCTCCCTTAGCTCCACCTCAGTAGAATGGAATCTCTTTAAAAGCCGGAGCTGTTTTGGTTTTTATCTTTATAGCCCCCCTGCCCCCACCCTAGAGCGGTGTTTTACACTTTTCTTGGGTCCAAAGTGTAGGAGTTTCCAAAGGGGAAGTGTATGCAGATTGGCTTCTGTCCTACAATTTAGAATGTTTGAGCTAAGTGACTTGCCCCAGAGTCCCCGGGCACAGAGTTGAAGATCTAAAACTTGGTAGTCTTGACTCCAGATCTGGCTGCACATCCACTGCACCTTACACAGCACGTAGTAAGTACTTAATGCTTATTGGGTTTCTGGAATGTTTGTCCTACATGTATGACCTTTTGGGGGGCATATATTTACATTTGGGTCTTGCCTCTTAGATTTTTAGCTCTTTGAGGGCAGAAACTATTTCATACAACTTTATGCTTCAAATGATTCCTTGCACAGAGATACTCAATAGATATTTTAACAATATTTTATTGTTTCCCAGTTACATGTAAAAATAATTAAGTATTTGTTAAATGGGCAAATGAAGGTTGAGTTTTGAGTTACCTTGCAGATGGCATTCTCTTTCAGAAGAGGGTTGAGGCATCATGATATCATAGATTTAGAACTGGAAAGGACCTCAAAGGCAACTAGTCCAAATCCCTCATTTTACAGATGAGGAAAAGGCTGCCCAGAGAGATTAAGTTACTTCTCAAAAATCGCACAGGTAGTGCCAAAGGTGGGATTTGAATTGTATTCTCTGATTCAAGAGTCGATTGGTATTTCCACTGTACTACATTCAGACTTTTAAAAAATCAGTGTTGGAAGATTTTTTTTTCAATTCCTTACCTTTTTCTTCTTATTTTAGCTTCATTTATTTTATTTGTGCCAATGTACTTGATTTTTGAGCTCTAAGAATTTTTTTTGATTGTCACCAGTAGAAAGCTCTCTCTCCTCATCTCAGCTTACTGGCTTCCCTGGCTTCTTTCAAGTCACAGCTAAAATCCCATCTTCTAATCCAAAGGAAGCCTTTCTGAAACAACTTAATTCCATCACCTTCTCTCTGTTAAATATTTCCTATTTATGCTCCCGTAATGCTTGCTTTATATACATTTGTTTTGTTTCTCTCTTTAGACTACAAGCGCCTAGAGGGCGGTGACTGTCTGACTTTTTATATGACCTCTCTGAGGGGCTGCTTCCCTTCTGCTTTAAAAATGTAAAAGTGGTGGTGGTTAGTGCTGCCTCTTTGATGACCTCAAACTCAATGTGAGTGCATACTTGAGGAACAGGTGATCGTGACTCAGTATTGGCTCAGTTTTTCCCCAGTCTCTGGCCAAAGGGTAAAGGGTGGGGTTTCTTATGGCTTGTCTTTCATACTTGTTAATTAAAGTGTTACATATTGTATAATATGTGCACCACATAAGTTAGATATCTATATAGGATTTTGGGGATATTATACACTCAATTATATATGTGTGTATATTTATAATTGGCCATTAATCTAGGAGTTTCCCCTTTTCTAGTCTGAGTTAATTCTACAGTGTCATAGGCTTAATAAAAAAAACCCATCAACAACAACAATCCAACATTGTCTGTCTAACCTGTGGTCTTATCTTCCTGGGAGAAACCTGCCTCAAGACAAGACCTCACCTTAAAACCAAATGCAAAGCTTTCCTC
Organism: Phalanger gymnotis; assembly: GCA_028646595.1. Taxonomy (NCBI): domain Eukaryota; kingdom Metazoa; phylum Chordata; class Mammalia; order Diprotodontia; family Phalangeridae; genus Phalanger; species Phalanger gymnotis. The sequence goes on along the minus strand of CM053627.1, from coordinate 40,599,214 downwards.
CCGTCACCCCGTGGGTTGTATAAAGCTTCCCCTGGAATGCAGAAGCTTTGTTTTTGTCCCAGCCTAGGGAAGGGAAGGACTTTACTCTTCTAGTTACTTGGCCACACCTTACTCACCTGAGAAGAAAGCTGGGGGGATGGGAAGGAATCCGATTGTTTCAGTGAATTCTTGGTTACTGAGCTGGTGCTTCCTAGATTCCTCCTCGGGCTCCCTAGACCCGAGATTAAGACGTTTCCACCTGAAGCTGTTTGTTTCACTTTTGACTTTTTATTCCCAGTACCTGCCTAATCCAATGCCTGGCACACTGTAGGTGCTTAATAAGTGCTTGTTGCTCAACATTTTTTTAGATCTAGGAAAACATGCTGTTTAACAGCAGCATTTTTCAACAAGTATTTGGCCCCCCTGGCCCTAATCTCTGGAGGTACCGAGAGCGATGAGCCTTCGCTCTTCTGAGGGCAGCAATCAAAAGAATTAACATGTTTAAAGCGCTTTGCATTTAAAGCGCTATAGAGATGCTAGCTATTATTATTGTTGGGATCACTCAGAGCAGATATTAGACTCTTGCGGGGGAAATGGTGATTTTAAAGTAGGTCAGTAAATGGCTCCTGACGCCGCAATTCTCTCCCCCTCACCCCCCACCCCGCCCCCAGCAGTTATTGTTTCTATTGTGTCGTACTCAATCTTAACTCGTTCTTCCTCGTTTCCTTTTCTTCTCTCTATGGAATCAAAGCAACTTTATCCAAAGCCGGTTAAATAGGGAAACGAGCTGAGTCGGGGCTAGGACCCTCGTATTAGCCCTTCCCTGAGGAAAGAGCTTTTCATTGTCCGATACCTTCATTTCTCGGCTCAGCTAGGGTTACTTGGATGGTTTGGGGTTAAGAAAAAGGAAAAGCTGAGGAGGTAGAAATTTTCTGCATGAAGAGAGAAGGCAGTATTTGGATTTTCATAAAGGACATTTTAGAAGAGTTGGGGTTTTTTTGGTTTGTCTTTTGCGTTTGGGGCTTTTGTTTTGTATTTTTTTTTTTTTACTAAGGTGAACCGAAGTTAGAGGAGCAAAGAAATTCTACTAGGGATTAATGCACAGTTTTCTAGCTGAGATTAAAAAGGATCTGTGGCTCGTGGAGAAGCCTTTTTTCCCCCCTAGAGTTGGGAAGATGCTTTAACCTGCAGGCTCATCTGGCTAAGGGAAAAGGGGCGGAGGTGAGGGGGTGTTATACTGGAGGCTTTCAGCTACTCCCCCAAAATGGCCTCCCAGTAACTAGCCGCACCCCCCCCTTTCCCAACCGTCTCGTACCACGTGACTCCACCACCACCAGCAGCAGCAGCACCACCACTACCTCCCCCTCTTCGACCCTCATACCAGACCCCGGGTATCATTCCAGTTCTACTGCAGGCCCGCCTAGCATAGGACTCATGGACCAATCCTCGGAAGCGCAGGGCACGGCGGGGCGGTGGTGGGCCAATGGAGGCGGAGAAGGGGCGGAGTTCGGGGGAGGGGAGTAACAGGTTGGAGAGGTAGGGGAGGGGAGTGGAGGGAGGAAGAAGGGGGAGGGCCGCGGAGCGGCGCGTGCCATCCTGCAGCCCAGCCCGAGTGAGAGCGCTCAGCCGGACGATCGGAGCCAGGCCAGGGGTGAGTGACCAGGACAGGGCCCAGAAGCGGGCAGCTCCGGGAATCTGATCTCATCCTCGCGAGGGACATTCAGGTGCGGAGGAAGGCAGGTGGGGGAGGGATGGGCAAGGGCAGGAGCAGGTGCGCTTGGCGATGTTATTCTCCGGGGTTAGGATTCCAAGCTGGAACCTGGGGAAAAACAACTAATTGGAGGGCCTTTCCTAACACAATTCCCCCTGCGCGAGGTGACCGGGCCAGGGCCTTGGGCAGGTGCCAGGTGAGGGCGCCGGAGGGGAAGGATATGCCTCCCTCGGACATGGAGGAGTCCTCTTAAGGACTAGGTATCTCTTGCCTTTGGGAGCAGGTAGAGAAGCTCTGGGGCTTAAAACGAGGACTGGAGGTTAGGAGAGTGGAGAGGAGCTGAAGACAGCTTCGTCTCGCTGCAATCCTGCTCCCACCCTTCAGGGAGAACTGGCCACTGCCTTTTCCCTAGACGTGGCTGCTGGTTCTTCCCTCTTTCCGGTGCGATGGCTCGGGCATTTCCCCCTCTCCCCGCCACTCAGAAATACATACCATCTACACTGCTGCAAATAAGGGACCCTGAGACGTAAAACAAGGCAATGATCACCTCTTTCTCTCCCGTCTCCGTCTGGAGGTAAAACCGTTTAAGCTTTTGAGTTTCTGTCCAACTTTCCTCGTCTGTAAAATAAGGATGATTGGACTAGACGCTCTCTTAAGAGCTCTTCCAGCTGAAAATGCAATGACTCTGTGATTCCTTCCGCCAGAAGGGATGTCGTCAAGGTCATGGGTGAAATAGGAAGGCAACTTAGGGTGGGGGGGGGGACGACAGGAGGTGATTATCTTGTCATCCACTGTCACACTAAAGTCTCTGGTCTTGCCCTTTTCAGTCTTATTCTCTCTTTACCCTCTTATTCGTAGTCTGTCCAAGGTGGATGCCTCAGTTTTATTTTCTAGCCAAGTGGAGCTTTCCCTCCCATCTCTGGGAGGTATACCATGAGAGGAGTCTAGATAATTTTAGGTTATAGATTTTGTTCTAGAAGGGACATTCAAGATCATCTGCTTCAGAGATTCTTAACATAGGGTCTGGGAACTTTAAAAAAAATGTATAACTATATTTTAATACTAATTGATTTCCTTTGTAATCCTATGTATTTTTTTCATATGCATTAAAAAAAAAACACTGGTTCTGAGAAGTGGTCCATAAGTTTCACTAGATTGCTAAAAACTGGACATAACACCAAAAAAAAGGTTAAAAAACCTGTGATCCAGTCCAATCCCTTCCTTTTACAGATGATGAAACTGAGACCCACAGAGGTAAATTGACTTTCTCAGTGTCACACTGTTAGTGTGGCAGAACCAGAATTCAAATCTAGTTCTTCTGACTCTAGATCCAGGTCTGTTTCTTTTGGGGGAGTTTTCCCTGGGGACAGGGGACAGGATGAGCATCTGTTAGATAGCCTCTGAGGTCTCTAGATTTATGATCTTATACAGAGGTTGGGGGTTTTTTCTTTCTTTATTGTCTTCTTTGTTTCTGGATTCATCTGCTGGGTAAAGCGCTTGGTATTAGGGGACCAAATGCCTACCCAATGATTTGTAGGTTGTATTTAGAATCCCCAATTTTCTGAAATCCCTAGTCTCAGGCATCAGTATTTATCAAACTGTGTTTTATGGCTGGATAGATTATACACTGATAGAGCTGAAAAACATTCGGGAGTTTTATAATCATAAACTATGAAGATAAGAGAAATCAAGTCTTCTAAGTCTGAAGCATCTTCATTGAGCTCCTCAAGAGTCCCAAGTTAAGCTTAATGGAGTGATGAGCAAGAAAACTCAGGATTCAGCTTCAGCTTAGTCCCTTTGATGCCTTGCCTCAGGAAAGTTGCTTTAATTTGAAAGTAATTAGCAACCGCTATTTTGGAGTCAGGTTGCCAGCACTCTTGCTTCTTCTATTTCACCATAGATATTGGTGATGTTCATGCCCATCAAACCCAAGCAGATGAGAGTCATTAACCCAGGTCCGATAGTTTTGGTTTATGCTTTCCTTCTCTTGTGTTTTTTATGGCCTGAGCTTCCTCATAACATTCTTGACTTTATGGGGGCATCATGGTCTGGAAGATGAAAAATAACTCAGGACAACTCAGGTTCTGAGTCAACTGACCCGAGTTTGAATCTCATCTTTGCCACTCAATATCTGTAAGATCTTGGGCAATTCATTTTGTGTCCCTAGGCTTTGGTTTACTCATCTGTAAAATAACAATGATTGGAGTAGATTGAATTTTCAACTGGAAGAGCCCATAGAGATCTTCTAGTCCAAGGGTGGGAAACCTTCAGCCTAGAGGGCCACGTGTAGCCCTCTAGGTCCTCAAGTACAGCCCTTTGATGGAATCCAAACAGATTTGCACTTGAGGACCTAGAGGGCCACATATGTCCTCGGGGCCACAGATTCCCCACTCCTGTTCTGATCACTAGGGACTAGAAGATCTCTCTTCCAGGTGAGAATTCAATGATTCTGTGATTGCTTTTGCCAGAAGGAATATTGTCCAGGTCACTGGTGGAAGAGGAAGTCAACTTTGAGCCCTATTAAGGGATGGGCAGAAAGGAGGCAATATCTTGTCTTCCGCTGTCATACCAAAATCTCTGGTTTTGCCCCTTTCCAGCTGTATTATCTCTTTACTTGCTGTCTTATTTGTGGGCTGGACAGAGCTGTTGCCCAGGTTCCTTGCCCCCTTACTCTATCCCTTGTATGGACTTTCTCTGTTTTGCTTCCCTAGGTGCCTGTGTATTCCCCGTGTCCCTCCCCTTTTATCTTGTTTTCCAAACCAGTCCATCAAGTTTGCAGGGGCCCAGTGTCTCATTGTAGTAATGTGTTTTTTTTTTCTTACCTAGTGGCCAAGCAATTCTAGCCCGGCTCTCCAATTTCAGCATTTTCTCATCGGACTATCACAGGCCACTCACATTTTATGAGGTTTTGGCACTTGGCCTAAATGTGGGGAATCTTCATGTCCCCATGGCTTCTCTTGTCCTGAGGGTGAGCAGAAAGGTCAGAATCACATAGCTATCATTCTTTGACATCTAATTCTCTCTATCCATAATGGCCCAGAACCTGCTCCCTGTGGGCCTCAGCTTCACCTCTAATTCCCATGTAAACTAGGCCTTCCTGCCAAGAGTTCAGGGACACTGTCACTCCCTGGGTGCTGGACTCCTGCCACTGGGCTGGGGTAAAGGAACTGGGGCAGGGCAAGCTAATGAGTAACTATGGAAGAGGTATTCTAAAGCAACTTCCTTTCTTCTCCTTCCTTGTGAGCAGGAGTGACGGAGGTGAGATTGACTTCTAGACTTGTCCCTGGAGAGTGTGTAGCTGGTGAGGAGAGACCTCTCTTGTTCGAAAGGTCTAGGAAGGGCAGAACCTCAGAGTGGGATCTGGGATAGGGAAGCATCGGGACTCCATGTCATGGGTCGCTGCTGTGCTGTTTACCTGGCGCTAGGGAATTGCACAAGGCCCCAGAGTCTGCCCTGGTCTCCTGTGACTCCGCCCTCACGTCTCTGTAACTGTAGGCGTGTAGGTTTCGGGTTTTCCACCTTGAATCATTTAAAGCCCTTGTTTCTGACCTACTCTGAACTATATCCTTCCAGCCCTCCTGGGCCCCTTACCGACACTCAGATGGCTACATGCCATGAGACGGGATGGTTGAAAGAGAGGGGCGGGGCTTGTTATTATCGGATGGTCTTGGGTAAGGTGCTGACCTTTCTTGCTCAGTCTGGGAATGGCTACTGACCTGAATCTGGACGATTAGTAGCTGCTTGGGTAAGGCAAAGCAGTCTTATTAATAAGTCAAGTGATTTCTGAGGCCTTCAAGTATAGGCATAGTTTGCTTCAACTAGATCCTAAGATGTGAATCAGAAAGGCAGGGAGACAGACTAAGCTAGGAAGTGGCTATTTTATCTTGACAAGTTCAAAACTGAATTTAGTAGCCTTTCTATCCCCCAAGTCCCCCTCCCCTCTTTCTAACTTTCTTGTTAGAGGGCACCGCCCAGGCTCACAGCCTAGTTCTCATCTTCAGCTCTTCACTCACCCTATGTATGTCCAATCTGTTGCCAAGTCTTGTCTGTTCTGCCTTTGGGACATCTCTTGAAGACATCTTCTTCTCTGACACTGCCACTGCCCTGATGCCAGCCCTCATCATTTAATACATGCACAGTTACAGTAGCCGCCTTTTTTGGTTTTGTTTTTTTGGCAGGGCAATTGGGGTTAAGTGACTTGCCCAAAGTCACACAGCTAGTACATGTGTCAAGTGTCTGAGGTCGGATTCGAACTCAGGTTCTCCTGACTCCAGGGCCAGTGCTCTACTCACTGTGCCACCTAGCTGCCCCTACAGTAGTAGTAGCCTTCTGATTGCTCTCTCTGCCTCGAGTCAGCTCCAGTCGGCTGCCAAAGTGATCTTCCTAAAATGTAGAGCTGGTCATGTCACCGCACCTCCACATCAGTAAACTCCAGTGGTTCTCTTTTACCTACACGATCAAATTCAAAATCTTGTTTGATTTTTAAAGCCCTTTACAACTAGGTCCCCTCTTCCATTTCTGGTCTTCTTACACTATTTCCTTCCACTTACTCTCTGATGTGGCAACACTGGCCCATCTTGTTGTTCTCTGAAAATGACCCTTCATTTCCGATCTTTGCTGTGTGATCTAGGCTGTCATCCCATGCCTAGAATGCTCTCACCTTCTCCTCCTGGCTTCCTTCAAGCCATGGCTCAAATCCTAACTTCTCCAATACACCTTTCCTATCCCTCTCATTGCTAATGCCTTCCTTCCCTCAAAGATTACTTCCAATTTATGTCTTCCACATCTTTTATGTACATTTGTTGCTGTCGAGTTGTTTTAGTTGTGTCTGACTCTTCGTGACCCCATTTGGGTTTTCTTGGCAAAGATACTGGAATGGTTTGCCATTTCCTTCCATTAGCTCATTTTATAGATGAAGAAACTGAGACAAACAGGGTTAAGTGACTTGCCCAGGGTCACATAGCTAGTAAGTGTATGAGGCACATTTGAACTCAGGTCTTCTGACTCCGGGTCAGGTGCTCTATCTACTGTACCACCCCACTGCCCGTATTTATGTACATAATTGTTTGCATGTTGTCTCCCATGTTAGGGTATAAGCTCTATTATGTCAAGGACTATGTTTTTGCCTTCTTTTGTATTCCCAGCAGGTAGTATATGTAGTAAGCACTTAATAAATTCTTTTTGACTTGACTTGATTTGAAAGTTACTGTGAGTGATCCCTCAGAGTTTCTCTTGGTTACTTACTTCAGCCTGGCTTTAGGATCCCCAGAAGGACAGACTGTTATCTCTTCTCTGCCCATCCCCCAGCTGTGTGTATGTGGTCAAGATGAGATTTTGGCTCAGTGATGGTGCTCTGGGTTTAGAGAGCTGACTTACTAAGTTGGGGTGTTCAGTTTGATCACTTTCAAATTTTCCCCTTTATCTTCTCTCAGCTTTTTCTCTTGTCCCACTGCTCATTCCCAGAATAGGAGAGAATAGAAGCAATGCCACGTACATCTCGGTTTCCTCTATGGCCACTGGGAAAAGAAGACCTTCATGCTAAGTTCAACTTCTCTAATCATCCCCTACACACACACACACACACACACACACACACACAGAGCTGGAGACGTTGATCTTTGATTGCCTAGTCCAAATAATTAGATTGGTTAGTAATGGGATAAATAAATGGTGTTCTCTTGTTTTCTCCCCAGTCTTGAGTTTGCTCATCAAACCCAAGCTCGTTAGACTAGCTAGCAGAAATGTAAGGAGACTCCCATTCTGCCATTTTCAAAATGGTAGTCGTTCCTACCTTAACTCCTCCTCTCTAGAGCTGAACTTCCCCATCACTTTCTCTGACCGAGCTTTGACCCCACCCTATTCTAAAGGCTCTTGACATGAGTGTGGTAGGGGGTAGTGCTAAGTCTCCCCGGAGCTGAGTTCCAAGCTAGGAGTGTTTAATGGCTATTTTTTTTTTTTGCTTTTTGGTCTTGCATATTGATGGCCACTCCCCCAGCTTGGTCCTGGTCCATGGTGGAGATTAACATGGGAGCTGGACAAGCTGGATTTCTTTGTATGCCTAGAAGAGAACCTCCCTTCCTTCTCCCCCTCCCCCAGGCTCTTTGTGCCAGCACATACCAGGAATGTTCCTCTTACTGCCTTAAAGCAAAGAAGGGATCTCTCTCAGTCCCAGGGAGTGGGAAGGAGACATCTTAACTCTGAACCAGGAGTTGTTTGCTTGCTATGGGCCCCGACATCTTGCACTGGGGTTATTGTATGTAGCATGGCGTGTTTGTGTATGTCATGTCTCTCCCATTGGCTCTTGGAGGGACCTACTTGGAGAGGCAGCATTGGTGTATCTCAAGAAGTCTGCAGAGACCTCCATTCTGATCCTGCCTCTGAAACTTACTCGTTATGTAACCACAGGCTGTTCACCCTGCTTTCTGAGCCTTCATTTGTAAAACAGAGGCGATAATTTCTTTAGTTCCTTCCTCACAGGGTTGTCATGAGTGTGTATAAAGTACTTTGTAAAACTTTAAAGCACTTTTAAAAATGTCAGCACAGCTCTTTGTGCGTTATATGTTCAATAAGCAGATGTTGATTGAATGAATTCTTCTGTAAATGAATATAGTCCTAAGAAATTGATAAACCAGGGCTGCCAAACGTTGGGCTGGACCAGCTGTTGGGGTGGGGGCGGGGGGAGGAGGGCCTTCATCTAAGATCAGAATATTGTGGGAAAGAGGGAATCCACAAAGATCTCTAACATATACCAAGTAAGACCCAAGTTTTTGCAGCTTTTCCTTCTCTGATTCAGAGGCTAGACCAGAAATAGGTGGCACGCTTCCCCTAGGAGACAGGAATAGGGACTGGCCCCATGATTTCATTGGTGAAGGGAACTTTTCTGTAACATCCAGTCTTAGAGAGTTGCTTAGAGGTTACGTGACTTTGCATAGCCAAAATGTGTTCTGACATATGTGACATTTCACCCTGAGTGTTCCATACTTTTTCTATTCATTACACCATGCTTCTCCCACATAACTCAGATAGTGGAGGAAAATGAGATTTTAGAGCTAAAGGAACTCAGATTGGGTGGGGATGAAAAGATGAAGGCCCCCTGGGCCCCATTTTCATTCTACTGGCCTAGGCCAAATTTGAGGGATAGGAACTGGATGTTTTTCTTTTCTTTCTCTCTCCCACAGGATCCCCTCATGTACATGGATCGGGCAACAGCCATAGCCGAGCCCCGGCCTCCAGTGGACCATGGTGTGCAAATCCGATTCATCACAGAGTCAGCTGACAGCACACAGGCAGCCCCTTTACGCCGGGGTGGCCGTCGCCCAGCCAAGGACTCTAGAGCTAGTTCTTATGGTGTAGCAGTGCGGGTGCAAGGCATTGCCGGGCAGCCCTTTGTGGTGCTCAACAGTGGGGATAAGGGTGGTGATTCCTTTGGGGTACAGATCAAAGGCAGTGGCAGCAGAGGAGCCCCTGATTCACTGAGCTCAGACTCCGAGCTTCCTGAGAACCCCTATGGCTCACCTCGGAGATTCGTTGGCTCCTATTCCCAGGGCAGTACCTCTGATGAGGAGGCCGGAGTTGGGCAAAAGAACAAGCTTCAGCGTTCTCGTTCCCATGCCTCCCTGTTGGATTCTGCTCCTGTGGGCCCAGGTGTCCTGACTGGCAGCCTATTAGAATTAACCCCTCCAGATGGTCCCTCTGGGAATGTCATTGACACAGCACCTCTCTCTTCCGTGGATTCTCTCATTAGCAAGTTTGACAGCCGAGGGTCCCAAACGAGGGGCCGGAGTGGCCACCGTACACGACTGTCCCCAGAACATCGAAAGCGGAGTCAGAGCTTAGATAGCCGCCCTCCTCGAGATACCGCAGAGGAACGGGATCGGGTACGGGAACGGGAACAGGACGAGGACCGGGACTTTAGCAACAACTCCTCTTCTAACTTGAAGCAGACCAATATGATGAGTGGCCTAAATCAGGGCCAGGCCCCATCAAATGTTGTCAGCCGATCCCGACAGACCCAGGAATGGGTGTTGCAGAGCTTTGAGGAGCCACGGGGGAGGGCACGGGACCCTACCCTAATGCAGGTGAGGTTCCCCAGCCCATCACCACCCAACCATTGTCTTCTCTCAGGCTCCTCCCATTAAGCCAGAATACTATGGGTACCCTTTTATCTAAAATTGTTGTTAGGAGCTATGTTTCTCAGTTTCTGGTCCTTAAAACTTTTATACAACCAAAGGTTCTTCTGGAAACATATAAAACATTCCAATTATTCTGTCTCCATTTTTACTGAATCCTACTCTGCCTATACTCTTGGCTCTTCCTACTGACCTCCTGTCCCTGCTCCCCTACTGAGAGCATTCTTTTTTTTTTTTCATTCCACAATTTTTATTTTATCTTTCTGGTTTTGACTTGTTTTGCCCTGACTTTTAGTTTGTGCCCTATAAAATCACTATATTCTGGATGCCCTAGACTCTTCTTCAACTAATGGCTTCCAAGCATTCTTCTGGGTCAGACCTATACTCTTGCTTATCATCTCTCCATCACTTCTACCTTCACTTCAGGGTTCTGAGTCCCAGCTTCTCACCCAAACTCTGAGCCCCTTCAATAGTATAGGTTCTGAAAGCAAAAGGGAATCAACCAATTGCGAAGCATTTATTACAAACCCACTAAGTGCCAGGCACTGGGGATGCAGATAGAAATATGAGACAATCCCTGCTACTGAGAGCATTCTGCGCAAACCTTTAGAAGGCAGAGCAGTCTGTCCACAGGAGGGAATTGAGATATTTTACCCATCAGTAAATAGTTTACTTTGGGTTAGGAAATGACACCATGGCGAGCAAGCAAGCATGGCTTGTCCAGACATTCCTGTTCAAACCTCTTCCTCAGGTTCCCAGTAGCAATCCTTCATTATCCTAACTCTAAGCTGGCTTATCTGCTTTCCATCCCTGTTTGGCAGGGCCCCCACCCTCCTCTTCTCTGTCACTGCCACTTCATAGCTCTCCTGGCTAACTCACATCTCTTCTTCCATAATTCCTCTGTCTTGCTCTGTTTGGTCATTTACAGTTCAAGTCAACCCCAGACCTTTTGAGGGACCAGCAAGAGGCCACAACCCCTGGCAGTGCTGAACATGCAAAAGTTACCATCTATAATATTCTACGAGAGGGGTAGGTTTGAGACTGGTAGAGAGTTACCAGAGAGACAGTGGAGAGTACAGCCCTGGGACAGATGGGGGGGAGGCTTGTTCTATTTCTGTCCCTCCCTCTCTGTCTCTCTCTTTCTCTCTCTCTCCCTCTCTCCTTCCTCTCCCCTCTCTCCCTTTCTCTTTCTCCCTCCCTCTCTCCCGTTCCCTCCCTATGCCCCCCTTCTCCCCTCCCCCCACTTGGTTTCCATTCATTTTTGGTCTTGAGCACTCCTTCCTTTCAACCCTTTACTTTGTACCTTCCTCTCCCACAGGAGTTCAGAAAGTGAAACATCTGTGAAGAGGAAGGTCAGCCTAGTGTTGGAACAGATGCAGGCCCTAGCGGTGAGTGGTACCTTGGGGTAAAAATATGAAGAAGTGCCATGGGGTTTGAAGCCTACTAGGAAGCCATCCTTAGGGCTGTCTGTCCTCCCTGTCGCTAGCAGGTAACCACTCCCAATGTCTCCCAAGCCATGGCAGTACATCGTGGGCTAGTTCAGAAGGTTGATGAGCTGCAACAAAAGCTGGATGAGGAGGTAAAGGTGAGTGACCAGGCCGGGAATAGTAACAGCTGATAGCCATATGATGCTTTAAGGTTTGCAAAGCACTTTGCAGTAGGTTCTGTTTCATTTGACCCTCACAATGAGATGTTAATATCCCCTGCAAGGGCAGGTGTTATCCTGAAAGAAAGCTGCTGTTATGTCCCCATTTCACAGTTGAAGACCCTGAGGCAGACTAGTAAAGGAACTTGCCCAGGATCTCACAGTTGGTCAGTGTCTGGTTCACATTTCAAAATCAGGTCTTCCTGACTTCAGTGCTTTGTGCACTTTGGTGCCACCTAGCTCCTCTGGAGAGAAGTAATTTGGAAAGGGGAGAAGGAAAGAAAAACGAAGAAGATTTAAGCCTAGAAAGTGGTGTTCTGAATAGCAGAAGGGAACTCTTACGTCATTAGAGGCAGAAGAGGAGAAAGGGTTTAAATCCCAGTAAGTCTCTAGTCCTTCTAAGTGCTAAGAAGCCAAAAAACGAGGAAGGAATCATGGCAGCTGATCCTATTTCCACCCCATCTCCTTGGAGGGTCCCCCTCCGTCCCCTGTCCTCTTTTCCTCTTCCAGAAACGGCAAAAGCTGGAGCTCTCTCGTGAGCCATCCCGGATCGGGCTGGAACGGCAGCTGGAAGAAAGTGTGGAGGAGTGTCTACGACTGCAGGAGAAACTGGAAAGGAAGAAGGCAGAGATGCAGCGTAGCACCCAGGAGTGAGTAGGCCTGGAGAAAGGTGTGAGGAGGGCTGGGGCTTCAAGCCAGGGGATTGGAGCTCTTTCCAGCCTGATGCCTAGGGAGCCAGTGGAGACTGGCTCCTTCAGAGGCTTGAAGACCCAGGGATCGTCTAGAAGGGGTACTGAAGTATAGCATTGACCTCTCTGCCTGCCTTTGTTGCCAGGCTCCAGGATATGAAGCTCCTGCTGGATCAGGGTGAGAGGCTAAGGCACGGGCTTGAGGACCAGCTGAAAGAGGTGCAAGACAAGCTAAAGCAGGGACAGAACCCTGAGGCTGGAAAGGAGGCCCTACTGAAGGTAGAGGGGATGAGAGATGGCTCCCTAGCTGGCACCTGTCTCCAGGACTACTCCAAACTGGGTTCACCTGAATATTTTTTTCTCTCTGACACTTGGGAAGAGGCTCTGGGGTGCAGAGAGCACATAGGGCTTGGCTCCAGACAGAGACCTACTGATGGGCCTCTTACTTTCTCTCCAAGTCTCAGAGCGGAGGGACTCTTATGCTAACTAAAAAGTGATGTGGAAATGGCAAAATTCAGTCCCTGACTTCTAAGAACTGCCCCTTGTCTGATTCCTCTCAGGACCTGCTAGAGACTAGGGAGTTATTAGAGGAAGTACTGGAGGGGAAACAGAGGCAGGAGGAACAGCTCCGGCAGCGGGAGCGGGAACTGACAGCTCTGAAGGGGGTGCTGAAGGAGGAGGTAGCCTCTCGGGACCAGGAGGTGGAACGTGTCCGGCAGCAGTGCCAACAGGACATGGAGCAGCTGCGCCGGAGCGTGAAGGACGTCTCCCAAGTATGTGGGTCGGCTTTGGTTGGTTGGAGGGAGAAAGGGGTTTTTGGGTTTGGGTATTCAGAGTCATGGTACCCCATAGAGAAAACTCTTGCTGCTTATTAATAAATCGACAGAATTAAATAATCCTAAAGAATGAGTGGGATAAAGAACAAATCGTAGAAACAATCAATAATTTTATTAAAAGAGATGACCACAATGAGACACTATATCATAATTTATGGGATTCAGCCAAAGCAGTACTTAGGGGAAAATTTCTATCTCTAAATGCTTACATCAATAAAATAGAGAAAGAGCAGATCAATGAATTGGGCATGCAACAAAGAAAAAATTAAAAATCTCTAATTAAACACCAAATTGGAAATCCCGAAAAATCAAAGGAGAGAGAAGTAAAATTAAGAGAACCATTGAAACAACTGAAACTAGGAGCTGGTTTTTTGAAAAGAAAAAAAAAACTAATAAAATAGATAAGCCATTGGTTAATTTGATTTTTAAAAAAATCAACAACATTATTGGGGGCTGCTATTGCCAAGCATCCATGGGAGATGATCCAGAGGAAGAGAGGTGATATAGCCCTTGCTTTCTCTGACTTCCCAACCTAATGAGGGACATATGTGGTAACCACTTTAATGGAAGAATGTTAAATGGGGGAAGCTTTCTGGAGAAGCCAAGTTTTAAATGGGATTTGGAAGGAATGGGACATGATTTGGTGGAGAGGACATTCTTTTGAAGGCCTGGTGCTAGAGCAGAGAGGGCCAATATAGAAAGGACTTAGGTTCCATCCTCCCTGCCTCCCTCCCCCAGTGTAGCTTCCTTGGGATTCAGACTTTTTATCCCCGCTTTATATCTTCTGCCAGGATCAGGCCACTCTGGAGGTGGAAAGGCAGAAAGTGTCAGCCCGAATTCGGGGCCTAGAGAGGGAACTTAAGGAGAGCACTGAGGAGACTGGCCACTGGCAAGGCATGTTTCAAAAAAACAAAGAAGAGCTTCGAGGAACCAAGCAAGAGTGAGTTATGGCCACTGACTTCAGTTTTTATCTTATTGTTATCCCCTACCTGGGTTCCAAAAATAAAATCCCGATTGCCTCTTCCCCTCCAAGGAGACTTAGTGGGCCCCAGATTTTGTGGGAAGGCTTTTGGGATGCTAACAGAAGGGAGAGGGAGCCTTTGTCTCTCCCAGGTAGGAGGGCCATGGCACCTCCTTCCATTCTGTTTCCCTTGTCTGGAATGCAGGTTGTTACAGCTTCGGCTGGAGAAGGAGGATCTGGAGGAAGAACTCAGAGAGCAAATCGGGGCTCTGCAGAAGGACCTAGACCAGGCCAGAGCCAGTGCTAAAGATAATCGTCAGGTCGAGAACCTCAAGAAGGTAACCAGACAGGAATGCGAATTTAAGAGAGCAGAGATATGTCACGGGGCAATAAGTCCTTAGGACGTCTTCTTACCTCGGCAACTAACTAGCCTCAGGTTTTCTCTACTGCATAGAGGGAAGGCCTTTTCTCCCTCTGTCCCTGTCTAATCTCTGCAACCTTGTCTTTTTCATTGCACCTCTGCATGAATCCTTGGATCCCACTGAACTAGTCTTTTTACCATCTGTTGCTTTTTTTGGTCCATCCCTATGATTTCATTCATGTAGAGAGTATAAATTCAGATCTACAATTCACAGAATTGCTCAAGACACTAAGATTTTAATATCCAGAGTCAGACATCCAGTAGATGTCAGTGGCAGGATTTGAACCGAAGTCTTCCATGTCAGAGGCTTCCTGACTCTAAGCCATCTCTAGTCACTGCACCAAGCTTTCTTGTTAGTTTCCTGTCTTATCCAAATTCTTCTTGCCTAGTATCTCCTCCTTCCTATTCTATGTCTAGCCAGTCCTGCCCTTCTCACGAGACCCAGCCTGTCACCTCTTCAGTGAAACCTTTCCCACGAGTATTTTCATTCTTTGAAATGGAACTTACAGATGACATTATTCTACCCAGCATATGATTGTCTGTAGCCATTTGTTACCAAATTCCTAGAAAACAGGAATCTGTGCCTTATTTCTCTTCCGTCCCCTGTGGTGTTTAGCGCAGTGCAGGCCAGATCAACCAATCAATAAATATTTATTAAGTACTAGATGCTCTGGAGGTAGTGACAAAACTGAAACATTCCCTGTCTTCAGGGAGTTTATATTCTATCAGTGGATACATAGTTACCAAATAAATGCTGTTGGTTAATTGACAGTAACAGGGAATTTGGTATTGCAGCACTACCCAGGGGCCATGATTCTCTGGTCTTTTAGGTTTTGTAGGTGGGTTACAAAACTATACTCCTTTGGCACAGTGGGACATCCTGAGACTCTGGGCCCTAAGGGCAGGCTGGGGCTATGTGAGTCAGAGATCTTTTCTGGTCACTGCTCCTCAGAGTCCAATATCCTTGTCCTCCCCACTTCCCCACCCCAGGAACTGCAGCAAGCACAGGGGGAGCTTCAGGACCTGAGGGATCATCAAAGTCAGGAAACCGCTGGGAGGAATCGGGCGAGGGAACTGGAACAGGAGGTGGCAGCCCTCAGAGAAGAGGCTGAGCGGGGAAAGGGGGTCGAGCAGCAGCAGCTACAGCTGCATAAGACCCTTCAGCAGCTTCAACAGGACTACGAAGAGACTGCCAAGGCAAGGGGAGGGAAAGGGAGGCTACAAGAGAGAGGCTGTGGGATCTGGAAGACCCAACAAGTCAGGAGGAGAATCACATGGTTACAGGCATATATTTCTGAAACCCCGGGGTTCTTGGGAATGTGGTTTAGCCAGCCAGGGCGGGTCGGAAGGCTCGGGGCTCATCGGTCAGCCCACTGTATCTGTTTGGGTTGGGTTAAGGCAGAGTCTGAGCTGCCTCTATGCCTCCCCAGGCCAAGGCAGTAGCTGAAGCAGAGGCAGCCATGATGGGGCAGCGGCAGGCAGCAGTGGAGTCAACATTACGTGAAACCCAAGAGGAAAATGATGAATTCCGAAGGCGGATCTTGGGTCTGGAACAGCAACTAAAGGAGGCCCGGAGCTTGGCTGAGGGTGGGGAAGCTGTTGAGTCGAGGCTTCGAGACAAGGTGCAGCGGCTGGAGGTCAGTCATTGCTACCCTACCGTCAACTTTTCCCTCTGCCCCTTCTGTCACCCCTTTAGCCTCAGCTCTCCTCACATACTGGGTAACTTGGTTTATGGCCTCCTTATGGCATGTCAGATATTCTCCCCCAAAAGCCTCTATTTCTGCTTTGATTTTGTTATCTCTGCTTTAATTTCTGTGTTCCAGCATCTAAACCATAGCCCTTCGCTTCAGTTTACCTCTTTCCCTACCTTGAGCTTACTTGTTAAAAGCCTCTATTTCTGCCTTGATTTTGTTATCTGTGTTTTAATTTCTATGTTCCAGTGTCTGAACCATACCTCTTTGCCTCAGTTTACCTCTTTCCCTATCTTGAACTTTCTTGTTTTGTTCCTCAGCTTCCCTCCCGGTCTTCCCAGGCTTCATTCCACTGAATACCTTGTCACATATTTTCTACCCTTTTACCTTCAGACAAGTTAAAACCCAAGCTTTGCTCCTGCCCCACCAATCCTATTTCCCTACCCACCTTAGCCCCATTTCCCCTCCCTGCAGGCAGAGAGACAGCGTCTCGAGAAGGCCCTTAGCACTTCTCAGGAAGAAGAGGAATCACTGGCTGGGGCAAAGCGAATGCTGGAGGGGCGGCTAGAAGAGGCACAGAGAGGTCTTGCACGTTTGGGGCAGGAGCAACAGGTGTTAAACCGAGCCCTTGAGGAGGAAGGGAAGCAACGGGAAATCCTTCGGCGGAACAAGGCTGAGCTGGAAGAGCAAAAACGGCTGCTGGATAAGACTGTAGAGAAACTGAACAAGGAGGTGAGGGGCCGAGGGTAATCCAAATGATTTGGAGTCCTAGCTTAGTCCACAGACACATTTATTCCGAGGGCAAGATCAGGGTATTCAGGTATCGGAGGCTTCTGACTTCCATCCATCACTTTGAGGCACATTTTATTCACTCCTCCAGGTTTAGTCCCAAGCAAAACCATAAAGCAGGGCTTTCTTACCCTTCCTCTTATTGATGGAGTGGAGTGGGGCATGGCATCTTGTGAGCTTTCTCCTCAGAGCTTTGATAAAAGGTGTTGACTAATGAGAGCTAAGTCTTAATGTGTTATCCCAGGCAGGGGTATTTATTATGAAAAATATTTACCACCCAGATAAATTAAATAAACTAATCTCTAATGGCAGATTTGCAGGCTGTTAGGGAACCCATTTTTGTGGAGGAGAGTTTTCTTGGTTATCCTTCAAATTAAAGCGTTTTTTCTATGAGGTGCCTTTTGACCATTCTGGCAAACAAGAGTGAAGGCCTGGCTTGATGGGGTTGGGGCACAGTTCTGGATACAGAACTTATCCTGAGATACCATGGTGCTGGAGAGGTCTCTGGGGAGAGTCTTAGAAATCAAGTCCCTAAGGGGGGCATTAGGGCATTTGTGAAGGAAGCTGGCACCCCAACTTGTGTTCTTTCTCCACTTTTCAGTTGGCCAAAATTGGAGAAGAGTCACAGAGAGCGCTGGGGCAGCTCCAAGCCCAACTGGAAGAATACAAGGAGAAGGCACGTCGAGATGTAGCTGGTGCCCAGCGCCAGGCTAAGGAATGGGCCACTGAGGCAGAGAAGGCAGCTGGAGGGCTGGGCCAGCTGCAGGACGAGGTAGAGTCCTGAGGGGATGGGACAATGAAGAGGCTAAGAATTGGTCTCTTAACTGCAAGGGTCAAGTTAACTCCCTTCTGACAGCGATGACTAGTCACGGTGTGTCTAGCAGGGTTCGGAGACTACTTCTGAATGCCCCTTCCCTCTCTTCCTTCAGGCCCAGCGACTGCGCCAGGCCCTGCAGACTTTACAGGCTGAGCGAGATACAGCCCTGCTGGACAAGGACCTGCTGGCCCAGAGACTACAGGGGCTGGAGCAGGAGACTGAAAGCAAAAAACGTTCCCAGGATGACAAGGCCCGGCAACTCAAGAACCTAGAGGTGAGCCATAATGAAGGATTCCATGATGAAACATTTAACTTCAAGCCCCAAGGTTCCTTTCTAGTAATAATAATGATACATTTATACACTGTTATGTTAGGGTTTACTAAGTATTTTCTTCACAACAGTCAGAATCAGTCAGTAAATTTTTATTAAGCACCTACTATGTGCCAGGCATTGGGGATACAAAGAAAGGCACAAGACAGTCCTTGCCCTCAAGGAGCTCACAGTGTAATTGATTGCTACAGCCCTGGGACGTAGGCAGTGCCAATGTAATTTCCATTTTGTGGTGAGCCAGTATGGTTTGGTTGTTAAGAGAGCTGGCCTTAGAGTAAGACTCTAAGAGTGAGTAATTCAGTTCCTCCTCCTGACCTATTTGCTCTACGACTGGACCTCTCAGTACCTCAAACAACTGTCTTAAGACTCTAAGTAACAAAAGAATTCCAGATCTGTTTTGGGAGAGAGATTGTCCTTATGAGGGAGTTCCTTACACCAGTGAAATCATGAGTCCAGAACAGAAACCAAACAGAAACCAAACCCAGAAAGTGAGTGAGGAAAGTGAGATTTAGAGAGACCCCAGTGCTCACCCACAGTTACGTCCTACCAAGTGGTCAAGCCAGGCTTCAAATCCAGGCCTTCCTGCTGCTGAGTTCAGTCGTTTTGCCATTCTTGAACCAAAATATCTGGGGCTTTCTTCCATGGAGCCCTCTCTGTCATCCCTGTGGTTCAGTTTCTATTTTTCACCAGGCCTAACTTGGAGCTTTTCTGTTTCTTACTGAATTTTCCCTTGTGAAACCAGACTTGTCTTTGCCTTAACCAGTTTGACTGCTGACTTGACCTTGGGGGCTTGTCTTCCTTTCATACCCTGGAGGAATGAACAGAACTCTTTCCTTCCCTTTCCTATGAAGCACTTACCTGGCCAGCAGAGGGCACTGTCCCCATGGTACCTGCTGGCAACCATAAGTTGAATGTGAGAGAAGAAGGCTTTGGTCCTGGGCTCAAAAGCTCCTTAGCTATAGAAAGAACATTGGGAAAGGTCAGAGAGGGCCTCAACAAAGTCCGACTCAGGCAGGGAGTTAACCTATCATCTCTCTGATTAGGAAAAGGTCTCACGCCTGGAGGCAGAGCTAGATGAGGAAAGAAACACAGTGGAGCTGCTGACAGATCGAGTGAACCGTGGGCGAGACCAGGTGATACATTGCTGCCTCTTTCCCATTTTCCTCATCTCTGGTCATAAAGTATTGGGTCCAGCTAGCTAGATATCAAGGCCCCACTCTCCCTTGGGATGTAGGCCATCGATGTTTTAGGGACCCAACATGTCTAGTTGCATCAATACTACTCACTCTCCAGGAGGGGGTGTTGTTCCTCTTTGGGAGATAAGGCTGATGGGGTGAGGGTGGGGTGGGAAGAGAGGGGGTTTCTGGCTGGGGCTCAGCTTGGACTCATGACTCTTCCCTTCTTAGTAGAAAGTAGTTTTTCAATCACTTGAGGTTTTTCTAGTAGTCTGGATTCCTTTTGGGAGGCTAATTAAATGAATCTCCTTTCCTAACTACTTTTCCTTTTCCAGTCCTGCTCCTCATGTCCCCAAAGTCCCAACAGAAAAACAGGGTTCTGGGGATGATCCCAGGACTTTGAGAAAGCCCCCATCACCAGTGGAGTTCCATCTCTTGGGTATCCTTGTTCCCTATCCATCCCATCTGGAATCTTTCCTACCCCAAATCCAGATTGACCAGCTGAGAGGAGAGCTGCTGCAGGAGAGATCCAGTCGGCAAGACCTGGAATGTGATAAGATCTCTCTGGAGAGACAGGTGAGAGGCTTGTGGCAGGGGAGGAAGGACAGGTGCTGACAGCCTGTGCTGAGTGGCAGACTCTGGGGACAATCAGAAGCAAGAGAGCCGCTGACTTTTCTGAGGTGCTTTTAAGGTCTCCCATAGCATTGTCGTCATGGATAGCCCAGGGATTGAGTTCAGCAGGAGAACCAAAGACATCCTGGTAAAAGGTTTGGTCTCTTCTTCAGAACAAGGATCTGAAGAGCCGACTGGCCAGCTTAGAGGGTTTCCAGAAGCCCAGCGCCAGCTTCTCTCAGCTGGAGTCACAGAACCAGGAGCTGCAGGAGCGACTTCAGGCTGAAGAGAGGTAAGTAGATAGGACAGCTACTCCAGAGTTGCCTCTGCAATCTGTTGTAGACTACCAGCCAACAAGCTGTGAGGTGGCTGGGTGGCCCAGTGGATAAAGCACTGGACCTGGAATCAGGAAGACCTGAGTTTGAATATTGCCTCAAACACTCATTAGCTAGTATTGTGGGTATTGACTTTGGGTAAATTCATTTAATTCTCTGAGCCTCAATTTCTTTGTCTCTGTAGAGGTAGGGTTGGTTTCAATGGCTTCTAAGATCCCATCTATCTTTAAAGCTATGGTATCTAATACCCCTTAGGCAAGAGGGATAGAGACTTTTGCCATCTTACACCCTTCCAGATCCTATGACTGTGCTTTTCTTCTGTCTGGTGTTAGCTCCCATGACCCCAGGTGAAGCTGTTTTAGGAAGAGGGAATAGGGATGAAGGGGTACACCATGTAATTCTCTTCCTGGTGGTACTTATGAGCAATCCCCACCCATCCCTTAGGGAGAAGACGCTTCTGCAGACCACGAACCGAAAACTGGAAAGGAGAGTTAAAGAGCTTTCCATCCAGATTGATGATGAAAGACAGCATGTAAATGACCAGAAGGATCAGGTATCAACATGGGATGTAAACAGGGTCAAACATGTATAAAACACATACATGCATATCCTCTTTCTAGGCAAAGAGGGTCTTTCCAGAAGTGGTTAGTGTCCCTCCTAGCAGCATGTTCTCCCAATTTTTCCAGCCCTGTCTTATTTTATGTATGGAGTGCACCCATGTGTCAGTGTGTTTGTGGGTGGTAGCCCATAGAGTGTGAGCTAAAGTACCAGCAGCACGTGGGGCATAAGCTACGAGCAGTGGCAGTTTTCCATCCTGACCTCAGTCAGGATCAGTTGGAAGAGGAGGAGAAGGAGTCCACTTCAGGGTGGCAGAAGTTCTAATCCATGAGTTTCCCCTAGCTGAGCCTGCGAGTGAAGGCCCTGAAGCGACAGGTTGATGAGGCAGAAGAAGAAATTGAACGGCTGGATGGTTTGAGGAAGAAGGCCCAGCGTGAGCTGGAAGAGCAGCATGAGGTCAATGAGCAGCTGCAGGCCCGGGTTAAGGCCTTGGAAAAGGATTCCCGGTAGGTTCCATAGGGGTAGGGAGAGAGCTGGAGAAGGTGAGGATGGAGACAGACAGGCTCTGGTCAGCACCTGGGTTCTGCTGGCCTTGTAAGGGAAGGGGTCAGCAGCCCTTAGGTGCTCTGTTGGAGAGCTTAGGTCTTGGTTGACTGTATGCATGACTATGTGCACTGCCCATGGCTCCCTGGTTGGTCTCAGTAATATGATCATCTCTAGTATCTAGGTAGCACAGTAGATAGAGCATCTGGACCTGGGCTTAGGGAAAGTGAGGTCAACTCTTGCCTCATACACTTACTAGCTGTATGTCCCTAAGCAAGTCACTTAACCTCTGTCTGCCTTAATTTTCACAACTATAAAATGGGGATAATAATAGCACCCACTTCCTAGGATTTTTATAAGCATCACATGAGATAATATTTGTAAAGTGCTTTGCAAATCTTGAAGTGGGATATATGTTAGCGGTTATTATTCTTATAGTCTTACCTGAGGTGAGAGAAGATTCTAAAAGTAAGGCTCTTTCAATTCAACAAGCATTTATTAAGTGCCAAACATGTATAAGATACTATGCTAGGTACTAGGGATATAGAAAAAAAAATTGGAAAAATTATCTTTTTTCCCAAGGAGATTATATTCTAGTTGCTGGCTGGGCCAGCTTGGGCAAAAGAATTGGGTTTTGATTCTGAATCAAATCTGCATCAATTCTCCTGACTGACAGTGCTCTCTCCCTCTCCGTAGGCGCAAGGCTACCCGGTCAGCAGCTGAGGTGTCCCTCAAGCACGATGGGCTGAGCTCAGATGAGGAATTTGACAATATATATGACCCCTCATCCATTGCATCACTGCTCACTGAGAGCAACCTCCAGACCAGTTCTTGCTAGTCAGTGGTCAGCAAGGCTGGCTACTCTTGGTGGCCAAGTTGCAGAAGGTCCTTCCCTCCTCAGCCCTAGGCTCCCTTTTCCTCCGGTCCACCAAATGACCCTTCTAGAGCAGGGTCTGGACGGTGGTAAGGGGAATTCCTGAGCATGGGACAGATCAGGGCTTTGGAATGGACTATCTCTCACCTCCTCTCCATGTGAACACAGAGTTTGGGTGGGAGTGGGTAGGTGGCAGGAGAGAAGGAAATTAAGAGATTTCAACCTATAGAGCTTGTATTTTTTCAGCCTCTTTATCCTAAGGCTCAGGGACATTCCCCATGTGATCCCTTTACTTATCCTTTTCCTGATTGGGTAAGGAGGCTTGGGAGAAGGGAGACATCATGGACTGTGGACGCGCTGGCGTGGTCCTACTTGCTTTTCTTTGCACAATCCTAGGGGCCCCTGCGGTACCCCTGTAACCTCTAGACCTTCCATTTTACCTTTACCTGTTTTGAGCCAGCATATCCAAGGGACCATTTCTCCTTTTCCCAAGAGTCATCTTTCTTGACTTCTTCTCAGTGCCTTAGCTAGGGTGAGGAGATGAGGTGGTTCTCCTCCAAACACAACCTCCTCATATGGCCATCAGGTCCCCTTTTGGTCCTTGTGCTCGTCCTTACTCTCCAGGTAGCTGGTCAAGAAGGAAAAACAAGGCAAGCTTTCTTATGTTCATGGGCTTCCCTTGATGCCTATGTGTTTATGATTTGGTTGGGGCCAGAGAGCCCTGCCAGCTGTCTAAATACATTTAAAGATTCACAGATCAAAGAGCCTCTTTGGGTCTAATGGTTCCACTGCAGCCCTTCCCATAGACCTACTCCTGGCCTCAACGGGGAATCCAAAGATCCCTCATTTTCTCAGATGGTCCTTAATGCTAGCTCCTGCCTCAAGCTGGGAATTCTGACTTCAAAATGGAACAGGAGGCGGAAACAAAGACCTCCATCCTGCCTTTGGCTTTTTAGGACAGACTCAGCCCCCATGAATCATCTCCAGGAGCCTGGGGGGAAGGGAGGCATGACTACACTCACCGATGACTTGTAACTTTGTGATTTTTGTAGTTCTGTTCCTTGGGCAAATCAGACATCTCTCTTTCCCTCCAGTTTTTTCCACCTTGATTTTATTTTAAATTAAAATACATATCTTTATATTGTGAACTTTGTTATCCTCTCATCTTCCCTCTTGGTTATTTTCCTATGAAGTAAGACCTGGAGTTCTTAACATCTAGGAGTTGAAATTGGAAGGCATTTCACAGCTCTACATGATGGAGCAGGGGAAGGGAAGGGGCTGGGCAGCACAAGCTGGGGCCTGAGAAAAACCCAGGAGTCCTGGCTGTACAGCCTGTCCCATTCTCCACTAAATTCAAGGGAGGTACAAAAGGCATAGAGGCTGTGGAGTCTGTTGGGGCAGAGGGGCTTTGGAGGGGTGGGAGGAATGATTGGACAGATATGGAACTAAATAGAACCGGTTCTCTTATTCCCTGGGGCTATCAGGACAAGGGGAAAGGGAACTCCCCAACACCCATCTCTCAGGTGCAAGGGTCCCCACCCATTCTTACTTGGCATAGGGCCCAATTCCTGCCTGGGAGGAGGGGGGGTTGAGTTTGCCAATCGTGTTCAAGTGTCTCCTTTGAAAGGGGAAGCTACCCCAAAGCTTATCCTATCTTCAGGCATGGGGCTATCTCTAGTCCTATTCATCTCTATGCTATCTGCCAGGGTACCTGGTGGATTTGAGTTCTAGCAGCTCAGAGGTGTGACAGCAGCAAAATTGCCAAATATGCCTGGGGCCACCTGCAGTCCTTCCAATGCCAGATTCATCATGGCTCATTCTGAGAAGAAGCCCTAACTTACCTGTGACCCAGCATGGTAGTCACCTGCCTAGAATAGTAGAGTGCCTGGGCTGGGAACTGGAACCCCTGGGTCTCATGCCAAAGCTTCACTCTTTTCTCTTCCTTTGCGATGTTTAAGTAAAAGAAAGGGGTTTTGTTTACCAGCCTTTGCAATTTCTTGCCTGTTCATACTTCTTGGGCCTTTGTTTTAAAATTGCTATCAACATGATATTCTTGCCTACATTCCTTTGCTATTACTTGTTTACATGTTAAGAAATTTCATAAAAGGATGTTGGTAAACTAGAGTCCATCCAGAAGTGTGCAACTAACTGGGTGAGGGCACTAGGAAGCCATGAATACAAAAATCATCTGAAGGAACTGGTGCTGTTTTACCCAGAAAACAAGACTGAGGGAGGACCCTGAAAAATAGCTAATGATAACAGCTAACACTTATTTAGTGCTTCACGGTCTGCAAAGTGTTTTACATATATTATCTCACTTGATCCTCAACAACCCTGTGAGGTAGATGCTATTACCCTCATTTTACAGATGAGAAAACAGGCTGAGAGACATTAAAGGATTTGCCTGCAGTCACACAGCTTAGTTATCTGAGACTGGATTCAGACTTGGGCTTCCTTGACTTTAAATCCAGCACTATCATCTATGCCACTAACCTGCCTTTGAATGATATTGCTTATCTTCAAATATTGAAAGGACTGTCATGTAAAAGGCAGGCTAGATTTATTCTGCTTGGCCCCAGAGGGCAGAATCCAGCATTGCAGAGGCAGATAATAAGGAAAAGGAAAAACTCCAAGTTAGAGATCCCCTCAAGTGAAATAAGCTGGCACTGAAATGTCTAGTGATGATCTCCATCACTGAAACTCTTCAAATGGAGCATTGACCATTTGTTGATGATTTTGTAGAGGTAATTCTTAGTCAGCTCCAGTTTGCACTAGAATATAGTGACAGATAATCTGTGAGATTCTTTCCAAATGGGAGAGTCCACGATTCTGTGAAGCATACAAGATGGCTCCCTGGAATCAAGTTTCAAGACTGATGAGAGAGGGCAAGCCCGTCCAGTTCCTGGGAGTACAGATCACTCTTTTGGCAATTCAGCCCACCTGTATTGCCTATAGAGGAGAGCAGCTGCAGTTGATTCTAAGCCCCACCCGGGCAAAAACAGAACCAGCTGGCATCCACCGGCAGGTTCTTGCCAAATCAGGGCACCTGACAGGCAGGCCTAAACTCAGCTTTAGTGAGGTGGACTTGCTGACGTGTATAACTACAGGGGGAAGAGAAAGGGGCCATCTAGCTCCACAAAGCTCTCAGACTCACAGTGTCGTAGGGTTTAGAACCGGAAAGGACTTTTATTTTTTTCTTAGCCTTTTACATTTGAGGAAACCAAGTAGCAGAGATGAGTCTCCAACATCTTCCCTTTCCATTTCCAGTCTGGATTCTTCCGTGGAGTTCTGACACCCCACCCCCACCCCCTCAAGGCATGAGGTAGCAACCTTTGGTTCCATCCATACAGGCAGAACAGCTGGGAACTAATTCTTTGCTTGGGGAGAGGAGACAGTGGGGAAGGCCAGCTGAAGAGGAAAGGCATAGGGAGGGAAAAAGAGAAGCTGATCTGAAAGTCAGATGACCTAGAATCTACTTTATTTACTACCTGTCTGACTTTAGATAGGCCACTCCCCCTGCCTGGGTCTCAGTTTCCTTAGCCATTCAATGAGCCGGAGTCGGACAACATTTACCAGAGCTCTAGCTCTCACTACTGAAGTTAACATTGGAGATCTGGGAAGTCACTCCTGTGTGGCGCCATAACCCCGCCCTTTATGCAAATAGAAACTGCCCCAAGGGGGCGTGGCCAGGCTCCGATTGGCCTTGCCAGCCCCTAGCTGCTTCCCCAGCCCCTTTGCCCTCTTCCAGTTGGCTGAGCCCAGACTAAGAGGAGGCGTGGCTTCTCCTGGCTGCCTGCAGCTCGATGTGCCTATATATAGGGGGGCGGGTCTCAGCCTCCCGCCTTCCCTGTAGGATCTGGACCGCTGCGGAGCTGGCCGCTGGCCTTTTAGGAGCCGCTCCGGAGCGGTCCGGGGCCGGAAGACAATGAACGGGACGCGCAACTGGTGTACTCTGGTGGACCTGCACCACGACGGGGAGAGCGCGGTAAGAAGAAGGGGCAGCGGCCGGCCGGGGCGCCGTCTCGTCCCCCATCCCTTCTTTCCCTGCCCTGCTCCTGTTCCCCGCCCCATCCCCAGTTTCGCACGGTCGTCTTAGGCGTTTCCTCCCAGTCCTGTGCCATCTTCCACAGGTGTCAGACCCCTTCGCGTTCCACCCCCGGGTATCCCCCGCCGGGTACCGCTCCCGGACGTGGTCCGGGATATTGGCACCTTCCCCTTGAGAGGCGACAGCCCGTCCTTGGCTTCCCGGGACGCCGCCGGTGGCGGTGACGACTTTAGCCCTTGAACCTTGGATCACTCATCGCCTGAACCTTGCGAGAGAGAGAGAGAGGGAAGACATATTTCAATTCAACCTGTCTTCATGAAGCCCTTGGCCATATGCTAGGTGCTTTAATTAATTGTACATGGGAATAAAGCGGGAAATAGCCCCTGCCCTCACAGAACTTATGTTCTGCTGGAGAGCGGCACCCATGCACCCAAAAAAAACTTAAAATAAATACCAGGTAGTTTAAGAAGAGAGACAGAAATAACCATTGAGGGAAAATCAGGAAAGGCTTTATAGAGAGGGTGGCAACATTAGTTGATGATCCCTCGAAGAAAGTTGGAGATTCTTTGATGCCAGTGAGGAGCCAGAAGATAATAGGGGAAAGAGTCAAGTGGATTGGGAGTCCGAGTTAAGATCTTAATTGCTGTGTGAACCTGGAAACACTGACGAACTCCTCCGGTCCTCCAATTTTTCTAATCTGTAAAATGGGGATTATAATAATATTTGTTTTGCCTACCTTACAGGTTCATTGTGAGGCAATCACTTAGTGTCTACCTAGAAGTACCATGTAAAAGAGCGATTGGTGTGAAGGATGGTGATAAGGAAGTTATGTGACAGGGTTGTGAATCCAGGGAGGTCCCACTTTATTTATTCATTCATTTATTTAGATTATCTTCAGAAGTTTCTGGTTCTCTTTGTGACCTGTAGCATCAGATATGCACACTGAGCTCTTAAAAGATTGATGCCAGGATACTTTTTGGACAAACTACAAAAAAAGATTGGGCCAGCCCTTCCCCCTCCTTATTCAGGTTCCTCCTGTGGAGCAAGATTCAAATGAAAACCACCCAGAGAGTCATGCCTTTCTTTGAGAGAGGGGCTTTTTCTGCTATGGAGAGACTCACCTCCCAGGAGAGCCTCTAATGAGACCATTCCTCTATCCTACATGCTCTGACCCTAGCCTACTTCTGGTGTGGCCCTGAGCGTCTTTTAGTTTTGCTTACGTCTTTGATCTCCAAGTCTGAGGGTAGCCAGGTCATCTCGGAGTTGGGACCAGAAAAGGGCACTGGTCCTTTGCTACACAGGGCCACAGATCTCCTCATCCCAAAACATGTGTGCCCCACACTTCTTTGACCCCACTATCCAGCTGTTCCTAGAGTTTCCCAGGGTGAGTTGTGTTTTCTGGCTCCTCTAGGGAACTTTACCCAGTGTGGGTGTGTCTGGTTTCGTCGATTTTCAAGCTGCTACGGTTTAGAGTGAAACAGGATAGGTGATGTTTGTAAGGAGGTGCGTCTCCCTTCTCCCTGGATTTTTTTCTCTTCTTTTGTGGCTGCCCGATGCATTGTCCTTGAGGTAGCCCTTATTCAACTCACATGTTAATTCAGTTAAAATATATTTGTGCAGTGGTAATTTGTATAATTGGCATTGGAATTCAACCCATCATTCTCCTTGTCTCCTGCCCCCCAGCAAAGGAAATAGAGTTTCTTTCAAGCAGATGGATGCCTTGGTCCTGCTCTCACCAGACCATGTCTCCCAATAGGCAGTGATTACTTTTCTTCCTTTATCCTGTCCCAGTTTCTGGATTCTTAACAGAATATTCATTCTCTTTTGTTCTTTGCCTTAGCCTAGCCCTATGATTTGTTGCTCCCTGTCCCTGATGGGGGCAGGGAGAAGGTGAGGGCGGCAGAGAATGGACAGGGAGAGGGATATTCAAGTCTCTGTATGGATAAAGAAACTGAGTCTCAGAAATGTCAAGGCACTCCAGAGGTCATTAGGCCAAAGCATTGGTTTTATCAAGAATGGATCCCTGTTCCTGCAGTCTCTGATGTTTTTTTTTCTTGTCTGGTAGAGCAGAAAAATGGATAAGGAAATGGGGAGAATGAAATTCAGACCCTCTTCTCCTTTCTGAAAGAACCTGAAACCAGATCCCTTTGAACACAGGGGAGGTAGAAATTCCCTCATACTTTTAGTCTATATAGGGGTCAAAGCAAAAGTTTATCTTGTACTGAGATTAGGGAGGAATGAACTGGCCAGGTTACTAGCTCTTCTGGACCTTGAGGGAGGGGGGTGGGGATGAAAATCAGGCACCCACGGGAGGCTCCCCCCGGATGATGTCCTGGATTTTTCTCTTCTGACCCAGCCCTAGTCAAGCGCCTAGGATTTATGGCCCTCTGGCTGGTCTCCAAAACCCAGTTAATACTTAGTGATGGATTCCTTTGTGAGCGGGCAGTGTGCTGACTGAACCAAAACATGGAATCCAGGAGGGGAGTCAAGAGCCGGGGTGTCTTTTAGAGTTTTCCCATATGTGCGTGTCTAGGAACACAGGTGGACATGATTTATATGAGTCTTAAAACATGCTCTGACTTCCCCTTTGTCTGTTGGAGGAGGACAGTAGTAGGGATGAACCATAACAGCAGATAACCTAAATGCCTCTCATTTAAATGAGTCGAAAAGCTTTTATTAAATGCTTACTGTGTGCCAGGCTGTTTATCTTTGGTGTGGATTCTCTGATTTTAACAAGCTTCGCCCCACCCAAGATTCACCTTCCTACTTCTTATCTGCTTAACCTTTTCTTAATCTTTTTTTGGATGGACCTCTGTGGCGAGTCTGGTGAAGCCAATAGGCCCCTCCTCATATAATGTTTTTAAATATATAAAATACATAAGATTACAAAGGAAACCAATTATATTGAATTATATATATATATAGTTATCAATTTTTAAGAGAAAGGAAAAAACCCTAAGTTCATGGACTCAGCTTAAGAACTCCTGGCCTTAGACTATTATTAGGAGTTTTCATTGCTTGTACACAGCAGGATGGGAGCATGCTAGACAGGGAAGAACTGACCCAGAATTTACAATTCATTATACATCAACTATGCCTAGATAATTGAGCTGGCTTATAAATGAAGTGTTTGGAATCTTACATTGCTGTGATTACATTCTTTACCTTTTTCTCATCCCTGGTTCTGGCTTCCTTTTGTTGATTCAGATGCCCTTCCCCCCCTTAAGTGGGTGGAAGAAAGAAGAGGTTGAAGAGGGGCTAAGAATGGATACAGAACTGTGGTTTAAACAAAACACCCCCCACCCCAGGAATTTCTGCAGTTGTGACATCTCAGCCCCACTAGGCAAGACTGAGGCCACATTTTTGTGTTTTGGTAGGCCACTGAGCCTGCTTTCATTGCCCTTCTTGTCCTTCTCAGCACCTTCTCCTCACCTTGTGCCCCAAGCATGGCATATGTAATGGAAAGAGCCATGCAAATAGAGGGAACTCAGGGCCTGGGTTCAGAACAGGGCTCAGTATCTACCTATGAGGCCTTTGGCAAACCGATTTTCTCTGTGTCTCAGTTTCCTCACCTGTAAAAATGAAGAGGTTGAGCTCAAAGGTCTGTTCTAGCTTCAGATCCTTTGGCCCTATGGAATCTTTTATTCTTCTGCTCAGTGAGAAAAGCAATCTGATATACTAATGTATACTACAGGGTTAATGACTTATCTCTCTGAAGTACATTTTCATGTTAAAAGGAGTCAGGTGGAAGATGATGCTTAACCCAAAGGCATGGATGTCCTATATTGGTGGAATTTCAGGCATCCCTGATGGATAGATGGAGGAGATATTTGGGGAATGAGTCCATCGCTTCCTAGCTAAATGATCGTCTGTACTACCTATGCCTCCGGCTCTACCAACTTCTCCCCATAGTCTATTCTTTCCTTCCACTTTGGTAGCCTAGAATGCATAGATTGTTAGAACTAGAAGTAGATTTAATGTAGAGGCTGTCTAGTCTAACCCTCTAATTTGGCAGATGAAGGACCTGAGAGCCCCATAAGCAGAGAGTGACAGATATGAGACTTGACACCATGTTCCCAGTTTCATAAATACCATAATTGGTCTTGCTAAGTTTGTCAGGATTTGGAGCTAATTAGGCCTACATTCTGCAGAGAGAGGAGAAGAGTGTGTCGTAGAGTTCAAGATAGAGAGTTCAAGCCTTGGAATTAGGAAGATCTGGGTTCAAATCCTGCCTCAGGTACTTAGTAACTTTGGGACCCTAAGCAAATAGCTTAAACCTCTCTGAGCCTCAGTTTCCTCATCTGTAAAAAGTAGATATAGCATAAAGATAACATGAGATAATGTTTGTGAAGGGCTTTCTAAACATCAAAGGACTTTGTGTCAGCTGTAAATGTTATTATTGTTCTCAGATCTCTTCTTGTATTACATGGAGTCCAGATAGAACCAGTCTGAGGACAGCTTGTATTGTTCTTTTATAATTAATGTTCAAGTGATTATTGCACAGGTGGTTAAAATCATGTTCTTTTTGATTGATTATTATTAGTAGGAATAAAAATGAGGAAGACCAGAGAAGGGAGGGTTACATAATCCTTAGGTATTTTCCTCAGGGTGGAGGTGGGGTGTGCACCCCAATAGTTTCGATTCCAGACATACGTACTGCTTGTAATTGTAGTCCGTGCTTCTCTGGGTCATGGCGCTAGGGTCCCTTATGAAATAACATAGTTTCCTGGGGTGGGAGATAGGGTGGAGGAGCCTATAGCTGAGATTTGATCCTGGTTGGTTTGGGGAGGGGGGTAAAAGAAGAAAACTGGTATGGGATTGAGGAGAAATGAGCAGGAATAGTCTTCCAGGATTCCTGGGTTCTTTGAAGAAAGAGAAGAAGGCAGTATCATTCCTGATAGTGGAGAAGAGCAGAGGAGAATAACCAATTTCCCACTCTTAGCTAGAATGACATGAAACATCTCTTGGACCACCTCCCAGCTCTTGCTGGAGAAAGCATTTTGACAGAGAAAAATTGAACACAATCCAACGGGTTTCTTTTGGCTTGGAATGTGGGATACAGGTAACCTTCAGGATATACTCACAAACTTAGAAATTGTGCATCAACATTAAATTGTAGTTGAAATTCTCTATGAGCAGTCCCTTTTCTCTTCCTGTTTCTATGTTCCCAACTATTTCCTGTACAGATATCTCTAGAGAATGGAAGGAGCTCACCTGTGTCTCTACCATCTTCCTTTCCCATCTTGTACCTCTTTCACCAGTTCTTCATTACTTGGGGGTAACCCACTCAGTTAATCCAGTCCTATATTTGCCCCTGGGAAGATTTGGGGGTGGCTAAAGGAAAAGCAGTCAATCAATAAGCATTTATTGCTTGTCTGTTATGTGCTTGGCACTGTGTTAATTACTTTGGACAAAAGCGGTACTTGAGCTAAGTGTTAAGAGGGGTTCAAGTGAGAGGGAGTGCATTCCAGGAATGGGGGGGACAGTTGGTGTAGAACCACAGAAACAGGAGATGACCTTTCATAGGTGAGGAATAAAGAAGCTGGTTTTCAGGGTCCAGGAGGGGGATGAATGTCCAGTGGGGGTAGGGACACAGTTGGAAGAAGATATATTGGGGCCAAGTGATGAAGGCCTTTAAAAGCTGAACAGAGGAGTTTGTTTCTGTTTTATCCTAGATGTAATGGGGAACCATTGGAGTTTATGGAGTGGAAAAGCGACATACCATAGTCAGAATATCACTTAGGGTTTCAATCTAGAGGAGAGACTGAGACAGGGGAAGAAGAGGCAGGGATACCAATTCAGAATCTGTTCCAATAATCCAGGCAAAAAGTGATGAGAGTCCCAACCCAGGGTGGTCACTGTTTGGGTAGAAGAAAAGGGATCAGATGCAAGAGATGTGATCGACAGAAAAGCTAACATTGGTGTCACTGACTTTTCTGGGTGTGTAGTTGTGAGAAATGAAGGATAAAGGTTCTTTGTGTGACGAGGCTAAACAAAGGGCAACTTCTGCCCCAGTGAGCTGGGAACGGGGACAAAGGTGGACAGTCTCCAGTAGGTGAGTAGGAGTGAGAGAGCCTAGGCCCCAAGGGTTTCCGGCCCCCTAATAATCCCTTCTGCCTTTCTTCCCTAACTTTATGGAGCTGTCATTATGCTATAACCCTTGGGAACAGGAGCTAGACAAGTGGTTGATTATCCCCATTTCTCAGAGTGAGAAAAACTGAGTGGACCAAAAAAGCAGCTGGTGAAGCTGGAGGGATCTGATGGGACAGCTGAATTCCAGGAGCTGATCTTCCAGCTTAGAGACATCTACATCCTGAGCACTGACTTTTTCCTTCAAAATAAGCGTTGCTTTATTATATCCTACAAACCTCTTTGTTCCCACACCTTTCTGGACCTATTAGTTTTCAAGCTTGGAGAAGAGGAACCCAGGAAATCATAAGTCCTGGCTTAGTGTGCCTCTGCCTGAACAAATTAGGTTTTTTGCTTGTGAGAACCCCCTGGGGCCTCATTGTTTATTTCTTCTCTCTCTAGCGTCAGAATCCCTAACCTCTTAGCTATGTGTTTACCCCCTCCCCTCTTCTCCAGTCTTTGGGGACTGAGTCATAGGTTGGAGATTTGTTTGAACAGAGCCAAGAGGCTGTCTGTAATTTGAGGGTGGCTGTGCTTCTCCCCAAGAATGTTTACAGGGCTACCTGCCTCTTGATTAGCCCATGTGGATTTTTCCCTCAAAAAGACGATACTTCCACTCTTGCCTTGGAGGTATGAGATCATTGGTCTTTATAGCTAATGAGCAATTGTCCCTAAAACTCCAGGTTGTGATGTTCTCTGTATTAGGGCTCGTACACCATCTGCTTGAGGACATGCATGTAATAAAATATTACAGAGATTATTGCAGAGTTGGGTGCTTTTGTGTTTGAGTGAGTTGTTTGGTGGTGGTTGGGGGAGAGAGATTAGGGAGGAGAGTTGGGATGCAGATCGTTAATAGAATATAGGCCTCTCTGGATTATCTCTGATCCTGAGGGCTCATGATCTCTTTCTAGCTATTTGTTTCAATGCCTCTTGTTATTTTGTTTAGTCATTTCAGTCACCTCCGACTCTTTATGACCTCTTTTGGGGTTTTCTTGGCAAAGATACTGGAGTGGTTTGCTATTTCCTTCTCTAGCTTATTTGACATATGAGGAAGCAGAGGCAAACAGGGTTATAAGTGACTTGCCCAGGATCACACAGCTAGTAAGTGTCTGAAGTCAGATTTGAACTTGGGTCTTCCTGACTCTAGGGCCAGCACTCTATTCACTGTATCACCTAGCTGCCCCAAGTTTCAGTGCCTGTATCCCTCAACTCTCTTTGTATCTGCTCTGCAGATAGCAGCGTGGCGTGGTGGAAAGAGAACTAAATATGAATTCAGAACACCTGGGATTCTATAATCTTGAATGAATCAATGACCTATCACCAGCCCCAACCCCCATAGATATCCTCCCAGTTCCCTCTTTGGTAAAACGAAGGGATTGGATTAAGTCGTTTCTAAGGTCTCCTTTAGCTGCAAATACTATTGATCCTATAAAGGAAACCGAATGGGTTGAGTCTCTCTCGGCTTTTGGGAGGTGGCCACAGGGAAACCGAGGGCTTTTGGATTGTCCCTAGTCTGGCCCTCAAAGTGCTTATTGCATCAGCCTGTCCAATCCCCATCGTACCGACTAGTGAGATCTGGCATGGTAGATGGAAAACTCTTGTGGGTTGTCCCGAAATGCCTCCCTTTTATCTCCCTTAGCAACCCCTTTGGTGATACCAGCAAAGTGGGTTTATTTACCAGCCATGAAAGATTAACCAAGACAAAGAGGGAATAGAGAACATTGTTTCAACTTCTAGGTTAAGGTTAATGAATGAGGAGGGGGTGGATCTCTCTTGAGAACAAATGAATAAATTTAGGGTGTAATCTGGGACTTGTGTTGAGAAGTAATGTGATGAGGGGAAGTTAGACTGGATTTTATGGACAAAGGAGCAGTTGGTGATATTGAAAGAGAAACTTCATAGAATCTTATCTTTTCTGTCCCCCCTCCCCATTTAAATGAGACAGCACAACAACAAAATATAAAAAGTCAGTGGAGAGAAGCTGGGAAATATTTGGAAACCCAGGCAATTTTCATCCTTCTGAGTGGTTTTAGGCGTTGCGTCCTAATCAGAATCAGTGGAATGAATTCAGTGACCCCACAAGGCCCCTCCTACCATAGGTCTTCCATGATGTGCTAATCCAGAGGGGGTGGTTGTGGACAAAAAATTGGACTTGGCTGTAGTGGCTGGCAGATACCACCTTTATTTTTTCCTGCTAACTGGGGATGCCCCAGTATTCCCTAGCTGCCTGCAGGGAAGAAAAGATGAATTTGGATCCCAGAACATGTTTGTGTCCGTGGGGGAGAAAGAGTTGGCAGCAAGTTTAGCTACTCTGAAATTGTTTCCTAGTCATCTTTTCATAACTAGGTTTATGAACTAGAAGTCATAGTTGAACATTAGATATTGTTGGTAAAACCACAGAACAATCCCAAAGGCCCATTAGGGATGTAACCAAGAAGCCTCTCTCTTAACCTCCCTCATGATTCTTCCTTTGCCTTTTTGGGAAGCCCACCCTCCATTGAGGGAGAAGCCCCTACCTCCTGCATTCCAAAGACATTCAGAAATTTGACCAAGGTTTCAGTTTAGTAGCGAGAACAAGGAGGAACCTAGGATCTTCGATTGCCAGTATTTTGCTATTTTTACAATACCACGTTCTCTTCTGTCACCACACTTTACCTTTAGTCTCTCAAACACTATCCTCCTACCAGTCATTCTGTTCCTATGTTATTTTCTAACTCAAGATTTTGCTGAAGTAGCTTTTTAAATTTTTCTGTATTTGCATAAAAAATGCTAGTTTGGAGAAAGGCTAATTCCTAAGGAAATGACGTGATTTTTTTTTTTGCTAGGCTCATTATTGTTAGGATAATTTCTTTTTCTCAATTTAATGAATGCTCCTCTTCCCCAAAAGAGAAACCATTTCCATATACAAAGTAGAATAGAAAAAAAAAATTATATGTAAAACTGTGAATCTTTATTATGTACAGCTTATTTGTCAAAGTATATACTAAATTCAGCACGTTACTTTCAAAGTTGTCTGGCTTATCTGTATTTTTTCCTGCACTTCCTTCTTTAAAAACATGTTTCAATGACTTTCTTTTCTTTTTGGGAGAACCAACACTATGGCTAGGTCCCTTTTTTCTACTAAGCCCCTTCCCCAATAACTAGTGAAAAAATCCTTATAGCAAATAAATGGTTGAGTACAGCAAATCCATACATTCGACATATCCAAAAATGCATGTCTCATTCTGCACCTTGAGTCAGTCACTCCTCTGTCAGGAGTTGGACAACTTGCTTTATCATTGGTCCTCTGAAGTCATGGTTGGTTGGTCACTGAACTGATCAGAGTTCTCAGTCTTCCAGAGTTGTTTTTCTTTACAATGACGTTATCACCATATAAATTGTTCTTCTGATTTTGCTTACTTCGTTCTTTATCAGTTCATGCTACTCTTCTCGATTTCTTTGAATTTTCTTTTTCGTAGGATGATTTCTGTGTGGCAAATGATGAATATAGGTATCACATTGTAGTATCCACTATAATTTTAATTGAGAAATATTCTTAATGTTTACGCTCAGTAGCATTTCAAGAACTTCTATCAGGGATGGGAGGCTCAGTCCTGAATGAGCAAGTGAGACTGCCAGAACATTTCCTTTCTGTGGAATGTCTGTCAGGTCATGGAGATGAACATAGTAACCTCTCTCAGAGAGGCCTTCCACCAGAGGTGTGGTTTCTAGAGACTGGTCTGAGCCAGGGCTATATGGGAGCCATGTGGTGCCTAATCTCTTCCATTAAGACAAAGCGAACATTCTCAGACTCACTCTTTGAAATGATCCATTAGGTAATCTTGAACACATATATTTTCAAGACGTATGTCTTGAATGCAAAGGATATCTGGCAACAAGATTCCTCCCTTATCATGGCACAATCTCTTTCCTTCCTGATGCTGTTTCCTTTCCCTCTGTCCCTCCATGGCTGCATAGAAACATATCTGCTATTCTGAGCTCAGGGTTACTTTTCCGTATAACACTTCTAGCCAAGCCTCAGGAAAACCATGTTTTTGGAAGGGGTGGGACGTGGGAAGCCTACCAAAGGCAAATCTGCATCTGTGGTTTCTGTTAATTTTTCCCAACAAGTATCTTTGCTGATGTTCAATTTCAGTCACGTCTGACCCTTTGTGACCTTTGTCTTTGCTGATCCTTGGAAAGGACTTTGGGCTTGAGTTTCTTCAGTGAAATAACTTTGACATCTTGCTGAGATTCTAAAATTGACTTGATGTTAAGTTTCTTTGGTGGAGAAAGTAGGAAGAATATTTTAGAGATTTTTGAGGAACAGATTTTCTATGTTGGAGTTGTGTTGAGAACCATCCGTCCTGAGCTAGTTAACTTGCTTTAGTTATGTTTTATTTGAACCTCTCCCCTTCTCTCCCTTTAGGCAGCTGGGAAATCCTACACAATGGTGTCTAGCAGATCAGTTAGCCGTTCTCTGGCATCAGAGCTGGTGGAGTCCAATGATGGGCACGAGGAAATCATCAAGGTAAATACAGGCTCCCTTCCCTTTCACCCTTGCTTTTCTCCCCACTTTTCACTGAAGGTCAGAAAAATGGCAAAGGGGGCTGATGTTGCAAAAAGCAATCTTACAGTTGGAAAGTGGGAAGAACTTTCAGGATCAAAGATGCTGGAACAAATGGCCACCTCCTCTGGAGATCTCCAAGATACAAGGGCCAGTGGTGACCTGCCTGGCATGACTTAGGTGCAGTGCCTGACTGAAGCAGGGGAATGTATTAGATGACCTTCCCAGGTTCCCTTCAGATCTAACATTTATTAAAAAACAGTAGGTACTGGGGTGGGGGTCATTGGTGGGTCTGGTTTGACTGTGATTCTTTGTAACCAGAATGGTTTCATTCCCTAAATATAGGTTTACTTGAAGGGGAAAACTGGTGATAAAGTGATCCATGAGAAGAATATCGATCAGCTGAAGAGTGAGGTTCAGTACATCCAAGAGGTAGGCAGCCTTTTCTTCTTCATTGTGGAAGGAATTGTTTTCCATTAAAGTTCTACTAGATTGAAAGCTCCTTGAGAGAAAAGCCTGTCTTATACTTCTTTATGCCTGCCACTGCACCTAGCACAGGGTCTCATGTTAAGTAGGCACTTAATAGCTGTTTATGAAATAAAGGAATGAATGAACGAACAAATGAGTGAGTGAACGAATCAGCTTTAGAATGTGAGTGGAATGAAAAAGAAAATAAAAGTTACAGAAAAAGACTAAAAAAAAAAAAGAATGTGAGTGGAAC
Organism: Phalanger gymnotis; assembly: GCA_028646595.1. Taxonomy (NCBI): domain Eukaryota; kingdom Metazoa; phylum Chordata; class Mammalia; order Diprotodontia; family Phalangeridae; genus Phalanger; species Phalanger gymnotis. The sequence continues at coordinate 40,561,677 of CM053627.1, read as the reverse complement.
TGGGGCTCAGGGCCAAGCTCCACCTCCCGCTGTCTGTGCCCCATTTGGCTTGTGTGTTTTTAGTTTCTTTCCTCTTCCCAACCCCAAGTCTTTCAAACTTTCATGAGCCTGTCAAGTTCACTATTTGTGGGGTTGAGTGTTTTTAGTACTTACCTGCTTGATTCTCTTCTCTCTTGGGTACAGATAAACTTTTTTTCTCCCTTCCACTCCCCAAATATCCCAAATTTGTAAGCTGATACATTCTCCCCAATCAAGTAAAAGTCATGCTTGTCACCATTGACCCTGCAGAAGTCAAAATAATCAGCAGGTATTTACTTATATTCAGGTCGTGCTCAGGATTATGCCAGGCATATTATGAGGCTATTGGCTTGAACTTTCTGTTCCTTCTAAAATTCTTTAATTAAAAGGCATGAATTAAAGCCCGGGCTATTTTCTGAGAAGAACTTGGATGAGGTTAGGTGAGAGGCATCATTGGAACTTGAGAATATAATTTAGACTGTGTCATTTTATATTATCCACGTGTGGAGAGGGGCGGCTAGGTAGCAAAGTAGATAGCCCTCCAAGTCTAGAGTCAGGAAGACTCACCTTGAGGAATTCAAATCCTGCCTCAGACACTTACTGAGCTGTGTAACTCTGGGCCAGTCACTTAACCCCATTTACCTCAGCTTCCTCATTTGTTAAATGAGCTGGAGGAGGAAATGGCAAACCACTCTACTATCTCTGCCAAGAAAACTCCAAATGGCATCACGAAGTGTTAGACATGACTGAAAAACAAAAATGTGTGACTTGAACGTATGTTCCGAAGTATAAGACATGACTGAAAAACAAAACGGTGTGACTAGAATGTAAGTTCCCTGAGGACAAGAACCACTTAATTTTATCTTTCTGTCCCCAGCACCTAGTGCAGCACCTAACACAGAGTCGGCACTTGATACATTCTTACTGATTGATTTCATTAACTAACTTTTGTGCATTTTAGATAATGGCTTGTTGATTTCCTCTATACTCTATCATGTGTTTTCAATCCCTGCCCCATTATCAGTCGGTTTCCAGGGAATGAAAATCTCTTTTAATGACAAGTCAAGGTAAATCTGCCAAAACTCATCCAGTGTAATTTTTTTGGATTATATTATTTTGGTTATTATGTTGGGGATTCCCTACATCATAGCTTCCCTACTTGTCAGGGGAGAGAGTCAAGAACTGAAACTTTGTGAGTCAGTGGAGGTATTGGAAATTTGGTATATTATTCCCTGTACTCCAAGCATACCAAAACATTTGTCCCTCCTGAGCGTCTCCGGATTGGGAATGGGACTGTATAAATGGACAAATCTAAGCATTCCGTTCTCTCTCTCCCCTCAGCCTTCCCACTTCCCCCAGCTAAAAATCGCTTGCTATCCCCACCAGGCTAGAAGCTGTTTGCAGAAGCTTCGGGAGGATATAAGCAACAAGCTCGAGAGAGACTCAAAGGACTTTCCTCAGCAACAGGAGTTTCAGGTAACTAATGGGAAATGTCTCTTAGTTTACTCCTGCAAGCTAGGTTCTCATTGGAAAGACAGGATTGTATATTGGTTAGCATTTGTGGATCATCTTCTGTTGTTCATGTGGTGAGAGGGGAGATGAGAATGTAGGTGGTCTTGCCTTCAGGGAGCTTACACTATGCACACCTGCACCTGCGTGGGTGTCTCATTCTGCATTCAGGTACATACACATAGCTAGGTGTGCTTCGTTATGCAATGTACTGGTTCCTAAAACATTATATAAAAGTTAATTTTTGTAAATTGCATAATTTTCAAAATCACTAGGGAAGCTTGCTATTTAAAGAACTCCTATAATTGCTGTAAAGTAAGGAATTTTTCTCATAGGTTAAGGAGAGATTCTCCACTCTTTCTGCTTTCCAAATTCAGATTCTCACATAGTGACTATATAAATAATGCAAGACCACTGGTATAGTTACAGAGCTATTTTATTCATTCATTTATTTTAATGAATTGGTAAAGAGAGCTGTCCATTCTTAGGAGAGAGCCCTCCATCCTCTTAATTGGAGTCCAGTTTCTATAAGAAAAGCTGACACTCGTATATCCCCTGAAAGTTTACAAAGTATCCTCCCCAGATGATCTCGGATTCTCATAGTAATCCTGGGAGAGTTCGATACAAACACGTGTTACTGTTCCCATCTAGGGTCAAGGTTAAGTGCAACTTGCCCATTGGCCACCCAACTAGGAATTGGTAGAAATGGAGTTCAAACTCATGTCTCCCAAGGTAATAATGATGATAATATATATAACACCTAGTATGTGCCAGGCATTGTACGAAGCACTTTAAAATTATTATCTCAACAATCCTGGGAGGTAGGTGCTATTATTATATACCCCATTTGACAGATGAGGAGACTGAGGCAAATAGAGGTTAAGTGACTTGCCCAAAGTCACACAGCTAGTACATGTCTGAGATGCCTCTGTCCACAACACCTCACTCTCAGCTATTGTAACATCCCGGGTCCTGTATCCATTTAGCCCCCTATGGGGGCCAATTCTAGCTATGAGGTCTAGTCACCAGGGAAGCTATACCAACTAAAATCATGAACTTTCAGAGCTTGAAGGGAACCTTGGAGATTCTCTCTAGTCCAACCCCATCATTTCATAGCCTGGAGAAGGAGAAGGACTTAGCTAAGATTCAACAGCTGACCAGCTCCCCTAACTCTTAGCCCAACGCTTCTAACCAATCTTGCCTTCAATAACAGATGGAAGACATGAAACAGATCATCAAAACCATCCCCCAAAAAGCAGATAATACCAAAATAATTCCTGTTTAGTGTGGACATTACATATACATGTGTGTCTGCAAACATATAAAATATATATGTACATATAACATATATATGTATATTACATATATAATAACAGGTTGTAGAATATGTATGTGAACATGTTTCTACATAGTATAGATTATAGAACACATATGTAAACATATGTGATACAGATTGTAGATTATATGCAAACATGTTATATGATATAGATTGTAGAATATAAACGTGCATATATATATGTAGGGTGTGTGTATGTATTTATATGATAGAAACTATAGAATGTATATGCAAATACACATAACATAGCATATGTCATACGGACTGTAGAATATATATGTAGGGGTGTGTGTATGATTGAGACTGTAGAATGTTAGCTCCTTGAGGGCGTGTTTAATACATGTTTGTTGAATTAAATATATAATGCACATCCAGTCCAAATAGGAATGTATGTGCGTGCGTGTGTGTGTGGTTGTATGAGTGTGTATGCATATATGCATTGCATGTATATGTCTATAATCAGATATCAATGCACCATGTTCTCCTGATGATTACATGTTGTGTAGAGCCCACACCTGGCTGCTGAGGGGCAGCAGGGAGTCTGGTGCTCTGCAGGGAGGTAGGAAGAACCTAAGACTGGGCCAGAAACTTGGCTCCTGAGAGCTCACCAGCAGATCACTTTCAGACCTTTTAACTTGTAAACCAATGACGTCTCCCCTTGTTCAGAAGCTCCCAAAGCTGTGTGGAGGAGATACCAGGCAGAGGGTTAGAAGGCTGTAAATGCCGCTTTTCAATATTCTCTCCTCTCAGTGTGTGCCAGACTTTCTGGAAATTCTGGGGGCAGAGGAAAGTCTGAGTGTTGGCTACAAGCAGATGCTTGTATTCGGTGAGCTTCAGGGATTGGGGCCAATTCATAGTTTTCCTAGCTGGGAAGGTTTTTGCTGCTTGTTTTCCTGAATGTACCAGTAAGCAATTAGGTCATTCTGCTCTGCCTCCAACACCACCAACCCCCGCCCCCCCCCCCCCCCCCCCCCCCCCCCCCCCCCCCCCCCCCCCCCCCGCCCCTCGCTTCTAGAAAGACTTCTGAAGTCTCGGAGGGCTCTGAAGTTTCTGGGAAGGCTGCTCCTTCCATGTCAGGGACTGTGCCAGCTGACTGACTTCCTTTTTTCCTTTGGACAGGTGCTTTTGGAGGAGCCAAATGGCTTTAGGGAGTCTTCCACTTCACTGTACAAGACTTCCTCTGAGACCCTGGTAGGTAACAACAAAAGGAAGCCCCCTCAGGGACCCAGTCACTGCTTCTTCCTTGCTGGTGCCGGGGGCGCAGAGAGGGCTCACCCAAGGAGCTTGGGGAGCCTTCCTCTGTAGCATTTTAAGGGCATTCTCTTCTGCTGGGTCATTACAGGAAGTGGCCCTTTGTAAAGGCTGGGGCATGAGCCATATGCTCTGTTGATGTCCGGTTTGAGGATGCGGTATCTTTTTACCTCCTTTAAATAGGAGGTGGGGAAAGGAGGGTAGAGAATGAGCATTTATTTATGTGCCAGACTAAGCACTTTTGCAAATTTTATCTTATTTGATTTGAGCCTCACAACAACCTGGGGGCTGGGGGGTAGGTGCTTTTATTATCCCCATTTTAGTTAAAGAAAATGAGCAGACAGGTTAGGTGACTTGGCCAGGGTCATATAGCTAGTGTCTGAGGCTGGATTTGAACTCGGGTTTTTTTTTGACTCTGTGCCATCTACTACACTACCAGCTGCCTGGATGGGCTTTTTGGAACCTCCTTCCTCATCTCCTCCTCCCCCACCTCCCCTTCCTCTCTGCATTTGACTGCCATGTTGGGGTAACCAGTTATAATGATACCTTTTATTATTTATCTAGCCCCTTTCTTCTCACAAGCTCAAAGCTCTGCCAGATGTTATCTGGCTTATCTTTGTGGTAGCCCTGTGAGGCAGGGAGGGGCTGGTGTTCCTTCTCTCCATTTTGTAGATGTGGAAACTGAGACTCAGAGAGGTTTAAGGGACCTGCTACTTGACTTGGAGGGTCAAGGACTGGAGCACAGGGTTTTCTTCCACCTGAGTGCTTGAGGAGGGAGACCTGACCTCCCAGCCCCTCGGAGCTCCGGGCTAAAGACCCTGGCACTGGGACAGCATAGTTTGGTCTCATGATCTTACATGCCAGCTCAGCCCTAACCACCAGCCCACGGCTGGGCGTGGCCAAGCTCAAGCGAGCCATTAACCCTTGATCGGGGAGTGGGGAGGAGAGGGAATGTCTTCATAGCTAGTCACCAGCCTTCTTCAACTGACTGGCTGTTGGTATGAGATGAAAAAGGCTTAAAAGACAATGCTCCGGGTCAGGGGATAAAATAAAAATTAAAAAAATAATTGGATTCAGTCAAAAGGCCATACTTAATTAAGGATCTAGAAGGCCACATGGGCCTGAAGGCTGCAGGTTCCCCGATTTTTTTTTCTGTAAAATCTGGATTCAGTCAAGAGGCCCCACTTAAGGATCTAGAAGGGCACATTGGGCCTGAAGGCCAGAGGTTCCCCACGCCTGCTCTAGGTGCATTCTAATGTAACAGGAGAATTATAGTCCCTATATGGAAGAGAGAAAGTATCCGCAGCCTCGATGAGGGAGTCATTTGGTCTCCGCCCTCAGGGAAGAGCTGAGGTGGTGATTGGGGGCGGGGCGAGTTAGAATAAGACCTATACATGAACATAATAACTTTTATTTTTGGGGAAAAAAAACCATGGATTTTGATTAAAAAAATTTTTTTTTTGCTTGCTATCCCAGGGAGAAAGGGAGAGAATTGAAATTTAAAATTTTTCAAACGGTAAAAATTGGAAAAAATAAAATGTTACTCAAAAAATATTTTTACATTTTTACATTAATTTTTCAAAATCGAGTTTGGAATTCTCTCCCTCCCTCCAACCAGCCCCTCCCTCACCCATTGAGGAAGGAAGCAATATGATTGATCCCCATTATACATGTGAGGTCATGCAAGTCATATTTCCATTATAGCTGAAAACATAATAACTGACATGTGACGTCTTAAAAGTTTACAAAACACTTTCTATGTATTATCTCATCTAAGCTTCACACAGACCTTGTCTAAGGGGAGGAAGCTTTGTTACCGAGAGGCATTATTTCCATTTTATGTGAAATTGAGGGTTAGGAAGTTTCAGTGACCGCTGGTAAGTGTCAGAGGCAGGATTTAAACCCAGGCCTTCCTGACTCCAAGTCCAGCTCTCTAGTCCCTCCACTGTGCTTCCTCCCTTACAGAAAAAGACATAAGCATGTTTCATAAGAAACCCTTTTGTAGGGACAGTTTAAACCGGGTTGAAAATGCACCTAAATGCTTGAGATACCTGGGGTGAAGGGGCGACCTGGAGGTGGATCTGGTGTCTCTGGCCAGTGCTTTTATCAGGGTGGGTGTCCTTTGTAGGGGGCAGGCTGGCCAGTGTATCTCTGTTTCCCCAAGTCTCAAGGACAGTTGCGTCTACTTTTGGGCCTCCCTTCCCTTAATGTCAGTGCTTGGTTACAGGTACAAGATTATCAAAACGAAGACCCCAAGAGCTTGAAGGAAACCATCCAGAGCCTGCATGCTAAGCTGCAAGAGGCTGAACAGCAGCGCCAATCAGAGAGGGTGATTTTTGAGGTGAGGATTGTGCAGTCCGCCTGCTGCCCATCTTTCCAGTCTTGTTTCCCATAACTTCCCTCTGTCCACTCTCCCTTCTAGTCTTGCTGGCTTGCTTGTTGCTCCCCCATATTCATAGTTCCATCCCCCACCTCTGTGAGTTTGCACAGGTGGTCCTGGCCCGTGCCTGGAATGCACCCCTTCCTCACCTCAATTATTGATGAGTCCAAAATCGGTTCAGAACCTCGCTCCTGGGCCACCTTCTACTCGATGATTTTCATGGTTCCCCCCAGTTGTGGTAGTATTCTTTTCCAGATGAAATTGTCTTATATGTACTTTCTGTGTAAATGTTGTGTGCATTCTCCCACAGAATGTAAACTTCTTGAGGGCAGGAACTGGTTTCCAGTGTGCCTGGCAAAGTGCTTTGTGTAAATGTTGAGCTAGACAGATATTGTTGTTCAGTAGTTTCTGACTTTTCTTGACCCTGTTTGGGGTTTTCTTGACAAAGATACTGGACTGGTTTCTCTAGTGGATCAGGCAAACGGAGGTTCAGTGACTTGCCCAGGGTGGCACAGCTAGTGAGTATCTGAGGCTGGATTTGAACTCAGGTCTTCTGACTTCAGGCTCAATGCTCCACCCACTGAGCCACCTAGCTGCCTCCAGACAGAGCATTTCTTAAGTGCTTACTCTGTGCCAGGAAGTATGCTAAGTACTGGGGATATAGATATAAGCAAGCAGGACAAATAACGCTTGAGGCCAAATAGGGCTTAGGGTCTGAGGAAGTAACCGAGTGACAGTTCACATGGAGCAGGTGACAGGGGCTTCCACAGTATGTGCCACACCCTTCTCTTGCCTCATGCCACCATATTGAAAATCGGGGGCATGATATGAAGGGTAGCTTCTCTATCCCCATTTTCCCTCTCTTAGGCAGGAATGGTCACTCTTCCTCAAGGACCTTGGTGCCACTTTACTCTTTGAAGGGGAGGGAGCAGTAATAAAGAATTATCCCAAGCAATGGGTAACTCAGAAATCATTTCTGTTTGACCCAGGTATACGTTATGCTTTTCAGCACTTTTCTTTCCAAATACTTTTGACGTAGACTAATATCAAAATCAGTTTGCAGTCCCTGTGCACGAACTCGCTTGGCATTGGGCTTGAGCCAATTGGGTAAGGTTGCCAGGTGCCATTTTTGCAGTTAGTTCTGAGGACTAACTGTTAGGTCTAGGAACAGATCGAGAGGTAGAGCTGCTCCTGAGGGAAAATGGGACTCCAGAATCCAGTTCCAGGCTGAGCCAGGAGAACTTCAAAGATTCTTGCTGACTTCCTAAGAAAACTCTTGTCTAACACCAGCCAATAAGACTTTCTGTCTTCTGAGTGCCCTGACAACCAGGCTCCATTCTCTCCTCAACAGATAGATCAGTGCTGACCAAGGATCTAAAACCTGATCGCCTGGGGCTCCTCATGGAATGAATGAATGAATGAATGAATGAAGTAGTAGTATTTAATAAGCATTTGTTAGGTGTGTACTTGATAGAGAGCTGGACTTGGAGTCAGGAAGATTTAAGTTTAAATCCTGCCTCAGACATTCACCAGCTATGTGATTCTGAGCAAGTCGCTTAATCTCTCTCAGCCTCAGTTTGCTCATCTGTAAAATGGGGATAATGATCATAACAGCACCTACCTCCTGGGGTTGCAGTGAGGACCACATGCTACAATGATTTATAAACCTTAAAACACTCTAGAAATATTAACCATACTTTGTGCCAAGCACAATGCTGAGCCCTGGGGGTATAAATGTGACAGCAAAGATGGTCCCTGCCATCTAGAAGCTTACATTCTAATGAGGAAGATAGCACATGTAGGGGAGTGATGGTCTGGGAGTATACCTTGGTCCTGAATGTTACAGATGTTGTGAGTGGGGCCAATAGGAGAGGAGATTGACACAGTCCTTCCAGAAATAGTGGCAGAGGTGAATTGATCATAGTTATAGTGCTGGAGGTAGGAAGGAAGGTAAAAGAATATCAAGACCATTGAGAAGATGGCTAGAAAGTGGGGAATGGCAATGCCCATTCCTGCTTGTAAAGTGGTTGGTGTTGTTGTCCATGCTTATTGGATTCTGCTTTGGTAGAAGTTCCAGTTTAATGAAGAGTAAGGGAACTTATTAAGGAGCTGATTTCTGCCTTAGTTTTCCTATCTCTAAAATGATTTTTTCTTCCGGAATGATCAGAGACGAATATAATATAAAGTTTTATTTGTGACTTCATTCTAAACACGGAGATTTTTTAAATGGTGCCAGCTCATTTATGAGGCATCAGTCAGATTTTGCTGACACTATCTTAAAATGGAAAAGGCAACTCAGAGGGGCAGAGCTCGATAATCTTTAGAGTCCCTTCTATCTCCAACACTCTCTTCTACCATTTTAAGGGTGAAGAAGAGATGGAGCCCAGGGCTAAAAATTTGCTGCCTGTAATTCCAAGGGGATAACCAAGAGACGATTATGTATCAAGATGGCTATTAATTAGCTCCTCTGAGCAGGAGGAAGAGGAGTCTGAAGCTGGATAGACTTCTTTCCTGAGAGGGATTGTTAAGCCATGCCTATCACTGCTGACCAGGGGAAGCTGGAGATCATTTAGAAGAAAGAGAGTTTGGGCCCCGTAAGCATGGGAGAGGCCGCTACCGCAGTGATTTTTCTCTGGATTGACGACCTTCCTGGGGCCACATAAAAGTGGCTCGAGCGAAAATGCCCAGCTCCACATTGGCTAGCAGCTGCCTCTCCCTTTCGCAGGCTCAGTGTTGACAGAATAATTCAGGCGCAGGGTTCTATTTATACGCCAGCAATAGAATGTGCTCTTTCAATGATGTATTTTCAGTGGTGGAGATGGATTCGTGAGTCTCCTTTGTGACTAAGGACAGCCACAGACCTTGGAATAGAGATATTTCTTTCCTTTATGTGGAAACTATGGGCTCCCCTGGGATTAGATCTGTAACCTTGACCTCGTCAACACCATAAGCCTCTACTGTGTGCCCAGCACTGTGCTAGGTGATGGAGGTACAAAGACAAAAACAAAAGAAGCCCTGTTCTCAAAAAGCTTACGTTCCTTTAGGAGGAGTACAAGAGGTATGTGAATGTGAAATAATTTGCCTGGGGTGTATGAGGAGAATACCAACACCTGCGTGGAATCAGCTTAGGTGGCACAGTTTAGAGAGCTCTGGACTTTAAGTCAGGAAGACCTGAGTTTGAATCCTGCCTTTGTCAGCAAACATTTATTAAATGTCTACTAGATATTATTCAATGTGCTGAGTGCTGGGGATACAAAGAAAAGCAGAACAGTTAATAGTCATTTGGCCATGGACAAGTCTAATCTCTCTTTTCAGCCTCCGCTTCCTCATCTATAAAATGAGGATAATAGTAACACCTCCCTCTCTAGTGATAGTAGTGGTAGCTGTAGTTATAGTGGTAGTAATAATGGTATTGGTAGTAGTAACCTTAGTAGTGTTGGTAGTGGTAGTAGAAGTAGTGGTGGTGATGGTAGTCATAGTAGTAGTGACCTTAGGACTATGTAGTGGTAGTAAACTTAATGGTGGTGGTGGTAACTTTAGTACTAGGTAGTGGTAGTAGCTGCATTTGTAGTAGCAGTTGGTAATGGTAGTATAGTAGCATTAGTAGTAGTAGTAATAGTAGTGGTAGCAGAAAAAGGCCTTGTATTAGGAGGTGGCACTTGAGCGGAGACTTTAAGGAGCCCAAGGATTCCGGCAGCTAGAGGTGAGGAAGGAGAGCATTCCAGGCACAAGGGCTGGCACTGTATGAAGTCCAAAGGCAGGAGCTGGAGCAGCCCATCCAAGGACTAGCACAGAGGCTGGTATGGCTGGGACATAGTCTGTGGAGGGTAGTAATGTGAAATAAGGTAGTTGGTAAGAGAGAGTCTGAGTGACTGAGAAAACCAGGCCAGATGTTTTCCCTCCAAAAGTTAGGAGACAAGAGAAACTTGTTTAGATATCACAGTCATTTGGTAGCCATCTTACCCTCCGTCTCATTTGAATGATGCCCCTGAGCTTTTCTAGTAAAGACACTTTTTTGGTTTATGTTTCTGCTTCAGAGAATGAATGCGAGAAGAGAAACAGAGAGAGGATGGGGGTGCAATCAAGGTGCACGGTCATCGTGAAAATCTACTAGCATTCATTCACTGTTATCAGGTGGCATTTGCTGCTGGAGATCTTTTCTTGATAGCCAAAAACAGGAGAAATAACGTGGCAAAAAACAAAACACCTGGATACTAAGCCTCTCTTTCTCCTCCCTGAACCTTACCTGGGGAGGAGCTGGACCTGCCTGTATAACACATTCCACTTTCCCTACTCCTGGCCAGGTCCTTCAGAAGCCATCTGGTTCCTTTCCTGTACCTAGCCCAGCCTGGGTCATTTTATATCAGAATTGTGGTGAAGTGTAAAGAACTCTCAGCTAAGGGCAGGACATCCAGTTTCTATGCCCGACTGCCTATCAGTGGCCATATTTAAGGAAGGTCACTTCATGTCCTTGGGTGTCAGGTTTTTTTAATCTTTAAAATGAGGGGTTAGAACAAATGGGCTTCCTAGTCCTGAGCCAGTCTAAAATACTGGTTTTCTCTTTTACTTCAAAAAGAAAGAGGTACATACTCAGTTGTGTATCTTACCCCACAGGAAAGAAGGAGGAAGAAGATAAAAAAAGGGGGGATGATAGAAGGGAGGGCAGATGGGGGTGGAGGTAATCAAAAACAAAAACTTTCGAAAAGGGACAGAGTCAAGGGAGAAAATTCAATAAAGGGGGCTAGGTTAGGAAGAAGCAAAATATAGTTAGTCTTTCACAACATGAGTATTGTGGAAGGGTTATACATAATGATATGCATGTGGCCCATGCTGAATTGCTAGACTTCTTAGGGAGGGTGAGTGGGAAGGGAAGAGGGGAGAGAATTTGGAACTCAAAGTTTTACAAAATAGATGTTCAAAAACAAAATTTTGCAGGCAACAAGAAAATAAGATACACAGGCGATGGGGCATAGAAATTTATCTTGCCCTACAAGAAAGGAAGGGAAAAATAAAATTTATTAAAAAAGAAAAGAAAGAGGAAAAAAAATGAAAAACTCCTTTCTGTATCATTCTCCCACCTACCCAATTGATACTTAGGAAATTCTTCCTGGTATATGATTTTAGTCTTTCCATGTTCTGTTTTAGACATTGAAAAAGCACTAGAAAAGTGTTGGGTAAAATATGCATGGCATAGGAAGGGTGCTAAGAGGGGAGAATAGGGTGGCAGAGAGGAGAAAAAGACTTGTTGGAAACAATGCTGGTAGGTAATGAGTCCCCGAGGTGGAATTTGAAACCAGACCCCTTCCTGATACCAGATCTAGCACTCTGTTCACTAGACCTGCCCCCATCATGAAAAAAAAAAGACTCAATATTTTAAAAGATGGACCTGGACCACTGAAGGTGGATTAGGCTCGTTGTTGTTTGGTGGGAGTCAGGCTTGATATTCCCATGTGGATTCCCTTTTTCTGAGACACCGAGATGATCCTAGTCTGGCTTATTTGCCTCTGAATCAGAAAGGGAGCTCTTTATCTTGTTTACCTGGGGGCAAGTCCAGTGTGAGTATTTGTGGACTTTTGGGAGCCTGAGGTGTTTGTCTATGTAGCTGAGAATAGGTCTCCATCTTTTACCTTTAAACTTAATATCAACATGGTGAGTATTGGGGAGGGTATGGCTAGGGGAGGAGAATCCCAGAAGTTTGCGTTTAAGGATGCTGATAAAATGTAAGCTTGAGGACAAGAATTATTTCAGTTTGTTCTTTGTATTCAACCCTAGTGCCGGGCATAGTAGGTATATTACAAATGCTTGTTGATTGGTTGAGCTCGGCTCTAGCCCACTGGAGTTATCTTGAAACGGGTAGGAAAAAAGCCTTGTTTCTCTTTTGTCTCTCCCTCCTTCCAACAACTGCCATGCAGTTTCCTTGTTCAGACTTTACTTTTTCTGTTGCATCTTTCCCAATTTTCTCAATAATGCAGGTCCATCACCTCTGAGTTCTTTCTGATGCTTAGCCATTCCTCAACCCTACCCTATATTGAGTTTCAGCCATCTCTTTCTCATCTCTTTCCTTCTTCCCCCTTTCACTGTAAGAAGCCTGGTTCAGGTCCCCATCACTCCTTGCCTGGACTATTACACCAGCCTCTCAGCCTCTTTCCCTTTCCAGTCCATCTTCCATGTATGTCTGACTATGTCAGTCTCCTCTTGTTAGGTGGCTGTCTCTGACCTTTCAGACAAAATACCAGCTCCTCAGGGTGGTGTTTAAACCTCTGCTGTAATCTGGCTTCCACCTGCCTTTCCAGATTTATATTACTCTCCTTCATTTATTGTGATCCAGCCTAACTGGCCAACTCCCTGTTCTCCAAAGTCAATGTGCCATCTTTTGACTTCCTGCCTTGGGCTGCACTGTACTTCTTCCTCACCTCCTTAAAATCTCTAGCTTTCCAAGGGGCAGGAGACACACACACACACACACACACACACACACACACATACATGTACATGTGACACCCTTTACATGGACAAACTCCTCCTTCCCCTACCACTTGTTAGTAAATTATATTTACTTGTCTGTGTCCATGATGTGTCTGCCTAATAAAATGTCGGCTTCTTAAAGGCAGGGATAGTTTTATCTTTGTCTTTTCATCTTCTAGTATTTAGCCCAGTGACATGGACAGAGTAAGCACTTTATACATCCTTTGACTTGAATGGAATTTTACAGCGTTCTGCTGCAGATGTCTGTGCAGTGGGTTTTTGCCAGTTACCAAGTGACCATTCCCTATTTTAGGCCACACTTAGCCGGTACCAGAGAGAAGCCGAGATGAGCAATTCTGCCCTTCAGAGAGCGGAGAGCAACTTGGAGCAGAGAGATGTGGAAATTCTCGAGCTTCAGAGGTGCATGTTGGGGATGGAGAAGGTGACTATTGAGTTCTTTTGGATTTCAGGTCCTCAGGGCTAAGAGGCATCTTAAGATAGGACCCTAGTCTACCTCCCTGCCTTAGGGCACTTCTGCTGTCCTACACATTCAGAGAGAGCTACCTTCTTTTTAAAGGGCTCCAGAAATAGACATTCTCCTGCCTCTCTGGGTAAATGTTTCCTTGTTTCTTTCCATGTCTCCCCTTAGCCTCCCCTATTGCTAAAGAAGCCTCTTTATTTCCAGCTTGTACAACATCTCCCTTACAGGCTTGGAGGCTGTTCTTAAATTGGCTTTTGGTGCTGGGGCAATGGCAACCAAAGTTGGCAGATGAATCTGTCCTGTATTCATCAGGGCTGGGCTTTCCTGGAGGGCAGAAGGGTGAGGCTGAGAGGCTTCTGAGCCCAGTTACTAGAGGAGGGTGGGAGGGAAGGGTTCTTGATTTCGGCAGAAGGCATTCCATGAAACTAGCTTGGCCTGCTTGCTACTGTTTAGCAGTTGGCCTTAGTCCCTACCATAGGATTCTCCCTGGACCAACTAGGGAGGCAGAGGTCTTCCCCTCATCCCAGCTTTGCTTTCCTCTGGCCCTGCCTAGGAACAACAGAACTTACTGGAGAAGGTCAGGGAAGGGAAGACGGCCCTGGAAGAGCTTCGGACCCGGAGTGCTGACTGCCTTGCAGAACAGGAAAAGTAAGGGCGCCTGCTTGCTCACTGTGCAGTTGGGGCAGGGGTGTTGCACTCCTGTGGCTCTCACAATGGCCAGATTTGGGGTGGGAGCTGCTGCTGCTGATGTCACACCTTCCTGGTCTGACTCACCCACATGCTTCTTCAGGGTGTGGCTTATTCCTAGGGAGAGGACACTGCACTTGGGAGCCCGGACCATCTTTGGGGAGGTGGTTGGCTTGGGAGTCACCACCTCGCAAGAAAGCTTTGGTCATTCGAGCCACTGTTGAGTTATTGATTAACTGCCTGAGAGTTTAGTTAGGACGTGGGCCGAGCTGTCATAAACATAGCACAAAATAATGTCTGATTCATGCATTAAAAAAGGTGCAGAGTAATGTATCCATCAACAGAACAGATATTAAATACCTAGCATGTGCAACGAACCCTGCCATGTCCTGGAAGAGATACAAAATTTGGATATGATAGAGACCCCTCCCTCAAAGGGTTTATAAGATGAATGAGGTCCAAGGGGGGCAAGGTCATCACTGACTGGGGGAGAATCAAAGAAGGCTTCCTGGAGGAAGTGACATTTGAAATTGGTTTTAGAGGATAAAAGCATATGATTTTAGCAAGAAAGGGATGGAGGGCAGGTAAAGTACAGGTCACATATGGGATACAAGTAGTTATCTAGTTGAGGGAGTATCCTGAGAAAAATGTGGAAAGGCAGTTGTTTTTGTTAAGTCATTTTTTTAGTTATGTCCGACTCTCCATTACCCCATTTGGGTTTTTTGGCAGAGATTCTGGAATTGCCATTTCCTTCAGCTCATTTTCCAGATGAGGAAAATGAGGCAAACAGGGTTAAGTGATTTGCCCAGGGTCACACAGCTAGTAGGAGTCTGAGGCCAGATTTGAACTCAGGGAGATGTCTTTTGACTCCAGGCCAACTAACTACCCCACAAAAGAACACTACTGAACAACAACAAAGGCAGTTGTGCAGTGCCTTAAATTCCAGGCATCAGAGTTTGAACTTTAATTTGGTGAATCCATTGAAGGATTTTGATTAATGAAGTGGTGTGGCCAGATCTTCAAAAATGGAAAAGATGTTTGGCCGCAGACTAAAGGACAATGTGGAGGGCGAATGTGAGTGGAAACAGAAAGACTTGTTTATGGAACTCCCAGTCACTGGAAGGGTTCCAAGGGAGATTAGACGGGTGACCTGAGGCAGTGCCATATAGAGGGAAAGGGGAGCCTTTATTTGAAATCCTGGCTCTGAAGCTTAATAGTATGTGGTCTTGGGCAAATCACTTGATCGCTGGGAATACAAAGACCAAAACTTCCCTGAAGAGTTTACATCAGCTGGAGGTGGGAGTAAGTGTGGGGCCGGGTTGGTGTGGTGGATTTAATATACTCATGGCTAAATGCTACAAAGTCATTTCAGAAAGGAGAGGGAACTGACAAGTCGGGATTAGGAAAGGCCTCATAGGAAGCAGAAACCAAATAGAGCCTTGAAAGAAGCGAGAAAAGGGATATTTATCCAGCAGAGAGGCAAAAGAAGGGATTTCAACAATGATTGGGAAGGTAAATTTAAATTACCTCTAATTAATAAATAATAATAAATAAACTACCTTCTACTTTCCTTATGATCTGGGGGACAGAGAAAGCCTATACCATTGAAACCTCAAACAGAGTAATACCAAATTAGGCCACTCTGAGCCCTAGACCACTGAGGAATTTCTGGCCTCTGTGCTATAGGCCATAAACAGGAACAGAAATAAACTCTCAGCTGATGAATCTGATGAATCACAGATCCAGTTTAATGTTGTCATGTTGGGTATAGTCTAAACTATAAATTTTTTTTGGCCTGTACAATATAATTCCATCACAGTCTTTGAGGATAGAGCTCTCTTGAGGCCTTTATCCTGGTCCTCATGGCTCTAGACCTTAAATTTAGGTCAAGCATGGACAATCTAAACATTTTATTTTTAGGCCTTTTCTTTTTGTCATCTGCCTCCCTGACCTAGTCTGTTTCCAGAGTAGGTCAGAAACTCAAAAAGCAACTAAGTTATTTGGGGTTATTCCCTTTACTTTTCTTCCTATACTGGAGGCTTGAATGAATAGAAACATAAGAGGAAGAAACGAAAGGGCTCATGTAAATCTTTATGTGGTAATTTAGTTATTAGGGATTTTAGCAGAAAGAAGGGAGAGAGAAAAGGAAGGAAGAAAGAGGAGGGGAAGAAAGAAAAAAGTAAGGGAAAGAGAAGGGAGGAAAGAGGGGAGAGGCAAAGAGGGAGAGAAAGAAAAGAGGAAGGAATTTCTTTTCATTACATTGTAGTTACTGTCCATAATGTCTTGCTGGCTCTGCATGCCTTGCTCTGCACCAGTTTATATAGATCTTTCTACGCCTTGTCTCCATTCATTACATTCATCATTTCTTACAACACAATAATATGTCATTACACGATTTGTACCACGATTTGTGTAGCCATTCCCCAACTGATAGATATCTACTTTGTTTCCAGTTCTTTGTTATCAAAAAAAATTGTCACTATAACTATTTTGGTATTTATGGAGACTTTTTTCTTATGCCCTCCTTGGGATATAAGCCCAGTGATGGAATCTCCAACTCAAAAAATATGTACGTTTTAATCATTTTATTTACATAATTTCAAATTGTTTTCCAAAATGTTTGACCAATTTGCAGCTCCACCAGCAGTACGCTGGAAAGTCTATCTTTCCACAACACCTCCAACGTTGATTATTGCCATCTGTTGTTATCTTTGCCGATTTTTAGGATGTAAAGTGAAACCTCAGAGTTGTTTTGATTTGCATTTCTCTTACTAATGAATTGGATCATTCTCCCTTGTGGTTGCAATTTCTTCTCTTGAGAACAGTTTGTTCATGCCCTTTGCCCATTTATCTACTGGGAATGGCATTTGGGGTGTGTATGTGTGTATATGTGTGTGTTTGTGTGTGTTTGTGTTTATTGTGTGTGTGTGTGTGTGTGTGTGTGTATATATATATGTATCGGATGGTAAATATCAGAGAAATTTCATACAAAGCTTTTTTCCCTGCTCAACCTCTCTTCTTATCCTGAGTGTATTAATTTTGTCTGTGCAGAAGTTTGTTGGTTTTATGTAGTTAAAGTTATCTGTTTTATCTTTTGTAATTGCCTCTGGCCCTGGTTTGGTTAAGAATACATCTCCTTCCTGTAACTGTGAGAGGTATTTTAATTGTCCTTTCTTCCTCACTGTTTTCTTTTTCCAAATTATCCTTGACTCAGCTACCAAAGTGATTTTCCTAAAGCATCAGTCTGCCCATGTCTGTCTGTCTGTCTCTCTCTCTCACTCAAACACACACACACACACGCGCGCGCGTGACCCTATCAATAAGTTCCAGTGGCTTCCTACTATCTCCAAGATCAAATATAAATCCGCTCTGTGGCATTTCAAGCTCTTTATAAGCTAGCCCAGGGGTGGGAAGCCTGTGGCCTTGAGGCCACAAGTGGCCCTCTAGGTCCTCAAGTGTGACCTTTTGAATTAATCCAAATTTAACCATCTAGAAGGCCTTATGTGGCCTTGAGGCCGAAGGTTCCCTACCCCTGAAGGCCTTTTCTACCTTTCAAATCTTATGCTTTACTTGTAATCCAACTACAGTGGCCCACTTACTAGTCCTCACTAGAGCTAGTGCTCTATCCACCCCACCATTTAGCTGCCTGCATGCATCAAACCATATATATTATAGACTACATGGCTTATATAAAACCTTATCTATAACATACATGTGGAATAGGCACGCACCCAGCGGGTTCATCGTACTTCACTCCCTCCTCCGCCATCTTCTTCTCTGTATTACTTCTCCCTTGTTCTCTAGTTCAGGAACCATAATCAAATCAACTCTGCCTTCTAGCAGGGATGTGTCACCCTACTTCCCTAGGGAGCTACTTATCATTCTAGTAACTTTTCTGGGCCGATGTGCCCCCTACCTGGCCATCGCTCCTCAAAGTGTAGTCTACTCTTTGAGAATGTAAGCTCCTTAGGGGCAGGAATTATCTTTTCTTTGTCATGTGTAACCCAGGGCTTAGCATGTAAGTGCTTATTAAATGACTTTTTAATTATATTAATATGTGATTAAACAATTTTAGCAACTTGCCATACAAAATGCAGATTTTTCCAAATAAAAGGAATTTGAGAAAGAGAAGAATAGAGAATTAAGGTGGAAAAAGAAGAAGTTTTGGAGCTTAAACCTGAGGCTTAACTTGTCTTTGGGACAGAATCTTAAAATTCTTGGTATCCCTCACTGTTACTTCCCAAAGATGTTTGGGGTACAGCTACAACATAGTGGAATCTTCCATCAAGCTCTCTAGTTTGGTTTCTTGATAGGACTGGACTTCCCCACCTTGTAAAAAAAAAATGGAGTCACCAGCATTTGTGCTTCTTGAGGCATAGGAAAATAGCAGCAGCAGGCTGGAGTCTCATGGAACATTCTTCTCAATTTGGGGGATTTTTGGTTCTGTCTCCTTTGAAGATATCACGTGATACAGTAGAATAACTCCTGGCCTGGAAGTTAGAAGTCTTAGGTCAGTCTTGACTGAGTCATTCATTAGCTTTGTGACCTTTACTCTTTAGTAAGTCACTTCTGATTAGACCTCACTTAACTCATCCAAAAATGAGGAAGAGGAGGGAGCTAGATCCTCTGAGAAGGAAACAGTTGCTGGTCTTTCAAGCAATAATATAATAGAACCACAGCAGCTATTGCATGACAGATCCTCCGGGAAGGATCAGAGAAAGAAGTGGTACTGAGGTAATTGTTGGTTGACTTGATAACAACCAATGATAGACCTGTTTTGTTCTCAGGGTATGTATCTTATGTATCCAAGATATAACAGAGAGTCTTCTAAGACTTAAGAAAATGAGTGATTTAAAAGATATCAATAAAAATTCTTTTTAAAAATTCCTTTTAGCCAATTAAAAAATAAGAAAAAATGGCTTCCACCAGTTCTTGTGATTTATTTGGACACACATGACCCTGCCAGAAGGAACCTAAAAAATAGTGTCAAGATTATGAAGTGTCCTGGTCAAGAAACTGAAGACCACTGGGATCCGAATTGTGTTTTTCTTCACTTCTGCTTCTTTAAGGCAGGGGATGCAGAAGACTATTCTTAATTTAGGATTTCGAATGGCTGATTTAGAAGGTGGTGTCTGAGAATAGGATTTGGCTTTTTTGGAGTACAGCTCCAAAGTATAGCAATGGCAGATGCCTAGGCAGGGATGGATGGAGTATACCTCGTAAAGCTAGATAAGAATGTGTATGTTTGCTACCTCACAGATTTAATCAAAAAGGCTTTAAAATGAGTATGGGCAGTGAGGAAACTGCCTGTGTGTCTACCAAGTTTGATTCACTAGAAAGTACATAGCTGCAGGGAATGAAGAACGGTAGTTAAGACATCCAGAAGTTTATAGGAGAAAATGTCCCTTAAAGGAGCTATGAGCTCATATGTCTATACAGAAAAGATCAGTGTTTAAGGCACCCAGAGGAGGTAGGTATGCCTTCTGTAAGGAGGCATATTTGACCTCAGAGGTATCTTGAGATTTGATGGGTTGAAACTCATAACTGGAATATGGCTTTGAATGAGTATACCTTACACAAAAGAAACAGGGAGAGGAAAAATGAATGGGAGTGATGAAGAGGGTTAATAAAAGTAGCTAATGTTTATGTAGCGCTTTAAGAGCTGCTTTACATATATTAACTCATTTAATCTTTAAAACAACCCTGTGAGGTAGGTACAATTATTATCCCCATTTTACAGATGAGGAAATGAGGCTGAGAATTTAAGCGATTTGCCAAGATGCGTCTAGTAAGAGGCTTAGTAATTCTAGTAAGAATTTGAACTCCAGTCTTTCAACATCAAGTTGAGTTCTTTATCCACTTTGCCATTCAGCTTCCTTTGGGAAGTTGTATATGTTAAGATATATATTCATGTGAGGAAATCCAGAAACTGTGGATGGGGAAAGTGGCCAGGAAAGGATAGTGAAGAGCATTTGGATAAAAATCAGTAAAAGAAAGAACAAGATTGTCAATAAATAATCATAAACATTTATTAAGCATCTACTATGTGCCAGACACTGTGTTAAATACTGGGGATACCAAAAAAAAAAAGGGCAAAAAACAGTCCCTGCCCTCAAGGAGTGTACAGGCTAATGGGGGATTCCACATGCAAACAAATACAAAGTGAGCTATATGCAGGATGACAGGAAATAATAGAGGGAAGGCACTAGAATTAAGTGAGATTGAGAAAGCCATCCTGTAAAAGATGGGATTTTAGTTGGGAGTTAAAGTAAGCCGGGGAGGTCAGTAGCTGGAGTAGAAGAGGGAAAGCATTCCAGATATAGGGGACAGCCAGAGAAAATGCCCAAACTGTGTCGTCTTCATGGAGTAGCCAGGAGGCCAGTGTCACTGGATTGAAGAATAGTCCTCAAGGAGTAAAGTGTAGGAGGTGGCAGGTTATGAATGGATTTGATTGTCAAATCGCAGTTTGTATTTGATCCTGGAGGTCATAGGAAGCCACTAGAGTTTATTGAGTAGGATGCTAACATGACCAGACCTGTGCTTTGGGAAAATCGCTTTGGTGGCTGAATGGAGGATGGATTATGGATTGGAGTGGGAAGAGACTTGAGATAGGCAGACTCCCCTGCAGGCTATTGTAATCGTCCAAGAGTGAGGTGATGAGGACTTGGAGTAGTGTCAGAGAAGAGAAGGGGGCATATCCAAGAGATGTTATGGAGGTGAAATCAACAGGTCTTGGCAACAAATTGGACATGGAGGGTGAGAGAGAGTGAAGAATCCAGGGTGACTCATAGGTTGTAAGCCTGAGGGACCAGATGATGGTGTTGCCCTCTACAGTAATACAAAGATAGGGGTGGAGGAGGTTTAGGGAGAAAGATAATGAGTTCTGTTTTGGACATGTTTGATTTAAGATGTCTACTGGATATCCAGTTTGAGATGTCTGAAAGGCTGTTGAGAGTTTGGGACAAGCTAGGTAGATTTGAAATCCATTAGCATAGACACGATTATTAAATCCATGTGTGCTGATGAGATCACCAAGTGAAGTTGTATAGAGGGAGAAGGGAAGAGGACCCAGGACAAAGCCCTGAGGGATACCTATAGTAAGAGAGCATGATCTGGAAGGAGATGTAGCAAAGGAGACTGAGGAATGGTCAAAAAGGGAATAGGAGAACCAGGAGCTTGGTGTTCAGAAAACCTAGAGACAAGAGAATAGCAAGGAGAGGGGAGAGGGTGATCAACAGTGTCAAAAACTGCAGAGAGGTCAAAGAGAATGAGGATAGAGAAAAGACCATTGGAATTGATAACTAAAAGATCTTTGGTAACTTTGGAGAAGGTAGGTTCAGTGGAAAGGTTAGATGCCAGATTATAAGGGTTTAAAGAAGAGAAAGTAGAGGCATCTATTATAGATGGCCTTTTCAAGGAGTAAAGCTGCAAAGAGTGGAAGAGACATAGGTCAGCAGTGGTGGTGGAAGGGTCTGGTGAGGATTTTTTCAGGATGAAGCAGACATGGGCATATTTGTAAGCAGAAAGGGAGGCGAGAAGGAGCCAGAAGAGAGGGAAGGATGGAAAGTAAATGATAGAATTTGTTGAGAGAGATAAGATGGAATAGGATCGCTTGAACAAGTAGAGGGAGGGGTTAGCCTTGGTAAGGAGTAAGGCCACCTCATCATGTGAAGTGAGTGAAGGGGGAGAGAGTGGGAGAAGGCACCAGAGTGATAGGAGATGAGGAGGAAGAAGCTCATGGCAAATGGCTTCGATTTTTTTCTGTAAAATATGATGCAAGATTCTCATTTGAGAGTTGGGGAGGGGAACCCATGGGAGGTTTGAGGTTTAAGAAGGGATGAGAAGGTTTGGAAGAGTCTCTGTGGAGAACAGGATAGTTGGCAAAGGAAGTTATAGAAGGCTTGCCCAGCAGTAGTCAAGGCCCAGTTGAGGTTACAGAACATAAGTTTGTAGTGAGCCCAGTCAAAACAGTTGAGTGATTTTTCTCTACTTTCATTCAGCAGCATGTATGTAGGAGCAGTGAGTGGTGGAGTAATCCAAAGCTGAGGCTTAGCTGGGTATAATTGGTGTAACTTTGTCACCAGAATCTACTACAGGTCACTTGGACAGAAAGGAGAACTAGATAGGGAGCTTACGTTTGGCATTTGGCATGATATAGAAGTGATGAAAGATTTTAGTTATTCAGACATCTGCCAGAGTGTAACTGATAACTAATGTAATGATAACTTCATTTGTCTTAAAGATAATTTCATCCTTTGAAAGGTATAGGAACCAACAAGGAAAAATTCTGGGTTGGATTAGATTCTTGCTAACTTAGAGGAACTTTTTGCTGGAGTAGAAATGGAAAATGGGTGGGGGGAAGTGACCACTTGTGATAGGGAAATAAAAGAAAAGCTAGGCACAGTCTCATATACACCTGAGATTTGAGGGAAAGTAGATTTCAAAGGTTACAGAGAAGGAATTCTTAACCTAGGGTCTGTGAATTAAAAAAAATTGATAACTATATTTCAATATAACTTGTTTCCTTTGTAATCCTCTATATTCTGTTTTGTGGATTTAAAAACATTTTCCTTGGAAGAAGTCCATAGGCTTCACCAGACTGCCAATAAGTCTGTGATGCAAAAAAAAAAAATAAGATTAAGAACCCCGACTTCACAGGAAAGATAGGTATCCCTTGGACTAATATTCTATAGAAGTCAGGCCAGAAAGCATGGGAGGTGCTCAAGAATGATGTTCTAAAGACACAGAGGAGGAAAAAGTAGAGTTGTCTGAAGAAACCAATGTGATTGTATAGGAAAATACCCAGCCAACTTACATTTATAAAATAGAAAGCAAAAACAAGTGATAGGAATGGATGTAATGGCTCTATAAAAATGGCCCCATAAAAAACAGTATCAGGAATGCTGAATCTCAGACAACTAAAGCTCAATTAGGGTATGAACTTCTTGAATGTGGACTATCTTGCTCTTCCTGTTTGCCTAGCATTTGGCACATTGATAGGCACATAGTATGCATTTAGTAAATAATTTTTCATTCATTTATTCAATGTGATGAAGTTGGCAAGGAAAGCTAAAGACAATAAAAAGGGGTGGGTTTTTGAGGGGTTTTTTTTAAGCACTGTTGGGGGAAAGAATCAGAAAGAGAGAAAGAGAACTAATGCTTGGGGAAGAGGGGACAATAATACCTGAGCAAAAATAGAAGATAAAGCTGGCACAGCCTTTATGTTTGCATTTTCCACAAAAAAAATGATAACACAAATAATTGATAGGCAGTTGATGCCCAAGATAAGTAAGAAAGTACTTTGTTATCCAGGTGACCTTGATTAATTCAAGTCATCTGGCCCAAATGAACCATCCTTAGGTACTCAACGGTGGGTATGATTATTGAGCCACTGTCAGTGATATTTGAAAGACTGGAATTACTGTTAGACTTCAGAAGTAAAGGACAGAAAAAGGCATGATTAGGCAGAAGTTTATCTGAAAAATATCTGGGGGTGTTAGTGAACTGCAAGCTCCATATAAATTAATGCCGGGGGGAGGGGACGCCAATGAGATCTTGGCGTGCATTGAGAGGCAGAGTTTCCAGAAATAGGCTGCTATTTAGAGATGATGCTAGTGTTTCCTCTGTTCTGCTGCATCAGACTACATCAGGAATACTCTGTTCAGTTCTGGACTCCATAGTTTAAGAAGGGCATTGAGAAGCTGGAAGGGTGTCTGGTGGAAGACAGCCAGGATGGTGAAGGGCCTCAAGTCCCTATCATGTGAGCATAGGTTGAAGGAAGTGGCATCCCTGAGATGTGAACCCAGGTCCTCTGATCAAGTGCTCTTGCTACTCTATGGATTCTCTTGGCCCTCAAGACAGAACCAGGAGCAACAGGTGGTATTTACAAAGAGGCAAATTTAGGTTCGATACCAGCAAAGACTTCCCAGTGTTTCCAGAGGTCAAATGGTCTGCTTGGGAGGAGGAGGTGGTGGATTCTCCATGCTTGGAAGGAAATCTTCTAGTAGAATCTAGATGGCTCCTTGGCAGTAGATGTAACAGGAATTCTTTTAGCATATGGGTGGCTTCTGAGATTTCTTCCAGTATAAAACTCTGGGATCACTGCTTTGTGTTTCTCCCCAGTTCAATACATGCACCGTAAAGCTGCCAAAATAACCTTCCTGAAGCAAAGGTCTGAGCATTTCTCTCCTGTTCTAGAGTCTTAATTGACTTCTGTTGTCTCTAGTGTAAAATATTAGCCCTTTGGGTTTGATATATAATCAATAACCAGTCAACATTTATTAAACATGTGCTCTGTGCTTAAGTGCTGAGAATGCAAATAAGAAAAAGAGATCTCTTTCCCTGGAGGAGCTTACAATCTAATGGAGGATGACAGTACACAAAAGGAAGCTAAAAAGGGGGTGCTACCAGAGGGTGCCCATCAGGAGAGCAAGACATGGGAACAGAATGTATGTAAAGTCAAAACCAAACAGAGCAGCTGATGGAAAAATGTAATGACGTAAGCCAAAGCCTTTTTTCCGGATTTCTATTTCCTTGATTACGTAAGGGTGGTAGAATATAAACTCCTTAAGGGCAGAGATTGTATTTTCTTTTGTCTTGGTATCCCCAGTGCCTTGGCACATAGTAGGCACAATAAATGCTCACTGAATTGGAATTCCAGTTCCAGAAGGTTATGATTCTGTGGCATCCCACCCCAAGCTGTCAAAGATGATAGTAAAAAAAGGATATTAAATAGAATCTCCCCTCAGAGCAAAGGGAAACAGAATTTAACAGCCCTGGAAATCCTTCCTTCTCTCTTCTGTTGGTCTTGTAATTGGACAGAGAGAGCTTTTTTTTTCCTCTCTGAATCAATCCTCTGGTCCTTTCTATCTCCAGGGCTGCTCAGCTGGAGAAGGAAGTGGCTGGCCTTCGAGAGAAGATCCATCACCTGGACGACATGCTGAAGAGTCAGCAGCGGAAAGTCAGGCAGATGATAGAGCAGGTAAGAATAGACCTCACCATCCTCAGGTTTTCTCTCTTCTAAAAATCCCCAGCCCTCACTGACCTATGGAATTATTTTTGCCCATCCAGTCTGGGCGGGGGGAACTCCCTTTGACCCACTAGGAGATCTTGCCTGATATCCTGAGCTTTCTGGTCAGGTGCTTGTAGCATCTTGGGTCATCTAGGATTATCCAGAATCTTTTACTCTCCTGATTTGGTTTTTTTCCCCCTCTTTGCCTTTTGATCATGGGGAGGGTGGGGAGGGAAAAGAAAATTCTCCAAAACTGTCTCCTCCTTTCTCTGTGTGCTATTTTGAGAAAACTGTTGTCGATGGAAAGAAAGGAGTAAATTCTCATTGCTTTGTCTTTGTGGGTGACCTAGAGCAAATTTTAAATCCTAAGCTGAATGCCACCCGAACACACACTCACACTGGTATCTTTCAGAATTGTCTTCCCATCTCCACACTGACAGTGTGTGCTCAGGGAATGCCGACTCTTCTTTCTATGAACTTGAGCAAAACATAATTAGGAAGGTACATCTGCTGCACTATGGAGTGTGTGAGTTCCAAGACCAAGTAGAACACATTGTTTTGAATTAGTTGTTCTTCTGCTCCACCTCAGATTGTTATATCGATTTAAATGCCTTTTGTATCAAAGAGCAAGCTCATGAAGAGGTGAAAATTTACCTTTTCTAGCAGCCAGAGGTGAAAGTCATTTGGCCTGTGTTTATTTTTTCAAGTAGTCCATTGTTTGCCCTCACAGCTTCAGAATTCTAAAACCGTGATTCAATCAAAGGACACAACCATCCAGGAGCTCAAAGAGAAGGTTGCCTACTTGGAGGCTGAGGTATGACTCATGGGAGTCACTTTGGAGGGGAATCTGGACTCTTTGGGCCTGAGATGATTGGGAGGCTAATAGCAGGGAAGGCTTCAGAAAATGAGGCTTTGGGCCAATTTAGTTAGTCCTCAGGTTTTCATTGTTTGGGATGATCGCCTTGGCCTGTCAAGTGTAAGTTGTGTTTACTGAATACTTTCTAACTTTGCTGCAGGGCCTTTACAGTCTTTTGAGTAACTAATAATTATTCAGTAACTACTGTCTGCAGAAGACTTGAGTGGGTGGTACATAGAAACAAAATAGAAATGGAAGAAGCGGCCTTCTACCCTCTGGCTGCTTACAGCCTAGTTTGGGAGACTTGGACATGTATACCTGTGTGCACGTGATATGTACACAGGCTTAAAAGACTATCTAGACAAGTTCATCCAACAGGGACTGGAGCATAGAAGTAGTAAAGTGATGATCATTGTTGGATGGGAAGATAACCTGAAGAAGAAGAGGTAGATAAGGAGTGGTGAATATGGAGCAAAAAGGCATTTCATTTGAGGAGTAACAACATCTCCAAAGGAGAAGTGGGGAGATGGCAAGAGTGGATTAATCAGTGGGTGGGAGACTGCAACAAGAGGGATATGCTCTCACTTTGGAATGTATGTTACAGAATTTAGAGATGCATGACCGAATGGAGCACCTGATAGAAAAGCAGATCAGTCCTGGCAATTTCAGTACCCAAACCCGAACCAAGGGTGACAGCCTGGGAAGGTGAGTGTGTATACCTATGTATATGGGGTCTGTGTCAGAAAAAAGAAAAGAAGGAAGAAAGAACAATCTTTCTTGGCTGTGGAGGACTCCTCTTTACTGAGGTCCATATCTCACTTGGTATTGAAGGGATGACTTATAGAACAAGTCTATTCCTTTAGACCAGGTGGGGTTCTTAACCTGGGTCCTATGAACTTTGTTTAAAAAAAATTAATAAATCTACTTAGTTTCCTTTGTGATCTTATGTATTTCATGAATTCAAAAACATTATGTTATTGGCTTCATTTGTCTTAGTCCGTTGGCTTTCCCAGATTGCCCAAAGGGTCCTTGACACAACAAAGGTTAAGAACCCCTACTTGAAGCCCTATTTGGATCTGATTCCCCACTCTGATCTTTCCTTCTCTGTCAGCCTGACACCTCCCATTTTCCTTATTTCTGCTTTCTATTTCTAAATTGCCCTCTCATCTCCTCTTCCCTGATACCATTTATGGGCCAAGGTTGAAGATGTTTTATGGGATGATTGGAGAAGAAGAACATGTATGGATATAAAGAACAGCATCAGCTTCATAGGATTGAAAAGGGTCTTGAAGCCATTATCTCTATCTCACTGCTTCACTAAAGGGCACCAAACTCCTGAGAGGTGATTGGCAATTCGAGTTTTGAAAAATCGGGTACCTAAGAATAGAATTACTGGGAAGACTAGTTACCACTGAAAGAGTAAACCAGACAGAGAGATAGAAGCGGAGGATGGAGTGGGTGGAGGAGGGGGCATTGCGGCTGACAAGTAGGACATAAGGCATTAAGTATTCTTGTCTTGTGTCTTTTCTTTTCAGTGTTAGAATCTCCCGGCCTCCAAACCCTAAGCCCTTGCCTCTCATCCGGGTGGTGGAAACCTGAACTGCAAACTGAATATTGCTACTTGCTACCTTTATCGGCTTAAAGAGAAAACCCACCTCCCCTGTTGTATCACAGACTTTTACTTCTTGACTGCTCCTTGGCTGCCCCCAGGGCCTCGTGTTTGTATGCCTAATTCTTGAGCTCCTTTCTTCTGTATGCTGGGCAGACAGAGGAGGGAGGGGGCCTTCCTCTGGAGACCTGGAGCCCTTTGAAGGAAGTTATCACAACAGAAACCCCTCTTTGCTGAGGCCAGGACAAGGGTGGAGCCAGGGGTGACATCCATAATACCACGGTTGTTGCTGATCCTCGTTAGAGATTTTTCCTCTGAAAGTGGGTGTTGAGCTGCCCTGGAATCCGAGGTTACACAGCAGCACTGGGGTGGGGTGCCCTGGCCCGCCTCAACCCTAACACTTGGAGAAACAAACATCTGCTTGGACTGTCTATCATCCTGAGAGACTGAACCTCTTTCTTCCAGTGTTGCTCAGCTCCTAGCAGCACACCATCTCCCTGCTTCTCTGTCCCCCACAAACACTTAGTCCTCTTCCCAAGATGGTGGAATACCTACCAAGCTTGGGGGCTGTCTGGCTTCAATGAGGATGAGTCTCACCTTTGGTTAAGTCCATTTTCCTGTGGAGGAGGGTGAGACAAAAAAATCTACGGACACTGACAGCTATGCCCTAGTCCTTGCTGCTTTTGTCTTCTACTACAATTCCCAGAAACCCTTGGAGTGTTTTCATTTGTTTGTTTTTCTTTTTTTTCTCCCCCATTTAAACTCAGCCCAAGAAACACCCCAGTCTTCCTTGTCCTAGTGCCTGGAGGAAAGTTTTTCCACCAAATTGCATCAGTCCCAGAGAAGTAGCAGTGCCTTCTCCGATATTTATTTTGCTAAGTTATTGGTGTCTTTGGTTATGTCTTATGGTTGTTTTAATACCAAAGTTCTGGAACCTACATATCGAGTTGCTTGAAACTGGGAGAAGCATTTTTGTGTATCTTTCTCCTTTGTCTGTGTTTTCCTCTCCCGTTTCCCCCTGCCTCATTTGTAGACCAGGTAGGGAATTGTATGTGTGTTTATATATTCAGACTACAGGTGGGGGGAGTGGGTGGGAAAGAAAGTTTGTATTGATTGTACGGAAAATTGATGAGTAGGACCCTTTAGGAAAGGACTTGGTTCTTCCTTGAATCTCCCCGCTCTCTGAGCCCCTTCCCTCTCCCCAACCACTCAGAGTCCTTTGGGGTATACTGTCTCTGAATGATCCCATCTCCTCTTGCTCCCTGACTTATAGCCTCAGGTAATGGAGATAAAACATCAGAGGACTAGTATCGTCCTGTAGAAAAATATTAACAGAAAGCGAAACTCTCATTAAGTCACTTAGCTCTGCCTGGCTCAAAGGTAGTAGGCTTAAGTCTATCTGTGTCTATGTAGAGGAAGCCTGGGTACTAGGCCCAGCCCTGCCTAAAACCTGCTCCACCACTGTGGGCAAGTCATTCCGTGCTCTAGTTAACTCATCTGTCAAGTGAAGGGCCTGAACTAGCCTCTTTCCAAAGTCCCTCCTAGCTCTAAAATGTATTTCTGGCCTATACTCTTTATATGGTGAATTGAATAAATTATATTAATGTGCCTTCTGAGATTCTGGTCTGGTTTTTCTCTACTGGTTGAAAAAACAAAAACACCTCCTGTTAGAGAGTCCTTATGGGACAGATCTTCCTCTTTTGTGTGATTTGCCATATCTTCGACCCCAAAGGCTTTGTGGTTTCTTGGATGGAGTGCTTTTGGAGTATAGGCAGTACAGAGGCGGAGCTCAGCTTAAGCGGTCTGTGTCCTCATTTAGGAGGGACAGGGGAGTTTGGGGGTGGCTCTTAATTCAGGCATTGGACCTTGGCTAATGTGGAGGCCTTGGCAGAATCCCTGAATGTCTCCTGGCTTGGGAAAAGGAACTGGTAGGGGATGGAGGTGCTGTGATTACAGATATAGCCACCAACTAGCACCGCAGGGTATATGAGTAACTAACTGCCAAGTCCTTTGCAGAAATGAAAAGCTGTAGAAATGCTGACTACAGCTGTTACAGAGTGTGTGAGGCTATCTCTGGGCATCACTCAATTAGCACCAACTCTTTCTTTCTGGCAGGGTATGCAGATAGCTGCAGGGCTGAATGGGGACATGGCTGAATTTATACTAATCCTCTCCAGACCAGAGAAACCTGAAACCCCACCCCCAGCCTTGTCCCTCTCCTGCTACCCAGTTCAGAGGAGCCTGAGCTCCCACTGGTTTTTTTCCCTTCTCTCATTTTTTCAATATGTTCACACCCAGGGGTGCAGAAGGCATCAGGAACCTCTCTTCTCCTTCTAGAGCTAACCCACTGAGTATCTCCTCTCTTTGGCAGATCTGCCTGGGCTGGGTATCTCTTGTCTTTGTTCTTAGAATTATTAACAGGGCAGCATGGGGGTGGAGACTGACTAAGGTGCCAGGAAGACTTCCCATTAGAAGGAGAGGAAAGGTGTCGGGGTAAGAATATCCTGCTATATAAAGGAAAGGCTTCTTTTTGAAACCTGATCTTTTGATTTGACAAGGATTTATTAAGGGTCTACTATGTGCTTAACAAAAATAAGAGTCTGCCCTCAAGGGGCATACTTTTCTGGGGAGTAGGATAGGGGAATGGTATTCAGAAAAGCCGTGCAAATATGAGGGG
Source organism: Phalanger gymnotis (assembly GCA_028646595.1). NCBI lineage: Eukaryota > Metazoa > Chordata > Mammalia > Diprotodontia > Phalangeridae > Phalanger > Phalanger gymnotis. Next base: position 40,531,397 of record CM053627.1, on the reverse strand, counting down.
TTGGGAGACTCTATTAGAATTCTGGTGTCAAGAAAAACATCATGCTCGAGTTAACAATTGAGTTGAACCTTGAAGGAAACTGGATTGGGGGGGGGGGTGGGGAGGGGAAGGAGGGAGTGCATTCCAGGCATAGGGTATATACAGGAGGTAGAATACCATGCTAATGGAAGAGCGACTAGGTCAGTTCGACTAAAACACAGGGTGCGTAAAGGGAAGTATGTGCGGTAAACTTTGTACCCGTAGCCAAATTGTAAAGGGATTTCTGGAAAGAACTGAAAAGAGAGAGGCATGATAAGCGACAAAATGGACCATTTCAGAGAAACTTGGGAAGGCCTATATGAACTGATGTAAAGTAAAATATGTGCAACCAAGAGAACAATTTATATAATAATATTACAGAGGAAAAATACTTCGAAAGGCTTAAGAACTCTGATCAATGCAATGACAAAAAACGCATTTCCAAAGGACTGAAAATGAAGAAAGTTACCTGCTTCCCGACAGAGGGACCTACTTAAGATGCAGACCGGAACATGTTTTTGAACATGGCCAATGTAGGAATTGCTTTGCTTGATGAAACATTGTTAGGAAAGTTTCCTTTTTCTTTTTCTTTTTTTTCAATTTGGGGGGATAAAAATATTTTAAAATTCAGGATGAGACATTTTTGGAAATGACCAAGATGCTGATTTGTTTTGCTTGACTGTGCATATTTGTTACAAGGGTTTTTGTTTCTTTTTGCTTTTTGTTTTTCTTCAAATGGGGTCGTGGGAAGAGAGAAAATAAAGGCTTGTTAATTTGTAAAAGAAAGGAGAGGTCCACCTGATACAAATTGCTCTCTTGGTGTTCAAGATAAGAGTAGATGATTAATGATTGAGGGTATTGTAGCTCAATCGACAAGCATTTATTAACCTACTATGTGCCAGGCATTGTGCTAAACATTGAGGAGACAAAGAGCAAAAGTGAAAACAGTCCTTGCTCTCAAGGAGTTTTCAGTCTATAGAGACAGACAACATGTAAATATAATAATATACAAGATATGAATGGAATAAACAATGTGTTATCCATATGCGTACGTATATGCGTGCATGCATGTTTGTTCAGTCATTTCAGTTGGGTCTGAACTCCCATTTGGGGTTTTCTTGGCAGAGATCCTAGAGTGGTTTGTCATTTCCTTCTCCATCTCATTTTCCAGATGAGGAAACTGAGACAAACAGTAATTTCACTTGCCCAGCTAGGAAGTGTCTGAGGCTAGATTTGAACTCAGAGATGAGTCTTCCTGACTCCAGGCCTGACATTCTATCCACTGTGCCATTCTAGCTGCCTTAACACAGACACACACACACACCCCAACCACACAAAAATGCACACACACATGCACATATATACAAATATATACATGTAAGTATGCATAGATGACTCCAGGCAAATCACTTACCCCTGTTCGCCTGAGTTTCTATATCTGTCAAATGATCTGGAGAACAAAATGGCAAACCATTCCAGTATCTTTGCCAAGAAAACCCAAAAATGGGGTCACGAAGAGTCAGACACTGAATAATAACATTATTGTATATAATAATAAATTACTACGTAATATATACATTGTGTAAATGTGAATATATGTCTATATGTGTGTATACATGTATATATACATATATGTGTGTGTGAATACAGAGAGAGAGAAGGTACAAAGTCTGATGTAGCAATGAAAAGATGGGACTTATGCTTTATGTAGGGGTTGAACTGGACAGTCGCCAGGCTCCCTTTCAGCTGAGTCTTAAGCCTCTGCATTTCCCCATGTAGGTGTGGTGCCCTTTCTGTGTAGACTGGAAAATTTGACATAAGGAAGGGGCACCAGGGTTGGTAGGGAGAGAAAGGCATCTGAGTCTTGGAAACTTTTCAACTTGAGGTGGAAGGAGGGAGGAAAGGAAGTAAGATGGCCAGAGCCCAGTGTTCTTCAGGCTGGGCATGGTGAGGTAAGCTGTTCTTGGCCTGAATGCTCTATTTATTTCCTGTGTTTTGTCATCTTTGAGCCAGCTCCTTTGCTGCTTTCACATCTTGCGGAGGGAAGATCAAGCCCTATTCTCTGGAGCCTTTGCCGGATCAGCCTGTTTCCTTAAGCTGGGTGTCAGAGCTGTCCAGACATGCATTCCTCATTAGCAGCCTCCTGTGAGCCTGGAGTGTTCAGCCTCAACGTGGGAAAAGAAACTGGGGAGACCTCTTTCCAGGGGCGTTCTAGTAAATGTTTAACAGCCAACCCTGAGGGCGGGGAGGAATGTACCTTGACACATTTGAAAATTTTAATCTGCATTAATAACATCTTCTCCATCAATTTCTTAAGCCCAGACATTCAACAAAACAGTAAATCAAGCCCTGATTTCTAGCCGTTTGCCAGTTTCTGAGGTGTAAATATTCACACTGAAAATTTATTTAACAATGGTATTGCTAGTTCGAAGCTAGCCCCAGCACACTTTTCTTCTTTCTTTCTATGATTTGTTCGTTTTCTTAATCCTCTGCCATGACTAAGTCAGATGTGAAAAAGTGTTAACAGAGACATGGACACACACACACACACACACACACAAATAAAACCCAAGGAAGTTAAAATTAAACAAAACTTCCTAACAAAAGAATTGACTAGCTTTTTCTTTTTAAGCCCCACTTAAATTGGACCTTTTTAGCTATACTACTGGAAGACAACCTAAGAGAAAACCCTGTCATCCCTAGAATTAGTTGGCTTAGTGTTAACTCTGGAATGGGTTCTGGAAACAAGAGCAGACAAGGAGAGAATACCTTCAGGTTGGAATTATCAGCTCTATATTTTTAATCAGCTAACAAAATATGTTGCTTTCTTTTCTTTTCTTTTCCTTCCTTCCTTCCTTCCTTCCTTCCTTCCTTCCTTCCTTCCTTCCTTCCTTCCTTCCTTCCTTCCTTCCTTCCTTCCTTCCTTCCTTCTTTCCTTCCTTCCTTCCTTCCTTCCTTCTTTCTCTCTTTCCTTCCTTCTTTCCTTCCTTCCTTCCCTCCCTCTAGTAATTCCCAGGGTTCCCTCAGTCCTCAGAGCTAAGTATTTGTGAGTATGGGACTGAGCTTGGCAAAACTCTGACCCAATAGCAGATGTTCGACTTGGGCTCTTGGCTTCTTGTTTTGTGTTCAGATCGAGGACTTCGGCATTCACGAGTAAAGTGGTTTCCTCCCTTCCCCGACTCAGTTCCTTGCAATTTCTTTTTCTTGTTCTTTTTCTTGATTACCTTTTCATGCTTCTCTTGATTCTTGTGTTTAAAAGTCAAATTTTCTATTCAGCTCTGGTCTTTTCACTGAGAAAGCTTGAAAGTCCTCTATTTTATTGAAAATCCATATTTTGCCTTGGAGAATGATACTCAGTTTTGCTGGGTAGGTGATTCTTGGTTTTAATCCTAGCTCCATTGACCTCCAGAATATCAAATTCCAAGCCCTTCGGTCTCTTAGTGTAGAAGCTGCTAGATCTTGGGTTATTCTGATTGTGTTTCCACAATACTCAAATTGTTTCTTTCTGGCTGCTTGCAGTATTTTCTCCTTCACCTGGAAACTCTGGAACTTGGCGACAATATTCCTAGGAGATTTCTTTTTGGGATCTATTTGAGGAGGTGAT
>CM053627.1:40465786-40527275 GCA_028646595.1 Phalanger gymnotis | reverse complement strand
AGCTCTTCCATGGCCTGAGACCAGTTCATGTTTTTCTTGGAGGCTTTTGTTGTAGGCTCTTTGACTTTGTTGACTTCTTCTGTCAGTGTTTTGGTCTTCTTTGTCACCAAAGAAAGATTCCAGTGTCTGAGACTGAATCTGGGTGCGTTTTCGCTGCCTGGCCATGTTCCCAGACAACTTACTTGACCCTTGAGTTTTTCAGCAGGGTATGACTGCTTGTAGAGTAGAGAGTTCTATGTTCCATGTTTGGGGGGTTGCGCCAGCTCTGCTGCACCAGCACTCCTCCTTCCCCAAGAACCCCCAACCTGGACTGGGCTTAGATCTTCAGCAGGCTCTTCACTCCTGCTCTAATCTGCCACTTAATTCCTCCCACCAGGTGGGCCTGGGACCAGAAGCAACTGCAGCTGTAGTTCTGTAGCTGCCCCACCTCTGCTGCCCCCCAGGGGCGGTGGCCAAACTGCAAACTCCCTGTCCTCAGCAGCTTTTCCCACTAACCTTCTCTGTTGTCTTTGGTGTTTGTGGGTTGAGAAGTCTGGCAACCGCTGCAGCTCACTAATTCAGGGTGCTAGGGCTCACTGGGCCCGGCTCTTGGTCTAGTTGGTCCGCGCCACCCACACTGGGCTCTGTTCCACTCCACTCCACTCCCAGCTCCATGAAGCATTGACCTTACCCAGAGACCATCCAGGCTGTCCTGGGCTGGAGCCCTGCTTCCCTCTGCTACTCTGTGTGTCCTGCAGCTCTAGAACTGGTTCAGAGCCACTTTTCTTATAGGTTTTTGGAGGGACTTGGCTGGGAGCTCATGTGAGTCCCTGCTTTCCAGCCTCCATCTTGGCTCCACCCCCTGCTTTCATAATTTCTTAAGGCATAATAGTATTCCATTACATTTTTATACCATAGTTTGCTTAGCCATCACCTACTTGATGTACCCCTTTAGTTTCTAGTTCTTTGTGCCTACAAAAAGAACTTTTGTATTTTTATGTATAGATCCTTTTCCTCTTGGATCTCTTTGGGATAGAGTCCTAGTATTAGTATCGCTGGATCCAAGAGTACATAGAGTTTAGTAACTTCCAGGACATAGTTTCCCACAGTGGTTATACCAATTCTCAGTTCTACCAATTACATTCACAGCTCTACCAATTACATTAAATGTGTTTGTTTTCCTGAAATCCCTACATTCATTATTTTCCTTTTTCCCCCCACATCTTTGCCAATCTTATGGATGAGGTGGAGCGTAGGAGTTTTCTTTTGAATTTTTCTAATTACTAGTGATTTGGATCAGTTTTTTTCCATATGGCTATTGATAGCTTGGTTCTCTTCCTTTAAAAATTGCCTATTCATATCTTTTGACCATTTATGAAATTGAGAATGGCTCTTCATCTTACAAATTTGAATCACTTTTTTATACATCTTGGAAATGAGACGTTTGTCAGAGAAAAAATGCTGCAAAGATTTTTTTCAGTCACCTGCTTCCCTTCTAATCTTACCTGCATTGCTTTTGTTTGTGCAAAAACTTTTACATTTTGCATAATGAAAATTGTCCATTTGATTTTTCTTATCTTCTTTATCTCTTGTTTGATCATGAGCTCTTCCCCATTCATAGATTTGAGATGATTTCTTCCTTGAGCCTCTAATTTGTTTATGACATTAACCTTTGTGTCTAAGTCATTTATTCTTTTAGAGGTTATCTTGGTATATGGTGTGAGATATTGGTCTATACCCAGTTTCCACTAGACTGCTTTCGAGTTTTCTCATAGGTTTTGTCAAGCAGTGAATTCTTATCCCAGAAACTGGGGTTTTGGTTTGTTAAACAAAAAGCTACTGTATTCATTTGCTTCTATATATACTTATTTATATACTTAATCTGTTCTATTGATTGATGATTTCTCTGTTTCTTAACCAGTACCAAATAGTTCTGATATTAATGTTCTGTAGTATAGTTTGAGATCTGGTATTTTTTGGCTTTCTTCCTTCTCCCCTTTTTTCAATTGAGGTCCCTGACCTTTTGTTCTTCCAGATGATTGTTATCATTTTAAAAAAAACTCTATAAAATAATCCTTTGGTAGTTTCATTGGCATGGCACTGAATAAGTCAATTAATTTAGGTAGTATATTCATTTTTATTTTATTAGCTTGGCCTACCTATCAGCAATTATTATTTTTTTTATAATTTAGATCTATATTTCTATAGAGTGCTTAGTTCCTATGTATTTATTAGTAAATAGACTCTCAAGTATTTTATACATTTTGTAGTTATTTTATATAGAGTCTCTCTTTTTATCTCTTTCTCAGGGGTTTTATTGGTAATATACAGAAATTTTGATGATTTATGCAGACTTATTTTATATTCTGAAATTTTGCTGAAGTTGCTTGTTGTATCAATTAATTTTTTAGTTTTCTGTCTTGGTTTCTCTAAACAACAAACCATCATATCATTTACAGGAAATGAGCATTTCATTTCCTCTTTGCCTGTGCTTATTCCTTCCATTTCTTTTTCTTGTTTAATAACATCCTTTTGAGTAGTAGAGATGCTGCTACTACCCAAATTGTATCCACTAGAGGGCGACAGGTCTTCACAGCCTGGGCATTTGGGTAGAGGAGTAGCTGGGGAGGGAGAATTAGCCAAAAAGCCTCTATCCAGAACCTAGGTTCTAAGAGTTTTCTCTTAGGAAACCTCAGAGCTCAGCTTTTAAGTATAAAGGAAGGCAACCATAAGAGTAAATCAAGTTATTCAAATTAATCTTTGGACCACAGAGAATTAAGGCTAGGCCTAAAATAAATCAGACTGGAGCTTAGCAAATATTTTATGGAAAACCAAAAATCTATTCCTATCTTAATTCCAGTTGACATTGAATATATTCAGAGGCAACACTACTAAGAAAGGCTGGAGCCATTGAGGTATCGTGGATAGGACCATAGTAGAAATTTAGTTAGACCAACTTCCTTTTATAGAAGAGAAAAGTGGAGGGTCCCAAAAAGGTTAAGTGATTTGCTCAAGGTGATAGAGGTAGTATAAAGATGAGCAACTGGAATTTGAGGCCAGGTCCTCAGACTTCAAATCCATTTCTGTCATTTCCCTTAGTAGAAAGTACTTGTGGAGAGAGACTGCTTCATTTTTAGTATCCTTTTGTACCACTAGCCTCCCGGGGACCCAGGCTTACAACCCAGACTCACAACCTCCTCTCTTCTCTTTCACTCCCCACATCCCATCTGTTGTCAAGGCCTGTCGATTTTACCTTTGTAAAATCTCTCATATATGCTTCCTGCTCTCCTCTGACACTCTACCACTCTGGTGCAAGCACTCATCACTTCATGCTTGGACTATTACAGTGCCCCCATGGAGGGGGGAGGTCTTCCAGCCCCAAGTCTCTTTGCTCCAGTGTATCCTCCACTCAGCTGTCAAAGTGACCTTCCTAAAGTACGGATCTGATGGTAATATTCACTAGTCAATAAATTCTGGTGGCTTGCTGTTACCTCCAGGATCAAATATAAAATCCTCTCTTTGGCTTTTAAAGCCCTTTGTAATGTTTTTCCCTTCCTCCATTCCAGTCTTCTTCCACTTTATTGCCCTCTATGTATTCTGAGATCCAAAGACATTGGTTTTCCTCACTCATCACTCTCTTATCTCTTGACTCTGAGCATCCTCCATGCCTTGAGTTCTCTCCCTCCTCATCTCTCCCTTCTGGTTTCTGTGGATTCCTTCAAATCTCAGCTAAAATCTTGCCTTCTGTACCCCTTAATCTCAGTGCCTTCCCTCTGACACTACCCCCAGTTTATGATGTCTATAGCTTGTTTGCATGTTGTCTCCCACATTAGACTGAGCTCCTTGAAAGCAGAGTTTTCTTTTGTTTTTCTTCATAACCCCAATGCTTAGCATACTGCCTACCACATAGTAGGCACTTAATTGAGGCAGTCTGACTTCAGCCTTGGAAATACTTTACAAAAAACTGAAAATCCATTCCTAACCTAATTCAAGCTGACACAATATATTTAGAGATAAATGCAACTAAGTAAGACTGGGGCCATCAAGGGGTCATAAATACTAGTTGACTGTTTGACTAGGTTGGGAAAGACCACATGCAAAAGGGAACGACTGAGCCGTGCTCTGAAGGAAGCTGGCGACCATCAATCAGCATCAGTGTCTGTGACAGGGGGTAGTGATACAATACATAATCACAATAGAGAAAGAAAATCAACTCCAGGTTAGAGTCTATCATCTCAGTTGGATTGGCACCATATATTTGCCAAGCAACATGTAAATAAGTATGAGAATAATGTCCAGCTTACAGTAACAGGGGCAAAACATATCCGTGCTTTGGAAGATGCCTCAAGGCTAGCATCTGTTTCAGTTGCAACAAGGAGGATTGAGGCTAGATATAAAAAACTTCCTGAGAGAGGCTAAGCCATGGGATGAGAGAGCAAGGAAATGGTAGAATCTCCTCCTGGAAAATTTTTAAGATCAGGAATTACCCCTTTGTCAAGTATGACTTTGTTAAAGCAAGTTGGAGACAACAAGATTGATGAGAAGTAAGCCTTGCCTTTCAACTCATATCCAGGAACTGGACAGTCCTGGTCATGGGTTACCAGGGAAGTGAGGGCTCCTACAGTCACCAAGGGCTGCCATTTCTTCTCTTTCAGTCATTCTTGCAGCTTTGCTTTATTTGCAAACATCTGTGAGATTTGTAAGTATTAGTACATATGTGTTGACAGTAAATAGACTTGGTGAGAGCCGCCAACATCCGATGGTGCCTTGGGTTTGTACTTTTCCCTGCTTCTTTGGCTTCCTCTCCATCTCCGAGGCATGCTTGGAATGCAAAAGTCTCTGGACATGGGGACATGGAGGGACTGGTCATCTGTAAAGAAGACTAGAGAAGGCTAAGGGAGAGGGGGGAGATGCGGTCACCTTCAAGAGCAAAAGTCAAGAGGTCATAAGGAACATACGATCGTAGATTTACAATTAGAATCTTAGAGATCATCTACCCCCCCCCATTTTGCGGGTGAGGAAACTGAGACCCAAAAAGGCAAGTGACCTACCCACAGACACATGATGACCGAGTGGCAGAATAGAATTGAGACTTGAAACTCACTCATCTGATTCCAGACCTAGCACTTCATCGTAGTGTTTATCCAGGGCAGGAATTTTCCCAAAGGATGTTTGGAAATAGAACTCGTGGCTACTACATATGGATCCACTTTACTCAAAACAACTGGGCTATCAGGGTGGGGTGGGGGGAAAGGAGATATCCATCTCTGAGAGGCTTGGGGATAGTATAGAGGACAGGATAGCTGAGGCTGGGAAATATACTACCCAGAAACCGAAGTGGGGAAAAGTCCAAAATTTGGGTTGCTAATTCTAATACTGTACTTCATAATTTTTTCATAGGATCATGGTTTTAGAGTTAGAAGGGACCTTAGAAAGCATTGCATTCAGTTCCCTTATTGTACAGATAAGAAACTGAGGCTTAGGAGAGGCTAAGTGACTAAGGGGACAGAACAAGTAAGTCAAAGAGTAGGGATTGGAACCTGGGTCCTCTGACTTTAAACCCTGGTTCCAAACAATTACAATTAATTCAATTAATCACCCCTATCCAACTTTATATATTATTATATCTTTTGTTTGGAGGCAACAGGGTTAAGTGAGTTGCCCAGGGTCACGCAGCTAGTAAGTATCTGAAGCTGGATTTGAACATAGGTTTGAACTCCAGGACTAGTACTCTATCCACTATGGTGGCATCAAACTGGATATGAAAAGTTATTAATTTAGGAAACTTATTGTGTGAAATTATTGAAAATTATTGGATAAATGAATGATGCTACATAGGAAATGTATTGGGATTGGTCGAGGGCAAGGGAAACAAGAATTTATTAAGTGCCTACTGTGTACCAGGCACTATGCTTAGCACTTTGTAAACATTACCTCATTTTATTCTCACAATGACCCTGGGAGGTAGGTGCTATTGTTATTCCCATTTGGTAGTAAAGGAAGCTGAGACAGACACAGGTGAAGTGACTTGCCAGAGGTCATACAGCTAGTAAGTGTCTTCGGTAAGATTTGAACTCAAGTGTGCCTGACTCCAGACCCAGTCCTCTATCTACTGTGCCACCTAAATGCCTCACCGTTTGAGGAGATTTAATCGCTTTCTGGGAGCTGAGTCAGTCTGGAAACGAACCTTCCAGTGGCAGACTAGCTTGGAGAATGCCACTTCAGCCAAGCTGCTAGAATGGAATCAGTTGGAGTTGGGGGATGGAGTTGAGTAGAGAAGATTGTCTGTCCCTCTTTCAAAAAGACATTATGCTGGATCTCTTTCATCTCAGCAATAAATACCTTTGGCAAGCAATTATCACCCTGCTTTATGCCTTGTCTGATGTTTATTATCAAGAGGGTCTTTGAGCAAGCTTATTTCTATCATGTATTCCAAGGAATTGTGAATGATTTTGATATAGGTGGGGACACCTTGCCCTAAAAGCACTCATAAGATGATGCTTTGTTTTACTGAAACAAATGTTTTTTTGTAGTCAACAAATAAAAGTACAATGAGATCTTATGTTTGATTCATCTTCTAGTTAATTGTGAAGTGGTAAAGATCTGGCTCATTGTTGACTATCACTTGCAAGAGCCTGCTTGTTCCTACCTATACCTTTAAGTCAAGGATGTACTATCCAGTTGGTATATATATAGAAAATTCTTAAAAGATTTGTATACAGTGGTAGAGTGGGCTTATGGGTCCATCTTATCGATGTTTCCATTTAAAATTTTAATTACTTGTTCAAATAGTTGAGAATTAAGTTGTTTCCATTGTTTGCCATATATTTTTCTTATCATCATTCTAGGACCCTGGGGATATAGAACAAAAACAGGCTCTGCGCTCAAAGATATTATATTCTATTTAGGGAAACAAGTATACACATAAAATTAAATATAAAATACACACAAAGTAAACACAAAAGGACTTGGGGGAAGAGAAAGGGAAGAGAACAAGCATTTATTCAAGTGTCCACTATGTACTATCCACTGTCCACTATCCACTGTGTTAAGTGCTGTACAAATATTATCTCATTTGTTTGGGGTAGGTCACTATGAACAAGGGTAATAACGAAAGGCTTATTGAAGGAGGTGTTTGATCCCCGATAGATAAATGGTCAAAGGATATGAAATTGTCAAAAGAAGAAATGCAAGCTAACAACAACGATATGAAAACTGTTCCATGTCACTGATTATGAGAAATACAAATCAAAACAACTCTGAGGTTCCACCTCACACCCATTAGATTGGCAGATGACAAGAAATGGAAAATGGCCATTGTTGGAGCAGCTTTGGGAAGACAGATACATGTATAAATACACTCTTGGTAGAACAGCGTAAAGGGTAAAAGGACTGAAGAAAGAAGAAAAGATTTGGAATAGCCACTGAGGGGAATATATGATAAAGAACTGGTGACAGAAGAGTAAAAGAATTGCCTGGAAGTATGAGGGGCTAGTGGAGATTAGAGAACATAAAGTTGTAGTGGATCCAGTGAACACGGTTGCTACAATACTGTTTAGCAGCATGTGAGTAGGAGTGGAAGATGATGAAGTAACCTAAATTTGAGGTTACTATACTCTTGAATCCCAGATTACAAATTAACCTGCTAGTATTATACAATCCCTTAGGATTCAACTAAGTTCCTCAAACAATTTGAACAGACTTTCTGTCCTACATGTCAATGTGTGCAGGAGGCATTGTTAATACCTAATTCAAACCTCTTATTGATCAAAGATGTGTTTTCTGTTTCTTTCTTTCTTTCTTTTGGGGCAATTGGGGTTAAGAAACTTACCCAGCAATACCTGAATTCAAATCCTGCTCCAGAGGCTTACTAGCTGTATGACCCTAGGAGAAAGGGTGGGGAACCTTTGGCCTTGAGGCCACAGGTTAGCCCCCTAGGTCCTCAGGTGAGGCTCTTTGACTGAATCCAAACTTCACAGAACAAATTCCAATAAAAGAATCTGTTCTGCGAAGTTTAGATCCAGTGAAAGGGTCGAACTTGAGGACCTAGGGGGCCACATGTGGCCTTGAGGCTGAAGGTTCCCCACCCCTGGCCTAGGCAATTCACTTAACCTCTGTTTGCCTTAGTCCACTAGAGAGGGAAATGGCAAACCACTCTACTATCTTTGCTAAGAAAACCCCATGGACAGTATTGGCATGCTGTGGTCCATGGAGTCATGAAGAGTCAGACATGACTGCATGCCTGAACAACAACAACAACAACCCCTGCTTTAATAACCTTATTATAAAAGAAAATAAGCTTAGTCTGGAATGACTTATGCTGGGGGAAAAATGATGCTAATAATGTGCTCTGCATTTTAGGCTCATCTTCCAGAATTGAACATTAGTCTATATCCAAGTGATTTCTCCTTTGATGATCTCTTTACTGATCGTACATGTATAGCCTCTATCAGATTGCATGCCATCTTGGGAAGGGAGAAGAGGAAGGAGAGAGAGAAAGATTTGGAACTCAAAATCTTATAGAAGTGAATGTTGAAAACTATCTTTACAAATCATTGGAAAAAATAAAATATTATTTTTAAAAAATCTCCATGCTGATATAGATCTCCACTCCCTCTGACATTACTCTCTCTCCAAGATAACTTTAAGTAACATTTATAGGAATCTTGAACAAAGATAAGATAATTAAAATGCAATTTTGAGTTAGCATTCCAAACTGCTCAGTTTCTTCCTGGACCACTTCCCTTAAGGAATGAAAAATGTTCCATCCTGAGATCACTGTCATGACAATCACATTTGAGCATGGGGAGGTAATGATCTTATCTAGACCAGCGTTAAATTTGATTATCACCTTTACTCCATGGCAAAGAAAGACCTTAGCTTCTGTTCTTCCCATTTCCTTAAAGGGAAAATTCTAGAATGGGTTTTAGACTGAAGAAATGGTATTTCTTAGTATTTCTAGAGAAACTAAAAAGGTGTTTTGTTTTTGTTTTTTTAAAAATACATTTCCATTCCTTTTCATAAAGATATACTGGTTCTTTGTGGTCACCTTTTCCTAGGTGTTCATTAACATCTGTCTCTTTAATAATCCATTCTAGAATTTTCCTAGGAATTGCAGTCAAGTTCATTGGCCTTTAGTTTGTAACCTCTGTTCTCTTTTAACTCTTTAATCACTTTTTCCTTTCTGGAAAATCAAGACAACATTTTTCCTTCACCAGTCCTGTGGCACTTCTCCTATTTCCCGCAATTTTTCAAATATCACTGAGAGTGCCTCAGAAATTACAGGTGCCATTTCTTTCAGTACCCAAGGATGTAGTTCATTTGAGTCAGGTGACTTGAATTCTGTGCCTGTTTAATAATAGCTGCTTCAAGGGCAACCAGGTACAGTTTTACTATCTCTGTACTTATCTCGGGTCATAAATGTCCATGGTCCTATGGTTCTCACGTGGTATGTTAAGCAGAAATTTGACTATTTCTGGGCCTTGGAGCTCTGAATACTTTTTCTGCTTTGTTTTTCCTTTCCTTACTAGAGGTGATTAAACAATGATTCCAGGATGGAAATATCTTGTCTCAGAAGCTATCTTGTAAGATTGAGAGGTTGGAGATTTTGAGTCCCTTGATCAGAGCTGACTGGTGGCAGTGGAAGCTTCTGATCTCAGAGAAGATGATAACCAGATTTTAGATGATCCTAATTCCTGACTTGGCTTGCCAGAAGACCCCGACCTTCGGCAGGATACTGCAAAGTGAGGTGGAATATGGCCATGCCTAATCAGTAATACTGAAAACTGCTTCATGTTCTAATGTTCAAATTTCAACTTCCCCAGAGACTATAAAGGTAGTTATTACTTGCTACTCATTTAAGTTTTTGTCAGTGATTCTTGGGAGAGCCTTTTAGCATTTTGTCTTTAGTATTTTTCTTTACCATTTCTTTTATGTGGAGGAAATAAATAGCATTCCCATACCTGATTTACATTGTATACCTTTTTACCATTATACTCCCTTATTTGAGGAGACCCTAGACTTGAGTCAAACCTAAGCTTTAACTAAACCCACCAGGGTGGGGTTTTAATGATACAAAACAAGTAAAATAAGGAATCTTTCTCTCTCCTTTTTCTCTTTCTCTATACACACATGTATGTGTATATGATTTGCCTACATACATATTTACATGCATATATATACATATATGTACACATATACACATATCTCCATGTAGTTTTCTTTTTTTCTCATACAGTAGGTAAATATATTTTTGTATTTACATTCCTGGCTAGGACTCTGTCATCCCTATACAGACAGCTGTTGATTTCCCAAAACAATCTTTTTCTGCTGTGGAAAATGCAGCCTATGTCCCTATGGTCCTCAGTTTCTTGCCCAAAATTTTGTAATATTTAGAAACAATTTCTAGTTTCCTTCTGGGAGTATTATTTGAGCTTATTTGAATAACAAGGAATGGGTAATAGTTATCTGTTTGGACATCTAATAACAACTGTTGGTTGAGTATCCACCACTCTGTTCTCCTGGTTGCCATGGAATCTGATTAATTCCAAAGCAAAGCACCTACAGTATGGCTTAAGATCCATTCAGTATCTTTATCATCATATGCTCTGAGTAGTCCCCCTACAAATTAAGAGTCCCTGATGAGGGTTGGGTCTCATTAATGAGCCCTAGTTATTCGATTATGGGGTAGCTGTGGTAGCAATGTCATTTTAGCAAGGTACATATTGTCACATTAAACAATTTTATACTGTTTTCGTGAATCAAGTACCTGGATTGGTGATAGGACTTGCACTGGAAAAAATCAAACTCTTCCCAAATTACCCCCCCCTTCCTCCCTCTGTCCTCTCTCTCTCTCTCTCTCTCTCTCTCTCTCTCTCTCTCTCTCTCTCTCTCACACACACACACACACACACACACACACACACACACCCCTCATGTTGATCCCTGCAAGGCTAATGCAGGTAGCTATAGTTTAACTCATAACATTAAAAAACTATTCTTTACCTGTTAAGAATGAATCCTCCCAAATGCAATGTGTCCCACAAAAACTGCCAACCCTGCCACAAGTGGGAATTTGTTCCTTTGACATTTATGTAATGAGAGTAATAACAACATAAATGTAATGATTCTCCCCTCTTGGGAGCATGTCTACTGATGGGTACCTTCCAGGGTCACATGCTGTTCCTGGAACTAGATCCCTCCAAGTGGTATATTTGCCCTGGCCCTTTCTGGTGGGCCCACTGATTAAAGATTTGCCTATCTAGAAGCTTTTGGTTGGTCTCCACATAGACTTTTGCCTCCCCTTCATATCATAGCCCCGTGTTCCCCCCCCCAAGAGATTGGTAACTGAGCAGGAAAAATCTCCCTTTCAATGGACTTTAAAGGGAAAGTCAATGGGGCAGTTAGGGGGCACAGTGTGCAGGCCCTGGACTCAGGAGGCCTCAGACACTTGACATACTTATTAGCTGTGTGACCTTGGGCAAGTCACTTAACCCTAATTGCCCTGCCTACGCCCTTCCAAAAAAAAGAAAAACAAACAAAAACAACAAGCAGACAGTATCAATACTATCATTTAAAATTTAATAATGTCAATGTACTTTAAAACAAGACCTAAATAACATTCATGATTTCCTGTACAATCTTTTTTTCATTTCTTCTTTGTATATGGAAATGTTCTGTTTATTGAGAGTTTTGAAGTTCATAGTAAAAAAGGAAGAAGTAATGTTCACACTTTCTTCCAAACATGTGACTTTATGTTCAAATAAATAGTTGTCCTATACCTGATCTATTTTGTCGTGTCAAGTACCTTTCGAGAAGGCACCCTTATAATTCTTTTTAGGAAAACCCTAAAATGGAAATCTGAACTCATCTGATGATAGAACTAGTAGGCTTAGATTAAAAAAAAAGCAAGCAAATAAACTCAGACAAAGCCCAAATACAGGGAGGGGAGGGGGGGGGGAGAGAGAGAGAGAGAAAGAGAGAGAGAGAGAACTTAGGATTGATAGGAATTAGTTCCTCAGATCCCCCAAAAGACCTGAGGGTTCCAGGGGGCTGGGACTCCCTCTCCCACTTAGGATGGAGTTCTAGGCTTCTATGAAACAGGTTCAAGACTGATGAAGCCTGACCTCTAGAGAGAGGGGTCAGATTATATGTCATTGTCTCTTTATGCCCCAACCCAAGAGTCTGGGGAGAGACAGGGAGGAGAATCACTTAAAGATTAGGTGTGACTCTCATGTCTAGGGTCTCCCTAAAAGGGGTCATCAATAACATCCCCTCTAGAAAAGCGATCATCGTACAAAGTCAATTTATTTCCTCCACCACAAAAGAAATGCTTATGTAACCAGAGGCCCAAAGTTCATTGGTAGAGGACTCTCTTCCCCTTCCTGGAGATCACTGCCCTGTGCCTGTGTGAAGATCAGGCTGGAGCTGAGGAGAGAAGAGAGCTCTTCAGTTTTCTTTGAGTCTTGAGAGTCTCTTTGGGCTCTACAATTGCTTCAGGTGCTTCTGACTTCCATCTTCAAGAGAAAAGATGGACGATGTCAACCTCAATCCAAATTTCTCAAGGAAAAAGACTCTAGGAAGAAGCTGGCAGTTGGCAGTCGAGAGAAGCTGTCAGTCTCCATCACGTTCCTATCTCCAGCTTGCCACACTAGAGATTTCAGAGAACTACCTAGGCCTCTCACTCTTGGTTGAGCTAAGTTACCATGTTTCCAATGACAGAGCTCTTTCTCTCTCTCTGCTGTCTGTTATATATTCTCCTAAGTATACTTTCTCTGATTTCTGGATTGTTTTTGTTTTTGTTATTGTTATTGTTTTGCTATTGACTTGGCTAAATGAGTTTTTTGGTTAACTAGTGTGTGTATGTTCATCATGAAACTAGTAACTGAGAGGAAGAGAGTAAAGTCTTGGATATAAGGCTTGGGATCCCGCTTCCCACATTAATGAAGCAGTGATCAGAAGTTAGATTGAACTGGAAAATTACATTCCCTAGACTAATAATTGAAGGGAACATGTGGATATAATTCTTGCCCTGGACTACTTCTCTCTGAGGAGTGCAGAATGGACAAGCTTTTGGCTCCCCTCTCCTGGGAGGAATTAAAGTCTCCCTTGGAGAAGTGTAGAAGGAGAAAAGGCTAGAGATGTCTATTCTGCCTCCCTTTGAGCCATGCACCCCAATGTTACATATGGGGGTCAGCCCCTTGCAACACTTAAAGATTCATAAACACACATTGATAAAGACTCATAACATGAAATGATAACCTATAAGTTCTATTGTGCTCTCCTAGGAGGTTGATATTTAAAACATCAAGAAATGAAATATTTTATGGGACTGTTGAACAGCCACTTCATCTTTACCTTGGCTCTGCCCAGAATGAGCAACTCCCTCTGGTTCATGTCTTCCGGAAAGCTAGGGCATAGTTTGGGCTCGTCCCCCTGGTGGTGGTCATTTCTTCTGAGAAGCTTCATCATAGCTTCAGGAAGCATCTCCTGATGCCAGTCACCTGGACCTCTCAGGTACTCCAGACCTCCTTCATGTTCCTTTCACAAGACACCCCCTCTCTTAGCTCTAAGCATATTCACTGGCTGTCCCCTATGCCTGGAATGCTCTCCCTCCTGATCTCCACCCCCTGGCTTTCTTCAAGTCCCAGCTGAAGTTCCATCTTCTACAGGAAGCCCTTCCCGATCCCTCTTCATTCTAGTGCCTTGATGCTGTTGATTATCTCCAATTTATCCACTATGTATTATATACTGTTGTTGGCATATTGTTTCCCCCATTAGACTGTGAGCTCCTCCTGTCTTTTGCCTTTCTGTGTATCTGCAGTACTTAGCATAGTGCTTGGCACGATATAGTATATATTAATTGACGTACTGACTCTAGACCTCTTGAGTCCCGAAGACTAGACTTGCCCATCTCAGGATTGCTATCTTGCCACCTGTGCTGAGAGAAAGGAATATAACGCTTAAGGCTCACTTAAAAGAGCTCAGTAGGCTCAAGCAGAGCAGAACCAGGAGAACATTTTACACATCCACAGATATATGGATTCTGTGATGACTAACCCCGATAGACTTCGCTCTTCTCAGCAACACAAGGTGCAAAGAGAACTCCAAAGGACTCACAATGGAGAGAGCTATCTACATCCAGAGAAAGAACTATGAAGTATGAATGCAGATTGAGGCACACTGTTTGCTCTCCTTTTTTTCCCCCTTTTTTTCTCTTTCGTTTGTTTGTTTGTTTGTTTGTTCTTTTGGTTTTGTTTCTTCTTTCTCCTGATTCATTCCATTGGTCATAATTCTTCTTTACAACTTGACTATTGTGTAAATAACTTCAATGCAAAGTTATATGTAGAAGATATATCGGATTCCATGCCATCTTGGGGAGGGAAGGGGGGAGGAGGGGAAGAAATCTGGAACTCAAAATTATGTGGAACTGAGTGTTGTAAACTAAAAATAAAAAATCTTAATTATAAAAAAAAGAAGAACTCACACTCTCCTGCCTTGTGAAAAGAGCCAGCCATAGCTGGAGCAAGGGGGAACTACTTCCTCCACACTTTGAACTTTACAACTATCCCATTACCAAACCATATGTTCAGAAGAAAAGAGGAAATTTGTGGAAACTGACTCTCCCTTTAAAGCCTACTGAGTAGGAGGCTCTTGCTGCACAGACAGCCCTACCTCTATATATACCATGATGTCTACGTGTAGGGGGGGACTAAACAGAAGCCTCTGGTTGTGCATGTCTTTTATCAAAGGGCTCAGCAGAAAGGGTCGAGGCAAATGTGCCACCAAAAAGGGGCCAGACTCAGGGAGAAGATAGGTATTACTGGGAGGTACACAGCTCCAGGCAGGCTCCCCCAAAAGGGGATGTACTCCAGTTAGAGCAGAGCAGTGGGTCCTTTGATTGCCCCCTTACATTTAGGCTGGGGTGAGAAAATTCCTTTCTGTTTCTGTCATCCCCTGACAGCTAGAACCAGAGACTTGCAAATTGCCTGGAAGCTTTCTATTAATCCCTCATCCCTGTAGGACTCTCTTTTGACCCCTCTCACTCGTCAAGCAGCAAAAATGGAATTTCCTCAGCTCCATATGCCTGGTGTTAAGCAGCTCCCCCAGCTTAAGACAGGAACTCCAGAAGGACCTCTGCTCAATTCTACATTGTCTTCAGAGTCAACTTATCTTTTCTTTCATGGGTTCTCGATGCTTGGCCTTCCTGTTTCCCTTTATCCTGCCAAGGTTAAGAAAATCCTTTTCTATATCTCTCTCTCATCTCCCTTTTCACTTCCACCCAATAGAAAACATCTTACATAGGTGCTTGAGGGAATCTAAGGATACTTTATCTTCAGCTCAGTCCTATGTAAGACACTTTGCTAGTCTTTACATGCTATATAAATGACAGCTATTATTGTTATTATTATATAACACTTAGAGACAACTTGGCCTAGTGGAGAGATGGCTGCCCTTGGCATTGTAGGAGGTAGGGGGAGGTCGGTAAGGACATTGCATTGCGATGGGGAGGGGGAGGGGGGAGTTGCAGCAAAAATTTTAGCGTATGATAATGAGAATACTGAAGGGGTTTTATGCCATACTATGGACTGAAGCAGGGATTAGATTTTCTGATTACCAAGAAAACAGGAATAGGAGAGAATCAGTGGTGGGAGAGTGAAGTGTCTTTGAAGGACTTAGAAATGCTAATGCTTTGATTCCTGCCATATTATACAAAGTATCATTGATATCTATGTGGTCACATTTAACTCCTTTTATATTAAGCTCTTTAACTTGTCTTGTTTATTATACTCCAAATATTGCCTCAAAATTTTTTAAAAACCCAACAAACAATTTACGCAAGGACCACAAAAGGAAAATAACATTAAAAGATACCAGAACTCAGATCAATGTAATGACTAATCTTGACTCCAAAGGACTGATGATGAAACATATATTTCCCCTCACTAGAGAGGCAGTGGCTTACCTGTGAGAAAAAAGGAATGTGCTGTCGAACACAGGCAATGTTCTTGTTTGTTTTTCCATCTGTAAAGGTATAATTGTATTTCTTTGTTACAAGGCAGGATTCTGTGGGGATGAGGAACATTGAAAAATGGCTGTGATGTTGTTGGTTTTTTTTTGTTTGTTTGTTTGTTTTTTTTGAGCTGAGATGGAATTTGTATTCAGCTCCTGACTCCAGGCCTAGTGTTCTATCCACTGATCCACCTAGCTGCCGTGCTATACAAATAGTTACACATTAACACATGGTGACGACTAGTTACATACATAGTATACACGTAATGTATACTATGTATGTAACCCCAATGCATGATATCATGTGCTGCATATCACCTCGGGGTCTGTTTGGATACTTATGGGTGATTTTGTTACATGATGCTTGATATTATGTACCTGTAATGTGATTTCTGTATCTGAGGTAATGCATGCATATTTGCAAAGCAATTTGTGTGAACTTAAAAATATATCCAAACATAGGATGCTTCACTCTACCTCAGGCATTCAAAGAAATAGTCTTGCCTCGGATTTCATGATTACCACGGGCCTCTTCTATGATTCTAAACTCTGAAATCCCCCATTTTTGATGATCATTTCATGTCTTACTTCTAACACTTGTTTTTTGTCTTCAACTTGACCTTTAAAACCTCCATCCCTTTCTATTCTCCTAGTCTATCTTTGCTCTGGCTTCAGTTTCCTCCTTTGATAACTTAAAGGCATCGTGGTATAGTGGAAGGAATGAAGACTGGATTTAGAGTTTAAAGAAATGTGGGTTTGAATCCCAATTCTGCTACTGGGAACTCTCCATTTTTCATCAGCAGCAGTTCTGCTTGGTTTTGACTCTATGAAACATCGCATCTGGGGTCCCCTCTCCAGTTTTCCAGTTCCTTTTGTGTGTGTAATTTCCCTCCATTAGATTGTAAATTCCTTAGGGGCAGGGACTATCTTTTTTCTTCTTATTTGCATTCCCTTAGTTTGCTGCCTGACACCCAATGGATGCTTAACAAATGTTTACTGAATTGAATTGAACTTACTAAAGTTATCCTCTCCAGCCCTTAGAGCTCTATCTTTAAACGGAAGGGGATTGCTGGAGGGGGAAGTCACACCACTGGGCTGAGTCCATTACAAATTCATAGCATTTAATCTTAATGGGACCTTCACTTCAGCACATTCTGCCTTGACTGATTCTCTATTCTACTTCCCTCAGGAACTATTCCAAACTTTCTCTTCTCTCCTCAAATTCCTAATACTCCCCCTTCTACCCCCCCCCCCCCGCTATCTCCCTTAGATGTCCATTCCTCCTACCTTACTAAGAAAATAAAAACTAGCCATTCCCTCATTTCCCCTGCTCTACACTTCAAAATCCTCTCCATCTTCACCCACCCACTCTCTCTTTCTTTACTCTTGGAAGAGGTAGCCATTTTCCTTGCCAAAACTACTATTTTCACTTGTGCACTCAATTCCACCTCACTGTGTCTTCTTCAGGAGTTTGCCCCATTAATCATTTCCTTTCTCTGTCTCATCTTCAGTTTCTTCCTTCTGGCTCTTTCCCTGATGCATACAAGCTTACTCAGGTCTACTACATCCTTGGAGGGAAAAATCCTTCACTTGGCCCTCCCAAACTGTCAATCTATTATCCAATATCTCTCTTTTTCACCATCAAGCTCCTAGAAAGACTGTTCTATACTGGATGCCTCCAGTACTTTACCTCCCATTCCTCAACTCCTTGAAGCAGTCTGGCTTCTGATACCATCACTGGCCTGAAACTAATTTCTTCAAAGTTATAAACAATCTCTTAATTTCTAAATCCAATGGCTCTTTTTTTTTTTTTTTATCCTTGTCTTCCTCGACTTTTTTGTTGCTCTTAATACTGTTGACTTCCCCCTCCTCCTGGATCTTCTCAAGTATCTTGGCTTATGTGACACTGCTTTCTCCTGATTTTCCTCCCCCTAATTGTTTCTTCTCCATCTTGTTGCATTATCATCCATTTCTTCCCATTTTAGTGAGAATGTGTCCCAGGGTTCTGTCCTGGGCGCTCATTTTTTCTCTCTCCTCTCTCTTCCTTGGATAAAATAATAGTGTAGAAAAGTTGGGAATGACAACTGTAGCATTACCATTGCCAAGGGAATGGAGAGATGTTGGGAATCATAACTGGGAGGGGCTCTTTGAAAGTGAAAGTGACAGTTGGTCATGGTGGCTACAATTACAAAACAGCAGGGAATCCCAGCTGGTGAATGGCATCTAGGTGTGGCACTAAGATCTGACTGCCACCTCTCTACTCTCTCCACTCAGTGAGAATCTCGGCAATCCTTGGACAAGGAGCCAGTCTTATTGTTGATATTGTTAATACAATATTAACAAATAGTTGGAAGATCCTGTCATTTAGATTCAACCTTTCACATCTCCCCTCATTCTATCGGTTATTTTAAAATAAATTTGCTGTTTATTATTTCTTTAACAGTCACTTCAACACACAAAGAAGAAAGAAGATTGTTTAACAAACCGTGAACATGTTATGTATAATTTTAACAACATTGCTCTGTGTGGGTCCTCTTCTGTACTTTTGTTTACTTCTGAGCAATTAAAAGATGCTCTTTTTATCATTTTTATCACTACCTGTTAATTCACACTCCCCTAAATAAAAGTCCTCTCTGGTAACAAATATGTAGAATTGAACAAAACAAATCAATCCACTGGCCTTTTAAAAAAATTCCACCTCTCTGCACTTCCCATTTATCACCTCTCTACTAAGAGATTCTGAAATCATGAATGGACACTGTTTTCATCATCTTTCCGAAGTCCCCGGCATTATCATGCTTGTTGTGTAGTCACACGACGGGCCCCTACTTGGCCCCTGCTTCACATCACCACTGCTCCAGCCAAAAGACCACTAGTGTGGGCACTGGCACCACCATGGTCTAGATCTGAAGCTGCACCTGCACCTGCACCTGATTGCAATGGATAATCTTCTTTAGGTCATCCAGGAGACAGGGAGGCAGAAGGAGGTGGAAGCAGGGAGCTGAAATAAATGTTCAGGAAAGTTTTAATTGAGAACAGCGGAGGGTCTGGAGTGGACCAACTCCAGACTCAGGGTTGGGGGAAGAGGTGTGCTCGATATTTAGGGTTTTGTTGAGGGGGTTAGGGGGCGGCATTGTGTTAAGTGCCTCCAGAAACAGGGGATGGTAATGTACATCTCAAAGTAGATTGCATTTCACATCCAACCAAGTGCATTTCTGAGCCAGGGTGGTGCATTGCGCCAGATCACTAAGACAAGTGCTTTTTAATTCCACAGTGGACCACAAGGCTGAGAAGGTTTCAAATCACAAGATGAGTGCACTGCAGATCATTTTTGTTGATGAACCACCCTTCTGCAAGACAGTTAATCTCCTGTGTGCTCTTTCTGCTTTTGTGTTAAATGGGAAAGGACCTCTTATCCTCCTGTGAACGCACTGGTTTGGATTTATGTGACAGTGGCAGTGATTGGGTACTAGCATTTCTAGCTTTTTGCAGCATTTTTCTCTCTCAAAGTGACTGCCTGCTCTCTCCCAACCTTAGACTCTCCCATTCCCGGAGTGAGAGGATAGACTAAGCTAGGCATTGTTATGTACAAATGATTAACACGTACTATGCGCTAATCAACACATGATACAACAGCCATTAAATACACTCCTTTGACTTATAATGATATGTGATCAACATATGATCTACAGAAAGGTACTCATAATGTAGACCTAACCACAGAGCAACAAATGATGCTCACATGCCATTCATGTGACATATGATCAACAGGTAAGGAGTATATGATGTACACGTCACCAACACTTAATTATACGTGATCATGTGATGCGACGTGACGCATGTGTGATCAGAAAAACAATAGTGATCAACATGCAATGTACACAGATCATGCAGGTACCTTTGATATACAATCAACATATGATACACATACGATCAACAGGCTACCCTGCAGAAGTTACTCAATCCATCTAGTCAAATTGCAAAGAAGGTGCCAATTTGTATTGATAGATTGAGTTTCCTCACTTGGGAGTTCTCTATGTCAATGAAATCATAGGTCCAGTCCCTATCCCTTAAAAGAATAAAGATGGTGGCTAATATTTATACCTATACCTAGTCTGATATATCTTGTGGTATAGGATTGTAAATAGTAATTTATTGATGAACCAACTTTAGTGGTGAATCAACTGAGTCTTTGGGTGGTGAAGTGGCTTATCCAAGGTTATACAGCCAGTTCTAGAACTGGGTATCAAATTCAGGTCTTCTGTCCAGTGCTCTTTCCACTGTGCCATGTTGCAATGAGAGGTCTAGCCTAATTAGTATATGTAGGTATAGAACAAAATCAGATTATATAGAAGACTTTGAAACCCAGGCAGAGTTTAGAGAAGAAAGTGGATTATTTCTCAATTTTATTTTTTATGTGTATTCTTCCCCCCCCCCCAATGTAGAATACTCTTTAGTGGGTGGGATGTAAGAAAGGGTCCCTTCCCCTTCAAAAAAGTTTTTTCTTACCTCTCTATTCCTTTACATTTCTAGAGTTAATGTGATAGGAAATAAGTGAAGGTTACTGAGGAAAAAAGTAATGAAAGATAAAGGGAATATTTAAGAAAGAATGTCTGTTTAGACATATGTAAATACCTTCTTGCAGGTCCTAAGAAGAGACTGTTGTGTTAAAAAAAAAAACACAACATCTTAAGCAGGTTATACTAGAATACTGGAAAAGCTTGTTTGTTCATATCCTTCGACCATGTATCTTTTGGTGAATAGCTCTTGTTCTTACACATTTGTATCTATTCCTTATATATCTTTATTTAAATTCAAGAGACAATTATTAAGCAACTACTACGTGCAGATCTTTATGCTAGGTGCCAATAGTGATGTGAAGTTTAAATGAGACAGAATCTCTGCCCTCATAAAGCTTATAGTGTATGTAGTATGGAGACAAAACAAATACACAAATAATTTTTTATTATAAAGTCAATAGCCATTAACAAAGACAAATAACCAAGGAAATATATAGAATGAGGAAAAAAATCTTATTTAAGATCTTTAGCACTTAACAAAATAAAACCAAATAACAGAAAATAAACAAAAATGTTTGCTTTGCATCTCTTTGCAAGTTCAGCTGAAGTTTCACTATTTTTGTCTTTATTTTTCCCCAAATATAGTTTTAGTTAATGTGTATGCGTATGTGTTCTGGTTCTAATAATCTTGCCTTTCATTTTCTCATATTGCTTTGATTTATTTCCACATTTGTTTGTTTTGTAGTAATTTTAATAGCACCATAATATTACATTACATTAATATATGTCTACGGATCTGTGATTTTGTCAACATGGGTACTCCCTACAATAGTGTGTATAACAAGCCATCCACACTTTCTTATCCACGTGCTTACAGAAAGCTTACCTAAAAGAATCACCCAACATGGTGGGTGCCTTCTTCTAGGTCTTTTCGAATTCTATAAGTACCATCGAAGCCTTTGTGCTTCCATCTCTAGATTTCTAGAGATTGAATTCAATGGTACCATGGGTACCAATAAAGCTTTTGTGTTTCTATCCGTCATCCTTTGTTTTTATTACATGATTGGCCCACCTTCTTTTCAGATTATACTGTGGTAGGATTGATATCCTAACTCCTTCCTTCACTCAAGTTAGGTTAATTTTTCCTTAAAAAGTATTGGTTGGCTCAGAGGACTAAAAGACTTGGGCTGTTAACATTGCTTCCTACTCACCTGAGAATAAAGCTCCCACAAGAAGCGCTGGGATGGTTAGTTGGTGGATGATGATATGCAACTCAATTGAGGATATTTCCCTTAGCTAAGTCAACTTGAGGTATCTTTAATGCCTGTCCTTTTTCCATAGCCTTCTCCTACTATGGATAAATGAATCTCTTTTGGTTAACTGTTTCATACCTACAAATGTTTCCTTTTTTCATCAACAAGGCTTCATTAATAGAGCTTCTTCACCAGGGACCTCACTGTAGCAATAAAATAATAGGTCTGGACCCTATCCTCCTATTATATTTTTAAGATAATGTCCAATCAATGAAATTGTTGGGTCAAAAATCAGTTTTGTCATTATTTTACATATTCAATTTCACTGGCGAGTTAACTGCATGGTGAAAGATTCCGAATGACCACAGTTAACTGCCAAGAGAGTTTGTGTCTCTGAAGGACTTGGAGAGAAACTGTCATCTTTGAGGGGGCCTGAAGAGACATTTTTGAGATAACTGAGTTCATGTCTTGTCCTGTGGAGAAGACATCCCAAGAATTCCTGAGAGATTTTAACTGCTATCCTCAGGGAACTGAATTGTTGGACTGAGATTCCAGTGTTTTGGAGAAGTTAGAAGTTGCAGCCATTAGTAAAAAGGTGACTCTAGCTGTGACCTTTCTCACAGCTGAAACATTGTTGAAATACTTATCCATATCTTAGTATTACTTGTTACTGTTAATAGATCACATAGCTAGTAATAGTTAGACTTGTCTAAGCCTATGAGACCAGAGTTTGAGACTGAGAAAGGAGAAAAAGCTTGTGCAAAAAGAAGCTTCTTTGTTGTTGGTATAAAGTAAGGCGACAGCTTGGAGATATTTAATTGGTGTGAGAGCTTTTGTATTTTTGAATACTTTCTGGGGTAATTCTCATTCATACCTATTAAATTGCCTTCAAACCAAGTGAGAGAGAAGTAAAAGGGGTGGGGTTTGGAGATTTTTGCCCTCAAGAGCACCTGAGAAGTATTGCTCACATCCTGTATTACACTCATTTGCCACAAAGGTTGCTTTGTGTGGGATCTCGTCCATGGGATAGCTACATGTGGGGTAGCAAAGATTTTCTTATACATGTAATACTTCATCTAAACCTTCTAGACTTGGGTGGTTATCTACTCCCTGAAGAGCAACTGATCTTATTCAGCTGAGAGTTAAATATTCATGTATTCAGTATGGGAAAAATGCAAAAGGTAGATAGATGGAAAGCAAACAAAAAATGGGGGAGGGGGGGAAAGGATCTTATAAGCTGCTTCCTTTTTCCTCTCTTCAACCAACCAATCAACAGACATTTACTGAATGCCTGCTCCTACTGTGTTAGAGGGCCAAGGACAAATCCTTGAGGATTAACCCATAGTTAGGGGTGTGAACTGGAAGAACCAACCTAGCAAAGGAGACTGAGCAAGTGTGGTCAGAGAAAGAGGAGAAAAGCCAATGTTATGAAATGTTATAAAAACTGAGAAAGGAGAGAGAAAGGTTGCGGAAAGGTCCAGGATTGAGAGAAGGATGTTAGATTTGTCAATTAAAAGACCGTTGGTATTTTTGAAGAACAATTTCAGTTGATTCATTGAGTCAAGAACAAATTCAGTTGAGTTCAGAAATCATGTTACAGTGGCTTTAGAAGAAAATGAGGAAAGAAAGCACAGGTCTGACTATGTTCCCCCCCCCCCCCCCCGAAACTCCAGTGGCTCCCTATCATCACCAGGATCAGATACGAAATCTCTAACTGGCATTCAAAGCCCTTCATAACCTAACCCTCTTCTACCTTTTCAGTTTTCTTTTACCTTACTCCTAACCATATACTTTCTGATCCACTGATACTAGCCTCCTGACCAAACAAGACAGTCTATTCTTAGCCCTGGGCATTTTCTCTGGATGTTCCTGAATGTCTGGAATGCTCTCTCTTCTCTACACCTACTGCCTTTCCCAGTTTCCCCTAAATCCTGACTAAAATCTCATCTTCTGGAAGGAAGCTTTTCCTAACTCCTCTTAATTCAAATGCCTTTCCTCTCAATTATTTTCGATTTATCCTGTATATAGCTTGTTTTGTATATATTTGTTTGAATATTATCCCATCCAGTAGACTATAAATTCCTTGAGGGCAAACACAATATTTTTTTTTTTTTTGCCTCTTTTTGTATCCCTAGCACTCAGTCTGGTCTTTTAGGTTCTTAATAAATGTTAATTGACTGACTGACTAAAGAATTTACAATATAGTTGTGAAGACAAAACCTATACACCGTGAATTAGTTTAAAGAGAGTGTTATGCAATTTGGAACTATGCCCAAAGGGCTATAAAATTGTGCATACTCTTTGATCTAGCAATACCAGTGATAGGTTTATATTCCAAAGACATCCAAAAAAAAAAAAAAAGGAAAAAGAACTTTTTGTGGTGGCTAAGAATTGGAAATCAAACGGAAGTCCATCAACTGGGGAATGGCTAAACAAGTTGTGGTATATGACTATAATGGAATAGTATCGTGCCG
Organism: Phalanger gymnotis; assembly: GCA_028646595.1. Taxonomy (NCBI): domain Eukaryota; kingdom Metazoa; phylum Chordata; class Mammalia; order Diprotodontia; family Phalangeridae; genus Phalanger; species Phalanger gymnotis. The sequence continues at coordinate 40,503,038 of CM053627.1, read as the reverse complement.
TGAGACATGACAAGCAGGATGATTTCAGAAAAACCTAGAAAGACTTACATGAACTGATGCATAGTGAAGTGAACAGAACCAAGAGAATGTTGTACACAAAAATAATATTGTTCTTCTACGAAGAATTTGAATGGTGTGGCTATTCTCAGCAATACAATGATCTAGGATAATTCTAAAGGACTAATGAAGCATACTATCTGTTTCCAGAGAAAGATCTGATATTGATTGAATACAGATTGATGCATGCTATTTTTCACATTCTTTCTTTCATATTTTTTCTTTTATTTGAGTCTTCTTGTACAAAATGACTAATATGAAAATGTTTTACATAATTGCACGTGTATAATCTATATCTGATTGCTTACCCTTTCAGGGAGGGGGGAGAGGAGAGAGAGAAAGAGAGAAATTGGAACTCAAAACTTTAAATAAAAATGTTTAAATTTTTTTTTTAAAAAGGAGAATGCTATAGTTTGAGAGTGATCCTATTTTCTATGCCAAAAATTTTCGACATATGGCCTGGTAAAGAATTCACTTTTTGCACAAATCTCCTTTAAAATGCAATTGTTATTCCTGAAATTCAGTGTCCTAGAAAAACCTAGGTGATGGTTGCCATAGCCATAGTACAAACTGAAACCAGAAGCTCTGAGGGAATGTAAAGGAATGATGAGAGAAGGCTGGAGAAGAGGTGAAAGTCCAAACACCTAATTTTTGGCTAGAGAATCTGATCTTCCTAATTTCCTGCTGAGCCCAATTCCCTGTACTTTTTTTTTATTCATCTGTAGGCAATTCTTCCTCTTCATCATGACCATGTTGAACCAGGAGTCAATCTACTCCCCATATTTACGGGCTAAAAAGGATGTGAAAGTCCAGAGATTTGATTTTTTGCTCAAGTAGGATCATTATTGCAGGGCTAGACAATCTATTCCAGCCTAGTTTCCTCGAGGGCCCAATTTTCTGTATTTTTTTTCTCATTTGTAGACAATTCTTCCTCTTCATCACGACCACGTTGGGCGAGGAGTCAACGTACTCCGCGTCTGAGCTGCCTAAAGCCGAAGAGAACTGTCAACTACCAGCAGCTGCCAAATGAGCAGTCCTGGGGCTGGTCCACCCTCCGAGAACCAGAAGAGGTCCTGAGGCTAGCAGAAAAGGCGGGAAAAGGAAATCAACTACAATTCCCGGCAGGCTCCGCTCCCGATCGTGACGTCACCACCCGGCCTCGCCTCCCTCTCCGACGGCCCCCGCACGGAACGGTCCCGGTAGAAACTACATTTCCCAGGAGGCCGCGCGCCGCCCAACAGCCCTCGTCTCCCTTTCCTGCTCAGAGAACGCCATCGGCTGGGCGCGCGCGCGCGCTCGCTCGCTGGCTCGGCCGCCCGAGGGGAGGGAGCGTGTGAGGGAGGGGGAGGTCTGGGCTGAGGAGGGGGCGGGGGTACGGCTCGCTCGCTCGCTCGCAAGATGGCGGACGAGGACGGGGAAGGGATTCACCCTTCAGCCCCTCAGCGGAACGGCGGCGGCGGCGGCGGCGGCGGCGGGTCCGGGCTCCTGGGCGCCGGGAACGGCGGCGGGGGCGGCCCACGGGTGGTGCGCATCGTCAAGTCTGAGTCCGGCTATGGCTTCAACGTGCGGGGCCAAGTGAGCGAGGGCGGTCAGCTGCGGAGCATCAACGGGGAGCTGTACGCGCCGCTGCAGCATGTGAGCGCCGTGCTGCCCGGGGGGGCGGCCGACCGGGCCGGGGTGCGCAAGGGGGACCGCATCCTGGAGGTGTGAGTATCGGGGCCCCGAACCCCGCCCCTCCCCCGCTCCCGCCGCGCCCCCCTCCGAGCCCCGGGGCCGGCGCCCCCCTCGGCTCCTGTCCGCTCCCAGCGCCGTGACAGCGAGCCGCTCGGCGGTGCCTCCCGCGGGAGCTCCCGGCCGGCCCCTGCCCCGGCATCCCCCTCTCTGCCCTTCGCCCCGCCGCCGCCCCCTGCCTCCTTTTGTCTGTGTCGGAACCCTCCTTTGGGGCACCCGTGGGTCCCCCTCATGCCTGGTGGCGCTTCCCATCCCCTTGCCCTACATCCTGTGCTTCTGTCTCCGCAACCCCCCGGGCTTCCAAGTTCACTCGGGTCCCTTCCCTCCCGCTCCCCTGCAGCCCCTTCCTTTTCAAGTTCGGGGCAGCCCCGACACTCACTTTGGGGGGCTGTAGCGCGCGCGCGCGCGCGTGTGTGTCTGTCTGTGTCTGTGTGTCTGTGTGTGCTCAGTGCTCATCGCTGCTCTGGGGCTAGTACTCCCACTGCCTCTATTCCCCCCCCCCCCCCCCGTGCCCTTCACTACTCTATTTCTGTCTTGCCTGTCTTCCTCACTCCCTTTCTCTCGTACATTCTTCTCTGATCGGCTTGCGTCCTTCCCCTTTACTAGGATATTCAGTCTTTGCTTCTCGTCCTTCCTAAATTTCCTTTCAGTCACAAAAATCCCTCCCTACCTTCAGGCCTTCACCTGGTAGAGCTGTTGGTTAGGCTGGGGTTTAAGAGGCAGACAGACAGTATCCTGAAGGTGTGTCTGGCCAGTGGAGTGGCCTCTCCCTCCTTAAACATTAGGCTCCTTCTGTGGCACTTTTCCCATAGAGTTCCTTAACCTTCCTACCTCGGTTGATAGTGGCCTCCCTAAGAAAGTAGGGGGGTAGGAGTTTAGGGTTAGAAACCTTCCCCCGGATAGATGAATGTTTTCTTCTTTTTTTCATCCAAACTCAACTGCTTTACAAACAGTTCTGCTATTCCCCGGGCTGATGTGCCAATATATTAATCTGATGGGGATCAGGGCACTAAGACCTGTATTGCAATGGTGATCTTTCTTTTTCCATTACCTGAGCCCAGAATTCTGTTCTTTTCCAGACTATAGAAAATCTATGCTTATTATCCTCTTCTGTCAGCAGCCCTTGGGAGGTGTCAGTTTCCTTTCCTTGTGGAAGTTCATGTTAGGTTCATTTGCATTTATTTTTCGTTTTCAAAGTCCACAAAGCTTCCCTGGGCACCATATAGTGGAAAAAATAAAGTGGCAATTGCATCACAGAACTGAACATATTGGGAAACCCTCTTGAAAGGTCATCTACACAACTTCCTTCCCCTGTTCCAAATTCAAATCTTGCCCTTTCTTGTACTTTTTTTGGTCATGCTGAATAAGAGTAATAGATCAGTTAGTAGGTAGGCATGACTTTCCCCTGTGCTTTTTGGAAAAAAGTTAGTTTTTTTGTTTTTACAACTCTATCATTTCTGAATATATCCCTCCATCATTCCTTCTAAGCACAGAATTTAGAAAAGGAAAAATAAACAGTTCAGCAAAACTAACCAGCGTTTCAGCTGAGTCTGACTATGTATGCACCCTTCTACATCCACAGTTCCATCTTTCCAGAAAGGGAGAGAGGTACATTTTTTTTCTTCTCTTCTTTGAGACCAGGGTTAGTCATCGTAGTCATTTACCATTCAGTTATCTTTTTGTCTTTGTTCTTTCCAGTTACATTGTATTAATCACATATATTGTTTTTTAATTCTGATTCCTTCAGAGTCAGCATCAGTTCATATAAATCTTCCCAAGCTTCTTAGAATTCTTCACATTCATCATTTCTCCCGGTACAATGATATTGCATTACATTCATGTGCCACAATTTGTTTAGCTCTTTTCTAGTCCATGGGAATCTACCTTGTTTCCAGTTTTTTGCTACCACAAAAAGTATAGCTATGAATATTTCGGTGTGTATGGGTAGATTTGACTTCTTAAAGGTAATGTCTGGTTGCTAGAGAAAGAGGGCACAGCACAGATTTCATTTCCTGGTTTTGATTGTGGTTGGTGAACATGCTTATTTTCCTATAAAAATTTAAATGCTTACTCCCAGAAGCATTCCATTTTCTTCCTCTGTAAAATATTTAAGAGAGCTCCTCTATCTTTCATATAGGTTCTTTGGCCTATTATATCTTGCTCAGAAAAGCTTTGCTTCTTGAAATCTCAAGTGGGGTCAGGGCTAAGGATAGGTAATCATTGTGTAGCTGTAGTTTAGATTGTGCTTACATTTATATCTTGATCTTGTAAATTTCCACATAACTAAGTTTTTTTTAAAGGTTATTTTTTTGCCGTTTGTTCTTTTTTCAGAAGAATTACAATTGTGTTTTTCCACTTCATACAGTTTGGACAGTTTACGGTGGTGTATGTGAATGGGCAGAGAAACTATAGGATTAAAAGGTGTGCAAGTTTGGTTATAAGTGAAATTGTTACTTTTTTAAAAAAAGCTTTTCACAAAGGCTCTTTTTACCCTGGGATATGGTATAGTGTTTGGGTCAAGTTTAGCCAGCATGGTTAATTTTCTCCTCCTTCTCTACAAAACAGTATCTGATTTAGGAAATTGTTCTGTTGCAGGGTTTGGTAATTGCAGTATGAATAGGGCTTCTGGGCTCTAAATCTTACTTCAGACTCAAAGCCTTCCTGTTTAGCAAACTTAGTTTCCACCTTGTAATCTTTCCCAGTGTAACATATGTTGAGTGTGTCTTTCCTTTGATGTGAATGCATCCACAGTCTAGAGTGAAGAGTGCATCCAAAAAATAGAACCAAAATAAATATGTCTTTACATGGTTATAGTATGGGAAAGAATTGTTGACTTCAGGTCAATTTTCTTTGGATTCATTTCTAAATGTTCTGATTTGTTTCCTTGAGGAAGGTTTTGGATATGGATTTGATATTTTTCCTCCCTATTTTTGAGGGTTATCTTTGTCACATGTTGAGTTTGTCCTGGTCTTTGGGGTATGTGTTTCTTGGGTAGATCTGGTCTTTTGGGGGTAGAGTTTTCAGCCTTCAGAGTTAGTAGGTCTGTTAACATAGAAAGTGAAGGTCATGTTAATGCTTCGTCATGTTGGATTATATTGATTGGAGTCTCATTGAGATGGGCAGTTGCCAGTCACCATGGTGTTTGTGGTAGTATGTAGGAAAATATACTTTTTATCTCAGATCTTTTGCCCCTGAACAAAAGTTAAAGCATTAGGAAAATGCCTACTGAAAATCACTGATTTTTACAACTTTTTAAAGAGGATTTCCAGGTCATAAATGTTTTAGGCTTCATTCTATAAGAATGTCTGTGGAGGAAAAGATGACTCTTTGAGAAGTGTCCATTGCAAGTCAAGTTCAAGGACAAAACCTTAACTAATTAAGGCGTCTTAAAAGAGCTGCTTTCTCCAGTGTGGCATGATTCTGCTGTCCAGTTAGTTTTGACAGAAGGAAATTTCTGTGTGTTATGTGACTGGGATTCTGAATTCTGTGCTTATTGTCATGTTCATTGTGGGAAAGAAACCAAAGCCCTATTTAGAAAATTGATTTAATCGTTATGTTCCTATATTCTAATCTGGGTAGAAAAGCAGTTAAATATTGCATAGACTGGGATAGCAGACTGACTGTAGTATCAAGATTAACTTTACTTTTGTAGCTCTACCTGTATCACTTGCATGATCTAAGATGCTGCACCTTCAGCTTATTTCTTTATTTTACTCTAAACAAAATTCCTTGACTTTATAGAAAAACGGTGGCGCAGAATTTAGTAGGTTTATTTGGTTCTCCTATTATTCTTTCCAATGACATGCCATTTTGACCTCTTTGGAGTTTAGCTATGTCTTTGTAAACTAAGGTAGGAGGAGAAATTTGGTGGGCAATCAGATATTGGCAGATAATTTAATAATTTAATAGCTTTGTGTTTATTTTCTAAGTTGTGGGAGGCAGATGACTTAAATAGGTATTTTGTGTCCTTATTGTGTTCATTCAACTGACTGCTATTGAAGGAACTATATCTATCATAATTATAAACCCAGGAAATAACTTAGTTTTGTAGGGAGAGTGGAAAACAATAAAAACTAAGTCCAGAAATAGCCTGTACTTTCCTTTCAGAAGCAGCTCCCATAGCAGGGCTAAGACTAGGAGGAGGCCCTTTGTGAGTATACACATATTTGCCTCTGTGTATGGATAAGGTGGTATTCTGGGACCAGTTCTCTTTCCAGTCGCATTGGCTTGAGACACCTTGCTTTCAGATGGTGTCTACAGTTTGTTTCTGATGTGGACTTGTTAACGTGTCCCCTAAGGCCACAAATTACTTCTGAAATGAGTCTCATTGGGAAATCCTATGATCTGACACAGAAGCAAAGTGACTTAATTGACACATTGTGATGCTTAAAATCTGTATACATCATTGCTGTTTAACTGCAGTGGTTCTGTCTGTGCCTGTTTAGTTAGAATTTAGTAATAATGAATCTCAGGTTTGATCTGAGTCAGATTCACTTTACTGTACCCCTAATCCTGGCTAACTCTCCTGAAAGTGGATACTGTTAGGCAAACAAGGGAAATACCTTAGGTATGTAGTCCTATATCCTCACAACCAGAATAATAGCTCGAGGGAATACTCTACCAACTCCTTAATGTGAAGCATTCCCCAAGAGGTCTAACCAATGGTCTTGTTTTCTCTCTGCATTCTCTCCCTTAGCATTCTAATTCACTCCCAAGACTTCAACTGCTGTCTCATAGACATTGACTCTCATACCTCTATTTTCAGTCTGCATCTTGCTTTTGAGTTCCAGACTCACACCTCCATCTTCTTATAGGATATTTCTACCTGAATGTCCTCTGGCATCTCAAGCTCAATTCCTAAACTAAGCTTGTACCATTTCTCCTAACACCTGATTGTTTTTCTAAATTCATTAATTCTGACTATTAGATTTTATCCATCACTTAGTCTCTCATGTTTGAAACCTTGGGGTTCTCTTGCATTTTTTTTCTCTCTGTTTTCATATCTATTTAGTGACCAAGCCTTTTAGATTACACTTGTGCAGCGCATCTCCAATCCCTCCATTGTCTTTGGCTTCAAATCTTTGGTGTTTCCCTGATGTATACCAGATAAAGTTTAGACTCTTTTATCTAGCATTCAGGTCACTCCACAATTTGGTGCCATTCTACCCCTTTTTTAAAGATGATTTCGGTGAACAAAGATTTTATTTTCTCTGCCTCTCCATTGAGAGGGAAAAATGAAAAACAAAAACCCCTGTAACAGATAGGCATAGTCAAGCAAAACAAATTCCCACCACCTTGGCTGTATGCAGAAATATGTCTCCTTTTGAATCTAGCAACTTTTGGTCGGGATGTGGGCAGCTTAGCTCATCATGGCTCCTTTAATGGTGTGGTTTGTCATCCCCCTTTTCCAGCCTTATAATTCTCTTCTTTGTACTTGCCTCGAACTGGATTACTTTGCTTACAGAACACAGCCTGTAATGTCCTACCTCTGTGCCTTTTTTCATGTTATTCTCTGTGCCTGGGATGTCTTCTCTTCCTTCTCCCCCTTATTTCCCTTCTCCCCACTATTTTAAGCCTGTTGAATTACTGTCCATCCTTTTAAGTCCAACTCAAATGCCTCCTCTTCCCATAAAGCCCTTCTCTGAGTTGCATCCAGTGATGACCTTCCCCCTTGGACCTTACATAACACTTGATTTTGTAACTCTCTAATGTAGTTAGGTAATATTGTGTATTTTAGTCATCTGGGTTTGTGTCTTATTCTTCTACTTGACTGTAAGCTCCTTCAGGACAGATAATATGTCTTAATCTGAACTTGTATCTTCCTCAGCACTTATCACAGTTTACTAAATATTTAAACTAAGGAATCAGTGGTAGCTCACTACCATTTATTTTGTGTGTGAATGGCACAACATGGCTCTATGTACTAAAAGTTATGATGTCGGGGAAGGGGATTGATCTCTTCTTTTGCTGAAGAGGAAATGGTGGCATAAGGAGTTTGAATAACTTTCTCAAGGCTGAACCAGATTCAAGAATTTCAGGGTCTGGTTTCTTATATTACCTCAGGTTTATTTCTTTAGCTTTTTTTTTTAGATGAAAGAGGAAAAATTTATATTAAAAAAATAAAAAAAAAACACTTCGATCTAAGAGAGCAGCCTTCCGATATGTTTATTTTTTTAGATAGTATAAACTTATTTTTTAGTTTTAGTTTGCAACACTCAGTTCCACAAGTTTTTTGAGTTCCAAATTTTCTCTCCCTCCCTCTCCTTTCCCCTCCCCCTCACGACGACATGTAATGCAATGTAGTTTCTACATATACCTTCACATTGAACTTATTTACATAATGGTCTAGTTGTAAAGAAGAATTATAACCAATGGAATGAATCATGAGAAAGGAGAAGTGAAACCAAAAAAGAAGGAAAAAAAAGAGAGCAAAAAATTTGCCTCCGTCTGCATTCAGACTCCATAATTCTTTTTCTGGATGTGCATAGCTTTTTCCGTCATGAGTCTTTTGGAACTGTCTTTGAACCTTGCATTGATGAGAGGAACCAAGTCAATCAAAGTTAGTCCTTACAGATACCATGTGTCTGTAATCGTCTATAATGATCTCCTGCTTCTGCTCCCCTCACTCAGCATCAGTTCATATAAGTCATTCCAGGTTGTAATGAAGTCTATCTGCTCCTCATTTCTTACAGTACAGTAGTATTCCATTACATTCATATACCACAGCTTGTTTGCCATTCCTCAATTGATGGGCATCCTCTTGATTTCCAGTTCTTTGAAACCACCACAAAAAGAGCTGCTATCAATATTTTTGTACATACGGGTCCATATCCCCCTTGTGTGATCTCTTTGGGATACAGCCCTAGAAGTGATGTTGCTGGGTCAAAGGGTATTTCCGATATGTTTCAAGCCCCAAATTACTATAATCTGATTTTTGGATTCCCAAGGAGTAGAAGTCAGCTGCCGGGGTCATCTTTAGTCTGCAGGTGTGAGATCTTGGTGCCCACTCCCCTGAGGGCTCCATCTCTTCTCTGGTCACTGCCCTTGGGATCTGTTTCTTTCTTTTTTGATTTCCTTCTTTAACTCAGAAGTGTTTCCTTTGATCCTTTTCCTTTTAGCGGGTTGCACATTGGTGGGTGTTAAAGAAATTAAAGACGGAAAACAATCTATTTTAATTCCAAGGGTCACTTGCTCCTCCCATGTTCAATTTCAGAATGAAAGTCAGAAGAAAAACATTTCAAACAAATACAAGGATTAATAATTCAATCTTGTTGATTGAAATGTCACCCAGAATACTAAGAAGGTCAAATTTTCTATAATGGAATGAGTCAAGTACTAGGTAATATACATACACCTGGAATTCATTGGTAATTACTAATTCTTTTGGCCCCTACCAACTAAATGATATTCTTATAATAGTTGAGGAAATAGACTTAATCAGCAGGATATTTAAAGACCTGAGCAAGAAATAAAGAATTCTGTATAAATAGAGCTGTTTTATTCTCACCTATGAACTTTCACTGTTAGTGAAACATCTCCTTCTAAGTGAATTGTCCTTGTTTAAGCTACCTGAAAACTCTTCAGCTATGATTGTCAGACCTTATGTTAAGACTTCAGAGAGAGGTCTTAATCTTCTGTGCACTTGAGACATAAGTTCTTAGCTTACTCTGCTTTGGAAAAGTACAGAATGACCTGCAGGATCATGGTGGCATATGCTTATGCAGTTATTCTCTCAGCTGGTTGCAAGGAGGGCTGCCTGCCAAAAAGTCACCTTACAGAAATATGCAGTAGCTTAACTAGATTGACTTTTAAAAAAAGTGTTGGGGTATTTTTGGGAGATACTATGAGTATTCTGTTGTCTGGTATATTTAAGCAGAGAGACTTATTAAACGAAAACACTCTGTTCACTATCTAATTTTGAGAATGGAAGTTTTGAGGACATTCGGCTTCCAGTTTCTCCTGCAGATCGCCTTTTGATATACGTACTCTCACCTTCCCTGCTCTGTTCCCTTAAGCTTCCTAACATCATTGCCTTCTCTCTCCTCTTTTTTTTTTTCCTCTCAGAAGTATCCCTACTACATACTAAATTTAGTGCCTCTTGATCCCATTCTTTCCCATTTTCTCCAGAATGTTGCTGTGATAGATGCTTCCCTCTTCTCCCTCCAACCCCCTTTACCTCATCCTCCCACTTGTGTTTCTTCAATTTCTTTCTCCATTGATTTCTTTCCTACCTACCTACAAACTTACTTAGGTCATTCCAAACTTTAAAAAAGACTTTCTTTGACCCTTCTGCCCTATATACAGCTACAACCCTATCTCACTCTTCATTGTTAAAGCTTTTATGTTTCAGTGCAATAGAAACCCTGACAGATACACAGGTTAGTCCCTCAGTGATACAGGTCAGTCCCTGAAAATGTAGAATCCTTGAAAACAAGAGAGAACAAAAGAGTAATTTCATTTGATATCACATGAAGCCTTACTCTTGAGTACTTGACTGTTCGTTAAAAGAGGAAGGATGTGTAATTTAGCTTTAGTACCAGTGTCCAAAGCTTTTAAGAGTAATATTAATGAAAATAGCTAACATTTAAGTAGCTCAGGGTTTACAAAGTACTTTACACATATCGTCTCACCTAATCTTCACAGTAGCCCTGGGAGGTAGGTGCTATGATCCTCATTTTACAAATGAAGAGGCTGAGGCATGCAGAGGTTAAGTGACTTGGCCAGGGTCTCACAGCTCATGTGTGAGGTAGGATTCAAACTCAGGTCTTTCTGACTCCAAGTCTATCACTGTTCACTATGCCACAACATCCAAGTTGTGTTGCTATCTAAAATTGTCTTCATTTTTAGAGTTGTAATCACTGTATGTGTTGTCCTGTGGATTCTGCTTTCTTTAGGATTCAATTTTACTTTATACAAATCTCATATTTCTTTGAATCCTTCCTATCTGTTGAGTTCCATATGGCGTAACAATATTACATATATTCGTTGACTACAACTTAACTATTTTCCAGTCATTGGGCATACTGTTTGTTTTCAGTGTTTTGCTCTTAGAGATAGTGCTCTTGTCGTCATGTTTGTACAAATAAGGGTTTTCTTGCTTTCAGTAAACTTTTTGTTATATAAGCCTGGACAGTCTTTTGATCAAAGGCAGTAAACAATTTTGTGACTTTTTTTGTATAATTCTAGTTTGTTTTCCAACATGACTGTACCAAGTGACAGCTGGACCAGTAGTGAATTAGTATGCCAGTTTTGCCACAGCTCTACCAACATTGAATTTTTCCTTTTACTGTCTTGCCAATTTGATGGGTATGCAGTGATTCCTCACAGATTTTTAAATTTGCATTTTTTATTGTCTGTTGTTAATCTTCTTGACAAAATTGTCCAAGCTCAGCCCAACAAGCATATATTAAGTACCTTCTAAAGTACCCAGGTCCAACTGAGGATACAAAGACAGGACAAAAAACAGTCCCCGTCGTCAAGGAGATGTAAACAAGAATATAAATGATGATTTTTTTTTTTGAGGAAGGAGCAAATGTTATTAACTTTTCAAGAAGCTTTGCATAGGAAATTCTGTATAAGCTGAACCTTGAAGAAATTTATGGATTCTGTGACAGAGGAAAGGTAGTGCATTCCAGGCACCAGAAACAGCGAGTGCAAGGCACTGAGGCAAGAGATTGAGTGCTGAGTTAGGGGAAGAGCGAGTAGATCATAGACTGTGTAAGGGGCATATTGTACAATAAGCCTGGGAAATTGGTCAGTCAGTAAACATTTATTAAGTTCCTGCTATATGCCAGACATTATATTAAGTGCTAGGGTTACAAAGAAAGACAGAAGACAGTATTCTTGCTCTCTCAGAGCTCACAATCTAATGGGGCAGGCAGCATGCAAACAACTCTGTGCAAACAAGATATGTAACAAGTTAAGCGGTAAGGTACTTGAATTTAAGATAGTGGCTTTCTGTAGAAGGTGGAATTTTAGCCAGGACTTGAAGGAATACAGAGAAGTCAGGAGGTAGATATGAGGAGGGAGAGCATTCCAGGTAATATAAGGGACAACCAATGAAAATACCTAGAGTTGTCAGGCAAGGGTGTCTGGTACAAGGAACATAAGGAGGCCAGTGTCACTGGATTTCAGAGTAGATGGAGGGGTATAAAGTGTAAGAACTCTAGAAAGGTAAAGGGGAGGCCAGTTTATGAAGGGTTTTGAATGCCAAACATTTAATCCTAAAGGTGATAGTGAGTTGGTAGAGGGAGGGGGTGTGTGTGTGTGTGTGTGTGTGTGTGTGTGTGTGTGTGTGTGTGAGAGAGAGAGAGAGAGAGAGAGAGAGAGAGAGAGAGAGAGAGATGGTAGAATGGAGAGAGAGAGAGAGAGAGAGAGAGAGAGATATGGTAGAATGGAGCCAGATTCTAAAGGGTTATAAGTGCAGGCTGAGGAATTTGTATTGTGTTCTAAATGTAGTAGAGATACATTGAAGTTTCTTGAGCGGGGGAGTGACATGGTCAGATGTATGCATTAGAAGATTATTTTGGTAACTGTGTTGAGGATAGAGATTGGAAGGTTGGAGTTCCATTTGAGAGGTTGTTGTAATGGTTCAAGTGAGAAGTAATGAGGTTCTGAACTGGAATGGTGGTGGTATATGTGTGAGTGGAGAGAAGAGGATGGATTTGAGAGACATCGTTGTAGAATCAATAAAACTTGGTAGCTGATTGAATATGAGGGTGCATTGTAAGGGCAGGGGAGTTATATGACTCTGAGGTTACAAAGCTAAATGATTGAAAGGATGATGATGCTTGTAACAGAAATGAAGTTTAGAGGAGGTTGAGTTTAGGGGGGCATATTATGTTTTAGACATGTTGAGTTTGAGATTCTTGTGGAAAATCTGAATGATGATATCACAATATAAAATTGATGACTGGTGATGTCAGACTGGATATAAGGAGCAAGAGCAGGTTTGGGGGTCATCTCTCTAGAGAAGATAATTGAACCTATGGGAGGTGATAAACTTACTGAGGCAATAGTATTGAGAGAGAGAGCAAGGAAGAGAACTTAGTTTAGAACTTTAGAAGCCTCTAAACAGATGCTTTCTTTTCCTCACCATCTTTTCTCTCTTCAGTCCCCTGTACTATAATTTGTGTTGCAATCACTCTACTGAAACTACTTTCTTAAAATTCACCAATGACCTTTCTTCATGATCTTTCTAAACTTGGTACTGATCTTCACCTCTTCCTAATGAACAGTCATCTTTCCTTTGAGTTCAAAGACACAGCCATCTCTCTTGGTTCTCCTTCAGCCTCTCACTACACATATTTCTTTGTTAGCCCCTTACACACTTCCCATGTACTTCATGTGGCTATTTCTGCAGTCAGTCTTTGGCCTTCTCTTTCCATTGTTAATCTCATTCATTACTTTGGCTTCAACTACCATTTGAATGAAAGGTGCTCAGATGTATGTCTATAGCCCCGACCTTTTCTGTGCTCCATTCTCACATCTCCAGTTGCCTGCAAGACATCTCTACTTTGGTGTCCCATTGACAACAAACCAGAGCTTTATTATCATTTCTTTGAAACCCATTTCACCTTCTGACCTTACTGTTTGTCAGTGCTTCTAATTTTCCATTTTCAAAACTTGGCGATTATTTCTGACTCCTCCCTCTCCTTCAATCCATAACCTGTCAGTTAACCAATTCCTGTCAATTCCATACCTCTGCCCTCTCACCCCCAATTTCTGTCCCACTGCTGCCAGCTGAACACAGGATTTCATAAATACCTGCCTAAATTATTGCAATATCCTATTTTTTTGTTTTTATTTTTAAAACTTTTTATTGAAATCTTGCTTTTGTATATATAGGTGTGTGTGTGTGTGTGTGTGTGTGTGTGTGCGCGCGCGCGCGAGTGAGTGTGTGAGTGTGAATATCCCCTTTTTCTCCCCAACATAGAGTATCATCCCTGGTAACAAAGAATAAAAAGGATGCAGAGAAAAAACAGTTTAGCAAAGCTAACCAACAGATTAGCCAAGCCCAACAGTATCTGTAGTATACCATGCCCATAGCCCCCCACTTCTGGTAAGAAGGGTCGGATATGTATTTTCTGCCCTCTTCTTCTGGATCAGTCTTGACCATTATAATATAGTAGCCTTTCATCAGTTTTTCCTCCTTCCACTCCAGCATCTTCTTCCTAATCCACCCTTCATAGTGCTACAAGTCTTCCTTATAAAGCGATTTGATTGTCATTCCTCTTTTCAAAACTCTTTAGTAACTTCTTGTTGCCTACCTAGTGAATTTCAGACTTTTTTGTCTTAAGTGCTCTGGGTGCTGCTGTACTTTTCAAGGCTTATATTGTGTGCCTTGGCACGTATTCTCAGCCTCATTTAAATTGAACTCTTTGCTTTTCTTCTTCCCTAACTTTGCCTGTGGTTTTTCCCCTGGGCCTGGAATACCTTCCCCAACTTGATGTTCAGCTGTTGGATTTCTGTGCCGTTTGAAACCCAACTCAAATGCTGCCTTCTCCATGAAATTTTCCTAGTACCCTGTTGATAATGGCATTTCCCTTGGACCTCAGATCATCTCCTTTTTTATAAACCTTTAATGCATGTCTATAATCTTGTATTTTAAGGTTGTCTGTATTTGTATTGTATCCCCTTGCTCTAGACTATAAACTCCCTGAAGGAGAGAGACTCACACTGTGCTCTGCATATAATGGGTGCTTAACAGATGTTCGAAGGGGTAGCAGTGGAACATTTAGTAATCTATGGATTGTTAGGGCAGTGGGTTTATATGTTTGTATCTTATAAAGATGTAATTATTTTTCTCTCACGTTTTGGTTACTTTGGGTTTTCCAAGTTTAGAAACTACTTCTTGTTCATTGCGTTATCTAAATTTCATCCTGAGTTGTGTTATTTTAACTTGTATTGATCTCAGTGAAAATATAAAACTGAATTTCCTTTGTGGAATCACTTGGCTGGTGGGCTGTTTATGTTCTAATTAGCATTTATATATGGTATGATATATGTTTCTGTCCCTCATGGCTCTATACCTTAAGCATATTAAGTGTGTGCCTCAGTCTCTCAGAGTGTGGTTATCATCTCTAATTGCTCAACTTAAGATAAGTTTGCACTGAAAGAGTTGATTGCCTCTAAAAATGTGAAATTCTTACTTATTTTTAATTTAATTTACAGTTCCAAATTCATTCCCATTCCCTTTCGTTCTGTTACCTATTGAGAAGGCAAGAAAAACAAAATCCCTTACAGATATGTATAATCATGCAAAAGGAATTCCTATATTAGCCATGTCAAAAAAAATTCAATTTGTATTCTTAGTTCATCTGCTTTCTATTTGGAGGTAGATAGCATATTTCTTCATGAGTCCTTTGGAATTGCAGTTGGTCATTGTGTCGATCAGTTGATAAGTTTTTCAAAGTTGATTATCTTGACAGTGTTGCTGTTGTGTAAATTATTTTCCTGGTTCTGCCTACTTCACTTTGCATCAATTCATACACGTCTTCCCAAATTTTTCTGGTGTCCCCCCCTTAATCTTTTCTTATAGTGCAGTTGTATTTCATCACATGCATATACCATAACTTTTTTAGCTGTTCCCCAGTTGATGGGTATCCTCTCAATGTCCAATTCTTTGCCACCACACACAAAAAGGACTTCTATATATATTTTTGTACATATGGGTACTTTTCTTCTTTCCTTGATCTTTTTGGGAAAGATTCTTTTTTTTTTTTGTGCTGTGCTATTTTTCACACATGAAGGCAGTGCTGCTAACTTGTCACCAGTAGATAATTGTTTGATTTCCAGTGACACAGATAGATTTGCCCTGATTCACAATTTGGAGATGGCCGACTGGGATTAAAGGCCTATGGCTATAGGCCGAATAGAGCAAACTAAGTGGTTCATGGGAACTGAGTCCATGACCTTGGCTTAATTAGCCACAACATTTAGTGAAGTACAACCATTAAAAAAAAATCTTCTTTCAAACTCTAAATTAGATTCGTAGCTAGTTTTGTAGAAGATTCAGTACTTAGTTATATTTTTAAAGTGGCTTTCTTCATCTTGAGTGATCAGAGTCTCCAGTAGTGATAATGCAAGATGAGAAGAAAGTAAGAAGGAAGTAAGGTTAGGAAAACCACTATGGTGATTTTTGACCTTATAACCCCCTATTGGAATTACCACCTTGGACTATTCCTTTAATTTTTGGAAGAAATGCCCAGTCTTGCTGGGTTGGTTGTAGGAAGTCTTTGAAGACCAGAAAAGATCGCCAATAGTAGATATTTGTCAGTTTCACCTTGAAAACCTCTGAAATTCCTGTTGTACTTTGTGTTTTATGTTATCTGAAGGGATAAGAGCTTGGGTCTTGAATTTCGTTATCTTCATCTTTGCAAAAAGGCAACCGATCATTCTTAGAATTCACCTGAAATAAAGGCTTATTTTTTTTATATCAAAATGGTTATTATTCTTTTCCTTCCTATTCTATTTGGCATAAGTTTGAGCTGCTTGGGATGCATATTTATCCTTTTAAAAACAAATTTAGCTTATTTTTTAATTTTAAGCCTTTTGAATGGAAGAAAACCACTTTATTTTTAATTATGCCCATATTGAATGCCATATTCTAATTTTAAACATGCAGTTTTGTTGCTCATAATAGGAAGCAAAGTAGTCACTGTCATAATACTGTACTTGAACAGTTTAGAGCGTAGTGTATTAGAACTTTCTCCAAGTAGTAGAACCAGTGTGAGGTTTTTTTTTCTTTTAAATTATTTTGTTGTTATTCAGTTATTTTCAGTTGTGTCTGACTTTTTCTGATCCCATTTGAAGTTTTCTTGGTAAAGATACTGGAGTATTTTGCCATTTCCTTCTCCAGCTTATTTTACAAATGAGGAAACTGAGGTGAACAGGGTGAAGTGACTTGTCTAGGGTCACACTTGTCTAGGTACGTGTCCGAGGCCAGATTTGAACTTAGGAAGATAAGTCTTCCGTACTTGAGGTCTGGCACTTTATCCACTGTGCAGATCTTAGAAGTCATTTAGTCTAAACTGCTCATTTTATAGGTGAGAAAATTGAAGCCCACGCAGCTGCCCAAGGTCACATAGGTAGTAAATAAATGTAAAGCTCAGATTTTAACTAAGATTGTTTTTTTTTAACTCCAAACCCACATTTTCTGTTGTACCATAAAATTTCGTATCATTGAGTCTTTAGATGACCCTAATATTCAGAGACTTAGGATTCTGTCTTTTATATTAAAAGAGAAATGGATGAACTTTCTCAATTCCCCAGTTGCCTAGCAGAGTGTGTGTGTGTACATATATATATATGTGCATGTATTCACCCATAGATGTATGCACGTATGCATGCATGCATAACTCCTTCTTAAAAGCTTAGATATATTTTAAAATAAATACTATCTCTAACTCAAATTCTTTGTCTTTGTAGGAGTGTAGAAAATTTATAGTTGCTTTTTCTGCCTTTGTATTAGAAGGTTTTGAGGTTTGAGAATTTTCCTCCCTTTCTGTGTTCCTCTTGGATGAAATGGTAAGGCATGAAAAACTTTCACTTGCTACTTTTTCTTTTAAGTGTATTCTCAGTCTTGTTTTTTATTCTCCTGGAGGGTAAGAAAAGGAGTCTTAACCTTTGGATCACTAGTTATTTTTGAGGTTGAGTGGGTTCCGTAGGGTGATGAAAATCTGTACAATTTGACCCTTTTGAGGTCAGCTTTCGTTGTGTATCAAGAAACAGGCCTAGGATATGTGATTTCTTTTTCAAGAAACTTCTCAATCTTGTCCTCAACAGGTAGAAACTTGTCAGAAATGTTAGAGTAAAAGAATGTTGCAGAAGGATGATTCTATGAGTTATCTAAAATATTTAATAAGGCAGAAGTTCTTTGCTATTTTGTGTGCTATGGACCCCTTTGGCCATCTGGCAAAGTCCTACAGTCCCCTTCTTAGAATCATGTTTTTAAAATAAAATACATGGTATTACAAATGAAGCCAAATATATTGGAGTGCAGTTATCAAAATCTTTAAGAAACAAAACAAAACAAAACAAGTTCATGAACTACAGGCTCAGAACTCCTGTCATAAGAAGGCAACAAGGGGGACAGACAAAATTAAAAATTACTTCCTACACATTCAGGAAGCATTTGATTGTAATTTGGGGGTTTTGTCATCTTGTATTTGCAAGTTATTTGTTTCTGACTGAAAGTGCACAAAATGTATGTGGGTGAGTGGGAAGAGCAGGGGTAAATGTTGAAATTTTAAAAGTTTTTCTCAGGTAGTAACTTCTTGAACAAGAGAGTTATGTTGTAGGAGAAAGAACTGACATTTTTCTGACAAGATTTCTGCTAATATTTTTTCCTTAATAGCCAGCAGTTGGGATAACTCACTATATTTTACCATTGAATTTTGATAGGTGTCTTGATTGTTACCTGATCTTTTGACTTGGAGAGTTTTTGTGTTTTCAGTGCAGACTGAACCTAACCCTATATTTTTGTTGAGAGCTTTCTCTCAGCCTAGAGTGACCTAAGATCTCAGTAGGCACCAGAGAGGCAGACCAAACACATTAAGTGGGTAGCTTAGGTCTGCAGTTGATCAAAAAGTTTGGAAGTGTTTCTGTGACCTAGGGACCTTCCACATGTAAACTGGATATAAAGAGGCTGGTTTTGGGGAGGATTGAGGACTATTTAGTATTTGTTGAGTGTCTTGAGAGGAGAGAAATGCAGAATATCTGACTGAAACAGTCAAAGCACAGCCTTGAAAGCTAATGTGTTAGAATGCAGAAGAGGTTTTACTAACAAGCTTGCACTGCTCCTTCTTTGACCGTGTTTATTGCTTATACTTGTGTCTCATGACACAGGAGTAGAATAGTCAAGGGCAAAGTGCAGTAGGATTTTGAGAGAATTGCTCTTTGAGTGGAAGGGAAAGAACACTGGATTTGGAGTCAGAGGCCTTGGGTTCAAGTACTTCTTGGATGATCACAAACAAGTCACAACTGCTCTGGGCCTCAGTTTCCTCATCTGTAAAATGAGGAGATGAGACTGGACTAGATAAGCCGTGATGAGCTCCAAAGTCTCTTCTAATTTTATATCTGTGACCTCATGTTATTCCTTGTATTAGGTGTCTGCCTAAATGAGGTGTGATTAATAGGGAACAGTTCGATGGATGAAAGGGAGGCCACCCTTTGTTGGTCATGTGTTTAACTGCAGATTTAAAAAGACAACTCCATGTTACAGTGATGGAGCAGTTGACTATTTTAGTAGTCTAATCTTCATTCTTAGCTAGCCTCTTCCAACCTGTCACCAAGCCAATAAACAGGCAAAGGAAATGCTTCCTAATGTGCTGCCAGGGGTTTATTTTTCCCTAACTTGTGAGGTCTTTTCACCCAGTTTCTAGGAAGAGTTGAGTGGGGGGGTGCAATTTATAGAACACTTTTAAAGATTGACTGTCAGAGTAGAATGCCTTAAGATTTTATATGCTTATATCCAAAATTAGGAATCTAGGCCTTCTGAGAACAGTTTGAATCAGATTTGCTGTTCAATGCAGTTAATATCACCTCTATTTGTATAGCATTTTACTGAGTAGTTTCCTATGTGTTTTGCAATTTGATCCTCACAACAACCCTGTGAGGTTGGTGGGAGCAGATACACGACTTTACAGACAAGGAACTGACTCAGCTCAGGGTGGTTAAGGTCATACCACCAGGAAGTGAGGGGCAGAGCCAGACCCTGGACTCAAGTGTCCTGACTCCAGCTCTGGGATTTTTTCTTTCCTCTGTCTCTTCTTGGCAGAAGAAGGTGCTGGGTTAACTCTGTAGTCAACTTTGTTGTCTTCTTAGTCATTAGAAGGCTTGGGTTGTGTCTTTTTTTTACATATAGGCTTGAGACATAAAGCCAAGCAGAAGTCAAGAGACACTAATTCTTAGCCCAGTTACTTTCTATGGAAAATGGTAGGGGAATTGGGAAAGGTTCCCAGATTGGATTGACTTCCCATGAAGATTTGGGTGCTGAAGAAAGAAGTGTGTGGCTTCTCTAGGAGGAGTGTTGTGGGTGTCACATTATGTATCACATTTCTGAAGGCCAATTCTCTCTCCCCTTCTACCCCGAACCTCACTCCCTCACCTTCCTGGCACTGAAAAAGCTACCACAAAATTTCTCCATTCTCCTTTTCACTGGGTAGATAGATGTTGTGGTGTGGGACTCAGAATGTAGAATAAAAAGTAGGTCGGGGCTGAATCCCACAGTTCGGAACAATTTGAAAAAGTTTCTGATTTAGCTAGATTTACTTCTCCAGGGACCTTAAAATGACTGCTTTTTGTTTCAGGTATGCTTTAGTCTTTAGGTATTAATGACAGTGCTTGAATTATCTTTCTCCTTACTAGAAGTTAGAGGAATTTCCTGCCTGCTTTTTGCACTGTCTCCTGGAGATCAGATAGATAGCCTTTAACTATGACTTGACGACACGTAGGAGTATGCCATGGACTCTAGTGACGCCTTGCTGTGATAGGCATGACTGGGTGGTTATGTCACTGCTTTTTCATTCAGAATAATGGTCTGTATTACTCTCAGCTCTCTAATCTGTTGAATGCAAACTCTTTTTCTTCATCTCCCCTGAAGGGTTTAAATCAGTTTAGCTGTTTGCTTAGCTGGCTAGGCCAACTTCAGTTAGAGTCTTACTTGAAGCCACTCCTATTGTCCTGCTTAAGTACCATCCCATGGGAAGAGAAAGGAAAGGAATAAGCATTTATATGGCACCTACTGTGTACCAGGAACTACACTAAGCTCTTTACAACTTTTATCTCATTTGAGCCTCATAATAGCTCTGTGAGGTGGGTACTGTTTTATCTCTATTTTCCAGTGGAGGGAACTGAGGCAAACCAAAGTTAAGTAACTTACCTGCCCAGGGTCACACAACTAGTTAAGTGTCTTAAGTTCAAATTTGAACTCAGATCTTCACGACCCCAAACCTAGCACTCTACCCACTTAACTACCGTGGGAGGAGATGTGGGTATAATGGAAGAATGAGAATTTCACTAACATGACAAAATATTCTGCTGAGACTAAGGACACAGAGTAAATTCGGCAGTAAGCAGTTGTCTCGGGATAATATTTTAGGTGTCTTTATGAGGGAGTTTTTTGGAAGGGAAGGAAGAGAAGGTTTAGGAATTTGTGCCTTTAATGCCAGGTTTCTTTGAGTAAACACAATTGGTGTATTGTAGATTATCTTTCATTATGTTTTCCTTATGTTTTGGTTTGGTAAGTTTGTTTCTTTGCTGATTGTAAGAAAAGTCATTGTGTCAAAGTCCATCTTTTCCCTCCCCTCCCCCTAAGCTTTTAAGTGGAGGGATCCATTACGCATTTGTAGTAGTTATTGCCAGTAGATAGGTGACCTTACAGGATTACAATTTTGACTTATGAGAGTGATTGGGATAGTAGGAAAAATGAGGGAAATTGGTGCTACATGAAAATCAGGTAATACATTTGAGAGTGAGCATGGATTCTCAAAGTATCTTACCAGTGTAAGGTACTGTGTTGAAAACACTGTGAGGCTTTTATAACTAGTTTCTTGTTTTATTATTGTTTTAGTATTTCAAAAGATCCGCAAATTCATCATAGTTCCGCAGTTCACATTTGAATTCCTTAGTACATGGTTCCATTAATTACTATCTTCCCTTCACCGCATTCATTTAATGGCCAAACCATTGGCATATAGTAGACATTTACTAAATATTTGTTGGATGAATTAATACAGAGATGAACAAGATAGGGTCTCTTGCTTTCAAGGAGTGTATGAACCTAATATGGAGAGAATGAAGACACCTTGAACCTTAATAAGCAGAAGATGATACTAACTATTAGAGAATAAATAGTGATATCAAGCTTAAAAAGACGTCACTTCTCACTTGGAAGTAGGGAAAGGAAAATTTGATAGAGAAGATAGTATTTAAATTGGCCATTAGAAAAATGGGTGAGATTGAGAGAATGTTGTAAGCAAATCATGGAGGTGGGAAACAAATGCCTCTTTGGGGAATAGTGAATTTTCTAACTTGGTTAGATTGTGGGCTGTATGAAAGGAAATAAAACTGGAAAAATGTTTTGCAACAGGTTACTGAGACCCTTGCATTCATGCTAAGGAGGACTTTTGTTCATTAGGGAATCATTGAAAGTTTTTAAACAAAGGAATCATTTACATTGGCAAGGAAAGCAGAATATTGTCAAGTTTCTTTCTTGTGCTCCATTTATTATTGGATTTGTTTAATATTCTTTTGTTTCCCGAATTTCCTCAGGAATTTGGACACATGTCATTTCACTCCAACTGTAGCAGTTTTAGATGAAGGTGTTACGTGAATTCCTGTGACCATAGAGACCTCTTAATTCTTAAGATGAGAGGACTGTTTATGAAGTCAGCCATCTAGGTTTGATCTTTTTATTCTTTTGTACCTGAAGGAATGTCCACTTTTGCATTAACTTGTAGAATATACAACATTCCTTCCAAAGTGGAACTAAATGAATGTTAGCAGATATGTTTAGAATGTAACAGTTAACTCTTTCCTGTCATTGTTTGACATTTTGGGTGGTCAATTTGCCCTTTTTATGTGAAAAGCAAAGATGAAGACTGCAGCCTAGGTAAAGGATCCCAGTTGTCTGATTACAAAGCTTTTCCTGGAGTTTCGCTTCTGGGTTTCTCTGATCATTTGT
Organism: Phalanger gymnotis; assembly: GCA_028646595.1. Classification (NCBI taxonomy): domain Eukaryota; kingdom Metazoa; phylum Chordata; class Mammalia; order Diprotodontia; family Phalangeridae; genus Phalanger; species Phalanger gymnotis. The sequence goes on along the minus strand of CM053627.1, from coordinate 40,480,564 downwards.
GGGGCTCACTACCTTGAAACTCTCTAAACTTAAGTTTTTGAAAGATGTTGTAGGTACTCTTTTAATTAAGAAAAAAAATTAAGTTGAGAAATGGTGATAGAACAGATTTACATGGTGTCTGTTCCTGAAAATTTCTCACAAAGTAAATTTTTCTTAAATGCTTAATAAAATCTATTGGTCTTAGTTCAGAAATGTCATTATTTAAATTTCCATTGTTGTGTGGAATAGCCTCATCTTTTTTTCCTTTCCAGCTCTTTAAACAAAACAAAAAACTCCCCAGATTCCTAGACAGTTTTTCAAATATCTATGTTGGTGGAGGTCAAGGGTGGAATGGATGAATAAAATCCATCCTTGATTTGTCTAGCTTCAATTTTACCCATCATCTCTTTATCTTTCCTGCCTTACCTTTCTCAAGAGGTGCTGGTCAGTACACTATTAAAGTTTGATTTCAGTACTCTACCTTCGGATGAAAATGTTGATAGTGATATGACCAGGTCACAGGCAGCAAAATAGAGGAGGCCATGTGGTGCAGTGCAAAGAATTATGTGTAGTTGATGTTTTTTGAAGTTCAGAATTAAAAAAAGAAAAAAGTGCTGAATTTTTGGAGTCGTAGAATCTGGGTTTGAATTCTTTTATCTTACCACTTACTGCCTGTACAATGAGGGGCAAATTACTTAATCTCTGTGGAACTCATTGTCCATATCTGTAAACTGGAAGAATGGGAATAGATGACATCTGAGGTTTTTTTTAGCACTAAATCTGTGATTCTATAAAGTGAGAGGAGAAATACTCAATAATTCCAAAATGGAATTCTGTATCGTAGAGTGTAGAGTTGACTATATTTTTAATTACTGACCCAATCTGGATTTACATCTCCAACTAATCAGAGGTGTGAGAACTTCTCTAATTGCTTCAAGAATTATCTCATTCTTATGTGATTGCTGGCCCTTTTTGGGATTCTGTGTATATAAAATAGACTTGGGTTTGTAAAGTGTCAAGAGTAGTGTGTTTACTGACTCTAGTTCATTACACTTGGACTGATGAACCAGGCAGGCTGAGTGTTCTCCTGTCTTGTTTATACATATTTTAGTTACCAGAGATAATTCCAGTGACTGAAAAATTTATGGGAGGTGTGTTGCTAACCTTAGCACCCTTTTCAGGAAGGAAGAATTGATGGTTTGGGTCGAACTGGAAGAGAGGTCAGTTTTATTTGGTAGATAGGCTCAAATATCAAATTGGTTCGAGGCCAGGTGTGTGCGTGTCCTGACTTTTGTGGGATATCTATAGGAGGTTCCCGTTGGGCCAGTTGCCCAGTGGATTTTGTTGGCTGAGTCCTCTTGGTAAGGTAGTTAGATTATTGGGTAAATTTTGTAGGGCTTGGAAACTTTATGTACAAAAACGTTAGACTTCTGGATGTTGTGGTTTATTTCTTTGCCAATTCTATGTACACACTGTCTTTGGGGAAGGAATGAGGACACAGGCTTCTTCTGTAGGATCCAAGTGAAAGAGATATGTATGTGTTCTAGTTCAGACTGACTAGATCAGGCTTTGGGCAGAAATCACGTAGGAGAGAGATAAGGTGAATTGGAGTAGGTGGGGGAAATGAAGGAAGTGGGGTAGAAAGTTTCTTTCAATTTCAGTACCAGATGATGCAGAGAAACATGATATGGTATGAAGAGAAATTCCATTTAATTCCTAAGGAAATTGTTTCCTCTAGAAGAAATTAAGTACTGCAGTGAGAAGGGCAGGCCATTTAGAGATATGCGTATAAATCAGAGAGTAATATAAAAGTACATCTATTAAACTGTACTTTGAAAACTAGAGAGATGAATTTGTAAGAAATCTTATTTAACAAAATTCCCCTGGGGTTACAAAGGACAATCATTCTGTTCAAATGGCCCCAGTGGCAGGAGACACTTGGATCAGGCTTTGTACATAAATAGTTCAGATGAGGTAATTGGACTTTTTAGCCTAAAAGGCTTTGCTTGCTTCTCCCTTGACTTCACCCTGTTTCTCATGTACTCTGTAGCCTGGTATAAGATTGCTGGCCTCTTACCTATTTCTTTTGGATTTTTCATAGATATGTTTTCATATCAGGATCTTTAAAGATGCCTTTTTTTTTTTGCAGTTTTTAAAATATCTTTAATGGATTAATTAAATCTGTTCCAAGTAACTAGAAAAAAGTTGTATTATAACAGATAGTGAGAGATATTTTGTCTATAGCAGAACACATGGATGTATCTAGAGTTTTCTTCTGTTTCTGTTGCTTTGATTTGGGAGGGGCCTGGGAAGGAGTCATGGACTCTTATGCCTCATGGGTTTGTTTTTTCCTCTTTCCACCTCCCCCAGGAATGGCGTGAATGTGGAAGGGGCAACACACAAGCAGGTGGTGGATCTGATCCGAGCTGGTGAAAAGGAATTGATCTTGACAGTGTTATCTGTACCTCCTCATGAGGCAGATAACCTTGATCCCAGTGATGACTCATTGGGACAGTCCTTTTACGACTATACGGAAAAGCAAGCGGTGCCCATATCAGTCCCCACATATAAACATGTGGAGCAGAATGGCGAGAAGTTTGTGGTAAGTGTCAGCCTGACTTCATCTTCAAGCATCTATACTTCATTTTCCTCCATTTTTTTGTCTTTAATGTTCTTAGAACAACAACAATGTAATGTCTATTTTTGACATAGGTTGTTTCCTTCTGTTCCTGCTAAGAAAGTGGTACCTACAGAAGTAATAGACCTTGGGTAGTCAGGTTTGCTGTAGTTGGAAATGTTTCAGTAGGGAGGGTCTCTGTGTCTCTCTCAATCTCTCTCTCTTTCTCTCTCTCTCTCTCTCTCTTTCTCTAATTCTGATTTTTTCCCCCCTCCCGAATAGCTTTTAGCTTTCTTGTGTTCTGGTATTTTGTAAATATTTGGAGGATTTTTAAATGGGCATTTCTGTTTACTTAGAAAGTAGTCTTTCCCTTCCTCTTGTCTACAAGGGGATAAAGCATGGTCAGTTGAAAAAATGTGGTATCCCTAGATTATCAAGGCAGTACAGCACTAACTATTTTAGAACTACCATTTTGCTTCTCATCCTTCTAGTTCGAATAACCTCATCAAGTTTTCATTGTCTTCTTTTTGGCAATATGGGACTGCTAGTATTTAACACTGGGTTTTCTCAGAGTCCTGATTGCATTGTAAATGTAACACACATGAGTTATTTTACACATTTCCAATCTGTTGCTGTTCTTCCAGAGATGTAGAAAGCTCATCCCAAATCCTGGGTGATATATTCCAACGCATTTCTTGGTGTCTTTGTTTGCTCTTAAAAATCTCATTGGCAGTGATAGCCTAATCTTCTTGATTTTTCTCTTGACTACAATTATACTTTATTTACCCGTGATCAAATGAAAGGGTAGTGTTAATGAGAAATATTCATTATTCTTTGTGGGAAATGCAATGGGTTATATTATTTGCTGTACGTTTAAAAAGGCCTGATAGCTGTAGTTGCATCTGAGAATCAGCCATTTTGTGGGAATGAATCTATAGACTTGTGGTGAATTCATTCTGGTGACAGGGGTGGTAGTTCAAAATACTGTTAGAGAAGTTGCAAAGAGATTGCTTCATTCTTGACAGAATTTTGTAGTTCAGTGAAATGTATTAGCACATGAGTTCCATGTCAGTGTGTTTTCCATATTTTTTTTGGGGGGGGCACATGTTCAAAGACCAGAATTTTGTTCTTTATATGTACTGTAGTTGGTTCAGTCTGGAGATTTGTTACATCCTTGTTTTATGGTAATATGACATAAGAAATCAGATTCTAGGTCAGGGAGACTTGTTCAGAAACAGAAACTGTTGAGGATATGCCTAGGATTTGGAGGATCTCTACTCAGAAAAGGTTGAGGATTTGACATCTAAAAGCAGCCTGTTTTTGGTTAATGGTGCCTGAACAGTTGGCAATGCTTAACCCCAACTCATTGTTCCCTATTGACCATAGAATAATATAGTTTCATTCATTCCCTGTTTTAGGTTAGGGACCCAGGTTGCTTGAAAAATATGTTCTTGTTCTCATTCTCTTATCCTTTTAAGTTCTCAAGGAGCTTTTAGCAGGATGTGATAAGAACTAATGTCATTATATATATATACTAATAATTGGAGTTTCCCCTAAAGCAGCTGATAACCTCATCTTGTGTTGTCCCTACAAGCAATTTGTGAATAGCATCCTGGAGAAGTAGAAGCATCAACAGGAGGGCCAGTTTTCAGCTCTTTATTAGATTTCGTGGCATTTACATTCACGTTGCATTGGGAATGGTTTTGCTGGTTATCAGGTGCATGCAACCATTGTTTAGACCAGCAAAGGGTCCATTTGGGTGCCAGATGAAGCTTGGAGGCTCTTGCCATGACAGAGCTCCAGTTCTAGCGATTTCTCCACCTTCTCTGGGTTACTTAGATTTGAGAAGGGCTTGTCTTCTACTGTTTGTACAGGAGTGTTATTGGTCTTTGGGGAGAGTAAAACATTCTAAGGGTCCCCCACCTACAAGCTAAGAAAGAAATCTGAAAACAACAACTTTGGAAGTTTTAAGAGCCAGTGTTTGGGACTGGATGCGAAAGCCCAATAGATGCTTCTGGGATCTTGCTCCTGTCAGTGTTTTGCACTCCTTCTAAGCAGTTATCAGTCACCATCTCCTGCCTTTCATCCCCTGGAGCTATGTCATGGGGGTGGGGAAGGGAAATGGCACAGCATGAACCTTCACTATTTACACATTGAGAAATTCACAAATCATTTTGAAGCTGAAAACTGAAACTCTTGCCTTATAGACTACAGGAAGAAAGATTTAAAAATAGACCCACTGACCAGATCAGTTTTTCCTTTCCTCCACCCATATCTTCCCTTCTCTCTTCTTGGTATTCCTTATAGCAAGTAGGGAACCAAGCATGCTGAAAGTTTTCAGCCTCAGGCAGTTGCCCCAGTAGCCTGTTTCAGCATGTTGGTTCTTGTAGAAAAGGGAGGATGGTCTTAACAAATGAAGGGAAGATGAGCAATGATCACTGACTTCCAGTAACCCTTCCAGGCTGATGGCTGAGCTGAACTGAGCAGTTCCCAAAAGTATTACCTGCCTCTCTTCATTTCTTAGTATGTGGTGATGAATTAGCTCATATTAAATCATTTACCCTCTTCCTGTCTAGAGATGGGAAGTATTTTCCTGTGGAGACTATGACGCATAGGCCTCTTGTCAGTGGCCCTAAGCAGACTTAGTGAATTAGTCATTTTTGTAGATGAATGTGTTAACATTAAGTGAATGGTTATTGCTGGTTCTTTGTTAATTTTAAGGACTAGAGAAGAAAATAGGCATTGTAATGAGTCTTCTGCATATATATTCTTCTCTTATTAAACAGTTCATTTTAAGGAACACTAGGTATTTTAAAAAATTGTTTAGTTTTTAGAAAGGAGCCTCACCTACATGCCATAAAACATTGATTTCAGTTGTCTCTACTTTTGTTGGTACTTTTGCTCTTAACATCATTATCTAAGGGGTTTAGAATGTGATAAAGAGATTATTTGATCAGAAATTTCCTCCATTTGTAAAAATAACCAACTTATTTCATTTGGGACCTTCTGTTTCACATTGTTTTATGAGTATCCAAAGTTGTAGGTCTTACTTCTTTTAGGAAATGTCTTGTTGGCATTGAAAGACAAGTCTGAGTTACCCACCAGCTAATGCTCTTATAGCTTATCCTTGTGTATCTGACCTCAAGGAGGCCTAAATTAAGAGAACTGAAGAGTTAGATCATTGAAAAGGCTAAAGATATATCTTTGAGCCAGGAATATTACTAACCTAGCTAGTTTGATCTCCTTTTCTTCCTCCCATGAGAAACGCTGTCCACAGCATTAGTTAGTAGAGTTTTTATGGTGGGCTTTTAAAGCAGTTGAAGAGCTAAGTTACTGAGAATGTTCAGAATGTAGCCTCAGGTCGACAGTTTGGAGAAAAGTCTTATGGCTGATGATAGAGATTTGATTGGTTGGTCTAAATCACTTCAGAGTCCCTAAAAAGAGGATAGGTACTACTCACCCAAGGGAAGACTGTTCTCCTTTCCTGCTCTTCCCATGATCATTCTTAGAAGACATTAAAAAGCACTTGGTGGCAAGGATGTAAAATGATTATACCCTTAACCTGTAGCCCAAAAATATGAGGCACATTACTTTGAATTGTAATTTAGGGCAAAAATAAAAGGAAAAATTTTTATTGGTAGCTCTCACAGTTGTCCTTAGCAATCTTCTGATAGTGTTGCTTTTTTTGTTTTCAAAGAGAAGAGCATGGATAGATGGATGAACTAAGCATTTATTAAGCACCTACTGTATGCTAGGTGCTTGTGCTAAGTACTTAACAAATATCTTATTTCATCTTCACAACAACCCTGGGAGGTAGGTGCTATTATCATTCCTCTTTTATAGATAAGGAAACTGAGGCGAACAGAGTTGAAGTGACTTGCCCAGGATCACATAGCTAGTAAGTACTGGATTTGGACTCTTGTCATCTGACTCCAGGCCCAGCATTCTCTCCCCTGAGCCACCTAAGCTGTGTGTGTAATGGGGCCTCTAGGTGGCATCATGGATAGAGTATAGTACTTGGAGGACCTGAGTTTGAATGCTGACTCCAATGCTTATTAGCTCTGTAACCCCGGACCCACTTAACTTCTCTGTGCTTCAGTTTCTTCGTCTGTAAAATGATTATGATAATAATTGCTCCTGCCCCACAGAGTTGTTGTGAGGATTAGATGAGTTGAAATTTGTAAAGTACATTGCAAACCTTACTTGCTGTTATTATTGAGGGGTATATGGTGGAATGTTTATCTTTGTATTCAGTGCTTTTTTTGTTATTTTGGAAGGTAGTGTTGCTTGAAGTTTTCTTTCATCCTCTATGATGTTTTGCAAATCAAAGCAAAGCTTGTACTTGTACTGTAGAGTTTTTACTCTAAATTGATATGGCCTTGGCTGTCAGGTATTTCTGGTCGGCAAGGACATTAAGTATTTGTTGGCTGAATCTGTTTCTAGGCTCTTTGTGTCCTCATTGTGGTGACAGCTTAATAGATGCAAAATTTCTTTAAGAAAACTTACAGGGGAAGTCACTGTCTTTTGTCCATTGCCCATTTAAAAAAAAAATTTATAATCAACGTTTCATTGAAATTGATTATGGTGGAGGTGTCTTTTTCTCACTTATTTATTCTTCTAATTTGGTAACATTTTGCTCTTTATTCTAGCTAGTTATTGAACGGATTGCACATAGACAACTGATATTGAAATGACTTCTGTGTCTGTTATAAGACAGAATCATTTTCATTTTTTATGATCTTATTACTTATTACATCTAGTGCCTTCTGACTCTTGGAAAAAAGCATTTATCGGGCCAATCACCAATTCTGCCTCCACAGTGTCACTTCCCTTTGTGTCCTCCTCTCTGTTTGTACTGTCTGCTTGTTCTTCCTGTTAGCAGGCTTCCCCTTCTCTAACTAGTCCGTTATATAGCTGCTTAAAGAATTCTCCTTTTTAAATTTCTTTTTAAAAGTAATTTTTTATTGATATCTTTGTTTTTTCATCAACAGTATTTTCCACTGTATTTTTCTCCTTATCCCTTTCTGGAGAGTCATTGCTTATAATGATATATGAAGATAGGAAGAAAGAAAAATTAAACATATCAAAAAAGGTTGACATGCTATGCACTGTCCCTACATGCATGTTCCTCTCTTTCTTTAAAGGTTCAGGGGCAGGTGTCTTCTCTGTCTTTTCTTTGAGGCCAAGCTTGGTCCATATACTTTCATAACATTCAGTTTCAATTGTTTTGTTATTATTATTCTGTCTGCTTATGTTATTGTAGTTGTATATATTATTTTCCCAGTTTTGCTTACTTCACTTTGAATCACTGCGCGTCTTTCCATGTCTATTTATCTTGCTCATAATTTATTACAGCGCAGTGATATTCCATTGCATTGTGTTGCAGTTTGTTTAACCATAACCTAATCATTGAGCATCCACTTTGTTTCTAGTACTTTGCTGCCACAGAAAGTATTGCTATAAATATTTTGATGCATATGGGGCTTTTTTAATTTTGAGTCTTTAACCTTCTTGGAATGGGGTAGTGGTGGTAATAGGTCTAGCAGCAATATCTCTGGGTTAAAGGGTATGGATATTTCTCCAGAACAGTTGAAACAATTTACAGCTCCCATCAACAAATCATTACTGTGCCCATCTTTCAAATATTGACTCATCATGTATTTTTTTTATTTTTGCTAATTGCTGAGTATGAAGTAAAACCTCAGGGTTGTTTTGATTTAATTTCTCCTATTAGTGATTTGGAGCATTCTTTCTTACAGCTGTTAATTTGAGAAATATTCTTATCCTTTGACCATTAATCTATTAGGAAATAGCTTTTCATTCTATATTTCTGTTAGTTGGATATATATATTTTGGAATCAGACTCTTATTGGAGATATTTGATATAAAGATTTTTTTCCTGATTTACTACTTCCCTTGTAATCCTACTTGCATTAATTTTGTTTTTACAAAAGGCTTTCAATTTCATATAATCAAAATTTTCTATTTGGTCTTGATAATCATCTCAGAGTACATGTCTGTGGTTTCCTTTCTGCTCTAGCATAAAATATAAACTTCTTAGCCTGGCATTTAAGGCTTTCCACAGTTTGGTCACAGCCTACCTTTACATTACTTCCATTCACAAATTCTGTGTTTTAGTCAGACTAGACTACTAGCTTTACCCCAATGCCTTCTCCCACCTCTGTGCCATACTCCGTTTCTAGAAAATAATACCTTCGCGCTTTTGCCAGTTTTAGAATCTATATCTTTCTTCAAGGCTCAGTTCTGGTGCTATATCTTCATGAATCCCTTATCAGATTTCCCTGGCTAGAACTCTTCCCTCCTCAAATTATCCTAAAAATGTTTTGTCTTCATTTCCCCTACTTTACTCAGCTTCACATTATCTATACCTATTTATATACCATATTGCCCCATGTGAAGTTTAAGCTTGTTGATGGCAAGAACTGTTTTTTTCCCATCTTTGTATCCACAGTGCTGTTGCATAAAGAAGATACTTTATAAAAGTCTCCACTGTAGCATATGTTGGCACATAAGTACCAACTGTCATCCTGGAGTTCTGTTTGCTTATCATTTTTAGCAATTTTTCGTAAGATGGCCAAGGGTCTCATGAAAAATGCTTCTTTTTACTTTGGGCATTTGGGAAAACCAACTCTACTGACTCCTTATTTAGTCCTCCAAGAAGGAGCTGTAAACCATCATTCTGCTTAGCCTTGACTTTTAAAGAATGGTTTATTTAAAAACTTGAGACGAATGTTATAGAATAAAAAATTAGAAGAATGTTACAGAATAAAAAATTAGAAGAACCAGATTAGGGATCTTTTTCACAACTATGGCCACAGTGAGAACTCTTAACTAATCAGGAATAATAAGAGATAATGAAAGACACAATAGACAATTCTGACTACATAAAACTTAAAAAGTTTTTGTGCTAATGATATCAATGAAGATAGAATAAGAAGAAAAATTAGAGCAGGGGAACTATTTGTGTCAATTATCACTGAGAAGAATTTGATATCCAAAGTAATATAAGGAATTGATAACATACATATCATTTGAACCATTAAATAACAGATAAGTAGTAAAAGGATCTGAAAAATTTTCAAATGAAAATTTGCTAACCGTAAATGATTTTATATATATAACATGCTTCAAATCATTAATATTAATAAATGCACACTAAATAGGCATTAAATGAGACACCACCTCCCATTCTTTTGTGTAGGTGAGAGTTCTGTAGGTATAGAACATTTCCTGTATTGTTCAGATTATTTCAAAGTATTGATCAGTTTTGATGATTTTTCCTCTTCCTCTTTCTCTTTTTTTTCTTCTTTAAAAAATATTCTTTGTTATCTGAGAGTTTTCTGGGGGGCTCAGGTTGCGGAGGACAAGAAGGGGAAGAGATGCTGGGAAAAATTTAGGTGATATAAAAACAAAAGATAAAAGTTTTACTTAAATAGCCTTATACCATGCAGATCGACAAAGATGACTAAAAAACATGGAACAGCTCATGTTGGAGAGCCTATAGGAAGACAGGTTTACTGCTGTACTATAGAGGAATCTGAATTGTTTCAGCTGTTCTATAAATCAATTCAAATAATGCAAGAAATATGACTAAGCTTTTGACCCAACAATTCCATTCCTAGGTTTATACTGCAAAAACAAAAAACAAAAAAAAAAACAACCACAAGAGATTAGCAAGAGAAACAAAGATCCAAAATCTACCAATATAGAGGAGCAGTATATAGTGATGCAGTAGATGAAATGCTGGGCCTGATATCAGAAAGACCTGAGTTCAGTTCTATAGCCTCAGATACTTATTAGCTCTGTGACCTTGGGCAAGTCAATTAACCTCTATTTGCTTCAGTTTTCTCAACCTTAAAATGGGGATGATACTAATAGGACCTACCTCCCAAGGTTGTTGTGAGGATCAAATAAGATGATATTTACAAAGTGTCTGACACATAAGTGCTATATACATGTTAGCTATCATTATATACAATAATAATGATAACAATAATACAATAGTAGCTTGAATTTATAAAGTGCTTTAAGGTTTGCAAAGCACTTTACATATGTCATTTGGTCTTTATAACAGCCTTGTGAGGCAGTTATTGTTATTATTTTATTTTTAGAATGAGGAAACTGAGGCCAAAAGTTAAGTGACTTGTCCAGAGTCACAAAGCTACTGTTTGAGGCAGGATTTAAATTCAAATTTTCCTGCCTCCAAGTCTAACACTCTATCCACTGTATCTCCTTGATATCCCAAAATATTCATAACAGCCCAGTGTGATAGCAAAGAACTGGTAATGAGGTGGCTACCCACAACTGGAGATTGGCTGAAAAAGATGGGACATAAATGTGGTGGAATATTGCAATACCATAAGACAGAGTGAATATGTTGTATTGAAAGTCCCATGGACAAGATTCCTGAAAGCCAGTAAAAAAAACAAAACAAAACAAAACAAGCAGAGCCAAAAACCAGGTGTTCACCAAACATTTATTAAGCATCTCTTATCTGTTTCATGTTATTCTGGGGATCCATAAACCAAATGAAAAAGCCCTTGTTGTCAGGGAGTTCACACTCCACCAGTCAACAAGTATTTTTACAGGTGCTTACCATCCAACTATTCTGGAGAGCAATTTGGAAGTATGCCCAAAGGGCTATAAAGCTGTGCCTTTGCATACCCTTTGGTACCCAGTATCCCACTACTAGGTCTGTATACCAAAGAAAAAGAAAAAAAGACATGTATGTAAAAAAAATACTTTTAGCAGCTCTTTTTGTGGTGGCAAAGAATTGGAAATGGAGAGGACACCCATCAATTGGAGAATGGCTGAAGAAATTGTGGTATATGATTGTATTGGAATACTCTTGTGCTATGAGAAATGATGAGCAGAAAGGTTTCAGAAAGACCTGGAAAGACATATAAACCGTTGCAAATTGAAGGGTAATCAACTGTGAAAAACTTGGCTGTTCTGATCAAGACAATAATCTATGACAGTTTCAAATGACCCATGATTAGAAATGCTATCCACCTCCAGAGAGCAAACTGATGAACTCTGAATGCAGATTGAAGCAGGCTTTTTTTACTTTATGTTTTTTGCTTTTTATTTATTTTTTTGCAACATGGCTAATATAGAAATATGTTTTGCTTGCCTTCTCTATGGGTGGGGAAGGGGTGGAAGGGAAAAAGAATTTGAAACTGAAATTTTTATTTTAAAATGTTAAAAATAATGCTAAAAAATGCTTACCATAAAAGGCACTGGGAATACATGCACAAAGGATAAAAAAAAATCCCTACTTACAATGAAATTAAGACTTATAGGAGAGACAAGTACATATAAAAAGATATGAAGCATAAATATAAGGTTAGTAAATATTAATGTATACAAATTACTTAAATATAAGTTAGTTTGTTCAGGAAGCAGAGGCGTGCTAGAGCCACTTCCATTGAGCCAATTGTACAATTTTCGGTGTGAGCATTTATCACCTTGGAAATCAGCAAACTTCAAATCAGGGCTCGATTTGTTGTTTTTTTCAATTGTTTAGATTAAGAATATATTGAAACAAGGATACCCATTTTCACCATTATTATTCAGTATTGTATTAGAAAGCTAGTAATAACAATAAGAGAAAAAAAAAGAAATCGAAGGAATCAGAATGGGCAAGGGGGTAATAAAACTATCTCTTTTTGCAGATGATACGAGGATATACTTGGAAAATCCTAAAGATTCAACTAAAAAATTAATGGAAACAATAATCTTAGCAAAGTAACAAGATATAAAGTAAGCCCACATAAATTATTATCGTTTCTATATGTCACCCAGAAAACCATGAAAGAAGAGATAGTAAGAGATACTTCATTTATTTTTTATTTTATACATTTTATTTAATATATTTAATTTTTAGCATTGATTTTCACAGGAGTTTGAATTACAAATTTTCTCCCCATTTCTACCCTCCTCCCCACTCCAAGATGGCATATATTCTGGTTGCCCTGTTTCCCAGTCAGCCCTCCCATCTGTCACCCCACTACCCTCCCATCCCATTTTCCCTTCCTTTCTTGTAGGGCAAGATAAATTTCTATGCCTCATTGTCTGTGTATCTTATTTTCTTGTTGCCTGCAAAAACTTTTTTGTTTTTGTTTTTGAACATCTATTTTTTAAAACTTTGAGTTCCACATTCTCTCCCCTCTTCCCTTCCCACCCACCTTCCCTAAGAAGTCAAGCAATTCACCATGGGCCACATACGTATCATTATGTATAACCCTTCCACAATACTCATGTTGTGAAAGACTAACTGTATTTTGCTTCTTTTTGACCTATCCCCCTTTATTGAATTTTCTCCCTTCACCCTGTCCCTTTTCAAACGTGTTTGTTTTTGATTACCTCCACCCCCATCTGCCCTCCCTTCTATCATCCCCCCTTTTTTTATCTTCTTCCTCCTTCTTTCCTGTGGGGTAAGATACCCAACTGGGTATGTATGGTATTCCCTCTTCAGGTCAAATCTGATGAGGGCAAGATTCACTCATTCCCCCTCACCTGCCTTCTCTTCTCTTCCTACAGAACTGCTTTTTCTTGACACTTTTATGGGAGATAATATACCCCATTCTATCTCTCCCTATCTCCCTCTCTCATCCCTTATTCATCTTCGGCTCACCCTGTGCCTGCTCTCTCTCTGTCTCTCTCTCTCTCTCTATGTATATATATACATATATATACATACATATACATATATACATACACACACACTCACATATACATATATATACATAAACATGCGCACACACATACACACATATATAAAAATACATACATGCATATTCCCTTCAGCTACCCTAATACTGAGGTCTCATGAATCATACACATCATCTTTCCATGTAGGAATATAAACAAAACAGTTCAACTTTACTAAGTCCCTTGCAATTTCTTTTTCTTGTTCTTGATTACCTTTTCATGCTTCTCCTGATTCTTGTGTCTGAAGGTCAAATTTTCTATTCAGCTCTGGTCTTTTCACTGAGAAAGCTTGAAAGTCCTCTATTTTATTGAAAGTCTAGAGATGCTTCATTTAAAATAATTGTAGACAGTATAAAATATCTGAGAGTATACCTACCAAAACAAACCCAGGAACAATATGAGCATAATTATATAATACTTTTTATACAAATGATCAGATTTAAATAATTGGAAAAATATTAATTGTTTATGGGTAGGCTGAGTTAATACAATAAAAATGACTATCCTACCTAAACTAATCTATTATTCAATGCTCTCCCAATTAAATTACCAAAAATTTATTTTATTGAGCTAGAAAAAAATAATAAAATTCATTTGAAAGAATGAAAGGTCAAGAATATCAAAGGAATTAATAAAAAAAATAACCATGAAGGAAGTTTAGCAATACCAGATCTTAAACTATAATATAAGGCAATAATTATTAAAACTCTTATTGGCTAAGAAATAGAAAGGTAGATCAGTGGAACAGAGTAGATATACAATATATAGTAGCAAATGAGTGTAATAACCTTGTGTTTGACAAATGTAAAAATTTAAGTTTTTGGGATAAAAATTCATTATTTGGTAAAAAATTGTTGGAAAGGCAGTCTGACAGAAATTGGGTATAGACTAATCAGTATCTTACACCGTTTACCAAGATAAGGCCAAAATGGATACATGACGTAGATATAAAGAGAGATATCATAAGAAAATTAGAAGGACATGGAACATATTATATGTTAGGGCTTAGGGCTAGGAGAAAATTTATGAATAAACAAGAGATAGAGAACACTGGGGGATATAAAATGGATAATTTCAGTTACATTAAATTAAAAAAGTTTTGTGGAAATAAAAGCAATGTAGCCAAGATTAGAGGGAAAACAGAAAATTAGGAGAAATTTATTTTTTTTGGAGGGGGGAAGGTAAGGCAATTGGGCTTAAGCGACTTGCCCAAGGTCAGTGTTAAGTGTCTGAGGCTGGATTTGAACTTAGGTCCTTTTGACTCTAGGGCTGGTGCTATTCATTGTGCCACCTTAGCTGCACTAAGAGAAAATTTTTTTTTGGTTTTTTTTTTTTTTATTTCCACCCCCCCCCCACTCCAAGATGGCGTACACTCTGGTTGCCCTGTTCCCCAGTTTGCCCTGTTCCCCAGTTTGCCCTCCCCTCCGTCCCCCCATTCCCCTCCCATC
>CM053627.1:40435133-40465286 GCA_028646595.1 Phalanger gymnotis | reverse complement strand
TGCTTCCCTCTGCCCCTTTGTGGGTTCTGTATTTCTAGAACTGGTTCAGAGCCTTTTTTTCATAGGTTTTTGGAGGGACTTGGTGGGGAGCTCACGCCAGTTACTGCTTTCCAGTCGCCATCTTGGCTCCGCCCCCCCTAAGAGAAAATTTTGAAGACAGTTTCTCAAATAAAGGTCTCACATCTCAAATATATGATGAACTTTGTCAAATTTATAAGAATATAAATCATTCCCCAATTGATAAGGATATAAACATGAAGTTTTTTGATGAAGAAATCAAAACTATATATGGTCACATGAAAAAATGTTGTAAATCACTATTGATTAGAGAAATGCAAATTAAAACAACTTTGAAATATCATCTTACACCTATCACATTGGCTAAAATGATAGAAGGGGAAAGCAAGAAATATTGGGGGAGATCAGGAAAACTTCATGTTGAAGATGATGCCTGAGTTATGCCTTAAAGGAAGAGAAAGATTCCATGAAGATTGAGTTAGAAGAGAATGCATTGCCAGCATGGAGGATGGCTAGGTCAAAGTTATGGAGAAAGGAGATAGAATGTGTGAGATGCAGAGGCTGTTTTGTCTGGAGCATAGATTGAGGGAAAGGGAGTAATAGCCAATGGAACTGGAAAATAGGTGGGAGTCTGGTTGTGAAGGACTTTAAAAGCTAAATGGAAGAGTTTATACTTTATCTTAGAGAAGGAAATCACTGGAGTTGGTTGAAGTAGGGGAGACACATAGACCTGTGCTTAAGGAAAGTTACTTTAGCAGTAGTGTGTAGGATAAACTGGGATGGTGAGAGGCTTGAGGTAGGGGGAACAGTTACGGGGATGAATGTAGGTACGGAATAAGTAGATATAGAAAAAATCCCAAATAAATGCAGAATAATCAGGGAATGGTACTAGCAGTTATGGGGCAGATCAGGAAAATTTTTTGTAGAAAGTGGTTTTAGAGTTGTCTTGAAGTAAGGGACTCTGTGGAGGAGGTGAGAAGAAAGTATGTATTCCAGGCACGGAGGATAGAGGCTTGTGTCTGAGGAGCAATAGTGAGGCTGGATTGCAGAGTTTAGGAGGGAAAATCATCATGTGTAATGAGGTTATTATAGAAAGTGTAGAAAGATGTATAAGAGTGATACAAAGTGAAGTCAGTAGAGCCAGGAAATCAGTATTCTCAAAGGCTACAATGATGCGAGCGAGAAGGACAACCAACATAAAACAAGCAAAATGGAATTTTATGAAACAGGGAACCACTGGTCATTTGAGCAACAAGCTGTAGTAATAGACATTTTCTGTGATCCCCAACACCTCTCAGACCTTTCCAGAACAGAAATTATGTGCCAAAGATAAACAACTTTAGTTATCTCTATAGTCTAATACACCCAGAATTCTCCCCCAAAAGCATGAACTGATACTTAATCTCAGTTCACTTAGCACCAAGGCTTCAGTAGCAGACATAAAAACCCCACACATGGGCTTGTAGCAAAACCCAACTCCCCACTCTGGTCCTGGTATTCTCCAGTACTGTGGAGACCTCAACTCTAGGTAGAAGAATTCTTTTTCCTTAATAGTACTTTATTTTTTTTCCAATTATATGTAAAGATAGTTTTCAACATTCATTTTTGTAAAATTTTGAGTGCCAAATTTTTCTCCCTCCCTTTCTTCCCTCCCCACTCCCCAAGACAGCAAGCAGTTTGATAAAGGTTATACATGTACAATCATGTTAAACATTTCCACGTTAGTCATTTTGTAAAAGAAGACTCAGAACAAAAGGGAAGAACCTCCAGGTGGAAAAAGTTGTTCAGGCTGTGACACTTAGGCATTGTGGCAGCTCTTCAGGAGTGGAAGCCTGATAGAGGCAGCGATAGCACTGCTGCAAAGCTCTGAACTGGTCTCTCTGCTGCCATTCTATGGCTCTTGCTATCCTTGGCTGCTGCATTTATTTATTCCTGCATTTCTGTTGATTGGGGTGTTCGAGAGGCAAATAATCTATTTAGTTTTTTATTATTGAGTAGTAAGAGACTTCTTTTTAAATGTACACAAGGAGAGAGGGGTGAAAGCAGAAGTCTGGAGGAGGTAACAGTGAAGAGGTGGGCCTGGGTCATTAAGGATAGAGCATGGTGGCACTCTGCCTACAGGTAAATTAATGTGGCTTTTTTTGAGGGGCTCTGTTTCAATGTGGGAGGGGAGCAAGGGGATAGAGAGGAATGTGTAAAGTGCTCAGGTCAAAATGAATGCTGACAGAGAGGGGAGGTTGACTCCCGTGGTCTCAGTAAGAAAAGAGCTTGCAGGGTAGGTTGAGAAGGAAGGGGGAAGGATTGAAAAGGGGGGGGGTAAGGAAAGAGGCATTACTTTGGTGGTGGGAGAGAGTTCCATTGATGATTGCTCCTATGAGTAAATTGAGATGGTCTGTGAAGGGAGATTGGGACCTTGTGCTGGGTGTGGTGAGTGGCATTTGGTGCTTGAAAAGTCCACTCTACCTACCTTGAGAGGAGGAGAGTGGTAATTCCTGGGGACAACTGACAACTGGGAGGGTGGGAGGATATGCACTAAAGGAGAACATTTTGAGGCAAATGGGCAAAAAAAGGTAACCAGGGGAGAATATAGATCATGGGTGGGATACACAATGAGATAATTATAGAAGTCATCAATCAGAGAATGACATTTCCATCTAGAAGAGACGGAAAGGATAGATAATAAGTAGAGAGAAATTCTTTTTTGAAAAGGGACTCAAAAATGAAATTAAAAACTAATGAAATGACTAGTTTAAAGGGAAAAGAGGAAGGGGGAATCTGCTTGACTGAGAGGAAAAAAGAGGAGCTAAGAATTATCTTGCTAGATAAAATCAAGAGAGGAAAAGGAACTAATAAGCAAAACCTCAAAGGAAAAGGGGTAACATAACAGGAGGTCATCAGGGATCGGGAGAAGAGAATCAGTAGGAATACAGCCACCTTAAAAGAGATTAAGGTAAAGTAACTGAAGCAACATAGTACTGTGCTTATAGTAGAAGAGGGGGAAAATGGTCATAACTTGGAAAAACTTATTAGAGAAAGATGAAGGAAAATATAAACCAAACTCTTATGACTTTAAATGTGAATGAATTAAACAATCCAATAAAATAAAAGAGTGACATTATTTGAGAAAAACACAATCCTGTGGTTGGTTGCTTACAAGAAACATTTAGAAAACAAAGATATGCACAAAATAAAACTGAGGGAGTGGAAAAAATTTTCCTGTGCATCAAGTAAATCTAAAAAAGTGAGAGTTGCCATCATGCTGTCTGATAAAGTAAGAACAAACATTCAAAAACTAAAAAGAAATAAACAAGGAAACTGCTGAAAAAAACCATGGACAACAAATTACTATCAGTTTTAAACTCATACCCTTCAAACACCCTTCAAACTGTAGCATCCAAATTCATAAAGGCAGCACTGTCTGAGCAACTAGAAGATGTAGACAGTGACACAGTAGTGACAGAAGACTTCAATCTCTCTCTCCCAGTTTTAGGTAAATCTAACTGAAATGTAACAAAAGGAGAATATGGAACTGAATAAATTGCTTTGGAAGCTAGAGCTAAAGACTTATGATGTCTTCTAAATAGGACTACAAAAATATGCATATTTTTAGTATCACAAGGAACTTTTACAAAAATTGACCATGTACTTAGGGCACAGATATGTTGCAAACAAATGTAAAAAGGCAGAAATAGTTAATACATCCTTTAGAAAACATAATATAATAAAAATAGTAATGGGTTCAGGGACCACAAACAAAAGATACAGAGCCAAACAGAGACTTAACAATGAAATTTTAAAGGAGTGGGCCAAAGAACAAATCATAGAAACAATAACTATGTGAAAGAAAACGATAATGATGAAACAACACATGAGAATTTCTGGGATGTAGCTAAAGCAGCTCTAAGGGGGAATATAATTCCTGCAAACATATATTAATGGAGTAGAAAAAGAGAGGATTGATGAACTGAATAGGCATTTAAAAAAAATTAGAAAGCCAACAAACAAGCAAACCTAAAATGACCACAAAAGGAGATTAAAAGTTAGAGGCAAATTAAATAAATTGGAAACAAAAAACCCCATGGAAACAATAAAACAAAGATGGTTCTTTGAAAAGACTAATAAAATTGATAAGCACTTAGTTAATCTGATAAAAGGAGCAAAAAAAAATCTGTAAAATAGCAAATGAGCAAAGTGAAATCACAGCAAAATCAGAAGAAATAGAGTAATCAGAACATATTATGAACAGTTATATGCTAACAAAACTGAGAACACTAAAGAAATTAGGTTTAAATCAATACCTTATACCACATTCCACAATACATTCTAAGTAGACGTGACCTAAATATCATTCCATAAACAAATTAATACTTCTTGCATTTGTGGGAAGGAGATGTGTTTTTAACCAAACAAGATAGAGGCAATTACAAAGGATAAAATAGATAACTGATTACATGAAAATAAAAAAAGATTCTGCACAGACAAAATTAACATACCTAGGATAAGAAGGGAAGTTGTTGAATGGGGGAAAAATCTTTATGTCAGAGCTCTCTGATAAGGATTTGGTATCCAAGATACACAAAAACAAAAAATAAATGAGTCTAATAGCCATTTCTCTGTTTATAAGCGGTCAAAGGATACAAACACACTTCTCAAAAGAATGCAGAGTATTCACAGCCATGTAAAAGAATACTCCAGATCACTAATAAGAAAAATGGAAATTAAAACAACCCTCAAGTTTCACCTCACACCTTGCAAATTTGCAAAGATGACAAAAAATGGTTGTGGGTTGTGGAAAGATAAGAACACTAATACATTGTTGGTGGAGCTATGAAATAATACAACGAATTTGGAAAACAATTTGAAACTATGCAAATAAAATGACTACAATGTCCATTCCCTTTGAATCAGAGACTTTTATTCAGTTTATACCACAAGGAAGCCATTGATAAGAAAGTCCTTATATACACTAAGATACTCATAGCAACACTTCATGATAACAAACAATTGGTAGCAAAGTAGATAACCATTCAGTGGGGAATGGCTAAACAAATTGTGGTACATGAATGTAGCGGAATATTACTTCACTGTAAGAAATGACGTGTGTGATGAATACAGAGAGACGGAAAGATCTATATGAACTGATGCAGAGTGAAGTAATCAGAGCCAAGAAAACAAAATACACAGTAACTATAACAATGTAAATGAAAAGATGGACACACCAAAGTCAATGTTGCAAAATTAAAAGAGATCAAGCCAGTCTTCAATGAAGAGATGTGAGAGGATGTTTTTAACCTACTCCGTTTGTGGAGATGAGAGGTCCACAGGTGTTCTACATTGCATATGTTTTTGGACTTTTTCAATGTATCACTCAGTTGTGTTGACTTCTTTCCTCTCTAAAAATACTGTTTGTCATATGTAATGGCTTTTTGGGAAGGGGAGGGGGAAAGAGACATATTTGGGAAACTATGATAGTGAAAGAAACAGAAGACATAAATAAAAGCTTTTTGAAAAGAGAAATTCTGAAGAGCAGATTTGACCCCCAAGAAAAGAAAGGAAAAGACATCATCGGTTGCTCCTTTGTAGAGTTAGAATTGAATGTGAAATATTGCATGTAACATCAGATTATTTTGATGTTTCAACTGGTTTTCCTGAAATCATTCGTATTTTCTCTCTTTTAATTCTTTTTTTATAAGGGATAATTCTTAGGAGGGGAGAAAGGAAGGGCACAAGGGGAAACCTATATGATGTAAAAACAGAAGATCAATAATATCTATTTAAGAAAGAAAAAAGATGGAACAGATATTCCCAAACCAGAATGAGAATCTGGCAGCATGAGGGCCTCATACCAGAACAGGGAACTGTAGCATCAAGTAGCTGGCCCAACAAACTACTCATACCAGCCTCTGAACCTGGGCAGAAGGAAGTAGAGCCGACACCACTGGGACAGGCCTTGGGGCTACACACTTCATTGATTCTCCTGTGGAGGGTGAAAATGAGGAAGAGGACAGAGTTGTGGCCTTGAGCAGCCAAAGCTGTGTACCTATTGACCCAGAAAATATGGAGCTGTTGAAGTGAACAATAGCTGCCTGGCCCAGCTTGGGCCAAGGATATTTCAGATGCCTAATGAGAGGATTTGATACAGAAGACTGTGATCTTGCCAGGCAGCTTTTATATGGAAGTGACTGACTACCATTGGGAGCAGCCTTTTCCCTCCTCTTTCCAAATTCATCCTGGGACATAATAAATGCTTAATTAATATTTGCTGGCTGATGGACTATTCTTCTTGTTATCTTATATCGCAGTAAATTTCTCTCCAGAGACCCTCTTCATTCAGTTTAGTACATATGGAGACATTTGCCTAAGTCTAACCTATGTAATACTTTGCAAAAAAAAATACCTTTTGTAGAGAAACACACATTCTTTCTCTCTCATGTATATATACATATACATACATATATCTCCATATATTAGTGCTACTATGATTTTTTTTAACAGAAGGCCCCCCCCTCTTTTTTTTTTTTTTTTTTGGCTTTTGATCGCGCAGTCAAGCTACATTTCCAACAGGCTTATTGGGTAAAGGGTATGTTTTTTTTTGTAACTATCTGTGTTGCCAGGTTTTCTTCAAAAGGATCCAGTAAATTTCCAATTTCGCCAGCAAATGAATGAATATACCTATTCCTCTACAATCCCACTAGTATTGTTGCATTGCTTTTAATTATTTTTGTCAATTTGGTGGGTGTGAGATGGTACCACTAAATTGTTTGAACTTACATGTTTTTGATTATTAGTGAAGGTGACCATTCTTTTAGGTAACTTTTTTTTCTTTTAGGTAATTTATTAATTTTTTTTTTTTTTGGCGGAGGGAAGGCAGGGCAATTGATGTTAAGTGACTTGTCCAAGGTCATACAGCTAGTAAGCGTGTCAGGTGTGCAGCTGAATTTGAACCCAGGTTCTCCTGACTCCAGGGCTGGTGTTCTACTCACTGCGCCCTAGCTGCCCCCTTAGGTAATTTATTAATAATGTTTTCTCTTGAAAATTACAGGTCCATATCTTTTGACAATTTACACATCATTATTAATTTACCACCATAGCTTTTTAACAGGTACTCATATATATGTTTTAGATATCAAATTTACATGTCTTATTTGCTGTGAATATCTTGTTTCTTGTTTTTTTCTTTTGTTTTTTGTTCAGAAATTTATTTTCGTTGTCATTAGTCTTTCCCTAATGATTTGTTGAATTGAAAAAACTTATTCCCCTCCACAGTTAAGAACAATGTTTTATTCTGTTTTCTTTCTTTTTTTTTTTGGTAACTTCTTTTTTATATGTTTGTCCATCATCCAGCTGCAATTCATTGGGAGTATGTAGTGTAAAACTGAGGTCTAAATCTATTTCCCACCAATTTACTGAACAATTTTCCCAAGTATATTGATTAGATAGAAGCTGGGGGAAGGATTTATTACTTTAATCTTTTTTTAGAAAGTAGCAGAATGAGGTAGTGAATAGAAAGTGGGTTGTGAACCAGGAAGTCCAGGCAGGGTTAAGGTCTTCCTGGCACACGTTGGCTGTGAGCAAGAGTCCCATAACTTCTCAGTGGCACTAGGGGATGCCATGGTGCATAGAGTACTGGGTGTAGAGTCAGAAGACCTGATGGTCAAATCCTGCAGCAGACACTGACCTGCTAGATGACCCTGGGCAACTCACCCAACCTTTGTCTCAGTTTCCTTAACTTATATGGGGATAACAACATCTTCCTCACGAGATTATTGTGAAGATCAAATTAGATAAAATTTGTAAAGCATATAGTACAGTGCATAGTGCATGGTGCATAGGCACTTATTAAATGCTTGCCCTCTGCCCCTTTCCCACAAATCTCTGAGACCCTTAAGTTACAGAAGTTGCCCATCAGCACTGATTGACTTTTCTCACTGGGAATTATCTGTACCAATAACAAGAGGTTCCAACCAAGCTTTTATATCTCTTTGGTTGGTGGCTTGGTGGATCCATCCTGGTCCATGTATCCATTTCTCCATATTCTTTGACACAGAAAAAAATGGTTTTGATCAGTGATGTGAAATTCAGTTAGAAATAGGGGCCACCCAACTGTGCATAAGGATCCCTGTGGGCTACAGATTGGCCTAGAGAACCACATATCAATATAATCTATATTTTATTGTGTTTTTCTTTATTTTGTTAAATATTTCTCAGTTATATTTTAATCTGGCTGAGCCATAGTAGGGAGTGTTGTGGGCTGTGTTTGATACCTCTGGTTCTGATAATGCTTTTTGTAGTATGTTTTGAAGTCTGGAGAACACAAGATCAGCTCCATCAGCTTTTTGCTTAGTTTTGCCTATGATTTTCTTTCCACTTGTTTTTCCATATAAAGTTCAGTATGTTTTAGTTTAATGCCATAAAAATGCCATTTGGTGTTTTGGTGTTGCATTAAAAACAAAGTTTATTTAGGAAGTATTGTCATTTTTTACTATATTAATCTGACCCATCCATGAACATTGAATTTATTTGTCTTCCCTCTTTTGGTCATTGTAGTTTTAGAATTGTTCTTACAAAGTTAATTTGTATTTCTAGATATGTTAATTCCTAAATATGTGATGGTTTTTGTTGTTATAAGTGGGATTTCTTTTCATGATTATTTTTTAATCATTACTAAGTAAGGATGCAGATGATTTTGCGGGCTATTATATCTTCTGATTTTGCTGGACTTAACTATTAATTTTTTTTTGTTAGAGCAGTTGATTTGCTATTTTGACCTCTTTATTTCTAATATGAATTTCTCTAATTTTTTTCCTGTTTTGTCGCAATTGCTAGAATTTCCAACACTACAGAAGTGGTGCAGGTGGAGATCACATAGGCTGTTAACTAGATTTATTTTAATTTTGGAAGTGGAAACAAAGAGGTGTGACTTGAGGAATGAATCAGTAAGCATTTATTATTAATTTGTTTTACAGTGGATAGAGCAGTGGTCTTGGAGTCAGGAAGATCTGAGTTCAAATGTGGCCTCAGACACTAACCAGCTGTGTGACTCTGGGCAAGGCACTTAACCCCTATTTGCCTCAATTCCTCATCTGTAAAATGAGGACACACTGGAGAAGGAAATGGCAAACCACTTCAATATCTTTCCCAAGAAAACCCCGTGGAAAAAAGTCTGCAGGGTCATGTAGAGTTGGGCATGACTGAACCACAAGAGCAACCTATTGTATGTCATACGCTGTGCTAAGTACTGTGGATACAAAGAAAAAAAATGAAAGGCTCTTTTTTAAAAAATGGTTCACTTGATAACAGAAAAGCCTCAATTTGCATCTTCGTTTTTTGCAACTAAGTAAAGACAGGAAAGAAAATGTGCAATAGGCAGAGCACTGGATTTGGAGTCAGAGGCCCTGGTCCATGCTAGGCAGCAAGCATTTATTAAATCCTTGTTGTATGCCAGGCCCTAGGCTAGGTGCTGAGGATACAGACAAAAGTGAAACAGATTTTCTTCCTCCAAGATCTTATATTTTAATGGAAAAGCCAACTTTCCCATGTGTGGGTACATACAAAACATCTGGCAGGTAATGTTGGTGGGGATGATCCTAGCAGCTGGAGGAATCCAGCCTCATGCAGAAGGTGGCTTGAGTTGCTTTCTCATGTCAGTTGGCCTGCGAAGTGTGTGTTGCATTAGGGGACTTGCTATGAAGAAAGCTAATAGAAGGATCAAGTTTTAATTGTGGTCCTCAGCTCTGTCTGATTGTGCTCATTACTTTGTGGAGGATAGATCATCTCTTCTTTCACTGATTTAGTTGGTAATCCTTAAACTGAGGAACATGCTTGTCTGAAAATCTCTTGTCAGAATTCTTGAGTAAGTACCTTTTAGCCCTCAGACAAAACTGGTAGACTTGCTTTGTTTTTTGAATTTGACCAAAACATGGCCATAATCTCTTGGGGAATGGAGAACTTTAGGACTTGAACTTTCTTGAGTATCAATAACTTAACAACCACCATTTTTATCATGGGTTAACACATGTGTGGAACAGTGACATTTTACTAAACATATGAGGATTTAATTATCAAACTAAATTAGCTATAGACGCTGCCTGCGTTGGAGTAGTTTATAGTTTAGTTAAAAGTTGGGATTGTAGAATACTGGAATAGTCTTCTCCAAAGGAGTTTGTATAATCTTTTGAGACTTTCAAGAATTGGCTAGGTAATTGAATTAGGTTGTAGAACTAGATATCCCTACATGATCTTTAAGATAAAACTATTTCAAGGCTATAACCAAATTCTTGCTTATTAAATGAAGTGTGACCATCAAGTAATAGGCCTGGCTTTTTGAGGAATATATCAGAACTTTAATGCCCAAATCAGCTATGTCTTCCAAAGTAAGTCATTTTGGGAGGTAATATACTTAGCCATGTTGCTACTATTCAAACCTTTTTTAACTTATGGAATTGTCTCCAGAGCTATTTTACAAGCCACACAAGAAAATAATTCGTATTATGTCATTTCAACTCAAGCATCTGTTGAGTGGCTAGCAATATGCTAAGTGCTAGGGTTACTAGGGAAAGCCAAAACATTCCCTGAACTCAAGGAATGTATAGTCTATTCAAAACAGAATTATCAAACTTGAGCAACCTGCCTTTATTTACCTGTTTCTAAAAAGCAGGTTTACTTCAAAAGAAAGAATGTTTGCTATTGCTTAAGATATTCAAGCTACTGCACAATTAGCAGTTTCAAAAAAGCAGTTTAAAAAGTGTCAAGGCATCATTAGAACCATGATGATTAGAATAAGTATGTAGCATACTAGAATATAAAATTCATTTGGTTGTGTACATTCTGATGTTTGTTTTTTAAAAAAAAAATGCATGCTGGGCTTGGTGGTGCACCTAATCTTTGCTACCAGGGAGATGGAAGCTTGTGGATTGTTTGAGCTTGGGAGTTCTGAGTTGCAGTGGCCCAGGCTGATGATGTCTGTGCGAAGTCTGGCACCCTTATAGCGCACTGGCTCTGGGAGCTGGGCTGCCTAAGGAGGGATGAACTGACTTAGTCTAGAAATGGAGAAGACCGAAGCTTCCATGCCATTCACTAATGGTAGTTGGCCTGTGAGTGGCTGCTGTTCTTCCAGCCTGGATGAAATGAACACAGCTTCAAAAACAAATCACCTCCGAACTAGACCAAAAAAAAAAATCAGTAATGTTGTATTATATAATTCAACAGAATGAACATTTATTAAGTACCCATAATGTACAGGTCACTATAGTAGGCCTTGGGAATACAAAATTAAGAAATGGCATAACCTCTGCCTTCAGATTGCTTATAACTTAGTGAAGGTATAAGAGCTATAGATAGAAGATGGATAACTACAATATAGGTTTGGCGGTGAAGTGACACAGTAGATAGAGCTATGGGGAGAGGTGTCAGGAAAACTTGAGTTCAAATCCTGCCTCCAGTACTTATTGGCTTTGTGACCCTGGGCAGGTCACTTAACTTCTGCCTGAGTTTCCTCATCTGTAAAATGGGGATAATAATAGCACCTACCTCAGGGTTGTTTTGAGGATTAAGTGAGATAGTATTTGTAAATGCTTTGTAAACCTTAAAGTATCATCTAAATGCTAGCTATTAGAGAGTTCAAGAGAGATGAAAAATTGGAGAGAAGAAATGATCATCTCTACCGGGGGAAATCAGTGAAGTCTTGGAGTTGGCACTTGAGCTTGAGGGAAAGGGATTTCAACAGGTAGTGAGATGTCAGGCAGTCCATTCCAAGCTCAACAAATGAATGGCCTTTGCAAACACAGAGAACTGGGAGAGGACAAGACTAAATCAGAAAATAGCTAGTAGTCATATAGCGTGATTGTAGGTAATAGTATGAAATATGCTGGAGAGACTAGAGCAGAACTGGATTTTGAAGAGCCCTAAATGCCTGAAAGCATTCGCATTTTTTTTTGGGCAGCCACTGAAGGCCTGTGAGCCAGGTACGTGAGTGGATTGGACCTGGGTCTTAGGGACATTCCTTTGGGAGTTGAATGAAGGGTGAATGGGAGAAATTGGAGGTAGGGAAACCAGTTAGGAGGCAGCCCCTGGAGTAGAAAGCGGAGCAGGGGCTGTGAGAGGGATTGCAGGATCAGAATTAATAGAACTTAGATTGGGTGTGAGGAATGAGGGAGAAGGACGAGTCAAAGAGGATTCCAGAGTTTCAAGCGTGGGTAACCTGGAGAGTAGTGGCATTATCAATAAGGTCTACAAAGAAAGTAAAAAGAGCAAATATAAGTGAGGATGTGAGGAATTTAGTTTTGTATGCATGGAGTTTGAGCTGCCAACATGACACATTCCTGTGGAGATGTCCAGCATAAAATTGGAAGTGTGGGAATATATCTCTCATGGGAGATAAAAAGTTGAGAATACTGATATTGAAGATCATGTGCATGGAGGTGATAATTGAAGCTGTAGAAATGAAGGCAATCAGGAGACCAGAGGGATAACACAGACCCAAGGCAAGGCCCGTGTGGTTTGCCCATATTTATTAAGGGAATAGGAGAAGGAAGGGATTGAAATGGAACAAACAGAACTAGGAAGAGAACCATGAGAAAGTACAAGTATGACTAATATGAGAAAGGCTGGATTCGATGGTCTTTGAGGAAGGTTCTGGCCCAGCCCCCTAAGATTCTGTGAAACCAAGAGATGAAAAAAAATAAAACAAAAAGGTCAAGCAGTGTCAAATGTTAGAAAACGAGGACTGAGAAAAGACCACCGACATAGGTTTAATTGTTATGATTGGGAGTAATCACATATTGTAAAGGGATCAAAAAGCCTACCCTTCATATAGAGAGCACTGTTGGTGACTAGCACTGTGTAGGGTGTATGTAGTCAACACCAGTCCAGCCCTGACATGACTGGTTTTTGCTTTTATGATAAATGCATTTTCCTTTGCTTTCCTCTTCCCAGGTATACAATGTTTACATGGCAGGAAGGCAGCTGTGCTCTAAGCGGTACCGGGAATTTGCAATCCTGCACCAGAACCTTAAACGAGAGTTTGCCAACTTTACTTTTCCTCGCCTGCCAGGGAAGTGGCCATTCTCATTATCAGAACAGCAGTTGGATGCCCGACGTCGTGGGTTGGAGGAATACCTGGAGAAAGGTGAGTTGATTCTCAAGACAAGTGTCTAGAGCTTCTATATAGCTTAGAGTTACTTTGATGCTCCCATGCACCCTAGCTGAGCTTTCTATATAATTAGCTCCCTAGTCTGTGGGTAGTAGCCTCTAGTGAAAGTGAGCCTGTAGAACATTTTTTAAAAATAGTTTTTTAGTTTTTCCAATTATATGTGAAGACAATTTTTAGCATTCATTTTTACAAAATTTTAAGTCCCATATTATTCTCCCTGCCTCCCTTCCCCTCTTTCTAAAACAGTAAGCAGTTTGATATAGGTTATATATGCTGAAGCATATTTCTAAACTGGATTTAATGATGGGAGCTTTGAAGTATGACTGAAGTGCCTGCTTGGTGTTGTGATTAATAGTATGCTTTTATTAGCTTGCCAAATACTTAACAACAACACATATAATTTGTTTTTAATGCATGGAAGACCTTTGTTATATCATTTGCCAACAAACACACACATATGCACACAATCAGATACACATTTTGATTCTGCAAGGGAAAAGTAGTTATCTTTGAGACACTGTTGATCTCTGTTAGAGTAGTCCTTGTGGCTCTCAGTCAACATTCCCTATAAAGCAGTTCTTTGCTTTTTTTTTTTTTTCAACATGTCCCTCCCTTTACTCCCCACTTCTATCCTGTCCTGGTGTCCCAGTCTGCTGTAAAGGGGCAGGAGAGGGTGTCCCCACTATGATATATAGAATTGTAGAGTTTGCTAGCTATGTACTAGATTTTCTTTTTAAGCTTTAGTTAAAGAATTGCTAGAATAATAGTCTTATTTAGTAAGTGGTAGGTTTTTTATCCTTGTGCAAGAACTGACCTAGTTGAGATTTTTTCTTTCGAGTTTTTCTTTTTTACTTCTACAGTGAATTGTTATCCTAGAGGAAAAATCTCTGTAGAAGTTGGTGAATCTCTTCTATCACCATTATCATTTTTCTAAAATGGAATAGCTTCTAAACTGGGCTCTTGGGAAACGTGAAAGGGTTAAAATGAGGCCTAGAGCTGCCTTATAATTGATAGAAAAGGCTCACAAATTCAGTTTCCTAATCGAATCGGAGTAAAATCATCAGGGTAATTTACCAACCACATGAGAGTGAGTCAGGAAATTATCTTCCTTAGATCAAGGAGTGATCTTCCTTCCGCTTTGAAGTGAAAGTCAGTGAAAGGATATGCTCAACAACACACTTAATTGACCAGCTTGCTTGTGCAAAGCATCTTTAAATGCCTGTGGTTCTCTGGCTGCAGCCTGTTCGTGGCTGAAATTGAATTTTACTCTTCCTTTTTTCAATTTTGTCTTGCATTAGTTTTTCCCATTCTCTGAGCCCTCTTGTTTTAGCTAATAGCTAGCTAGCAAAGGATGGAAAAGTGAGACTTACCTAATTTCGATTTCTCTATGTTCAGAACTGCTCTAAGCCATATAGATAGGCCCACATTCTGTTGACTGGGAGCTCCCCATCCATCCCTAAAATTCTGTGTGCCTGGATGGGGCTCCTTCCTCACAGCCTTACCCTCTAGAGCTGCTTCATAACCAAACCCAAGTGCCTTCTTGGTTCTTTACCCTTGGAATTCGGAGCCTCATGCCAAGCTCTGTCTTTGTGTCCCCTAGTGTGTTCGATACGAGTCATTGGTGAGAGTGACATCATGCAAGAGTTCCTCTCGGAGTCAGATGAGGTAGGTTGACGACCTCCCCAGTGATTATCTGCTCTTTAAAAAAAATTTATGATAACAGTTTTGGATTATAATAATGGCTATAAAAATACCCCAGACTACTCCAGCCTCCTACCTCCTTGCCATCAATCTCCTGCTTGCTCTTCAAGACTTACGTCAAGCTCCACATGTATGAAGCCTTCCTTGACAACTGTAGACCACATAGACCTCTCTCTGTGTCTGTATCACACATTTAGTACCTTGTTTTATACTGTCCTCTTTTATACTATCTTCTTCATCACACTTATTACTTTATTATTTTAATACTTTTATTATTACTTTAGTATATTGGCATCGACTGTGCATGCGTCTAGTACTTCAACAGACCTGTAATTTTATTGGTGGGGGTATTCATCTATGGAACCCTTAATAGACAGTCTTTATGAATTTTTGTGGCCCCCCCCAAATTAATCATTAGGTGGCCAGTCTTCTGATGACCTGCTTCTCTGTACTTTGCTAGGCTGGTCTTTGAATGACGAAAGCACAGTCCCTTACCTGGCCTCTACCTGAATCTTTTCTACCTTGGTAATAGCTGCCAAAGTTTGGGCTCTACTGGCATTATATTCAAAACACGGAAATTAATGTCATCCCTTTGTCAAAATGAAATCTTAGAGTAGGGTTTTGGTGGAGAATATATATTCCATATTTTCTAATTATTTCATTAAGATGCAGCTTTGGCATAGTGGATAGAGAGCTGGGCTTAGAATCAGGAAGACCTGAAGTTCAAGTCCAGTCTCTGACCCAAGCTGGCTGTGGGCCCTGGGTAAGTCCCTTAAGCTCTCCGTGTCCACAGGCATATCTGTGAAGCTCCCAGATACAGAGCAGGTGCTGATCTGCACAGGTAGAGAGGTTTCCTCACTGGGATTTTCTTACAATCACTCATCCAGTGCTTCAGCCCCCCAAAAGTCCATACATGTCTGATTTTTCCAATAAGATTGTTAGCTCTTGTTGGTTTGTGTGGGTTGTCCCTTGAGTTTTCCTTTGGCCCCTTGCACAAGGGTAGGTACATAGTCACGTTCCATACTTTTTGATTTACTACTTCTCTGCTAGCCATAACTCCATTTGATACAGTGTTTCAAGGTGTCAAAGCATTTTTCTCATTACTCCCCTGGGAGGTAGGTGTCTGAGGATACCTCCCTCCTGAGGTAGGAAACAGAGACTCTGAGGTGTTAAGTGACAAGAGGAGTGGCCAAGATCCCCAGCTGGGTGGCTTTGAATCCAGAACTCAATCAACTCCAAGACGAGAGTGCATTCTGCTACACCATAATACCTTTCCCGTGATAACGGCTAAAATTGTAAGGTGGACAAGGTGCTTTATGTCATTTGATCCTCACAGAAAAAGTTAGGCAGATTAGGTCCTTTCTTCCATTTTTTTTATAGATGAATAACCTGGGGCTCAGAGAAGTTACATAGCATGCTGAGGGTGGGGGGGGGCACATCCTTAGTAAGTGACCTGGCTTACTTACCTAGTGTGAACTCAAGACTCAGTCCAGCACCCCTTTTCTAGAATACTGAGGTAGGTGCTCACTAAATGTGACTGAAGCCAAAAGGGACTATCACAGGTGCAAAGAAAAAGTGATTCCCAGCTATTGCCTTCCCCAACCAGAGGTTCCACTTTTTGGGGCCTGTGCCTCAGTTCTAAGGTAGGTGTAGGGTCTGCATCTTGCTCTTTTTTCTGTGGGTCCTCCCTTCCATGTATTAACTTTAAGAAGACTCTGACCCCCCTCATTCTTGTTGGAGGCCTTTCCTTAGTTCAGTTGATACAAGATTGGGGTTTTAAAGAAAAAAAGGAGGATTCTGGGAAGATGGCAGAGTAGGTCAGAAAATTCCAAGCTCTTGAGATTTTCCCCCACAAAAGAGATAAAATAGCACGGTTGAATAAAATGTGGAGTAAAAATAAATAAGAATAGGGGCACAACAGGGACCTTCCTGGCACAATTCGAAAAGATCAGAAGAAAAATACTGGATGAGGTTTGGTGTGAAGAGTAAACTCCTCTAGGCTGGGGTCCGATTTCACAAGCTGCAAGTTGCAGGTCGCTTAAACAAGCCGAGAGCTCTGGGGTTAGCTGGGTTGGGAGGCTGCCTCGGCCCAAACCATAGGAACTTTTACCCCTGGGGATAGCGAGGGGAGTTGGGCGTTTGAGCCAGGGACGATCGAGGGAACCTCTGCTGATGAGGAACGCCAGACCCAGGAGTGCTTCGAAGAGCAGCGGGGGCGAGAAGGAACGAGCACACATCCAGTGAGTGCAGAAGCAATGGGGCAGAAAGCCCCTGGCTGTGGGCACTTACAGAAGGTTGGAGGTTTGGCTTTGGTTCTAGGCTAGAGGGGAGAACTGCAGATCTGGGGCAAGAGGCACCATGTTCCGTACCCTAGGGCTAGAGGTGATTACAAAAATCACCACAAAAAACTATTACCACAAAAAATGCACAGGCAAAGGAGAAAGAAACCAATCATAGAAAGCTATTATGGGAACAGAGAAGACAGGAGTTCATCTTCAGAAGAGGATATTGAAGCAAAGAAACCCCCTTTTATCCCCCAAAAAGTAATGTCAAATGGTCACCTGCCCAAAAAGAATTAATAGAAGATCTTAAAGAAGACTTTAAAAATCGGATGACAGAGATGGAGGAAAAACTAAAAAAAAAAATTAAAGATAAAAGGAAGGCAAAAAGTAAACTGAATGCAGAAATACAAAAACTTTTGAATTTAAAGGTTTTAGTCTAATTTTCCCCATAAATTAGTTTTGTTGGGATAGCTTAAAGAGCTTCTTGGCCCTTTTCCTTATATTTTCCTTGCTTTATCTGAAAACCCTAGTGTTTTTTCTTTCTAATCTCTATATCAGTTTTATTTTTCAAATGCAGCTTTCTGTTTCAGTGATGTAGATATGCATGTTTGGAAGGCTTTTACCATTTGTATTTTGGAAGCCCAAATTAATAAATGTAGTGAACTGTTATTGATGTCACTAGCTTCACTCCAAGTGATACCATCTTTTTATTCTGAGTACTCTGTGGGTTCCCTAACCTGTCTTCTTTTCCTTTTATAGTGACTTAGACAGCCCTTGTTGATGTGCTAATCACATTGACAGGAAAGGGTAAGGGGCATCAGTATAAGGGTTTCAAAGACTCAGTGGGTGGATCCAGCAAAGGAGATCATAGTGTAAGTAAATCAGGTCAGTCCCTCTGCTCAAGTCCAGCCACTGTGGCATCCATAACATCCTCTCGTACCCAGATTTATCTATAGCCTTGTAAACCATCAGCATTCAGGAATTGCCTGATCGCTTTACTTGGCTATGTGGTATCTTTGGGCTGGTAGATCCTTGTTGGCCAGTTGTCGATGGGCTTCTTTTTCTCCGAAGGACTGGTACTCCCCACGATGTGCTCATGGGCCTCAGCATATTCTCCTTCTTGCTGTTTCAAGCATTTTATAGGAAGGGCTGGCCAACTTGTAGAGCTGGGGCTGCTGATAATGTCATTACTTTTGTTAGGGGAAGAGGCCCAGAGAAGAATGAATACTCTTGAGCACTTTGGGAGAAGAGATTGGATTTCCTGCCCACTCTCTACTGCCTCCTCCCAGCTCTCAGTGATCTTCCATCTTACTCACTGCTTCCTTCTCCCTTCTCCTCTCTCCTGTATCCTGTACTCTGCCCCTCCCTTTAGTTATGTATCATCTTCCCCACATTCCTCCTTTGGGGGAAGAGTGAGCAGTGTGAATTCTGTCTCATCTACCTCTAGCATGATGATAGTAGATAAATAAGGAGTTAATAGTTAATGAATCTTACTGGCTAAGCTTAGGGAAATTAATTTGTGTTACAAAAAGCATTGAGGAACTCATGCCTTCTTTTTCCTCCCAAAACAAAAAACTAAAGGATAGAGGTGTAGAATAACTTGTCGATTATCATTAAAAGCTATAGTAGAGAAAGGTCCTTTTTGAATTTAGGATGGTAAGATAGCACACTTAGAACAAATGGATGGAAGGGCTCGGATCTCTGAGTGCTCATTCACCTTTTCGAGGCTCCTCTTGGAGTTGGGATGACCTAGGTTCAGAACCTGCCTTTGACCTTTATTAACCATAGGTCACTTAATCTTCTTAGTTTCTTCAAATTGAGATAAAAATATTTGTAGTACCCGCCTATCTCACAGGGTTGTTTGTGAGTCTTAAATGGGATAATGTGTGCAAGAGCATTTTGGGAATTGTACAGTATTTTGTGATGTACAAATATCAGTTCTTAGTCCCTCAAGTGAAGCACTGTTTAATGGTCAAGCAGGGTCGTATGGATAGCTCTTCATCAAGTCCAGCTTACCCAAGCATTTTAAAAATATCTGTTGAAGCTGCTCCCTCTGGAGGTTTTCTTACTTTAGTGTTGGGCTCTGATAAACTACGTCCCCCCCTCCCCCCAATGGCTGTGTTGTCCTGGGATGGGTCCTAAGAGGGAGGAAGCTATGCCATCATACCCCCGAGGACCTCTGAGATGGAATTTTGCCATAGTTTGAAGGGATTTCTTCATGTCTTGTCAGGTTACTGGTATTTGGCACGTCTTCATTTCCTCTCTTTACAACTTTCTTCATTTCTATTTAGGAGGACGATGACTTACTGTTTCTCGCGTGTTCAGGTTATTATTGCACTTCTGTGCTCCAGGCTGAGAGCCAAGAGCTGTGCCGTTACCCATTGTCTGCCTGTTTTCCCCCAGAACTACAACGGTGTGTCTGATGTTGAACTGAGAGTGGCTTTGCCAGACGCCACCACGGTGACGGTCCGAGTTAAAAAGAACAGCACCACAGACCAGGTGTATCAGGTAAATAGAGTTCACGCTACTGTGGAGATCAGTGCAAGGGCACCTGCTGCTGTCCTTGGGGAAGTAAGAATGGGGCCGTGTGCAGGACCTACCTCTGACCCTCCGTCTGGGGGACCTTGCTTGTTTTGTGGCTACACCTTGGGCAGGGGATGCCAACAAACTGTCTTTACTTTCTTTCGCTGTTTCCCCCACAAGGACCTTGGTTTCTGAGATCCCTAGCTTAGAGTCATCTTTGGAAGAGGGGGAGGGAATACACATTTATAAAGCGCCTGCTCTGTTCTAGTGCTGGTGCTAAACACTTTACAAATATTATCTGATCAGATCCTCCCGACAACCCTGGGAGGGAGATGCTGTTGATAAAACGGAGGCAAGCAGAAGTGAAGTGACTTGTCTGGGGCCACATGGCTAGTATCTGAAGTCAGGTCTCCCTGACGCCAGGCCCGTTACTTTGTGCTGTGATGCCCCTGCTGTTTTGTGCTGGAGGCCTGGACCTGGACAGTGGGCTGGCTTGGTGGTATTGCCAGTCCCTCCTCCCCACATCCCACCACAGGGCTTGAACCTAGACCTGAATGTGAACAGTGTGAGTGGAGAAAGAGGCAGTGTGTGTGACTGTCATTTCACTGGGAGGCCTGATGTGCAGTATCCTCCACTTCAGCCTTTGACTCAGATTCAGGTTGACTGAGAAGGAGGCCTGCCCCGAGCATTTCCCTGTTTTCACGAAGGTGCTTGATGCTGATTTCTTAGGGAACTTACCTGTCCAGTGATTTTGGCCAGGCCAGGGGGAACTCTATGACACCTGGAAAACTAAGAGAGCAGTTTAAGTAGCCCAGTCACCATTGCCAAAAGGTGCTTTGTGTTGAGGGGCTAAAAATTTGTGCTTGTGTTCACACAAAGCTTAACTGTGTGACCTCCATGTTTAGGAATTAATTTTTTCCAGCTGTGAATTTTTATATGGGGGGGGGGCTTCCCCCCTCCCCCCAAGCATCTCCAGGTTGTTTCCTTCCTGTTGATTTGTCCTTCCACTTGTGCTTTAGGCTATAGCAGCAAAGGTTGGCATGGACAGCACGACCGTGAATTACTTTGCGTTGTTCGAGGTGATTAATCACTCCTTTGGTAAGTGCCATCAACTGGTTTAAAGTGTTTTACTTTGGAATTCAAAACTTTTGGTAAATTGTTGGGTTGGAATAACCCACCTAAGGGGGAGGACCCCAAAGTAAAGGAAATGCCATCATTTGGAATCCCCTTTGTCAGGCAGAGGCCTAGTCATTGAGCAGCAGCTCCACAGGTGTTAGGTCACTGCTGTGACTTCCAGCTTTCAAAATACAGATTATTGTTCAAAGTCTTGGAGCACATGCCTGATTTCTTTCTGGCACAGTGGCATGTTGTCTGCTGTTGCTGAGTGTGTTAGGCATGATTTTGGAAATAGTATCTCTTTTTCCCAAACTAAAATTTAAATCTTTGTTCTTCTAGGGGAATAGTCCTGAGAGGAGGAAGTAGGTTTTTAAATGTAATTAGGACTCTAAATGCTTTTTCCACAAAGTTTAATTGGGATGAGGGGCAACTTTTTGTTTTCAGCAGTGGAGGGGAAAGTTGACTTAAAACACTCTTGCTTTATTACACATGTTCATATTCCTAAACTCTCTTCTAAGAAACTCTGCATGGTGGCATGAGAAGTTTAGGCTTTCAAAAACATTCTTCCAGTGGGTAATGAGGCATGATGGGGTGGGGGTGGGGATGGGGGGGGGTTTCCCAGTAACTCATTAGAAAGGAAGTCAGAGGACTCATTCTTACATGACATTTATGTCTTACTAAATGTGGTCCTGTTTTGTGTCAGCATGAAGTTGCAGGAATAAGGTTAGGAAGCACATGGACAGTGTTGGTTGATTAGAGCCGTCATCCTTCAATTAAATTGGCCTGTGGAGGCCATCTTCAGTCATCCTGATCTATATCTTGCCACTGGACCCAGATGACTCCGGAGGAGAAAGTGAGGCTGGTGACTTTGCACAGCCCTCCCTCACTGAAATCTAGTTCACTTGAAAATCATGGCATCATCTTCCCAGTCTTTGAGAACAAAGGACGAGCAACAAATAGTCCCGTGGTTTAGTCTCAGAGCTTGAGGAAACAAGTTTATTTTCTGCCTGATATTTCGTTCTCTTTCTGTCCCTAGGTCAATTTGACCTGTTGAACTTCTTATAGAGACACATGTGACTAAGATTACAAGGAACTTGATAGCTCATGGATTAGTTATTTGAGCTGTTAGAAAGGAAGACAGAATGATTTGATGAAGACTCCCAAGGGGTGTAGTCAGGATGGTGGTGTGAGATGAAGCATTTTAGCTTAGCTCCCTGACAAAGACCTAGAAAATGCATCAGACTGAATTCTGACTGGGAGAGTCAATATTCTAGCCTAGTGCACCTTTGGAGGTGGATAAAAGGGTCTGTGACCACTGGGGAGGAGAGCGTAGGGGCCATGGCTGCGTTAGCAGCAGCAAGGAGCATTCCAGTGCCTAGAGACTGAAAGAGGCTCAGCCCTCAGCAGGGCACCAGGGCAGGAAGAGGTCCCAAGAGGTACTAGGTCTATACCCCGAAGAGATTGGAGAAAGGGGAAAAGGAGCCATATATACAGGAAATACTTATAGTAGCTTTTTGTGGTGGCAAAGATTTAGAAACCGAAGGGATGCCTATCATTGGGGAATGGCTGAACAAGTTATGGTAAATGAATGTGATAGATTACTATTGTGCTGTAAGAAATGATAAAGGGATTGGTTCAGAGAAAGCCAGGAAGCTTTGTATGAATTGATGCAAAGTTCAGTGACCTGAAACAGAACAGTTTATATAACAACAGTGTTGTAAAGATAATCAGCTTTTTAAAACTTCGTGACTCTCACCAACACAATGTCCAATCACAGTTCCAGAGAACTCATGAAACATTCTGCTCTCCTCCATATAGAGAACTGATGGACTCTAAGGGCAGATTGAAAGATCTTTTTTCTTTTCCTTTTCTTTCCTTTCTCTTCATTTTTTCTTTTTCCTTTTTTTTGGACACGACTAATGTGGGAATTTGTTGTGCATGGCCATACATATTTGTAATGGGTTTTGTTTTTGTTACCTTCTCAATGGGGGTAGGGAAGAGGGAAGAAGGAAGGAGAGAATTTGGAACTGAAAAGAAAATAAATGAAAGGAGGAAAAAAAGACTCCCAAAGTAGGCACCAGGATACTTGGATTTTAATCCCAATCTTGCCTCTATCTTATAGGCAAATTACTTTTCTTATCCTATAGGCAAATTACTTTTCTTCTCCAGATTTCATTTTTTTATTTTGTCAGATGGAAAGGGATAACTTCATTCTTCATCTTTTGATGAAGGCAAACCAAGAAGAGGAAGTTTTCTGGGCTATTTTTAGAAAGGCACTGTAGAAATTAAAAGTGATTTTTGTAGTGCCTGCTTATATACTATCAGGCATGGGCAGTAGCATTCCTGAGAAGACATGTAATTTTGAAGAGTACCTTTTGGGATCCACATTGGTGAGAGAACCTCTCACTCATCAATAGTGAAAATAACTTGTTGAGAATTGAAACCTGAGAGTCTGAAAATGCCTTAGCTGTAGAGGGAAAGGCTTTCTTTGAATATATTCTGTAGACAGCAGCTGGATGTAATTTACCAAATAGTGGGCCAGATATTTTAACTGGAGAAGACTTGGAGGCAGTTATTGCTATTAGCATGTTAACTATAGGTCCTATTGCTCAGGTGACAGGGAAAGGAATGCCAGTCAGTTTGTGAAGAGTTGAAAGGGTGAGAGAAACAGTTTTGTCAAGGCAAATGCTTATTTATGCTCCTGAAGTGCCTTTTGATGGATCTGAGCTGGTATCCTAATCTCATTTGGGTAAGAGCTTGCCATTCCCGATTTGGCCTCTGCAGTCCGAATCAGGAAAATTTGTATCTTTTCCCCCCGGTTCTAAGTTTTGTGTCTTTTCTCTAACTTGTAGTACGTAAGCTGGCTCCTAATGAATTCCCTCACAAGCTCTATGTCCAGAACTATACATCAGCCGTGCCAGGCACCTGCCTGACTGTCCGCAAATGGCTTTTTACTACAGAAGAGGAGGTTCTTCTGAATGACAATGACCTCGCAGTCACCTACTTCTTCCATCAGGTGGGTACACTGGCTTTCTTGCCTGGCTTTGACTTTCTTTTCATTTGCATTTGGTAGATAATAATCCCAGTTTTTTGACTAGTTGACAGCCTGTTTATCACAATTGCAAATGACAAAGCTGAGGAGGATAGCTAATACTAGGCTCTAAACTCAGAGGGCTGGAACCATGGCTTATCTAAATTTTAGGTCTCCTCCATCAGCTAACATAGTGCTTTGCACATCTGCACACCTTAAGAATTTAATAAATGTTGTGGAATGAGTGAATTTATTTAGTAACATTTGCATGATAGAATAGAATTTCAGGTCAATGTCAGTAGGTTAGAATAATTGACATCAACTGTATGGGAAAAGAATGGATGGAAACATCACTAGATGGCAGTTCATGTGAAAAAGACTTTTAGGCTTAGTTGACTACAAGTTCATTGAGTCAGCAGTGTGATGTTGCAGAAACCAAACCAAACCTTGATTTTTGGCTATATTAATAGATTTTTTAGTGTCTAGAATCCAATCCAATTAACATTTATTAAGCACCTGCTATGTGCCAGGGACTGTGCTAAACACTGGGGATATAATTAATAAAAGGAAAGACAGTCCCTGCCCTCAAGGAGCTTAAAATCCAGTGGAGAAGATAGTACACAAAAGGAGGCAGGAAAGGTTATGTGTTGGGGGACAAGGGGCATCTTGTTCCATGGAGTTGAGACCAGACAGAGCAACAGGTGCAGAGTGGGAATTTTCTGCCCTCTCTAAAGGAGGGCATTGGGAAGAGTTTAGTATTCTGTCTTCCAAGCCATCTAATCAGAGGAGAGAAGAGGCTGAAGGAGGAGAATCATAAGGCTTCCATTAGCAGTATGGTGGTGAGATTAGAAGTGATGAACTTAACTTGGGAGGGGCATCTTGTTTGTGACCAACTCCATCAGGCAGGCAGCAGATGCAGAGATTCTACTGATCACCTGTATTTTGAGATCCTCATTTAAGATGCGTCCAGGACTTCTAGCCTGCAGTATCCAATAGTCAATTGGTAATAAAGACTGAAGGTTGGCATCTATGCTTTTATTAAAATCTTTGATAAAAGTATTAAGGAGTACAGGGCTAAACATAGGTAGTGTAGCACCCTGAATGCCAGGCAAAAATGTTTGAGGTCCACTTGATAAGCAGTTGGAGGGCTTTAAACAAAAGTGTGACATAACCAGATTTGTTCATAAGGAAGATTATTTTTGCAGCAGTAAGAAGGTAGGTTTGGACGGGGAAACAAATCTTCTGCTGAAAGACTTTTTACAAGGCTATTATGGTAATCCAGATAGGTGATGATAAAGGCCTCTATCAAGATTGTACCAGTGGGAGCAGAGAGAGGTTAGCAATATAGTAGATGGAGATGTTGTGAATCGATAAGACTTAGTGGCTGATAGTTTATCACTGAGGGAAAGGAAAGAGTGGAAGCTATAATCCTCAGGTCCCAAATGTGGGGACTAAAATGAGATGTAGTGCTGTTGACATTGACATAATGAATGGAGTTATAATGAAGATTGGTGCGGAGAGGTTAATAAAGCACCTGTTTGGACATTTCGAATTTTACTCAAGATGCTGGTGGACAGGTAGGCATCTGGATGCCTTTTGGATTTGGATCTGGAGCACAAAAGAGAGATCAGAGCTAAACACATAGAGTTGAGTTGTCTTCATAGATGACTCTATGGTTGATGTCATAAAACAAGATTATTAAGGAAAAGAGTAGAAAAAGAAGAGAGAAGGCAGGCAAAGGCAGACCCTTGGAGAATACCTTAGTTAAATGTTAGGGAAGAAGAAATGAGGACTTAGTGGAGGAGATGAAAAAGGAACAGTTCAGAGGGAAAGGCCAAAGCTAGGAGACTGGTGACTCAGTTTCCTCAAATGTAAAATGAGGGAGATAGGTTAAGATGGTCTCTATGGTCCTTTCTATTATTCAGTGATTCTATGACTGGCCCCCAAAAAGTATAGATTAACTAGTAGGGAGGTTGTGGTCACCAGTGTTGAAAGCTGCAGGGAGGTCAAAGAGATTGAGGGCTGATGAAGGGTTTTTGATTCGATTGACTGTGAGGCTACTGTTGATTTTAGAGCAGTTTCAGAACAGTAGTAGAGTTGGAACCAGATTGCTTGGAGTTAACAAAGTGGATAGAGAAAAAGTAGAGGAAATTTTCTAAGCAATGAAAGAGAGGAGAGATGGGATGGCAGTGGAGTAAACTATCTGGATTGTCACAGGAAGGCTTTAAAAATATTTGGGAGACCTGAGCATGTAGGTAGGCGTGTGAAGGCAGTTGGAAAAGAGTCAGGGGAAAGAAATTCTGAAGGAGCATGTGAGAGAAAGGCGACAGCCAGACTAGGTTTTTGGAGGAGGATGGAGATAATAGACTTGCAGATGCAGGTCTTACGGGTTAGTCTTATCAAGAGAATACCTTTCTTTTTTGACTGAAAGGAAAAGAAGAAAATGGGTGATGACACTAAGAACATTTAAGAAATGAAGGAAGAGAGCTAAGAGAATTTTTGTCTGGGTTTTTTTTCAATGAAGTAGGAGTGCATTTATTTGCAATAAGAGAAAAAAGATCTGGGACATTCACTCTGGGGAATGAGATGAGTTGATAGGATAGAATAAAGGTATTGTGCATCAGCAAGTACCCAGCTGAGGTTACATATACCATTGCTTTTTAGTGCATGAAATCAGCTTAATTTTGAAACTTTTTCTTGCTTAAGCCCTGGAGAGTTAACAGAGAAATAATATGGTGGGGTTACCTGGGGATATGTGGAATCACAGGTTTAAAACAGTAGAAGTCAGTGGGGATAAGGTAATTAGCTAGGAAAACAGTGGCAGAACATGGGGTCAAGACTGAATATATTGGCAAGTGAAACTAGAATAGGGAAGAGATTAGATGGATCAGTGGACTGAAGGCACTTGGGGATCAACTTTCAAGAAAACTGTGAAAAGAATAGAAAAGATTTCTGATTGTTTTAGTACCAAAATAAAGTTAAATGAGAAGACATTTGTAGCTACTGACCCATATGACTACTTTCTCATCCATATAAACTTGGTGAGAATGGTCCATTCACATACGGAAGGTATCCTTGATGAAGACACAAGAGAGAGAAGAAGCAGGCTTTCATAACTAGTTTTCTGCAGTAGAACAATTTTCAGGCTCATAGTTGACTAAGTAGTGTAGGGATATAAGATACTACTATAACTATTGTTGTTTGGTTACAGAAAAGCCCTTTGCAGCTGGGAACTTGTGGGGAGATGGATACAATACTCGCTTCCTGCACTTAACAAGTTTACAGTCTCTATAGGCACATGACAAGGTAGAGAGGCAGATTCTCAGTCAGGGGACCTGGGTTCAGGTCTGGCCTCTGTGTCATCCTGGCTCTGTGAACTTGGGCAAGTCATTTCTCAGTGACCCAGGCAGCTCTCTACAACTGGAAGGTACAGAGAAGATGCTGATCTGCTTGGTAGAGGAAGTGCCTATATTGGTATTTCAGAGGCCAGATAAATTTTTTTTTAAAAAGCTTATAGGAGTGAATTTATGTATTAGGAGGTAGCCATGATGTCATGGACAAAGCATTAGACTTAGAGTCATAAGACTTGAATTTAAAACCAGAAGCAAGTCATATGATTTGTGAACTTCAATTTCCTCCATCTGTGAAATGAAGGAAATAAAATTTGTACCACCTGCCTTATGCAGTTGTTTTGGAAGAAGAAACTTGGTAAAGTTTTGAAAGTGCAATAGAAATGTGTCTATTTTGTATGTAATTATCTGCAGGCATGTTGTTTCCTTGCAGC
Source organism: Phalanger gymnotis (assembly GCA_028646595.1). Lineage (NCBI taxonomy): Eukaryota > Metazoa > Chordata > Mammalia > Diprotodontia > Phalangeridae > Phalanger > Phalanger gymnotis. Next base: position 40,437,681 of record CM053627.1, on the reverse strand, counting down.
GGATTGTAAATTCCTTGAAGACGAGGACTGTTTCATTCTTGTCTTGGCATTCCCATCAACTTACATGGTACCTTGCGTTTTAATAGGTGCTTAAGAATATATGTTTGCTGAATTTAATCACTATTTCATACACATAGATAAATGAAATGCAGATTAGAATATGATAAATATATCAACAGCAGAGAGTTGTAGGAAAGCATATGATAAAGAGATCGCTGCTAGGTAAGGAGATCAGGGAGGAGATCAGTTAAACATTTGAGCTGGGCCTTGAAGAATGGTTATGATGTTGATAGATAGAGATGACAGGAAAGGAGGCCAGGGAGAGAGGGAGGGACGTGCTCTTTGAAAGGTGAGTAGTAGCTCAGTTTGCCTGAAGCTTAGACAGCATGTTGGAGGCTGGTGTGAGATAAAGATGGAGAAGTGGACTGGAGTCAGATTAGGGATGGTCTTGAATGTTAGGTTAAGAATTTGAGAGTTTTAGCTGATGATTGTTGAATCAGTATACCTAGTAGTCATTTGTTAAGGAAATGATTATCACGATGGTGAAAACAGAATGAATAGAATAACTCTGGAAGTTAATCTGTTCTTCCATTTTCTAATGTTATAATCTTTTTTTTTCTTTCCTCTCTTCTTTGCTTATGTTTGGATAATTAGGCTGTTGATGATGTGAAAAAGGGTTATATCAAAGCAGAGGAAAAGTCATACCAGTTACAGAAGCTGTGCGAACAGAGGAAGATGGTTATGGTAGGTTTGTGTTCCCCTTAATTCTGGGATTGAACTTCCCTCATGGCAAAACCCTCACACCGGTGCATTTGCAGGGCAGTAATGCAGTCCTGGTGATACTGCTCAGACAAAGGAGTTGGGAGCTGGTTTTTTGCCTTGACCTCATTGCTAATTAATTGTAAGATTTGGGGTGGTTCGTTGACTCCCTAGGTGTGTAAGTGATGCTTCTTGTTCCAGAAATCTCTTCTTAGGCATTGTAACGGGGGCCTTCCAGTCAGGGGTGTGGTTTTGAGACACTTTTCTAAAACGTAACGCATTAGAGGATATCCAGAAAGATAGGGGACTGCTCACATTCTTGCCAAGGTTTACATTAAAATACATGTCCCCTTCCAGTTCTCTGAGTTGGACTGAATTTCAGTTTCTGTTGAAGGTAGAATGTAGGATAGTGCTCTGACTTGCTCTGATTCCTGACTTGCACTGAGAGATTGAAATCAGGTCTAGAAGGTATCCTCTCATGCTGGGGTCCTCCACAACCCAATGTTCTTTTGCAGAGCTGACACACAAGGGATTTCCATGTAAGTCTCAAAATTAGATGGGGGGAATGCACTTAGTGGGCACTTTTAATACCTGGTTTGACCCTAGGCAGGTTGTTTTGGGAATTTAAATTCCTCCAAAGTAGACCTTGACCTGCTCAGCAGAAGTGTTCTGCTCTGTTAAGCCCAGAGTCCCTGCTTTAATAATCCCTCTAATTCTGTATTTGCCTACCTCGATGAATATTAAATACTTTTAAAACGACTCTTACTATACTTTTCACCTTGAGAAAAGTGCTTTGTAAGCTATAAAGTAACATACATGTGTGAGTTGCTATTCTTACTTGGTTTGATTTGGGAACCTATTTAAATAGTATTTGAAGCAAAGAATGCCACTCTCAGTGTCTTAGGCTAAAGCTTTCATAACACCTAAGAGGAAAACCATGTTTTGTAAATGTACATCCATGACCCTCACCTGGTTATAGTTGTAAACAAAGTCTCACTTTTGTCATATGGAAACTTTGGGTTTGTCTCATATCCTTTGACCAAACCCACATCCCTTCCCTCTCTGACTTTTATGAAAAATTACATGCCATCAATTTCAGGTCACTCTCTCCCCACCCTCAAACATATACACCCCATAAAATAGAGATTCAGCCCAATATGGTTGGGTTCGCTGGCCTTAAACTGACCCTCTGAGACTTCCCCTTGCCTCCTCACCAAAGCCCAGGGTCTTCTTGGTTTTCATCTAGGTTATGGTCTAAAATGTCTTCCTAAGCCCTGTTACTTCCCAGAGGGATGTTGATGATAACAACTCACCTTTCAACGAGCACTTTGTGGCTGAACAATCGTTTTGCTTATATCAGCCCTCTGAGGTAGTATAAGGATTAATTAACTTCGCCCTTTTGCAGATGAGGAAATTGAAGTTAAGAGAGGTTATGGGACCTCCCGTGGTCACACAGCTAGGATTCATCTGAAGGGACTTTGGCCTCAAGTCTTTCTGCACTCTAGGGCCACCCCTCTTTCTACTGTACTGCATTGTTCCTCAGTGACAAAAGAACACAGGAAGAACCAGCTTTAAGGCTCCAAAAATGCTCTGAGAATTGTAGAAGTGTTACCAAAGCATTTTTCTAGCTGAATCTGCTTTTTTTTTTTTTAAATTAATTAATTAATTTATTTTTTAAATTTATTTTTGACATGTTTGGTTTTCAGCATTGATTTTCACAGGCGTTTGAATTACAAATTTTCTCCCCATTTCCTCCCCCCCCCACTCCAAGATGGTGTACATTCTGGTT
>CM053627.1:40242453-40434633 GCA_028646595.1 Phalanger gymnotis | reverse complement strand
CAGCTCGATATTTCGGGATGCTTGGGCACTTTCCGCTTGTCTCCTGGTCTGGTAGGTCCGCGTCTGGTCTGTTCGCGCAGTGCGCTCAGCTCCGCTGCCCTCGGCTGGGGGCTGGGAGGTCCGTGTGGGATCGACCTTACCCAGGGACCATCCAGGCTGTCTTGCGGTGGAGCCCTGCTTCCCTCTGCCACTTTGTGGGTTCTGCAGCTCTAAAATTGGTTCAGAGCCATTGTTTTATAGGTTTTTGGAGGAACTTGGTGGGGAGCTCACGCCAGTCACTGCTTCCCAGCCGCCATCTTGGCTCCGCCCCCCCCTGAATCTGCTTTTTATTTATCCCATGGAGAGCTTCTGATGAGCATGCTGAGAGGCCGAATCTCTTTCTCTCCAAATTCAAGGCCAACTGTGTCTGTGGGTACCAAATGAGGGAGGGCGGGGTGGGGAAGAGAGTGGCAAGCAGAGCCATTGCTGGGGCAAGGATCCTCCCAGAGCCCTTTGCTTTGGGGGCTTCTTTTGCCCTCTAAGGCTTCCTTTATGATTAATTTTTGCGTGTTTTTTTTTATCTGCATGGAAATGTTAAGTGAGGAAGAGAGCATATTAGGTGATTTGCCTAGGACTCTAATTCCTTAGGGGAAACCCTGGTGCCATTTCTTGTTGCCTCAGGTACCATTCATTGGCCTCAGAGTCCAGGAGTTTCCTCCTCCCATTCTAGAGAATTGTGACCTTTTTTTGTTGTTGTTGTTCCCTCCTTTCCCTCGAGTTGCCAGCTTCACAGAGCATTGCACTCTTGTTGCCAGCCTTAAAAGGGTGTGTGTGTGGGGGTGACGGGGGGGTGCTTCTATCTTTGGCTCTCTGTTACCATCCCCAGTAGTCCCTGTCTCCTTGATGACATATGATTGAGGGTGTGAGGCTCAAGGCTATTGAATTGTTTTCTGGAGGCCTCTCATGGAGTTCATAAGTAAGGGGTTTTCACACAGCACCCCTTACCTTTCTCTGTAAACTCAAAGGGCATTTAGTTGGGAAAAACACCTGAAGTGGGGATCCTGGGCCATACTTAACTGGAGAAGAGCTAGGGCCACACCTCCCCTTGAATAAGTTGGTGGCACCATGTGTGAATCCCTAGAAGAAAGGTAGTAAGCAGTGCTGGAGTCAGTAGCTATGTGGCTGGCCAGATCTTTTTATCTCTGTGCCTCAGTGAGGCTTAAGTGAAAAGACTTTGTCCTGTGTGAACCTTAAAAAGTGCTGTCTAAATGTCAGTGATCATTATTGTTGGTAGACATCTATTAAACTCTAACCCAAACATTTTTAGGAAATTCCTATAGGGAAGACCTTAACCACCTACATCCTTAGGATGAGATCATTATCATAATTAAGATTGCTAACTTCCCCGAGGCTGAAAGAAAGGAGAGGGGGGGGTGGCAAAACCCTCTTTGTTGGATGTCCTTAATAATGGGATGCTCTGGATTCCTGTTCACCCAGGTTCTGTGAAAGGAGGGAACGAGAATAAATGACTTGAGTCCTCTTTGACCTCTGAGATTTTTGACAAGAGGGCTTCTGCTGTCCTCCCTGGCAGCCTTTCTGAGGCCTCTCACTGAGTGGTGAAAGTGGGGTCCTTTCTCCCTTCCTTTAAGAGATGGAGATGCAGAAGGAGGATTAGATGGCAGGTTTCCAGGTGCTGGGGGGATGGGGCATTCTTTCTCCCTAGAACCTTCTCTGTCTCTTGTGCTTTCTTTTCTTCTGTCTTCTCTATAGGAAGTTGACTTCCTAGTGATGTAGCTTTCCTCCCTTCCTTTCCCCAGTACCTCAACATGCTTAGGACCTGTGAAGGCTACAATGAGATTATCTTCCCCCACTGTTCCTGTGACTCTAGGCGGAAGGGACACGTCATCACAGCCATCAGCATCACGCACTTTAAGCTACATGCCTGCACGGAAGAGGGACAGCTTGAGGTGAGAGCCACGCAGAAGGCTGGGGGAAACGAGGGAGACATCGCTAGCGAGACTTCCCTGAGAGTGAGGACATGTGGTATGGACTTGATGCCAAGTTGTTGGCCATGCTTTGAGCCCTTCTCCTTGGAAGAGAAGTGAATCCCAGCTTTGTGTTGGTCAGGGCTGGCCAGCGAGTGGTAGGGCTCCATTGCTTCCCGTCGTCATTGTCCAGCCACTGCTCTGTTCTTCTGTCCTGGCTTGCCCTGGCTTCACCCTTCTTGGTCCCCTCTCCCATCGCTGGCTGACCCAGACCCCATCCAGCTCAGAGCCATCAGCCCTCCTTTGACTGTTTTGCTTTCTGCTATTCAGAACCAGGTAATAGCGTTTGAGTGGGATGAGATGCAGCGATGGGACACAGACGAAGAGGGAATGGCTTTCTGTTTTGAATATGCACGAGGAGAGAAGAAGCCTCGATGGGTTAAAATCTTCACACCATATGTGAGTGGTCAGATGGGTTGCATGTTTTGGAAACGCTGGATGGACAGAAAGTTGAGAATCAGCCAGCTGTGGAGGACGATGGGAATAGTCTTGCTCTCTGTACCTGTCTGAGGCCCAGAACCCCAGGCTGGCCATTCCGAGTCAAGCTCTCTTGGCCCCTCTAGCCCAGAAAAGATGGTAGATGGGGTCCATGTCCTCTTCTCAGTCAGCCAGAAGGAGGAGCCAGAGAGCTGGGGATGAGCTGGGCAGTGATCCTCCCCAGTTTTCTCTCCCACTGGGTGCTCTCCACCTGCATGCCACCTTTTTGTCCATCACCCTGAGGAGTTGGGGGTGGTGTGGACACAGGCTCAGGGGGCTGGCAGTGAGGAGGTGATGAATGCTACTGCTTCTCTTTCAGTTCAATTATATGCACGAGTGCTTCGAGAGGGTGTTCTGCGAACTCAAGTGGAGGAAAGAGGTAACTCAGAGCTCTTCTCATTGGTCTTTGCTTCTTTGAACAGAGGATGCTTGGGGCAGTAGCCTGGCTCCCTGCGATTATTCGCTCCTTTTCTTCCCACTGCCCCCCATGAGTTCACATTACAGACAACACACAGCCCAGGGCAGCATTCCAAGAGACACTTTGGTATGTGCTGGGCAGGAATCAGGCTAAGCCAGTGAAGCCCCAACCCAGCAAACAGTGGCAATCAAGACCCTATACTGTCTTGTCTTTTTCTGATCTCTTCTCTCCTCCCTCTGCCCCACTACCTCCCCATATGGCAGGACTGAATCAGGACCCCGGGCCCACCAGAGCTGCCCTCAGGGGAGATGGCTCTGACCAGGTGACTGATCAGGAGCAGAGTCTTGGTCAACATGTTCTGCCCAAGGGGATGTGCAAGTGTTTTGCTGCCCTTCTCGAGGTCCTTGTCTGAGCTACTGCTGGGCATGATCTCCTAGGAAGCTGCTTTTGTAGCCACTCTGGTTTCTACTGGCCATGTACTCTCCAGAAAGAATTTAAAGGGTTTAGGAAGAACATCTCAGCCTGTGGAATGAAAAGAGGCCATCTGGAGATGCCAGCCGTAGCCCTGGATCTGGACGTTTGTGTGGATAGCATGAGGAGGAGACATGCTCTGCTCCTCCCGCCTAAATGTTACCTGCACAGCTTCTGTGTCTCGGGTTTTCCACACTGGAAATGTGTGTGGAGCTCCCAAGGCTCCCTCATAACCAGGCTTTTGTTTTTTTCTCTTTTTTCCTTTCAGAACATTTTCCAGATGGCCAGGTCACAGCAGAGGGATATGGCCACCTAGCCCCCACCCCCTTTCTTCCCCTCCTTCCCCTTCATACGTTCTTTCTCCCCCCTTCCAGTCCCTATGTCAGAGTAACCATTAACACTTATAAAAGAGGAGAAAAAGGAAAAAAAAGAAAAGTCATTGTATTAAAAAGTCCTAAACCGAATATTAATAATCCCCTTTGTGAATTTTATGTCTATGGAATTGAGCTGGTAGAAAACATAGGATGGTCAGCACCAGAAGCCCACCAAGTGGTCACATGGAAAGCCAATGCGCTCCCACAAGTCGCCAGAGGGGTCTTTGTCTTTTGCCCAGGCCTCCCACCAACAGACTCTCCTTGGACTCTATTTTTAAAACTGGAACTACGGACTCCATCCATTTGCACTGTTCAAACGTATATATGTATGTATGTAAAAAAAATTATATATATATATATACACAAATTAGCTGCACGTATATACATATATATTTCTTTTTAAATTTCATATTGACGGCAGTACCTTTTTTAGCTTGCATTTTTACACACCTTTCACCAGGTTTCATTACTCTTGTCTCTCTCTCTCGTTCTTTTTTCCTTTGAAAAAAAACTTAAAAAACAAGAAAAAAAATTTACAGGGAAAATACCTCTCCTCATGAAGGACTTGAAAAGTTTACAACCTGCTTGGGTTTTTTTTCTTCCTTTAGTTGTGTTGGGTGTGGATTCTGGCTCAAGGTTTGCCATGGAGCCTCCAAGGCAAGAAGCATGGTTCCTTTTGCCTTCCAAGAGGATGGAGGGCAGAGATGCTGGGTAGAGGAAAAGGGATAGCTACCTGGCCAGCAGAGAAGATTGTTGTCTGGCAGGGATAGCGTGCTTAATTGGAAGACTTGCTCACGGCTGCTTCTGGGCTCTGAGAAAGATGCCCCAGCTTCCATATCCTTGTTCCTCACCTTTCCCTAGCCATGTTCCACACCACTTTTCTGAGCAGCTTTCCCAGGCTTCGCAGGGGCCCTGGGTTATAAGCAGTACAGATGTGGGCTGGGCACCGGAGATTGTTCTGTGTGGTCCATTTCCTCCGGAAAACCTAGACATGCCTTGTGGTTGTCATGTTTCTCCAGGAACAGCGATAAGGAACAGTTCTAGACCTCACAGCTTTGGGCATGAAACTTGTCTTTGTAGGGAGGAAGAAAAGGGAAGTAATACCCTGTATATATATATATATATATATAAGCACTTCACCCAACCAGAACACCACCACCCTTTCCAAGTCATGCGTTTTAAAATAGCTTCCTGGTAGTGTTAGGGAGGGATTTGTGGTTTTATGAATAATCGATAGCCTTGACCTTCTGCTCTGCCAACTGACCCCAACCTCCACCGTGGAGATCAGTTGAGATCCAAGTCAGGAGCTCCGTCAGAGAAATGGTGGATGACTGAAATGGAGAGACACAATGAAAAGAGGATCCTTTTCCACCCAGAGGGCCAGTTGTGACTTGTTAGACTTTGAGACAAACTAGCTGCTTTTGAAGGGGCTCTGTGTGGGCTGCATAAAAACACTAGGGTAACATGGGATGCTGCCATTAACACTTCTCAGTCTCTTTCCTCTCCCCTAAAAAAGCAAACTCTGAAGTCATGAGGGTGGCTTGGTCAGCTTTATGGAAAATAAGTCTAACTTGAGGCTATTAGTCTCCCTTGAGCAGGGCTTGCCAAGGGTTTGAAATATATTTTTTATGATTTGTATCTCAAAACCAGAAATGTATTTGCAGGAAGTTGTGAGTCTACTTTTCTTCCTCTCTTTCCCACTCTGTCTCCCTGGCACCTGCCCACCTGGTGATTTGGGTCTGCATAGAACGCCTCTCCATCACTAACTCAGGTGGACTTGGAATCAGACTTTGCAGAGCTCAAGAATGTGCTGAAAGTGGAAAGTTGCGGGGAGTGACTCCACATTTGAAGGCTTTTACACAAGATTGACGTTTCCATTTTGGTTTTTAACCAATTTAGGACTGAGCCAAAAGCCTTGGAAAGAGAATATGCTGGTTTCCTCCTCCAAGCTGCTAGGAAGTTTTTGGCCACAGTTTTGTTCACATTTCAAGATGATTGAAATCTGCCCCTTTCTGTCATGGGGAGGAACAGACCAACCAGAGAGTCCTCGAATAGCAAAATTGCTGGCCTCAGAATAGCGAGAGAGACATAGTTAATGTCATTTGGATTTGTCTGCCTTCTGTGCATGGTGATAGAAAGACCAACACTGGGGAGGAAGAGATGAGGGAGCAATGCCTTCCAGATAACATACTCTTAATTTTCTTTTCAGTTTATACCCCATGTGAGGTCCCTCCCCCAAATCTCTATAGTATGCTGCAGCTGCCATAGTCCCTTCCTGACACTGTACATTTATTCCCTTTGTGCTTGGGCATTCAGGGAATGGAGCCCTATGGAAAGATGCCTGGAATCCTGGATATGATGGTATGTGGGCAATCCCCTCTTGAAGCTGCATCATGAACAAAGCATCCCATTTGCAGTAGAGAGGAAGAGACCCTCCCCGACTTGATCCCCTTCTCTCTCCTCCCCGCATACCTCAGGCTTCTGGTGGCAAAGGTCAGCATGGCCCCAGGGTCTTGCAGGTTAGGAAAATGAGCCCATCTCTCCATGAGCCAGTGTTAGGTCCAACATGCTTCTCCCCCTCCTTTGTAGTTCCCTCTACTCCTTTCCATCCTGGGGTTGGCACAGCCTAAATGTATCCCCCAGTAGAGCCAGCAGGGTCTTCCAGGCCCCTCCCCCTTCCTCCCACTGCCTTTGGCTTTGCTTAGTTTTTGTTGTCTGAGGCAAGTGCTGAGAGCTCTGGGGGACTGAGGAAGAGAGCAGACTTGAGCATACTCCTGCATTTTAGGGAGGTGCCATTTGGCCACGTCTCCCATTTTCCAAAGCCCATGATCTTCAGCTGGTCTCTCTGACTTGATTCTTTGCCTAAGCATTTGATAATTTTTAGCGGTCTTATACGTTTCCTATCTCCACTCCTAAATCCCATAGGGAATCAGTTCAGCTACGGTACAGATCTAAGGGTGCTTATGGTAACTTCTTGGCCTGAGCTCTCACGGAGGAATTGGAATCAAAGTTCCAGAGCCACAGGCCTGACCTACTTAACTCTTCTGTGGACTGGTCCTCATCCTCCTCTTAGGTCCGATTCAGCATCTGGAACAGCAAGTGGGACCCTCAGGAGGCCTTTCTTTTTCTGTCCCATTCCCTGAATCCATCAGCTCTGGGGCCTGGCTCCTGGGAAGCACTTTTCCCCAAGGGTTTCCTGTCCTGCGTGATTTGTAGACTTGCGGAACTTTGCTGCTGTGGCCCCTTTTCTGTTCAGGAGATTTGTCACACCCTAAGGCTGTGGGCTAGATTGATTGTTAGCATTTGAGGGCCCTCCTAGGATTCCTTTCCATATTCAGTGGCACTTTATCTTGGGGGATGAGGAAGATGGGGTGTGCATGGAGGAAGAGGACATTTTTTACTTTAGTGGTGGGTGTTGGGGATATCCTGAGCTCCCCTTTCCCCCTAGTCTTCCCGTACCTCTTCCTCCGTCTCTCCACATCATCCTCTCCCAGATCCGAGCATGTCATTTCAGGCCTCATTCATCCCAGGACAGCATTGACTTGCTCTCCACAGTAATAATTTGGAATGCATGGACAGTTTGGAACTATGGAAAGGAGCCCCAAAAGGAGAGAGGGAGAATGTGGGGTGGGAAGTTTGGGCCAACTGCTAACATGGAAACCAATGTTGTATCATGTTCCCCTTTTTGAACTTAGGATCTGGTTTCAGCTCTCCCCAGGCCATGCACTCTTTTAATTTATTTGAGAGAAACTCTAATTGTATTTTCACTGCAGTATCTTGTATTTTTTATTTGTGATTTAAGAAATGTGAAGAGAAAACACACAATGGCTAACAGTGTTTCTTTCATTCCTTGTTCTAGAGCTAACCACTCTAAAATTGTTTGGTAATGTCACTTAGTGTAATTAATTGTAACATATTCTTTTAAATAAATTGATTTATTGATGAAAGTGCTCAGCCTTCTGCTGCTTCTTGGAGTTTCGGATGTGGGATAGAGAAGAACCTCAGAGCTCAAGGAATGGGTGGAGACCCTTTGTGTGTCTCAGGTGCCTCTGATCAGGACCAACATCAGGGCAGCATTTGGAGTGCTTGCAGCTCCATCTAAAGTCCCTGACTCGTCTCTAGTGGAATTCTCTTTTGAGAATTCATTTTTCCCCACTGCAATTTTGTAGAGCTAGTAAGGGAACTTATCTTTTCCAGGTTCCTGCCTATAGGCAGATCTACACAGAAATCATGCCAGAGATTTAGTTTGAGATATCCAAAGATGGAAACAGATAAGAGAAGCTAGAGGGAAGGAGATTTAAGTGGAGAAGAAAGGTTTGGGATTCTTTTCATCCCACACAGTTTGGACCTAGAAGTGGCCCACAGCAAAGCAGTGGTGACCCCCTCATCATTTCCTCAGCATATGCACACACACTGTCACTCTCTCTCTCTCTCTCTCTCTCTCTCTCTCTCTCTCTCTCTCTCTCTCTTTCCATTTTCCAGCCAGTGTTAGGAGTGGAGGGATTGTGTTCCTTCTGGGATATACGGTGGTATGGCTTCTACTCTGTCATTTTTAGCTATGTCATATCTTTCAAAGGACATTTGTAACTTAGTATTCATGTTTTTTTCCCTGGGGCTCTCTGGTTCTGTGGCCTAGTTCCCAATCCCTCGGGGTGGGGGGTCCTGAAGCCTTTTCTCTAAGGGTGTCTTTTAATACCAGGGGCCCTAGAGTTGAGGCTGGACCTACCCAGGATGACTCAGCCTTAGTAATAGCTCAAGGTCGTCACCAGCCCAAAGGGCTTATGAGTAAAACAACCTTCCAGGGGCCTTCCCTTTACTCCCCCCCATTTGCTTTTTCATCTTAATTTAATGAGGAAAGGGATACTAGTTTTGTGTTTTGTTCATTCATTTGGAGGAGTGATCTCTATATAGAAGAGAAATTCACTCGGGCATCAGCATAATTTCTTTGAAATCTGATGAGTATTGTCATTCTGGGGAAGTTGGGGTGGGGAGATTTTATTTCAAAGATGGCTTCAGCCAGAAGAGGACCAACATGGAGAGTGGCATGTGTTAATATCAAGGCTGTAATTCCAGAGAACTATGACTGGACTCAAAGTAGTCTCCGATAAGACAATTAGAATTGTTAAGGACAGGAGAAGTCCTTTAGTCCAAAATTCAAGGGATGCGAGTTCCTGTGATCTAGGGAAAAGAATCATAGAGCAGCTAAGTGGTGCTGTGAATGGAGTACCAGCTCTGGAGTCAGGAAGACCTGAGTTCAAATCCAGCCTCAGACACTAGCTGTGTGACCCTGGGCAAGTCACTTAATCCCAGTTGCCTCAAAAAAAATTTTTAAGATCATTTTAGAGCTGGATGGGACCCATGTAACTATTATAGTCCAGCCCTTCTCTAAAAAGATACATATAACTCAACCTCCTTCATCTGCCTGAAGATGTCCAGTGACGGGGAAAGCCGCCGTGTCCTGAAGCCTCCCATTCCACTTTTCAGCAGCTCTAAATGTTAGGTTATTCCTGACATCACGCCTAAATTTGTCTCTCTGCAACACCCGCTTTGCTCCTACTCATTCCCTCCAGGGGCAGACTAGAACAATCCCTCTTCATCACAACATCCCTTCAAATACTTGTAGATCGCTATCCTGTCCCCTGACCCTTTTCTTCACCTAGTGAAACATCTCCAGTACCTTCCTAACATGATCGTGCTGAGCTCTGCTACCAGAAGCCAGAATTGGGATGGAAAGGGGCAATGAGGTTCTCTCTTCTCCTGGACACTCTCTAGCCTTTCGATGCCTTTTCCTAAACTGTGGCCCTTGGGCCTGAACACAAGACACCAGATTTGATGTGATGAGGGCACAGGATCTATCAGGACAATTGGCTTATTCCTAGAAGCTTTGCCTCTCATTGTGGTTTGGTCACATTGTTGACTTACAGTTGTCTTGTACTCCGTCAAAGTCAAGATTTTTGGTCTACTTAACGTTTTCTCCATTGTGGACTCCTGAAATCCATTTTTTGAACCCAAGAGTAAAAATTGACATTTATTCCTATTCTATTTCATCTCACTGGATTCAGCTGAGTGCCCAAACCTGTCAAGATTTTTTGGGATCCTAATTATCCTGTGTGTGAGCATCCCTCCCAACTTTGTGTATTTGATCAGTATGCCATTTTTGTCTTAATCTAAGACTGACAAAAATGTTATTCAGTGGAAAGCTATGCACAGATGGGGACCTCATTCCATATTGACATTAAATCATTAATAACTACTTTTGAGTCCAAACATTCAACCAATTCCAAATCATCGAATTGTGGCTAGTCCACATTTCTCCTTTTGCATGAGAAAAGCATGAGATACTTTATCATACACTTTGCCAAAATATAGGAAAACTATATCTGCAGCATTTTTCTGATACACCAGGTTTACAACCCTGTCCAAAAAAAGGAAATATGGCTTATCTAGCATGACCTGCCCCCCCCCTTTTGGAGACAGTTGGAGCTAGGTGACTTGCCCAAGGTCACGCAGATAGTATCTGAGGCCAAGATTAGAACTCGGGTCCTCCTGCCTCCAGGGCCAGTGCTCTGTACCACCTAGCTGCTCCTAGCATGACCTGTTCTTGATGAAGCCATGCTTGCTCTGTGATCGTTGCTTCCTTTTCTAGATTTTCACTAGTAATTTGTTTAATAATCTGTTCTAGAATCTTGCCAGGAATCAAAGCCAAGCTCTGTGGCCTATAAGGTAGATTCTGTTCTCTTACTTTTTTTTTTAATTGGGAAACATTTTCCTTTTTCCAGACCTGCAGTATTTCTCCCATTCACTGAAGTCTTTTCAAATATCCGATTGTAAGACCCAGCAATAATATCCTCCAGCTGGTGGCTAAGTGCTCTCTTACCATCCCTTTGTTTTGATTATCACCTTGTCATTAGGGCTTTAGGAAAACAATTATACGTGATCATATGAGAAAAATCTGAAACCACATAATTTTATCAACAGTTGCCAAAAAAGCCTTTGACAAAGCACAGCACTCATTTGTGCTCAAAATACACAAAGCACAGGACTAGAGGAACTTTATCTAGAATAAAAAACTAGTATTATATTCAATGGGAAACACTAGAAGCTTTCCTAATAAATTCAGAGTAAAGCAAGAATATACTTCCTTTCCCTGCAGTTCTTTGACAGTGTTCTGGAAATGCTGCTAAAACAGAAATCAAAAGCGTAGAAATAAAAAGGAGGCAAAACAATTCCTATTTGCTGACAATATGATGGTTCACTTAGAAAATTGCTTCAGTAAAGAAGCAGTATACAAAATTAACTCACAAAAAGCAACATAATGTTTATGTATCAATAACGTAGCCAGGAGGAAATAATAGAAAGTCCCAAACAAAATAACTTTTGCAAAGATACTTTTACAAAGAGCAACTTAAATATTCAGAGCTTATGACTAGGCTGCACCAATGTAATAAAAATGATTATACTACTTAATTTATTGATTTACAAATCTACTCAGGATCCTGCCCACCCTGGATAACTCTTACTCATGCCTTCTCACTGATTTGCTACAGGGGATTCACCCCACATCCTAGTGGCTTTCCTCCATTTCTCCAAATATTACAAAGACACCAGTGTGGCACATTGGCCATCTTGTTCTTGCCTTGTGACCTGCCCACCTTTTAGTCTTTCCCCCCCCATATTTCTTTGTTATTTGTGTCAGCCTTCCCACTGTGTGCCTCTCCAATGCCCTCTGACATAGCTACACAACAACATGGATAGATTATTGGTATTAAAAACATGGGCTTTACAGAGTGGTGGATCAGTGGAATAGGTTAGGTACACAAGAAACAGTAGTCAATGACTATAGCAACGTACTCTTTGATAAACTCAAAGAATCCAGCTTCTGGGTTAAGAATTCACTATGTCACAAAAACTGGGAAAATGGGAAAACAGTATGGCAGAAACTGGGCATAGACCAATATCTTACACTGTATACCAAAATAAAGTCAAAATGGATTCATGATTTAGGAATAAAGGCTGATACTATAAGGAATTTGGGAGAGCAAGGAATAGTTTACCTGTCAGATTTATGGGGAAGGGAAGAATTCATGACCCAACGAGAGATAAGAGAGCATTACAAAATGCAAAATGGATAATTTTGGTTATGTTAAATTTAAAAGTTTTTGTACAAACAAAGCCAATGCAACAAAGATTAGGAGGGAAACAGAAAATTGGGAAAGAATCTTTACAACCAGTGTCTCTGATAAAGGCCTCATATCTAAAATATACAGGGAACTGAGCCAAATCTATAGGAATACAAGTCATTCTCCAATTGGGAAATGGTCAAAAGATATGAACAAGCAGTTTTCAGAGGAAGAAATTAAAGATGTCTATAGTCATATGAAAAAATGCTCTAAGTCACTATTGATTAGAGAAATGCAAATCAAAATAACTCTTAGCTACCACTTCTCCCCTGTTAGATTGGCTAACATAAAAAACAGGAAAATGATAAATGCTGGAGAGGATGTGGGAAAATTGGAACATTGTTACATTGTTGGTGGAGTTGTGAACTGATCCAGGCATTCTGGAGAGCAATTTGGAACTTTGCCCAAAAGGCTATAAAAATGTGCATATCCTTTGACCCAGCAATACCACTTCTAGGGCTGTATCCCAAAGAGATCACACAAAGGGGAAACAGACCAGTATGCACAAAAATATGATAGCAGCTCTTTTTGTGGTGGCAAAGAATTGGAAATCAAGGGGATGCCCATCAATTGGGGAATGGCTAAACAAATTATGGTATATGAATGTAATGGGATACTATTGTGCTATAAGAAATGAGGAGCAGATGGACTTCATTACAACCTGAAAAGATTTATATGAATTGATGCTGAGCGAGGGGAGCAGAACCAGGAGAGCTTTATACACGATTACATACACATGGTATCTGTAAGGACTAACTTTGATAGACTTGGCTCCTCTTATCAATGCAAGATTCAAAGACAGCTCCAAAAGACTCATGATGGAAAAAGCTATGCACATCCAGAGAAAGAATTATGGAATCTGAATGCAGATTGAGGCAAACTATTTGCTCTTTTTTTTCCTTCTTTTTTGGTTTTGTTTCTTCTTTCTCATGATTCTTTCAATTGGTTATAATTCTTTACAACTGGACTATCATGTAAATAAATTTAAAGTGAAGGTATATGTGGAACCTACATTGGATTACATGCTGTCTTGGGGAGGAGGGGAGAGGAGAGGGAGGGAGAGAAAATTTGAAACCCCAAAACTTGTCAAACTGAGTGTTGTAAACTAAAAATAAAAAATAAATTTATTAAAGACATTCAATAAAAAAAGACATGGGCTTTTGTTTCTGTGAGAAGTTTGGGGTCATTAAAGGAACTTTGCAATTTCTTCAAATGATCTGCCTCTTTCCTCCTGCTTAATGGTCCATTTGTAGTGTTGGTCATGTGTGTGTGTGTGTGTGTATACTGTCTATTCTCAGAGAGAGAATTGATTAACTCTGAATGCAAACTGAATACACATACGTGTGTATATATAGTTGGTGGCTGTTCAGTTGTTTTCAGTCATGTCTAACTCTTCAGGACCCCATTTGATGTTTTCTTGGCAAAGATACTGGAGTGGTTTGCCATTTCCTTCTCTGGCTGATTTTACAGATGAGGAACTGAGGCAAACAGGGGTAAGTGACTTGCCCAGGGTCACACAGCTATTAAGTGTCAGGCCAGATTTGAACTCAGGAAGATGAGTCTTCCTGACTCCAGGCTCAGCACTCTATCCACTGTGATGCCTAGCTCTCTCTCTCTGTCTCTCCACGTACATATATATGTATATGTGCATACACACAAATATACACACATACATAAATATATAGGTATGTGTACATACAGAAGTAGATGCCCAATGGATAGAGCTCATTCTTCAATACATCTGTTTATGTACTGACAGACAAGCTCTATAGATTGTCCTTCTACTTGCATGACATAGTCTGCACAAATAATTTTTCATCCAGTTGGTTTTCCTGTTTGGATGGTTAGCCCAAACTCTTTTGAATTGTTATGAGTTTCATCTAGAAAGTTCTGTAATGTTTTGAAATGATGCGCTAGCACAGTATCATCCACAAACAGGAGTATCTGGAGGTCCTTACTAGATTCTATAGAGAACCCCTCTTCAGTGTGGACTCTGCCCAGATTCTCCTCAATAATAATGACGAACTGCCTTGGTTTCTTCACCTATAAAATGGAGACAACACTTGTATCATCTATCATCCACTTCTTAGGGTTGTCAGCAAAATGCTTTGTAAAAAGTAAAAGACTATATATAAACATGGTTATTATCTCAAATTACACAGATATCTGATTATCTCAATTTATATAGCCCCTTTAAGCCTGGCAAAGTACTCTCCACTCAACAATCCCAGGAGGTAGGTAGTACAAATATTTGTCAAGAATTTAGCTTCGAAACAGCAATATTGTTCTAAGAACAACTTTGAGCAACTAAGTTTTGAGTATTATAAATACTCAAATCAACTACTAAGGACCTATGAATAACGATGCTATACACCTCTAGAGAAAGAACTGATATATAGACATATTTGTGTCTAATAGTATCCTTCTGTAGGGTGGGGAAGGACAAAAAAAGTGCACAGCAGAGAACAAAAAAACAACTTAGAAGGAAGCACAGGAAAGCGGGATAGCTTTGAAAACAACATGTAGAATTTATTACATAGTTTTTCCCAAAAAAATGGAAATTCATGGTTTTATATTGAATCCTCTTATGTTGTGCTATATACATGGAATTTTTTTTTGTCTTTTTGTATTTAAGTTCAAAATGAATAAAAAATTTAGCATGATGAAAAATGCCGTCCATTCTGAAAGAGAAAACCAATACTTTTTTCACTGTTTTTTTTTTGCAAGATGACTTAATATGGAAATGCTTTGCAGAACTTTATATATATAATTGTTATCATGTTGCTTGCCTTCTTGATGTGGGGGGGGGAGAGAATTTAGAATTCAAAAAATTTTTAAAAAATGTTAAAAACAAATTTTTTTTTTTAAAAAAAGAAATTTAAGTTAGGTAAGGAGGCAGCTAGGTGGCTCAGTGTTGGGCCTGGAGTCAGGAAGACCTGAGTTCAAATCCAGCCTCAGACACTTACTAGTTGTGTGACCCTGGGCAAGTCACTTTAACCCTGTTGGCCTCAGTTTCCTCATCTGTAAAATAAGCTGGAGAAGGAATTGGCAGACGAGTCCCATATCTTTGCCAAGGAAACCTCACTGACAGTATTAGTGTGCTATGGTCCACAGGCTCACAAAGAGTCAGAAAGTACTGAACAGCTGGTTGCACTGCTAGTTAAGTCTTTCAGGGAAGACCAAAGCAAGGATTTCTAAGGGGGTTAGATTTTATGATCTTTACAGTCCCTCCCAGTCCATGATTCTGTCTTTTCTCTTTTACCAAAAAGCTTATGTGAATTATTATCCATTCAGTAAACTCAGTTCCAAGGAAGTTTCTCTTCCTCTCCATCTATATACAACCATTGGTATTTCTATTGTGTTAACTTGCCATTTCTCAGGTGACTGTATTCATTTTGAGCTCTCATTGGGTGAAGGCAACACAATGTTTTTTCCTAGTGTGCCCTCCCCACCCCCATTTCTTGAAATCTTCTTTGCTGCTGGATGGAATGGGCCTTAATGACACTGTGACAGCTAAAGACAGCCTTTAAAAAAAAAAAGCAAGGTAACGACCACTAGGTGGCGCCATAACGCACAGAACGCTGGACCTAGAATCTGAAGACCCATGTTGAAATCTAACCTTGGACACTAGCTATGTGGCCCTGCTTAATCTTTCTGCCTCAGTTTTCTACTAAAGTCATTGTAAGGATAAATTGGGTTATTTATAAAACACTTCAATGACCTTAAGTTGCTATATAAACACTAGTTATGATTTTTAATAATAAATTGTTGGGTCGTTTTTCAGTCACGTCCAACCTTTGCAGCCCCATTTGGAGTTTCCTTGGCAAAGGTATTGGAGTGGTTTGTTATTTCCTTCTCCAGCTCATTCGACAGATGAGGAAAAGGAGGCTGACAGGGTTAAATGACTTGCCCAAGGTCACACAACTAGTAAGTATCTGAGGCTGGATTTGAATTTAGGATCCGAGCCTGGTACTCTAAGCACTATGGTGCCACATAGTTGCCTTAAGAGCCTTAGGGCTCCCTGATCAATTCCAGCTTCCTGTGGCTTCTGGCTCCTTAGGGGGACTTACTTTTGGCCTCACAGCTTTCACTACTGTTTGAATCTTCTCTGGTCAGTGAACTCTGGTTCAAGGTTGTGAGCCTTCTACATCTACATGACCCCTGAACCAGCATGACCCCTTGGGTTCTGAATCTGTTCTCCTCTATGCCTAATTTGGTACAGTGAATAGAGCACAGGGCCTGGAATAAGGAAGACCCAGGTTCAAATCTGACCTTAGACACCTAATATCTGTGTGATCCTGGATAAGTCACTTAAGACTTCGTTCTGCCTGTTTCCTCATCCATTGAATGAGGATAACAGTGGCACCTCCCCAGGGTTGTTGTGAAGACCAAATGGCTAACTGTAAAGTGCTTAGCACAGTGCCCGGCCACAGTAAGAGTTACATAAATGTTAGCCATTATTACCAATTGCTTTTATGATAATAGCCGATTTCCTCATTCTGGCATCAAGAGAATTTTCTCTTTCCCTTATAATTCTTGTGATAAAAAGATCATAGGTTTAGAGCCAGAAGTGACTGTAGAAACTAGATCCAGTCTCTTTATTTTATAATCGAAAAACTGAGGCCCACAGATGTTACGTGACTTGCCTCGGGTCACCCAGGGAGCAGCTGTCTGAGATGGGATTGGAACATGTCTTTTTAGCTCCAAGATAAGCATTCTACCCACTAAGACACCATGCTGCCTGCTTCCTGGGGTTTATTCATAAGGGAAAGGAGAATATATAAATTCAGAGAGAATTAAAAAATATTTAACATGTCTAATACAATCATAATTCTTTTTGTAATAGCAAAGAACTGGAAACCAAAGGGGGGTTGGCCATCGATTGGGGAATGATTGAATAAATTATGGTGTATGAATCTAATGGAGGAATGCTGTGATGCTGTAAGAAATGACGGCAGGGATGGTTTTCAGAGAAGATTGGGAAGACTTGAATGAACTGATGCGGCGTGATTAGGAACCAATAGGTCAATTTATACAAAGACAGTAAAGGCAAATAGCTTTGAAAAATGGAACTCTGATTAATGTGATGACCAACCATAAGCCCCGTGGACAGATGAGGAAGCATTCTACCCACCTCCCGATATGAAGGTGATGGATTCAAGATGCAGATTCTGACACGACGTCATTCTGACACAAACATTTTGGGACGTGGCCAATGGGGGAACTTACTTTAATTGAATATGCATATTTGTTACAGTGGTATCTTTTCTTTTTTTCACCCCAGTGGGGTGAGGGGAGGTGAGAGGGAGGGAAAACGATGCTTATTAATTTAAAAAAAAGTTTAAAACAATCCAAAGTTGCTCATATGTAGGGCAAAGTAATAAGAACTCCATATGCTGGAGAAAATGATCCAGTCCATAGTAAATGACTAGGCCATTTTATCTAGATCATCTCCTGGCCTCAATTTGGCCTGTTATTCTCTCTAGACATAGAGAAAACGCTTTCCTCATGGCCTCCAGACAGATACGTACCTTCTTGCTCCGTGGTTTTAGGATTTACCTCCAGGGCTCTCTAGAATGAACTGCCCCTTTGTGTCTAAACTCCAAGGCTCCTTCTCAGCGAATGACAAAGCTCCTTCTGGCATAACCACCTGCTAGCTTTACCAACCCTTTTCCTACCCAGACCTCCCCGCCCCACATCACGTACGTCACTATGGAAGATGCCAGGAAATGCAAAGAAGTGGCATCCCTACCACCTCAGAACACCAGAGAGTCTCTGATCTCAAATATTCTTGGATTTTTCACTCTAAAGAACGGAGAGATCATTTAGTCCAGATGAGAAAACAAAGTGAATTACTCAGGACGACCTAAAATGATTCACATATAGGACTAAGAGTCTAGCCCAGTTTTCACGATTCCAGATCGAGTGCATTGCTGGACACGCCATCCTCTAAGAACAGCTATGCTAGTCACTCACACAATACACCTTCCTCCCCCTGGCCTTCTCCATCCTAGGAAGCAAGGTTCTGGCTGAATGCCAATAGGATCCGTTTCTTCTTAAGAAATAGCTATATTCCCAAGAAGTAATGCTCATCCATGGAACTTCTCTGCACACTACTTCTGAGGCTGCCGCTTTGATGAACCTTCTGTTCTCACCAGACGCTTCAGGACCCCTAACCTCAACTGACGCCAGCAGCTGATGAAGCCTGTGGCTATGCCAAGTCATACCTCGCTGTTTCTCATGGCTAAGACAAATGTAATTAAGGTCCGGGGTAGCTCTTGGCCCGTCCTCTCTTTCCTGGCCTAGTCACAGGGTCAGGACCCACACAGCTCACATCCCACATGACCAGCTATCATTACACCCACCCACGTACTTACCCACGAGTCTCCAGTCTCACGCACCACACAAATTCAGCAGATACATCACACACCTACATACATACACACACACACATACTCATGTAGGTCATAGCCAGCCCAGACTCCAGGGTAGGCAGCCTTACATGCCTTAGGTCTCTGAGTTTTTCCCTTGTGTAGTTCCTGTCCCTCCCATCCTGTTCTGATCTCCCTCCCCTCAAAAACAAAAGACCCCCTCCCTCTTATTTTGGAGTGTATCAAGAGGCCTAAAGAATGACTCTCCTTTTGGGCCCTGCTATGTACCCCAAAAGAAGGCCCCATGAAAGAGTCGAGGGGAAAGAGGCTAGAGGCTTAACTAGACAAGGCCAGGAAGGCAGCTACCTTGGGGCTAGGGCTCTGCAGTGGAGGGAGGAGAACAGAGATGTCAGGTTTGGAGGCTTTCCTACCTGGAAGCCAACTACTCCTGTCCTGATGTCCCAGGTTACCCTTGGAGCTCAGCCTCCTGATGCCCACCCTCTATCCTGGCCCCAAATGCTAATGCTACAATAGAAAGAAAACACAGAACTGCTCCTCTGTTCAGAGGATTCAGTAGCACTTCCAGTATCATCCTGAGAATGAAACAGGGACAATTCATCCCTCTGACAGCAGGGAACAGAAGCCCAGAAAGGCCAAGGCCCCTCAGAGTCCATTAGGGTGGAAATGAAAGAGCTGGTGTTTGTGGAGTACTTGTGTTTTTGTATAGTGTCTCATCTGCTCCTCACAACAACCTTGTGGGCTAGCTGTTGTTATCACCCCCTTTATAGACAGGAAATCTGAGGCTGACAGGTTAAGTAACTTGCCTAAGATCACACAGCTGATAAGTGTCTAAGGAGGGATTTGAACTCGTGTCTTTGTGACTCCAAATCCCCAAGTGGACTGTAGTCTATTCACTCTGCCACATTCCTCCCTTCTCCCCGGCTCTACAGAGAGCTCCAGCCTTGAACCCTGATGAGAGGTGAATAGGAAAACGAGAGAAGAATAGGAGAAGAGGCTGGGGAAGTCCCTAGAAGTGGGGGATCCCCTGGGCCTAGGAGGCCTCCACTGGCCCTCCTCAATCTCCCTTCTTGTCTCCTCCACAGCTGACCTGCTAAGCACTACTCTTTTTGGACACTTTTAAAGTTTTTTCTTTATTTAGACAGAAAAAAATCAACTTATTAAAAGTAAAACGCAATAAATAAATAAGTTAAGCATTGAGAACTGTTTGAAATTTAGACTCCCCAGGCTCCCTTTCCCATCCCCTCCCCAATCCACCCCCATCCCTTCCCCCAAAACCTTTTCCTAAAGAAAATGACCAGGTAATAAACCCCTCCAGCCCTCCCCCCCCTTTTCCCACCCACAGCCCTTCCCACCCCTAACCTTCAAACCAAAGAGAAAAAAAATTAAGAAAGAAAAAAAAACACGGGGAACATTGTCTAAACTCCCAGAAAGAGAGATGGCAGCGTCCGGGCCTGGCTGGCTACCGCACCAATGTGGTATTTACAGGTAAGGGATCAGCAGAGACTGTAAACATTATTTGGGGGAGGGGAGGTCTTTTCTCTTGGGGAAGGGTCTCTGTGGCTGAGCAGGAGATGGGCAGCCCCAGAGGGGGACTTGGGGAGGCAGTGAGCTTTAGGGCCTGGTAGCCCAAGTACAGGAATGTCCTAGCTCTAGTAGGGGGCAGGGGAGTGAGGGGGTACAGCTGCTGGGAGACCCCCAGAGTGAGGGGGATCAGAGTCCCTCGTTCCCCTCCTGGGGGTCTGCACAGTTCAAGAGATAGAAGAAGTAGTCCCCTAATGGGGAGAGGTGCGGGGAGAAGGCTGGGCATCGGAGGTGCCAGGGCACAAGTACCACCCCTTGGTAGGAAAAAGAGATGCCCTAGAACACTCAGAGCTGTGGCCCCTTGTTTCCACTCTGCAGCCTTTGTGAGGTCCAGCAGGTACTGGGGAGGAGGTGGGGGCTCAAGTGAACTACTGGGGCTCAGTCATGTCATTCCCCTCAAGACTGTGATGGGCATCGGGGGAGAAGAAAGTTGGTCTGTGAGGAGGGGTGAGGCTAAGTGGAGGTGTCTGTCCTGCTTCCCCAGGCCTCATGAAGCAGCTGTCCCCAGGGGGCCCAGCCAAGGGCCAGAGCAGATGTGCAGAGAGGGCTGGGGGGAGGTCAATGGGGGAGGAGGGGATGGGGGAATATCCCCTTCCTCTGGCATCTCCAGACCTGTGAATGAAGGAAACATTTGTGAGGGGGAAGAAGCCTGGGGAAGGGAGGGAGGAGCGGGGAGTGGAGGGGGGAGTGGTGAGGGGAGAGGTAATGGGAGTGGATGAGGGAGCTCAAAGTTTGTGGTGCCCAAGGGAGGAAGAGAACTCTCAGTCCAAAAGGGTCTAGACTCAAGGGAAGGGTTGGGGTGGGGAAGGAGCCAAATGAAGGAAAAAAAGCTACAAGAAACCACAAGAGGTTAGTGAGAACACATTCAAACAGCAAATGGGGAAGACTGAGAGTCCGAGGGAGGGAGGGAGGGGGAGAGGGAGAGAGAGAGAGAAAGAGAAGGAAGGAGGGAGGGAGGGAGGGAGAGAGAGAGAGAGAGAGAGAGAGAGAGAGAGAGAGAGAGAGAGAGAGAGAACGAGAACCAAGGGACAGGAAGATGGAGAGAGACAGCAATCAATGGGGAAATGTAGTGGAAGAGACAAGAGTCTCTGGGGCAGTAATGAGAGTCCAAGAGAGACACCGAGGCAGAGGAGCCCGCTGTCGGGAGGAAGCCAAATTGGGGGGTCCTGGGCTGGGGGCAGGGGTTTCCATGGGAGAAACCACTCCTGACCCAGCTCCCTGGCATGTGTCCTCGGTTTTTACAAAAGGAAGTCACAGAGCGAGAGAGAAACGAACAGAACACAGACCACGATCACCACTGTCTGATCAAACACGGCCCGCGTGCTGCCCCCCAGCCCTTGCACCGGATTGGGGGGGTCATCCTCCCCCCACTTCCGTGGCCCCGCCCCAAAATAACAAACATTCGGCTCCAAAGACAACACGCTCGTTCCATGCGACTTACAGGGGCCCGGAGCAGGTGTCCGGGATGGGGGCGTCGGCCGACTTTGGACACAGGCCCTGGGCTGGGGGCCCCCAGGGTGGGGGGCAAGTTAAGCAGCCGGGAGTGGGGGGAAAGGGGGAAAAACAGAAAGTGTGGGTATCGTTCTTGGGTTGTGCATTTTAGGGGACTTCATCCAAGGGAGATAAACAATCAAAAATACAACCAAGTCTCGTGTCCCTGTGACCCTGAGGTCAGGCTGATAGTTGCTGATGGGATAAAAGAGACCCCGGGATAACTGACCTCCACAGCAAACCAAGCCGTGAACCTCCTCTATCTAAACTGGAACTGCTCCCAAGGACGCCGAGAATTGGGGCTCTGCCTCCTCTCTCTGCACCGCTCCCTTCGGATTCCCCATGTCCCCCTCTGACCCCGACACCCACCCTCCACCCCCAGGCTCCTGCTGAATAGGGAAGAGAGGAGACGCTGAATGGGAAAGGCAGGGGATGTCCTGGAGCCTGCGTGGAGTGCCACTAGACTGGCCCATCTACCCCTAAGTCCTGACCCCCTTACTCCTCTCTAATCCAAAGCAGAACCAGGAGAAAGGCACGCACACAGACACACGGACACCAGACACCAGTGGGGCCAAGGGAGGACACAGACAAGGACAGATACAGCTCTGGAGGCCACAGCCCCAGAAGCAATTTATTTGTGAGGGAAAAAGAGTGTGTGGTGGTGGGGCACTGTGCTAAGAGGTTCAGGGGGGATGGGAAGAAGACAAGGAGATGAAGGGGAGCTGCCCCATCTCGCTCTCCTGGGAGTCTGGAGTGTAGGGGCACAGAGGAGAAATGGAGAAGGGGAGATAGGTGACGTAGGGAGTGGCCCTGCAACTGGAGGGCACGATGATGAAGAGAAGGATGGAGAAGGGAGAAGAACCCACCTGCTGCCCCTCAGTATGGTCTGTTGGCATCCTTGGGCCGCTTGAGCTGCACTTTGAGGCGCTTCATGCCAATCTGGAAACCATTCATGGCCTGAATAGCAGCCTGGGCACTGGCTGGATTGTCGAAACTCACAAAGCCTGGAGGGAGGTATGGGAATGGTTGAGGCTGTTTAGACTCAGCCCCAAATCCCACTCCACAAATGTTTATTAAGCACCTACTATGTGCTTGTACAAGGAGCTGTGGACAGAAAGATGGCCTCAGTTAAGCAGACTCGGATACAAGTCTCGACTCTGACGCGTCCTTCTCAGGCACCTCTCTAAACCTAGAGGTTACATGATTGCTAAGAGCCTTGGTCAGACAGTTTCCTTGTCAGAAATTCCCTCCACCAAGGAAGTCACAGATCTGGACCAATGGACTGGGTCGGACCCCAGGGAGACAGAGACAACGCAAAAACATTCCTGCCCTCGGCACCTCCAATTTATGGAGCGGGATAAGAAGCACCACCCCTAAATCTAATCAGGCCATCCTTCTGGTGCGGGCCCTCCCATGGCTTCCTAACTAGTCCTCCTGACTCGGCTCTGCCCTCTCTGATCCAGCTCCCATATGACTTGCCCAAGTGACGTTCCTGGAGTACCATCTGGCCCAGTCTCACTGCTCAATTTACTCCTGTGACTGCCAATTACCACTAGAACAAAATACAAACTCCTCTGTTCAGTATTCAAGTCCTTCCCAGCTTGGTCCCCATTGACCTCTCCCATTTGTCTTTTTTATGAGTTACTCCTTCATGCACCCACTGTCTGGCCAAACTGGCCCTCTCATCTCTGTGACTTCACACGGGTTGTCCTCCATGTCTGGAAAGAGCTCTGCACGTGCTGGCCTCAGCCTTCCGAGCTGTCTCACACTCAGCTCCCATCCCATCTCCTCCACGAAGCCTATCCTGACCTTCCCTCATTAACTCTGTGGGTTTATTTTGAATATATGTGGTACACACTTACATGTCTATGTGTCGTTTCTTCTGATAGAGTGGAAGCTCTCTGGGGGCAGGGACGATATCATTTTTGTCTTTGCAATCCCAGTACCTAGGCACAGTAACTGCCTCGGGGTGGTTACTTAATACGTGTCTGTTGACTGACTGACTGACCAGCACTTGGTTAGGCTGGTCCTCAGATCCTGAGACCTACTGGAAGCCTGTCCTACCTGGGGGGACCTCCAGGGACACAGCCACAAGCAGGCACTTGAGCAAGATTTAGGCACCAGGAAGAATCTAAAGACAAAAGTATTCTCAAGTTCACTAAGAAAATCTGGGGAAGGAAGACAGCACTTTGGGTTGGAGCCCTAAGGGAAGGAGGCCCCGCTGCTGGCTGGCCCCCTGGTTTCCTCTAGCCAGACTGCCTCCTCCAGGGAATCCTCTTGCATTTCAAAGGAAAGGGAAAGCCCAAGTTCCCCTGCATCACTAACCCTACACCCTACACAGGTGAATTCATAACTGGAAGGGAGCTTAGCCTTTACCTAGGCCTGGTATGACAAGGTATAGACAAATCCCCTCTACAGTAACCCTGAGAGATCATTCAGCCAGACTGCCTCTGATGACGTCGAGCTCACCATCTCCGGCCGGCCTACTCCACAACTGGGTATTGATTTTTAAAATACGCTTCCGTTTCTAGAATACTTTTAAAGATTTGTAGAGCGCCTTCCACACAACAAGCCAGTGAGGTATGTCATGAACGCATTATCCTTTCTTCCCATCGTCTGGATGAGAGAGAGGCTCCTCAGGCCCAGAGAGAAGGGATTTGCCCCAGGCGCCAAGCGCCAGGCAGAACCGGAACCTAACTCTCCTGGCTTCCAGGCCATGGCTATTTCCACCATATTATGCTGCTATTAGAAGCGGATTTCCTATTCTCTACCAAAACTGTGCCTTCCTCCTGAGCCACAAGAAAGAAAGAAGGCCTCGCTCATGTAGTAACCCTTCGTTTCCGTTCATTCCACTAAACAGCGTCATCTACTGTGGGAGGTGTGCTAAGTATGTGAAGGCAGCCGTCACATCCCTTGATGTCTTTTCTTCAGGCCTGACACAGGCACTTCTTTCAGCTTTTCTCCCAGGCTAGTTTCTGTGCCCCCACCCAGCAGGACTGCTGAGCCCCTACATAGACTGGGCCTGGTCCCTAGGTGGGAAGAAGGAGATGGAGCTGGGAGATCTCTGGGGTAGACGGGCTTGAGGGAGAGTGTCCTTACCAAAACATTTACTCTGATTAGTGGCCCGGTCGACAAAGACCTTGGCAGATATGACGTGGCCAAAGGGAACAAACATCTGTAGGATCTCAGAGTCAGTGAACTCCTGGGGCAGGTGATAGATGAAGATGTTGCAGCCATCAGGGCCTGGGGAGTTGGAGAGAGGGAGACAGTGACAGAGCAATGGGGAGGGGAAGAGACAGAGACAGAGACAGAGACAGAGACAGAGAGAGAGAGAGAGAGAGAGAGAGAGAGAGAGAGAGAGAGACAGAGACAGAGACAGAGAGAGAGAGAGACAGAGAGACAGAGAGACAGACAGAGAGACAGAGAGAGAGAGAGAGACAGAGAGAGAGAGAGAGAGAAATGAGAAGTAGAGAAAAATGACAGAGATGGCTGAAGCAGGCCAGAGCCTAGAGGTAATCATCCCCCACTAAATGCAGGTCAGGGTCTCAGTAGCACTTTTTCCCACTCTCCTCTTCATTTCCAGACATCTGGGCCCCATACTCCCCGGCAGTAAGATCCTATGCCTGAAGCCCCCCTATCCAGACCCCCTCTCATGTTCCTATCCCCCAAATACCCCACTCAAAGATACCTTCTCGCTGCTGCTGCTGCTGCTGCTGCTGCTGCTGGGGGGGTGGAGGGGGCTGCTGAGCGACCAGGGCTGGAGACTGAGGGAAGGCAGGCGTGACCAGGCTGTAGGCTGCTGGGTAGGCTGCTGGAGGAGGGGAGGTAGGAGGGAAGGGGAGAGAGAGCCAATGGGGCTCTCCCTGACCCATGGCCAGCCTTCCCTCCACCTCCCCCCAGTCTCTCCAGAACTGAATGATGTGAGAAGGAGCCAGCCTTCAGTCTGCCTATTTCATTCACCCCTGTCAGATATCTATCTAGCTTCATTTCTAGTCTGCTGGGGTTTCTCTTTTTCAGTGGAAACAGATAATAATGTCCCGAACTCCCACCAAACTAGAAGCTGCTTCCCTTGGGGTCCTGTCCTTTCCCACGGGGCTGGCCAGTGCCCTTGGCCAGATGCTTACCAGTGTAGTGCTGCATTCCTGCATAGGCCTGCTGGAGAGGGTCCAGGGGGGCCGCTGGGCTCTGGGCTGGGGAGAACAGCAGAGGGGCTATGAGAGCCTGGACAGGAAGGCCCAAAAGCAAAGCCCGATCAGGCATGTCTCTGACCTAGCCCACCTGGATAGGGGTGGACACCATTGGGATAGAGGGTGTCGGGGGCTGGCTGCCCAGTGGGCTGGGTGGGCACAGGGCTGTAGCCGTTGACACCCAGGGCGGCAGGGATGGCAGAGACAGGCGTGGCAGCGATGGCAGGAGGGGTGCTGGTTCCTAAGGAGGAGAAAGGGACAGAGAGAGAGAGAGAGAGAGAGAGAGAGAGAGAGAGAGAGAGAGAGAGAGAGAAAGAAAGAGAGAGAGAAAGAAAGAGAGAGAAGTAGACAGATGTATACATACACACATACACATGCACATGTACATGCACAAGGAGAGACAGACGGAGAGTCTTAGGAGGAATTTCATGGGGTCCTACTATGAAGAGTGAGGAGGCAAATGCCCCTCCCCTCTTGTTCACAGAGCAAGGGAATCCCTGATCCTAAGCCTTTCCAGGATCATCTAGGCCCTCCTAAGGTCCCTGCCTCCCTTTCCACCCCCGATCCTGGAAGGTCTGGCCACAGAACACTGCCCCTTTAGTGCTGCTGTAGATTCCCCTGACCATCCGCCTTACTTAGGCCTATTGTAGGTCCCCTCACCATTCCTGGTCCTCCTTGACCCTCTTGCGGCTCTCCCATCCCCCAGCCCATCCCTACCTGAGGAGGGGGTAATGGGAGTGGCAATCAGCCCGTTGGCGTTGATGGCAGCCATGTGCTGCATCTGCACAGCCGCCATAGTGGCCATGGGGTTGAGGTAGGCACTGTGAGCTGCTACCAGGGCCGCCTGCTGCTGCATCAGCTGGGGGGGGGTGGGGAAAGGGCATGAGTGGGCTGGGCCCCTGGATGTCTCCCCAGTGCCCTCCCACCCACCCACCTGACCAGGCCTGTGTTGGGTTTCTTCCCAGGGGTAGAGGGCCAATGAGGAAAAGAGTAGAGGAAGGAAGGTAGATAGAGTAGGGTTGGAGGAATAGGCACAGGTGGAAAGCTGAGGGATGAAGGCTTGGGGGCCAGGGAGAGCAGGAATGCAGGTGAGACAAGGGGTCAAGACGGAAGAATGGGGAGGAGAGTGGGAGGTGTTTGATGGGACAGAGAAATGAGGAAAGGGTTGAGGTTGGTGCTCACGGCTTGGGTGTAGGCGCTGTAGGCTCCAAACTGGAGGGCAATGGGGCTGAACATGCCCAGTTGCGTGGCCACCTGCTGCATGCGTCTAAGGCCTCGTTCCTTCTCTGTGTCAGCAAATTTTACCACAAGGCTGGATGAGGCACCCTGGGGATGAAGACCCAGCAGTGGTCAGATGACAAGAGTCAGAGGGCTATCCTCTCCTACAGGGCAGGTCTCCAGCTGCCTGCCCTGAGCTTGTTCTCACCAGTGTCCATAGCAGGAGGGCAGCGCCATAACTGAGTGACTAGCATCCTGCTCCCTGTTACTATGGAGTGAGGACACCCCAGCCTCAGGCCAAGTTCCACTAACAATTTGCTCAATTGCTCTTGGAATTAATCAACCAACCAACCAACCAACCAACCAATAAGTAAATCTCTCTGGGACCCCAAGAGGCCCCAAAACAGGGAAAATTGTCTCCAAATCACAGAATTTCCAAGTTGGATGAGACCTTAGCAGCCATATCCCAGAGTGAAAAGAATCTCCCCCACCCCCACTACCTCGAGGGGCAGGCCACTGCTGAAATCTGAAAGATGCTGAGCATCTTTCCTGAAATCAGGCCTAGGTGTGCCTCTGCAACTTCCACACGTTGTTCCTGGCTCTGCCTCCAGAGTCAAATAGACCACTGGCCTCTCTTCAAACATCTGGGACACCATGTCCTTTCCTCCACCCTTGCTCTCAGCCCATGGCAACTGCTCTTCCTTGGTGCCTTCCCAATCCTCGCTGCCCTGTCTGGACGCTCTCCACTTATCACTGCCCTTGCTAGACTGACACCGGCTCTCCAGCTGGGTTCTGACCCAGGCAGAAGACATCTGGATACAGCTTCTTTGGTGTATCATCCTGTTAATTCATATGGAACTTACTGTCCACCCTAACCCCCACTCCTGCCCCAGACTCTTGGCAGATGATGTGCTATCCAACTTTGCCTCCCATCTTGTGCTTGTAAAGTTGAGTTTTTGAGCCGAAACATAAAACTTTACATTTATCCCTATTAAATTCTGTCTAACAAGATTCATCCTGATGCTCTACCCTATTAATTCTTTGTGGTTTCCAGCAGTCTCCCAATGCATTAGCTCTCCTTCCTGGCCCTCTTTCCTTCCTTAAAAAGGGACATTAAGGAGGAGGTAACGGACTTTAAAGCACTGGCAAAGTAAAAGTGTCACTGAGATTCCAGGGATTACCGTGGCCATCATCACCACCATCACATCAGCTCTGGATGATCTGATTTGTGGATCATGTGGGGTAAAGGTTTATAATCCCAGCCCCTCCCCGCAGAAGCTGCTGCTTCTTTGCCTCCTAACCCTGCATTCAGGGAAGACAGACTGGAAGCATCAGGCTGAGGCAAACAGAGACTCTTGTTGTTGGAACGGGGAGAATCAGCCTTTTTTAAGCTTCCCTGGTGTCACCAGGTGGGTGCCTCCCATCAGCAGGGCAACTGAGAGTTGACAGGCCTCCTGTGTAAGTCAGGCCAAGGCCACACAGGATGAGTGATGAGGAGACGTGTAGCTACTTGAAATGTCAGCAGAGTTCTGAGTGGCAATGTTCTGCCCATTGGCACAGATGACCAGGGAGAGGGCTTAGCTTAGGCAGGGATCTCAGAAAGTGGGCCCCACAGCAAGAGAAAAAGTTCTCACCGGGAGGGTCCGGCTGCTGTGGAGGGTGTTAATGGCAGCCTGGGCCTCTGCATGGGTCTGAAACTTCACGAAGGCACAGCCTGGGAGAGGTGAGAGAAAAGAGTGTGTCAAGGAGTAACTGCTTTCCTTCCACATAGGACTCTGTCATCACCTCCCCTCCCTCCCAATCAGAGTAAAGATGCTGGAGAAAAACCCTTGGACTCTCCCCCCACCCCTGCACCACCCTGGGCTGGGTCACGGAGTGCCCAAGGGAACACAGAGAGGGACACAGCCAGCAGCTCCATGTCTGGGCAGATTACCTTTGCTGGTCCCATCAGGTCCCCGGAGCACGGTGCACTCATCAATGGTCCCAAATGGTTCGAACATCTTTCTGACGTCTTCATCCGTCTGCTGCTTCCCTAGCATCCCTACAAAGAGCTTCCTGTCTTCTGGGAGCAAGGCGGGAGGAGAGAAAAAGGCCTTTAGAGTTTTCTTCCTTGCCCTCCCACCATAACAGAAATATGAGAAGGAAAGGGAGGCAGGCTATTTCTAACCCATCCTAAGTCTAGCCTATGTGCTACCTCCTCCCCTTCTATGGGGATATGAAGTGGAGGAAAAACCAAGGTGAGGGAAAGGAAGAGCTGAGCTACAAGACAATGCTCATCTCAGTTCTGCCAGGACCTCAATTTCCCCAACTGCACACCTGGGACAACCACTACTCCTCCTGCCTTGGTCTAGGAACCTTTTGGAAATCCCAGTTTTCCTTTCTAGGGGATGTCCCATCCACTCCTTTAGGCTCTGAGTGACTTGATAACAGGACAATGGAAGATAGCTGGAGGAACGAGGAAGAGAGATCCTAGCTAAGGAGACAGCCTACCTCCTCTGTTCTCGCTGTCTGCTGGTTTCACCTGGATAGGCCGGTTCATCTGAAGGAGAGAAAATAACGGAGCTGCTGGGGACCCTTCTCCAGTCAGCCTGAGGCTGGGCCTTTGGAGAGGGGCAAGGAGTGCTGACCCCCAAGTCTGCGTCATTGCCCCACCTCCACAAATCTTAGGGAGTTGCCCTGCGGTCGAGGAGAAGGGGGGAAGGAGTCGTATTCCTCCCTTGAGATTAGGACGTGGGGAGATTAGAGCACCGCGGAGGGAGAGGATACGAGGAGAGGAGATTCTCCTGAGGGGCACAGCATCAAGATTTGGAAAGCAGGAGCAGGGATGGTGCTCGGATAGCAGGACAGAGCCAACTGAATAGTTTTCAACCATGGCCAGCTCAGTTTGAAAACGCAGAGACTACAGAGGCAGATTAAGAAATCCCACAGAGGACCCTAAGTTGAAGACTGAAGGACTGATGGAAACGCCATTTAAGGCTCCAGATCAAGGGAAACCCCACGGATGCCTTGGCTTCCTCCTTGCCCCCTCTCCATCCCCGCTACACCCCTTGACCCTGGGGGAAGGATCTTGGGCAGCACAAAGGGAGCAGATGCCCAGTCACCGTGGCAACGGGAGAATGCACGCCATGGCAACCGCCCACTCAGCCTGATTTATCCGTCCCTGTCGCCCCGGCGACCAGTGACGTCATCACTTCTGGCTCTCAACACACCCAGGGAAGGGGTTGGGGAGAATGGGGGATGCTGGGGGTGAAAAATCTAGTGGGGGCTGGGCAGTGGGCACAGGGGAGGGGGCCAGGAAACCTTCCTTGTTCCAGAGGGAAAAGAGAAGCAAAGGCCCTTTTGAGGGTCAATTCAACCATTCTCTTGCCTTTCCTCCTCTAGTTCAAACACGCAGTTATCTCTTCCAAATGGAGTGATCTTTGAAGATGGCCCAGCCTCCCTCGAAGCCCTCCCCTTAGCAGGTCTCCCACCTATTAGTAAGTTTTCCTGGTCACTAACCTCCTGACCTCCAGTGGTGGCCTCTCTCTTTGTTCAATCCTTAGTGGGAACGGGGGCATCCTCAGCCCCTCTCTCCTCTCTGACCTGAGTCCCCTGATCCTGGTGGGACCTTATCTTTGCCCTTTACGGGACGCTTTCTTAAACAGGGCACGAGGCCCCTCAGAAACCAGTGAGGAGGCAGAGAGCCGAGGAGCCAGAATGGCTGTCCATGCAGAAGGCTGGGCTCTGCCTCTCCACCTCACACCCAGGGCCCCCCTTCCAGCCCTGGCATTCCCTTAGCATGGTGGTTATTGCATTATAAATAATACCTCAACAGAGACTCAAAGAGAGATTATATTCGATTGCATGTTATTTCACATCTCTTGGGAGCCCCTTCAAGAGGGGGTGAGGGGAGGAGGGTGGAGGAGACAGCATGGGAAGGTGAGAAGAGCCTGAAGAGAATTGTCACAAACCAGCCAGGTGCAGGCTGTGTCACTGGCCTTGTCATTTCCCTTCTGGGTCTCTGTTTCTTGGTTTATAAAATGAGGAGGCTGGAGTGGACCACCTCTGAGATCCCTCTAGCCCCTCATCCTGTGTCCTCTGGTGTTATTAACTTGATAGAGAGAGGCAAGCCATACCTGTGTGTGTCTCCCACCCCTTATCTGTCTCTTTCCTCAGGGGCATTACCCTTAGTGTTCCCACTGTTTGTTCAGGTTTAGCCTGGAAAAAACCCACCTGGTTAGGCTCTGCATGGGTCTTTTCCCCATTCTCTTACGCATTCCTAATGTCTCCTAATAATACCTATATCTTACCGTAATTTTATCCCGAAACTAGAAGCTGAGGGACCCAGCCCCCTCATGGATCATCAGATCAGAGGGCAGCTGGTAGAGGTGGAGGGGGATAGGAAAAAACCACCCAAATCCTCTCTCTCTGCTCCCTCCCAAGCAATCTCTGTCCTCTGCCAATCCAGGATTATCCCATCCAATGTAAAGCGGCTTAGGGAGGTGAGGGTGGAGTGTGTGTCTGTCTTTAGCCTCCACTGGGTGTGGAGTGGTTGGGGAGGATTCTTGAAGGGGGGTGAACAGGCTATCTCTATCATTCCCCCTTGCTTTGCACTTGAACAGAAGTAACGACAAAAAGGAGATCCCCTCACGACCTGCCAGTCTGCTAGGCTTCCCATTCATCCCCAAGAGAGATCTAGGATAAATATAGGAGTCCAGGGAGTTCCTGTTCCTGGCTCGAAGCCCCCATCACTGGAGGATACTGCGGATTCTTCTTATGGTGGATAGGGAAACTGAGGCCTTCAGAAAGGGGGCCAGAGCAGGAGGGAATGAGAAGGGAACTCGGGCATCCAGAGAACCCCTGAAAACAGGAAATAAAGACACTTTTCCCTCTCCTCACAGGGCAGACCAAACATAAATACACACATGCCTTGCAGACACAATAAATATCTGCTGATGACGATAAATATGTAGTACAAAGAAATACATACAAGCAAATGTACAAACACAGGCTTCCAGACACCCAAACGCAAGGCTGTTCTTACTCTCTCCACAAACAACCCCTAAATCCCCCATTTCCAGCCTCTCTTCCCTCCTTTGCCCCAGTCCTTCCTGTGGGAGGCTCTGGCTTTGTTAGCTCAGCTTGGGCACACCTGCCCCCCTCCCTGGAGTCCAGATGTGCCCTGTTTACCTGGCAACCAAGCACCCACTG
Source organism: Phalanger gymnotis (assembly GCA_028646595.1). Lineage (NCBI taxonomy): Eukaryota > Metazoa > Chordata > Mammalia > Diprotodontia > Phalangeridae > Phalanger > Phalanger gymnotis. The sequence continues at coordinate 40,402,630 of CM053627.1, read as the reverse complement.
GGGCCCCTGTTCCCTAGCTACCCCAGCCAGGTGACAGGCCTTCTATAGGGCTTCCAAAAGAAGAAGGGGCTATTTATACCTCAGGCAGGTACAGCTTAGGTCTCAGCACCAAAATATAAGCTTTTAATCTTCCTTGTGCTTAGGCCATGCTTAGGGCTCCCCTCCACTACTATATTCCTGAGTCTTCACCAAAAGGTAAAATGCTTCCCCAGTGATGCCCTAGTGTCCTAACCAAAACTCAGGCCCTTCAGGTAGAGGATATATGAACTATTATGGGTAATAACCATTAGCAATAAAAACCCCACATGAACTAATTGGGCGATATTATTTTTTAAATGTAGAGTCTCAGGTCAGAGTAGAAGTGAGGGTGTGGATGCCATCGTGAGACAACATCCCACTACTGAGGAGATAGCCAAGGGCCTACAGGGTGTGCTAAGGAGGAAGGCCTCAACCTGACCCACCCTTGGGGAGTCACTCCTTCCCATCAGATTGGTTCCTTTCAGATTCTAGGGTGAAGAGATAGGGAAAGAGGAGAAAGAGAACCAAATACACCCATAAAAGGCGGCCTGTCAGAGGAGGGGATAGTGGGGAGACATTAGGAAGAACTTTCCAACAGAATTCATGTGTGAGCATGCACACACATGCACACATGCATGCTCGCATGCGCGCGCACGCACCCCCACACACACACCCACACACACACATACACAAAGGCTGTCTGTGGGGGAACAATGAGGCTAGAAGGAAGGCAGGTGGCAAGAGAAAAGACCTGAGGGAGGGGGAGGGGGGGGAGGCACAAAGGGCCAGGCGGGGCCTTGGGCTCAGACATCTGCTCCCCAAACCCTGTCAGTACCCTTTTCTTAACCCCCCAAATACCCTGGTTGGAGGTATTTACTTTCAAGGCTTCCCCAAGGGTGCTTAACTCATCCCCTGCCCCCCAAGTCTTTAGAAGCCCTGGACCATGCTCCCCAGCATGAAGGCTAATGTGGTAAACTACACTCCAGCAAGGTGCTTTAGGGCCTATGCTGGGCAATCATTAACCTGTCCCCCAGCTTTCCTAGAAACCCATCCTCCACCTTATTTGCTCAGGAAAGAGAGAGAATGCCTCTCCTTTCCCCGTCTTTCCTTCCTGCCTAAGCAGTCTCAGAGGAGACTCTCTGAGGAGGGATCCAGAATGGATGCCCACTATCCCCCCAACACTGGCTGGTCCATGCTGCACCCAGACCCTTGTGCCTACCAGACGTACTTCCTCCCTTAGTCTCCTTTCCTCTCCCTCCCAAAACTCTCTGACTCCTGAAATAGAGACAAGAGAGATACACACACAGGCAGAAACAGAAATGGAGGCTGCTCACATAGGCAGTGTATCTCAGAGCCACTGAGCAAAGAAGGAAAGGAAAAATGTAAGAGACAGAAGAGAAGTTTCTCATACATGGACTCTCTAAAACACACTACAGGGAGGTACTTACACATGCAAGTGCATATAATGTATATATGTAGGTGCATGCACACAGACCCGCAAGCCCATATGTCCCATGTAGGCATGTCCATTAACTTCATGGAGTCATGACCATTCTAAGGCTAGTTCTGCGGGTTAGGGGTGGGGTATGGGGAAAGTCTAAGAGCCTGGCCTCCTCCTCCTTCCTGAGCTCCTCCTCTCCCTCGGCAGGGCTGATGAGATTAAAAGAATGAAGGAGTGAGAGTTAAGCATTTGTGATGGGTTTGAGTTGGGAGCTGCTAGAAAGGCCTCATTCCCCCAAGTCCCCAGGCCTATCTTCCTGTCCCTCTTTCTCTGTCTTTACTGGGTCATACTCTCTCTAGGAAAAATAGCAGGATACACTTTCCATGTCCAGAAAGACGGGGCAGAGGTCCAAGCAGATGGAAGAGAAGTTAGGTTTCAAGACTGACTTTCTGGCAGCCATAGGGTGAAGACAAGGGGACACTGTAGATAGCAAGAGGCACTGGGGCATTTCCTTCCCTCAGGAGAGATCACTTGTCTGGGTGGCAGGAGTGAAGGGGCAATGGGGGGATGGGATGACAAGGTGGGAGGGAACTGGCTAGCCTAATGAACTAGGATTCTGTCCTTTTGGCCTCAGTCGCCAACCTGGCCCTGTGTGACAACCTACCAGGCTGACTGAAATGAAGAACAAAGCATCGTTGTTTAGTGGGGAGCAAGGCCTCCCCTCTGGGAGCCCTCTTTGCTTTCCAGAATAGCAGAAGAGCCTACTATCAGACCAAAGTCTACCCCTCCCACCTAAGGCACCTCCCAGGCTCATCTCTGTCCATGTCCTGACCTATCTTGGTATCCTGTGGCTGTCAGCTCCCTCGGTCTGTTATGTGGGCACGAATTGGGCCAGTCTGAGCTCCAAAACGGGCCCTGAGATGCTAATCCAGCAGACATTCTCTACTTATTTCTCAGGCCACCATGGAAACTGCCCACTCCCTCTGCCTCACACCCACTCCGGCTATAGCTTCTTTCTCAGCCACGGATACAGTGCCCTTGGGGGCCTCCTGTCTTTTCCAACTGGAACTCAGCAAATCCTAGCAATTAAACATTCCCTTCCTCCAGTCTGGAGTCAGCTAAGCCTCTGGGGGATAACCTTTGCGTGAATTGGGAAGTAGGAAACAGAGGCTGGGTCTACTCTTTATCACAGGACAAACCTATTTCCATGAGAGTCACTAAACTGAGCAAGAGAAGGAATGATAGGAAGTATGGAGGCTTGACAGAAGGATTTCCTGATAACTGGGGCTGAGAAAAACCTTTTTGGATAAGCCTGATACTGGGTACCCCTTGTGTATCAGCTGGCTCCTGAGTGCTGGCAAGGGGAGGTAGGAGTCCCCCGACTACTTCCAAGTACTACAACCCTGCAAGTACTGACCCTGCCAAGGCTGGGACTCACCCCTGGAAGCGTCTTCTGCTCGTGCAGGGCGCTCTGCGCCTTCAGGGCTGAATCGCGGGCACAATATGTCAGGAAGGCACATCCTGGGGGGTGGGGTGTTGGCAAAAAGATAGGGTAGGGGGGTGAGTCAGCCGACCTCTCCTCCCTCCCCTCCCCAAGTGCTTCTCAGTGTGGGGGCCTGAGGGCAGGAGGCCTTCTCTTAGCCAGGGCAAGTCTCTCCCTTTCCTTCTTGGCATCTTTTGGCTGGGGGGGGTGGGGATGGGGAAAGTGACTGAGGGGCACATTCAGTTTCCAGGGAGTTGTGAGAGATGGATGTTGTTGTAGATCTGGGTGGAGAAGAGGGCTGAGACCCCAAAGGGAGGGAGGTGAGGATGGAGGAAAAAAACCTGTAAGAAGGGGGAGATGAGGCCTTGGATTCGGGAGAAGAAGGGGTGTGGAGTTTCCAGACAAGTGAATGTCACTCTCCCCCTCCCTTAGCTTTCCCTTTTCTTCTCTGTCTCCTCCAGCTCTCTTCATCTCTCTCTTGTTACCACTATCCTACTGTCTTCTGATTTTCCTCATTTGTTAATTACTTTTCCAACTCCAGATCCCTCTTTGTCTCTCCAATGGAAAGAAACAAGGGTGGGTAGAGAGTGGGCTGGAGGGGCAGGAAAGGGAAAAAGCTGTGGCCCAGAAGAAGCTCTTCTTAGGGCAGGCCTGGGGGGCACCAAGCCTTGATCTTGGATGCTCACCACGGTTCAGTCCCTGGCCCTCCAAACTTTTCCCCAGCTCCTGATTCCCCTTGGATGGGCCTGGAGATCATTCTGCCCTCAGCTTTCCAAGACTCCCCCCTCCCCTCCTCCCCACCACTTCCTGGATATCCCCGGTTCTCACTACCCAACTTCAGGCTCTCCTTTCTTAACCAGGTGGCCCTTACTCTAGCTCCTTCTCTTCACCTCAGCTCTTCAGATCTGACCCTTGTTCTCCCTACTCCCCTATATTCTGGGATGTCCTAGACTCTCAAGCTGCTTCTGTTCCCTTTCTCCATTAGTCTTCTTTCCTTCCCCCAAATCAGACCTCACCCCCACTGCTTTTTATCCTCTCCCCTAGTATCATTGCTTGTGTACCCCATCTTCTCAGCTCCCCCAAGCTCCCTCCCTAGCTCTGACACTGATTCTCTATAACCCTCCAGCCTCTCTCTCTGGACCCCAGACCACAGCTGAGCTTTTCTGGGCTCCTGTCTACATGGTTGTCTACAGTCTCTAGTCCCCAAGGCCCCCCATCCCTATTACCACCTTTTTGGTCCCTCAATATTCTCAGCTTGGCGCTGTCCCACCTTCCATATTCCTTGACCCATCCCCCAGAGCTTTTGCAGCTCATCCCCCACATACTCCCTAGTTAATGCCTCCTCTCGAGGCTTGCCCCTCAGCCCCTCACCCTTGTGCAGCCCGGTGTACTTGTCCTTGATGACGGTCAACTCGAAGATGCGGCCAAACTGCTCGAAAATTGGCTTCAGGTCCTTCTCCTCCAGGTGCCTTGGGATCTGCCCCACAAACAGCTTGATGGCATCTGGCTCCTTCATCGGGGCGGCCCAGGAGGAGGGTCCGAGGGGGGCCAGGGAGAGAGGCCCGAAGGCCAGGGGTGCTTCCCGGTGAGGAGGGAGGTGGTGGGGGCCGGGGGCACAGCCGGGGCTGGCTCCCCCTTTGGCCCCCAACCACGCTGCCTGGGAGGAGGGGGTGTTCTTCACACAAAGGAGGTTGAAGGGGCTGGGAATCCGAAGAGCCCAGGGGTCAGGGGTCTGGGCTCACACTGCTATGCCAGGGGGCATAGCCCAAAGGATTGATCACCCTCCTAGAGATTTTGGCAGATGTCCCAGGATTGGTGGTTGTAGTGGTGTTTGTGGGTCAGAACCTGGGAACTGAACCTGGACAGCAGGAAGCTGAGACTGAGTGCTTGGGCTTGAGAGGGCTAGAAATTGGAGACTGAGACTAAGAGCTGGCTGTGGGGAGGAGGGCCTGAGGGGAGGGGGCCCTCGAGCTCAAAGAGCTGGAGGCCTTGTTGGGTTGCCTGGAGTGTCAGCGGGGGAGACCCCCGGATTCCTGATTTGGGATAGGCAGGTCCTTGCTTAGCTTCCCCCCTGGCGGACAGCTCCCCTGTGGGCTGATCCTTCTGGTGGGTCCGATGATTCCTGATGCCCAATTCTTGATCTTTGATGGCGGCAGGACTCCAGGGCGTCACTTTGCCCTGTCCCTCCCCCCAGTCCTGCCCCTACCCCCCCACCCACCCCCACCCCCAGTCCCCCAGCCTAGGCGGGCTCCCGGCTGCTCCAGCCGCTGGGGTTGCCCGCTTTCCCAGTCACCTGGGTCCTGGAGCTCTGCTCCCCGGCTGTTCTCTCCTCAACAAAAACCTCCCCCTCCACACCCCCCACTCCCACCTCCCTTCCCCTGACATCAGTGATGTCAGCCTCAGGGGTAGACTACAAACTCTCTACCCTGGAGAGGAACGAATAATCAGGCACGAGCCACACCTTCCCTCTATCTCGAGTCTCTCTTATTCCCAACAACCCCCAGCAGAGCAGCTGGACCTATTGACAATTACCCCCTCCTTCTCCCTCCCCATCAGCAGTTAGATGTGTAACTAAGAAAGAGAGTTTGCAGAGGAACCCTAAGGTAGGGTCCATTGTTCCGGGACTGGAGCTGTCCCTGGTGCTGGAATGGAAGGCCCTGGAGAGGGGAGCTGGGGAGAGGGGCAGTGCGGAGCATGGAGTCTAGGGAACAGGGGAGAGAGGAACCAGAGAGGTGACCATGGAGGGAAATCTGGGAGAGAGAAAAGGTCCGAGTAGCAGTAGCATAGGCTGAAAGCCAAAGGGGAGTGGAAGGGGGAGGGGACAAGAGAGTGGAGTAGAAGGACTAGAGAAAATAGGAAGAAAATGAGGTTAAAGGGAAAATCTAGGGAAAGGGAGAAGGAACAATCAGGCAGAGATCAGAGAGCAGGAAGAGCACTGAATTTTACTAGTAAATGAGACAGAAGAACCAAAGTTGTGTGGTATATAAATGTCATTCTTGTAAGCTCCCTAAAGGATGGAATTATTTCATTCATCTTTGTATTTCCCACAGTGCCTAGCACACACACACACACACACACACCCAACAAACATCTGTGGAATGAATGAATGAATTAATGAATCATCTGGGGAGAAGCAGTTGGGTGAGGGGCTCCTATGATGGTGGGGCGACTGTTGTTCTGAACATCTTCAGGATCTGCTCCTTTTTTTTCCTTTATCCTGTCTCCTACCTTTCTTTGTATCCCCAGCATACAGCTGGCACTTAATATATGCTTACTGATTGACTTTATCCTTTTAAAAAGTTTTTTCTAGTGAGACTGCCATGTTGAATCAAATAATAATAGTTCACATTGACATACTGTTCTAAGGTTTACTAAGTACTTTCCTCATAACAATACAAAATAGAAGGTGCAAATATAACTTTCCCATTTTACAGAGAAGAAAACCAAAGTTCCTCAAGATTGTGATTTCCCTGAGGTTATATAGCTACCAGGCATCAGAGGCAGGAATTGGAATCCAGCTCTCCTGACTCCAAGCTAAGCCTCCTTGAATTTGCTGTTCTCTCCCATGTACATGGGAGGTAAATCTGGGATTGCTCCCCTCCCCCACAAACACTCTGACTGATTTATATGACATACAGTATTTCAAGACTTTTCATTCTGAGAGGTAGCTTAACTATAGTGGAAAGAGCACTGGTCTTGGTCAGCTAATAAACATTTATTAAGCACCTATTTACTAAGCTAGTCGGTGCAGCGGATAGGGCATTGGTCTTGGTCAGCTAATAAACATTTATTAAGCACCTATTCATTAAGCTAGTCGGTACAGTGGACAGAGCACTGGGCTTAGACTTGGGAAGATCTGATTTCAGATCCAGCCTCAGATATTTACTAGCTGTGTGAACCTGGGCAAGTCTCTTAACCCCTATTTGCCTCAGTTCCTCATGTGTAAAAATGGGGACACACTGGAGAATGAAATGGCAAACCACTGCAGTATCTTTGACAAGTAAACCTCAGGAACAAGTCCATGGTTCACAAAGAGTCAGATGAGACTGAACAACAAGCATCTACTATGTGCTGGGCACTGTGCTGAGAGCTGAAAGCAAAAAGGCAAAAGACAGTCCTTGCCCTCGAAGATCTAGTCTAAAGACCTGTTTCCTAATGTTTCCTGCCACTATAACCTTGAATAAGCCATTTAATTCTCTAAGCCTCAGTTTCTTTATCTATAAACTGAGGAGATTAATATTTATACCATTTGCATCACAGAATTATGAGGAAAATGCTAAGTATATGTGAATGAGGGATGGGTGCTAGTTTGGGTTTCACTGGTTCAGGGAACTTCTAGCTAAGGAAGCTTCTTCTATCATGAGACAGCACCCTCTCTGAAACACAACATTGGAAAGAGCATCTTGCCTGGGAGCCCATGGCCAGTAGCAAGCACAGGCAGGATTGGAACCTGGGTATTCTTCACTGCCAGGCCAGTTCTCTAGCTCTTAAGCCATACTACCTCTCCCTATGCGAATTATTCAATTACCTGAAATCTTAATTAAGCAGACAATGTGTTCAGAATATTGTGTTATGTGATACGAGAGGAAGAGTTTATAGAAGATCAAGTCCCTGCCTTCTTGAGCTCCAGCTCAGCAGAGGGATCAGACACAAGCACAGGTGATGCTAACACGTGCTAAGTATACTGCAGGGGAAGGGGAGGGGGGGTGCCTTGTTCTCCTCTGAAGAGCTCCCAGCTGCTCCTCACCTAGCACCCCACAATCAGGAGTCCTGCTAACCTGTCAACAGTGGTTACCACTGCCTGCCTCCCACCGAGTCTAGCCAGCCCCCTGGCTTTTGTTACACACATCCATCCTGATCTCTTCTCCCTATTCTGGGGGTGGCATTGGTTTCCTTGAAATGTGTTCCCCCTTCCCTTTGGCTGCCAACCATGCTGGTAATTCTAGTAGCCTCAAATTTCACTGGCATGCCATGGGCAGTGAGGCCCCTCCAGAGCCTTTACCCATGCCACAGAGTAGGAAACCACGCTCGTTCCCTTTTTTTCTGACATCCAATTTTGGAGCATGTGTTCTATGGACTGGAATCACGCGTTGGTATTTGGAATGGATGTGCGTAGGGGAAGTGTCATAATCTAATTGCTTCGTTCTGCCTAAGGCTCATTACCAGAGAGATGTCTTTGCCAAACCCTCTGTGCCAGAGCTGGGGATTCAAGGCACCATGACCAGACAAAGGGCCAGGGGCACAAAGGCAGATAGAAAGTCCCGCCCCATCCCATCTGACCGGACCTGTCTGTCGTTCTGACCTCCTTATTCATGGAGGCACAAGCAGGTCCCACCCCCCAGGCCAGGACCAAGGAGGGCCCCACGCTCTGCCAGTCTCATCAACAAACCCGCCTCTGATGCCCTTTCAGGCTTCATGCTGTTCATCTTAAATGAAATATTTAATATTTTACCAAAAAATGGTTGATGATGAGCCCCGCCCTCTTTGCCAGGACAGGGAATGCAGTTCTGGGTGGCAAATGCCCCTGCTCTCCAGTTTTGAGGTCCACAAAAGAGGGCACTGGAGGTTCCAGTCTGTGGGAAAGGTTTGAGGAGAGAAAAGGTCGGAGCCAACATAGCTTGGATCAGGTTCAGGATTGTCCTTATTTACAGGATGACCTTGGGGAGATCCCTGACCCTTCTTTTACCTCTTGTGAGCTGACTAAAATACCCGTGTCATTTCCAAGGCATTCTGCGAAAGGTTTCTTTGCAAGGAAGACCAGGGCAGAGTTCTAGACAGATCTTTCACCTCCAGATTTTCACGTGGGCCTTTCAAGCCTCATACAGGGAAAGCCAAACAAAGCATTAGGAGAAATCTGAGGAAGGAAAGACAACTTGCACCAGGGGGTGGTGGTGCTGGTGCAGGTGTGCTTAGGAAATCAGGGAAGGCTTCTGGAAGAGATATCTAACATATGCTTTAGGCCTTGGAGGGTGGGACTTTAAACAGGTGTTACTTCCTCAGAGCAGGAGTTACTCCCTAGAGCAGGAGTTTTTAACCTTTTTTGCTTCATGGCCATCTTCGGCAGGCTGGTAGAGACTTTGGACACCTGAGAATAATTTTTAAAAAATTAATAACTGAGGGAAATGCTAAACTTCAGCTAGAATTCAGGCAGAATAAAGATGTAAGCTTTCTCATCCAAGTTCATGGCCCCAGTGATATCTGTTTGTGGTCCTCTAAGGAACCTAGATGGCTGTTAGAAAGTAGAGGATCACAGACTCATCAAATTTTTGAATTGGAAGGGGCCTCAGCTGCCAATCAGTGTATTCCCTACCTAGGGAGGAAGCCCAAGATGCCCAACAAGTGGTCATTCAGCCTCTGCTGGAGAGTCACTGTAGAAGTCTATTCAACTTTTGTACAGCTGGGAGGGAAGTTGTTCCTGGCACCAAGCCTACATTTTCCATTTTCCCCCTTAACTCTTATTTGTCCTGGCCTTGCCTTCTGGGGCCAGACAGAACAAGTGCAATGCCTCTTCCACAGGGCAACCTTTCACAGCCAGGGACCATGTTCCCCTGGAGTCTTCTCTTCTCCAGGCTAAACCTGCCCAGTTCTTTCAAATGATCTTCATGTGAGAAACACTCAAGAACGTGCACCATCCTGGCTTCCCTCCTCTGGACACTTTCCAGCTTTTTAATATCCTCTCATGGTTCCCTGAATGGAACACAATTGTCTAGATATGGGTTGACTAAGGCAGAGGACAGCAGAACCATCAGTTACTTATGCCTCTCTTAATGCAACCCAAAATCATATTATCTGTTTTTGGTAGCCACAGTGTATTATGTTTGGGCTTTCAGTACATTAAATAAACCTCCACATTGTTTCTAAGCAAACTGTTAACTAATGATGCCTCCTTCAACCTAGAATGGTGAAGTTGATTTTTTTGAACCCCAAAGGTTTTACATTTATCCCCTGGTAAATTTCACCTTATTAAACTCATGCCAATGCTCAAGTCAGTGAACATCTTTGTGGATCCCACTGTCATCTAATATGTTAGCTATCCCAGCTGGCTTTGTGTCAGATCCTAGTGTTAACTGTTTAGCTGTCTCCAGGTCATTAGCTCTCTTTTCTCAGGAAATTTAGACCCTTGCTTCACCGCCTCCTTCTTCATACCAACTTTTGCCCTCATACTGGGGACTTATGAATACTGATGTATCCCCTCAAATATCCTAACCTCCAAATTCCACCATTTCCTTAACGCCCATGACCTACTCCTCCACAACTTCAGCAACATGTAGGGATCTGTTTTGTCGTCCACTTCCATGACCAAAAAACTCTACAATTTCTTTATCAGGTCCTAACTTCCTATAATTCTATCTCTTTTTATACCTTAAACCTTCTAAACTATTCTCCAGTCTCTTCATTCCTTAAGACTCTCCTGGGCTACCACCCAACCTCTAACTTCACCTTCTTCCTTCCTCTCTGACCTAGAGTTAATGAGTTTGATTCTCTTTTACAATTATTCTCTTACATTCTGCGAAACTTCCAACCCTGGATAAGAACAGATATCATCCTGTCATTTTGGAGATGATACCGCCCAGTACTGACTTTCTCACTTTTATTGATTCTGAGGGCTACTCAATTCCTTCTAAGAGATTCTTGCCCACAGTGGTATAGGTAGTGATTACCTGAATTAAATTCATCCATTTAAGTTCACTGACCCAAGTGTCGATGTTTAATCTTTCCATCTCTTCTTTGACCACATCCAGCTTATCTTGGTTTGCAGATCTTATATTCTAGGTTCCTATGCAATACTGACTTTCCTTTCATCACCAGACACACTCACAGCTGAGCTTCCTTTTGGCTTTGGCCCAGGCATTTCTTTAGTACTGGAGCTACTTGTAGTTGTCCTCCGCTTTTCCTCAGTAGTGTACTAGACACCTTCAGATCCGAGGGGCTCATCTTCCAGTGTCATTTCTTTTATCATTTTGGTACTGTCCGTAGAGTTTTCTTGGCAAAGATACTGGAGTGGTTTGCCATTTCCTTCTCCAGTGGATCACCTTTTGTCAGAGATTAAGAAGAGGTGGCAGAATACACGGAAGAATTATACAAGAATGATCTTAACATCAGCAACATCCACAATGGGGGTAGTTACTGATCTAGAACCAGACATCTTGGAGAATGAAATCAAGTGGTCCTTAGGAAGCTTTGCTAACAATAAGGCTAGCGGAGTTGATGGAATTCTAGCAGAGCTATTTAAAATCCTAAAAGATGATGCTGTTAGACAGTTCTGTACTCAATATGCCAGAAAGTTTGGAAAACTCAACAGTGGCCACTGGATTGGAAAAGATCAGTTTATGTCCCAATCCTAAAGAATGGAAATTCAAAGCCATATTCAAATTACCAAGCAACTGCATTCATTTCATGTGCCAGCAAAATTATGCTTCAGCAATATGCAAACTGAGAATTACCAGAAGAGCAGGCTGGTTTTTGAAGAAGCAGAGGAACTAGAGACCAAATTGCCAACATTCACTGGATTATGGAGAAAGCAAGGGAGTTCCAGAGAAACATCTATATCTGCTTCACTGGCTACACTAAAGCCACTGACTGTGTGGATTACAACAAAATGTGGCAAGTCCTCAAAGAGATGGGAGTACCAAACCATTTTACTTGTCTCCTGAAGAACCTGTATGTGGGTCAAGAAGCAATAGTTAGAACCAAGCATGGGACAACTGATTGGTTTAAGATTGGAAAAGGAGTACAGCAATGCTGTATATTGTCATTTTATTTAATTTATATGCAGAGTATATCGTGCAAAATGCCAGGCTGGATGAATCAAAAGCTGGACTTAAGGTTGCCAGGAGAAATATCAATATTCTCAGATATGCAGATGATTCCATTCTGATGGCAGGAAGTAAAGAGGAATTAAGAAGCCTCTTGATGAGAGTGAAAAAGGGGTGTGCAAAAGCTGGTTTGAAGCTTAACATTAAAAAAAAAACCTAAGATCTTGGCAACTGTTCCCATCACTTCCCGACAGAGGGAGAAGAAATGGAAGCAGTGTCAGATTTAATATTTTTGGGCTCAAAGATCACTGCAGATGGCAATTGCAGCCACAAAATTAAGAGACATTTGCTCCTTGGAAGGAATGCTATGGCAAATCTAGACAGCATACCAAAAAGCAGGGACATAACCTTGCTGACAAAGATCTATATAGTCAAAACTATGATTTTCCAGTAGCAATGTATGAGAGTTGGATTATAAGGAAAGCTGAGTGCCACAGAATCAAAGTTTTCAAATTGTGGTGCTGGAAAAGACTTTTCAGGCTTCTTTGAACAGCAAGAAGATCAAGTTAGTCAGTACTTAAAGAAATGAATTCAGGCTATTTACTGGAAGGTTAAATACTGAAGCTAAAGCTTAAATATTTTGGCCATATAATAAGAAGATAGGACTTATTGGAAAAGACCCTGATGTTGGGAAAGACTCAAGGCAAAGAGGACAGAAGAGGATGAGATGATAGACAGTGTCACAGAAACAACAAACATGAACTTGGACAGACTTTGAGAGATAGGGGAGGATAGAAGAGCTTGGCGTCCTATGGTCCATAGGGTCATGAAAGGTTGGACACAACTGAACAGCAACAACCACAAAAATCCTGGATTATCCTAACCATGTGTCCTCTGCTCCTACTCATGTGCTGTTGAACAGAACTGGAGGAAGTCAGGCAACCAATTTGACTGGGTCATCCATTCTGAATTTGTTAGCTAATCTCATCCTTGACCTCACTATTCTTTTATTCCCAAGTGATTCTCTAGTCCTGGGGTTGTTCCAAACCTTTTCTTCTCTAAGTTTCCTATTCAAGGCTCCCCTGCCCTCTAAGCTGAAGGAAACCTCACCTCATGTTTTGCTGAGAAAATAGAAATAATTTGCTCTGGGCTCCTTCTCCTCCTTTCTTCATCTCCACACCATCCTCCATTTTCTCCTTTATCTTAGTCTCTGATGAAAAGATAACACTTCCCATACCCTCTACATGTAACTTTGATTCGATCTCATCCTCTTTTCAAGCAGATCACCCCAATAATTATCTCCCTTTTTTCCTCTAATCTTCAATCTCTCCCAGTCCACTGCTTTCTCCACTGATGCCCAAGAGTTCTCAAAGAATATTCACTAGATTCTGCTACACCCTGAGACTGTATCTATGCTTGATACTTCCATTTCCTGATAGTGCTCACAGCTGGTTTTTCACCTTCTGCTCTGGGTCAGTTTTACTGGTTTCATCATCATCTCCTCTCTCCTAACCATGGGTACCCCCAAGGCTCTGTCCCTGGGTCACTTTCCCTCTACACTCTCATTTGATGATCTTATAAGCTCCCATGGCTTCAATGGTCATCTCTGTGCATGACTTGTAGATCTAGATATTCATTCTAGACTCTGCTTTACTCTAATTATGCACTTCCAACTGCCCAGTGGACTTTTCAAGCTGTATGTGTCATTGGCATCTCAAAGTCAACATGGTGCAAATAGAACTGATTCTCTTTCTCCCCATCTCCACCAAACTTCCTTGTTCCTGTTAAGGGTGATACCATCTTTCCAGTCACCCATAGTACTTATTATCTTCAATTCCTCACTCCCTCTCACACCACATATTCACTCAGCTGACAAACCTGGACATTTCTCCCTCCGCATCTCTTTGCAACCACCCCCTTCTCTCTACTCACCTTCATTTACACCTTTACACTCATTTACACATGGCTACCACCTTCATTTACACCCTTTCCCCCTCTTTCCTGGACAATTACAATAGCTTCTTTATTGGTCTCCTCACTCCCGTTCATTCTCCACAGGCTGGCAGAGTGTTTCCTAAAGCACGGGTCTGATTATGTCACCCACCCCCACTCCAAGCAATAAACTGCAGTGTCTCTTCATTTCTTTTGGGATCACATATAAACCCTCTAGTTTGGCATTTTAAGCACTCTTCAACCAGTTCATCCAACAGCTTTTAAGGACTCGTAAATTAATCAGGGACTTTTGGGAAGTTATTTTAAGCCAATGATTGACTGATGTAATAGGTAAGTGTTCTCATAAGGTATCAGGGCATAGTATTATGATACTCTAAGAAGAATGAGGTGATTTGATTGACTCAATCTTCCCTCACCTTTATAAAAAGAAAAAAATGAAACAGTTCCTTTACTTAGGGAGCTTACATTCTATCAGAAGAGACATGTACACGTAGAAGAATATATAGAAGACATACAAAAAAAATACAAGGTAGTTTTGGAAGAGGACAGCTAGGTGTGCAGTGGATGGAGTACCTGGCCTGGAATCAGGGGCACTCTCTTTGAGTTCAAATCTGGCCTCAGATACTTACTAGCTGTGTGACCCTGGGCAAGTCACTTCACCCTATTTACCTCAGTTTCCTCATCTGCAAAATGAGCTGGAGAAGGAAATGGCAAACCACTCTATCTTTGCCAAGAAAACCTTATCAAATGGGGTCACGAAGAATAGGACACAACTGAAAATGACTAAACAACAATGACAAAACAACAAAAAGGTTTGGAAGGGAGGGTTCTAGCAGTTGGAGGGATCAAGAAAGGCTTCATATAGAAAGTAGTGCTTGAGCTGTGTCTGGAAGTTAAAAATAGACAGTCAGAAGTGAGATGGGAGGGCACTGGGAACAGCCAGAGCAAGGGCACAGGATGGCAGAGGGAGAGTGCTGCATGAGGAACAGCAAGGAGGCCTCAAAGTACAGGAAGGGAAATAATGCATAATAAGGCTCAAAGGGCTTTAGCTGCCCACCAGAGTTTATACTTCATCTTAGAGGCAAAGGGAACCACTGTAGTTTACTAAGTAGATAACACGGCTGGATACACACTTAGAAAAAAAAAATTACTTGGGAGGCTTTGTAGAAGATGGATTGAAATGGGAAGAGGCTTGAGACAGGAAGACCAATTAGGGAGACCAATAGCAGACTAGTGCCTTGGTGGGTGAACGGCGATGAGAGCTTGAGCTAAAGTGGGAGTGATGAGAAGGGGTCAGACTGGAGACAGGCTACAGAGGCAGATACAACATTTGGTACCTGACTGGATGTGAGAAGTCAGCAAGAGGAACCGAGGAGAATGCCAAGGTTGCAGATTGGGTTATTAGAAGTGTGGCGGTGCCCTCGACGGAAATACGGACGTTTGGAGGAAGGGTCCATTCTGAGAAACAGTCTTTTCTTGATCCGCTTACTTTCCCAAAAATGGTTAAAAAGGGTTATTGCTGTTGTCCTTTGCTTCCTTCCCTGGCATCAGCTTATTCTGAACTTGTGAAATCCTCATACTATTTTTCTATGCCATGTTCTTATATTCATGCTCTATTACCTTCCTTTACTTCTATTTTATGTATGTAAATATATAAATGTATATATAAAGATCCTATATGTGTATGGATTTATGTGTGTGTGTTACATATATTCTTTTTAGACACACATGCAATTTTTTTTGGAGGCGATCAGGGATTAAGTGACTTGCCCAGGGTCACACAGCTAGTAAATGTCTGAGGACAGATTTGAACTCAGCTCCTGTGGGCTCCAGGGCCAGTGCTCTACCCATTGTGCCATCTAGCTGCCTACACACACCCTTTTAAAAATTTCTAGTTGGATGGTGAGTTCTCTGTGCATCTACATCAATCTCTTTAGACAACTCCTGTTTTTCTTCTTCTTCTTTTTTTCTTTTGGAGAGGGGAAGGCAGGGCAGTTGGGATTAAGTGACTTGCCCAAAGTCACACAGCCAGTAAGTGTGTCAAGTGTCTGAGGCTGAATTTGAACTCAGGTCCTCCTGACTCCAGGGCCAGTGCTCTACTCACAGCACTACCTAGCTGCCCCGTTTTTCTTCTTTATCGTAATTTTCCCTTTGTGTCTTCACAATTTCATTCTTGAGAATTTCCCATCCCTCCTAGGATGACTTGTAAAATTTTAGGACTTGGGATCTTATCTCTACTTCTCCTGAATCCTTTGAGATCTACTTTCCTAGACTATAAATTTACATGTCCGACTATGCCCAGCTTTCCTCTCCTCTGCCACAAATTTGAGGAGGGAGTGATCATTTCTCAGTACGCCTATCATTTTCAGCCTAATAAACAATTCTTCCTTGTTAGAGAAGCAGGTCTAGAGTAGAATTTCTCTTTGTTTTTTCCACAGTTTTTTTAAGGTTGAAATTTTCATTAAGACAAGATAAGTTCTACGCTATTTGGCATCTGGAGAGGAGTGGGGAGAGGGAGAGTCAGAGGGAGAAAGAAAGGGGAGCATTATTGCTAGACAATTAAAGATGTCGGGAGAATCGAAGTCCCCCATCACTACTATGGCACACCTTTGCACCAGGCTTCTAATTCATCTCCCTAATTCCCATCTATTTTCTCTGTCTGGGTGGTAACAGTATACTTCAATGACATACTCACTTTTTTTTCCCTTCAATTTATCTTTACTCTCAAGTGTTCTCTTCTGGTTTCTGCATTTTGTCATGGGTATACCTTCCTAATATAGAATGCTATTCCACACCTCTAGACAGTCTTTATCCAGAAAGAAATAAACTTCCACTTAGCAAGGATACTTTCTCCTCTTTTTATCTTAAAAAAAATCACCTATGCTTGATTAGAATGGGCTATCTCTATTTAATTTAACAAACATTCTTTGAATACCCACTATATACTAGGCATTATGCTTGAAGCAAAGTGAGATTCAATAAGGAAGATATAGTCACTTAAATGGTCAAACAATATAGACAACGTTTAAAAGAGGAAAATCAAATTATTATTATTTGAAAAATATTTAATACTAATATAGCTAAATTAAAATAACCATGAGGTACTACCTCACCTCAGCTTCTGGAATCAGTGAGTCTCATTCCCGAGTTCAAATCTGCCTCAGACTTACTAGCTGTGTGATCCTGAGCAAGTCACTTAACCCTGTTTGCCTCAGTTTCCTCATCTGTCAAATGAACTAGAGAAGGAAATGGCAAAACACATAGGTATCTTTGCCAAGAAAACCCCAAATTAGGTACACGACTGAGCAATAACCACCTTCCCCTCTCCAAAAAGAAGAAGAAGAACAAGAAGAAGAAGAAGAAGAAAAACGGGATCTGTCTAAAGAGATTGATGTAGATGTACAGAGAACTCACCACCCAACTAGAAATTTTTAAAAGGGTGTGTGTAGGCAGCTAGATGGCACAATGGGGAGAGCACTGGCCCTGGAGCCCACAGGAGCTGAGTTCAAATCTGTCTTCAGACATTTACTAGCTGTGTGACCCTGGGCAAGTCACTTAATCCCTGATTGCCTCCAAAAAAAATTGCATGTGTGTCTAAAAACCACTGAATCACCACCACTTCATATCCATAAAGTTGTCAAAAAAATTTTTTTTATAAACGTGTGTGTGTAAAAGTGATAAAACTCCATGCTCGTGGCAGCATGGAGGGATTATTAGTGGAATTGCAAACTTGTGGAATCTTTCTGGAGAATAATCGAGCAATATAGAGTAAAAATTGCCCCCCTGCCCCCACTCCCGCCATCATACCCTTTAACTGAATCATTTCATTGCTGATAATACACCGTGAAACATAAAACAACTATATATTCAAAGATTTTATATGTAATTACAAAAAACTGGAAACAAGCTAAGTGTCCAACAATAGGGGAATGGTTAAATAAGTTGTAGGATATTTATGTAATGGAATACTATAATAAAATTAGGAATGACAAGGAAGGAGAATACAGGTAAGTATGGAAAATTCTTTATGAAACCATGCAAAATGAAAAAAAAAGAGAATGAGAATGTTGGTGTGTAAAGTATGACCTCATAAGAAGACAAATGAGAAAAGAATCCTGATTAGTACTTGGAAAAACTGGAACAACTGTTCTGATATTTTATATGCTGAAGTTAATTTTGTTTATATAAACTAATTTGGGAGAAGTAGGAGAATTCCTTCCTTGAAAGCCATTGGATAAAATGAATTGATGATCTATAGGAGATGTTTCTGGACTGGCTGAAGAAACTTATTCATGTCCAAGGGGTTTCGTATCAAGTAGCAGACTAATTCAGAACTCAGGAAGATTCCAGGGGACATTAGTTCTAGGCAAGTCCCAGAAAAGGAATTCATTGGTCAGGAGGAGACAAACTTTCCAAAACAGAACTCATTATCTTTACCCCCAAACCTACTCCTCCTTCAAACTGTACTTATTTCTGTCAAAAAGAACCACCATTTTCCTAGTCCTGCTAACAGGGTTATAACAGTCTCATTATCCTTAACTCTTCATTCTCCCTCACCCTACATATCAGTCAGTCAGTAAACATTTATTAGGCACCTACTGTGTGCTAGGCACTGAGGATGCAAATAAAAACAGGGCCAGTTACTGCCCTCAAGGAGCTCACAATCTAAGGGGGGGAAAGGAAATACACCAAGGAAGCTGGGGAGTACCAGAGAGTCCCAGAAACAGTACAGCTGGTGGGAAACGAGGACTGTGCTAAGCTCTGCCTTTCAAGAGAGGCCTTGGGGTCCATGGCCGGGACCTCTGTCAAACGCCAATTCAATCTTGCAGCAAAATGAAACACATCTGGTCAATTGCCAAGTCTTGTTTCAGTCTCCATGACATCTTTGGCCTCGGATCCCTTTTCCCTACTCACACAGCTAGCACCTTGGTTCAGGCTCCCCTTAACTCTAGGTCGGATGATTCCAACAGCCTTTTGATTGGTTTTCCTGCTTTAATTCTCTCACTACTCCATCCACATGACTTGACTGCCAAAGTGATTTTCCTTAAAAGCAAATCTGACCATGTCACAAAGATCGCCACCCCTACCCCGTAAAAACCATCACCTTCTGTGTATCTCTGTTGCCTCCAGGACCCAATATAAGAGCTTCCACTTAGCTTTTAAAGTCCTTTACGGTCTGGCCATAAACCCATCTGTCCAACCTCATCACGCAACCCTGCCAAGCCGGCCCTCTCTCTGGCCCTCCCTCCCACATGACATACCAGCTCCATGCCATTGCAGTGACCATATCCTGTGACTAGAATGTAGTTCTTCACCTCTGCCTCACAGAATTCTTTTCTTCCTTCAAGACTCAACTCAAGCCATACCTTCTACAGGAAGACTTTCTTGATCCCCTGAGTAGCTAGTGTCCTCCCTCTTGTACTGGACGACTTGGCACCTACTTTCTTTATATTCCTTCTGTATGTTCTTGAATGATGAGGGACTGTCCAATGGGAGCCGGGTCCTTAGGAGCATGCACGTTATGCCTGATACTCTGCCTAACACTCCTCTACCGTGTGGTTGGGTGAGTCTGCTTCTGAGGAGTCAGCTGCTGAGCCAGAGGAAGTGTGTAACTGGCCAAAGTGATCTCTCTCTTTCCTGATGGTGAGCAAGGTAAGGATGACAGGTGGCTCCAGCTGGAGAGAGGCAGGTCTAACAGCCTACGTGGCCAACATGTGGCCATGAGCACGGTGATGGTGTTGTGTTTTGACTTTTACCTTGTTTCTGTTCTATTGTAATCAGAGGGGAAAGAGCACTGGAGAGGACTCCCAGTTGAAAGAATGAATCACCAGACGTCCAGGAAAGAGTTCACACCAGAGATGAGTCTGGCGAGGCTTGACCCAGCTGAGCAGCAGATGGGTCCAGAAGCCCAGATGCTGTGGCTGGCAGCAGGGAGTGTGACCCTTGTGCAGTGAATACTTCCTAGCAACTGACTTAAGTACGAACTCATTCTCCCTAGAGATCAAGAGGACATAGGGGAGAATGTGCCCAATTTCAGGGGACTTTTTATACTTCAGGTCTTGCTATTTCTTTTCAGCAAATATTTTGTGAAAGTTAACTTCAGGCAGCTAGATGGGGCAGTGGATACGGCAACCAGGCCTAGGGTCAGGAAAACTCAAATTCCAATCTGTCCTCAGACACTACCTGTGGGACCCTGGGCAACTCACTTAACCCTGTTTTTTCTCATGAGCTGGGGAAGAAAATTGAAAACCACGCCAACACATTTGCCAAGAAAACCCCAAATGGGGTCAAGAAGAATAGGACATGATTGAACAACAAAAAAGTTGACTGTTAAGTGGTTAAACTGATAGTGGGATGCTGATCACTGGGTGGAATCACTGTTATGAGATAACTGGTAATTGCTATGGGGGGGGGGGAAATCTTTCAGAATGGGGGCTGAGGCAATAGCATTAGAAAAACCTCCCCAAATAGCTAGCATCCCTTTACATGCCTGACTTTCCTGTGTGTGGGAGCTGGACAACGATCAAAATCTCCAGAATTTATATAGCTACATTTATGTATGTGCTGCTTGTCTCCCCCAAGTGTGTAAGCACCTTTTAAATAGGGATTGTTTCATTTATTATATTTGTATTCCCAGTGGCTGAGGCATAGTAGACACTAAATACTGAATGAGTGATTGAGGGGGAACATTATGAGATTAAGGCTAGAAAGATATATTGAATGGAGAAATGAAAAAACACTTATTATGGACTTTTAAAGTACCAGGCCCCTTAGGGAGTGCTGGGAATATATATACACACAAAGGCTTAAATCTCAGCCTTTAAGGATCATCTATTTTAATAGGGGAGGACAGTGTGGGGGCACTGCCAAGATCGAAGAACTTTAGTCTGGGCATCGCAGTGAAGGCGAACTGAGCCAAGTGATGGGCACACCCGATCCAGAAGCAATGAGGGTATTGATTCGAAGACTGTGCTCACGGCAGGGGGTGGAGAGTGGGGGAGCTTATGTGTAGCCATGGGCATATGGTCAGATGGCCTGGGATGTAAAACATGATCTGGTTGGAATCCAGCTAAGTAAGTTTGCATTCATTTACTCATCTTTCAAGACTGCTTAATCCCAAAGTGGATTGCCTCAGGGGCTCGGACCCGGCTGCGGAGGGATCAGTCAATAGAATTTATTAAGAGCCTACTGCGTGCCAGACACAGTACAAAGCTCTCGGGATACAACAGTGTCTGCCCTCAAGGAGTTCACAATCTAACGGCGAGACAGTAAACAAATCTGTGCAAATGAACTATGAAAGGCATGGGAAGGCGCCAGGATTAAGCAGCGTTGGGGAACGCTTCCTGGGGAAGATGAGCTATCAGTTGGGACTGGAAAAAAGTTAGGGAAGCCGGGGGCAGAGAGGAGGACGGCCAGAGAGAGTGGCCGTGGAACTGCCTGGAGGCCAGGTCACTGGATGGCAGAGCAGGACCAGGGAATGAGCAAGATGTGGGAAGCCTGGTGAGGCAGGAAGGGGCTTGGTTAGGAAGGGCTTTGAATGCCAAGCCGAGCATTTTGTGGTCCTGGTCCTGGAGGCCATAGTGAGCCACTGGAGCTTGTTGGTAGGAAAATCATTTGGTGGGCTGAATTGAGGATGGACCGGAGGGGAGGGAGCCCTGAGACACGCAGACACTCTCTCCTAGGCTGTTGCAAAGTCCAGGCAGGAGGCGACTGGGCGCACGGGGGTGGGGGGTGGGGACGATGTCGGTGGAGAGCAGGGGGCCTAGGTAGAGACGTGCCACAGCCGGACATCACCTAACTCAACCCGCATTTCTGCAGATGGAGACGGAGCCGGCAAAGGTTGTGAGCAGGAACCGGGGGTAGGGGGTGTGGAGACCCTGGGAGCCACGTGACCTCTCCCACCGAGGGGGGCCAAGGCACCTGGCGTCACCTTCCCTTCTAATTAGACACCCGGACAAATATATCCCCCCTCCCCAACCAAAAACTGGGTCACGAGTGTGTGTGTGTGTGTGTGTGTGTGTGTGTGGTCTCCAGACCTAGGGACAACTGGGCAGGGCTGGGAAGGGGGAAAATAAGGCTCCAGTTGGAGTCAGAGGTCACGGGTTAGAATCCTGCCTCCAACACCTCTCCTGTTTTTTTTTTTTTTGCGGAAGTCACTTTAAACTCGGGGCCTCAGTTTCCTCAAATGTAAAATAAAGGCGATTGCTCTTGATCACCATTCCCACTATCCCCCGCCCCCCTGGCCCGCAGGTACAGACTCAGGGTCGGCGGGGTTGGAGGTCAACGTGGACCTAGGAGCCCCTCTAGCCCAGCCCCCATGAGGTCAGTGCCGGCGGCGGAATTCGAACGCAGGCCCTTTGCTCTGGAGTCGGGGCCCTTCCCCCTGTAGCGCATCTGCTCGAGCAATGTCAGGGTAACTGGAGACTCCAAAGGCGCCTCCCGCAGAGGCTCTAAGGCTGTGCCAGGGGCTGGAGGGGACTGGAGAGAGCGCTGGGTCCGGAGTCAGAGGTCCTGGCTTCGAATCCTACCGGTGACGCCCCGGCCTGCGGGGAGCGCAGGCTCAGCACTCGAAAGACGCCACTTACCTCTCGAGGCCTCAGCGGCCTCATCTGTCAGATGACCGGGCTGGACCCCGCGGCCTGCGAACACCCGCCCTTCTCCACACCCGAGAGCCCGAGGGCCACCCACGAACCCCGCCTCGAGTTACTCCGCCCAGACTCCGCCCCTCGGAGCCCCGCCCCCGGCGTCCCGGAGAGCGGGCGGGGCCTCCCGGGCGTCGCCATGGCGACCGCGGCAAGATGGCTTCCTTGAACTCCGGGCTAGAGGGACCAGACCCTGGGGCGCTGAGCCTAGAGCAGCTCACCCGGCTGCGGAATTTCAAGGTGGGTGCAGCCTCAGCGTCGGGAGGGATGTGGGGGTGTGTGTGTGGAGGTAACGTGGACGCCGCGTGGGGAGGGCTCCAGAGAGGGCCTTCTCCTCCCCGCTCCACACACGGGGCTGGGGGGCGGGGACGGCGCCTGGACTCCAGGGCAGGCCTTCTCTACCCGAGCAGGGAGCGTGGGCTCAGTCTGGGAGGTGGGGGTGGGCGGGGCCTCCTCTCCCCCGTCCCCCGCCCTCCCTTGGTCAGGAGCCTGGGCTCGCCGGGCCTCCTCTCCTCCGATCCCGGGGTGGGCGGGGCCCAAGCCACTCCCTCCCTCTCTTCCGGTTTCCCGCCCCGCCCAGATCAGCACGCGCATCGCGGACGAGCAGTACTTGCGCTCGCACAAGGAGGTGGAGCTGCTGCTGAGCGGCTTTTTCAGGTAGGCGGCGGGGCTGCAGGCTCGTGGTGCTGGGGGGGGGGGCGGGGATGCGGACCCCCTTGCACGCCCCGAGCCGGGCGCCTGGACTCCAGAGGTAAGCTACATTCTTGAAACTATTGTTTCAATAGCGACTTCCCAACTGTGGTAAAGGCTGGGGGTCGCTGCCTGGTGGCATTCCTCAGACTGCTCGGAAATGACCCCCCCCCATTAGGGCCTCCCAGCAGGGAAAGGCTCGGCCCCCCAGGGACGAAAAGCACGCTAAGACACTGTCTGTGAGGGCCTGATGGAACCAGAGAAGACGTTTTGGTGCTAAAGCTGACGAAGGAAAATCGGAGAATGAGTTGGGGGCGAGCGCTCTTTTCCATTTATGCTTGAAAGGGAAATAAGGGGCTCTTTGCAGGCCCCTTTGCCTTAGTTTTAGTCATTTTCTTAATTATTGGGGAGCCGTAGGGGGTGAACAGAAAGAGAATCAGATCTATCCAGGTTACTCTGTAAAACAGATTTTTTTAAATCCAAGAAAAGGCTGAAGTTGTGGGTCAGAGCAGCTCTGAGGATTCACTGCCACCACCACCGTCCATTATCACAAAGTTACCTACAGGAGTGAAAAGAGCTTGTCTTTCTTCTAATAATTCTGCAATCCAAGTCAACCATGATTCACACGGAGAAGTGGAGACGTAATTAAATCAGCATTAATAATCCAGCTCTGCCAAGGAGTTGGACTGTTTGGGGGAATGTGAAAGGCAGTCTTAGTAACTACATGTCAGGTGGTCTTTTCCCACTCGGCTTAAGAACTTTCAGGGGGAGGTTAGGTCACTGAGAATTGGCTGTGTCTGTAAATCAGAGGTTACAGTAAGGATGGAGGATTCCTGTATCCCTGCCCCACAGGCCCTGAGGGCAAGTAGTGGGGGTGGTTGCTATGGAGGATGTTTGTCACTATATGACTCCTGACTGTACCCTTAAAGTCCTCCCAACAACTCTCATTTAGGCACCTTTCCAATCCTCTTTCCTCTGTGCTTTTGGGGCAGGTAAGATGGGAAGCAATGGAAAAGGAATATTTAGGGTTTGTCTACTCTGTCTCTATGGCTAGGGGGCAACAGAATGAAATAAATTCAGCTTTTCATTTTTCCGGATGCTTCTGAGTGACTGACTATGCAGAATCTGCACCCCAAATGCCTGTCCTTCAGCATTTCGCAGGGTTTATCTAGGTCGTATTTAGCTTTAGACTGACCTAAGCTGTGAGACACTCTCCAGCAGACTCTCCATAGGCTTACACTGGAGAAGAGGCTTCCTACTTGGATCTTTTGAATCCTACTGTTGTACTATTACCCATTTACAGACCTCAAATGTGTGCTGTCGTATATGTAAAATGTATAGTAGACAATTTCAAGCTAAAAGATAAAAATAGGGAACTAACTTATTTTGCATGGCTTAAAACCTTAGGTTTTGTCTGAGGTACACAATGTATTAGATAGTAGTTTTCTGTCTCTTCCATTAGACAAAAAGAGGAGGGCAAAATCCATATGGCTGTGGAGTTAAGGGCTCCCCATACATGAAAGTGGCATTACTTTTAGTCAAGGCCTGAGACAGGGTGTGTGGTTGGCGCCTGAGGGGAAGTCCAAAAACTGGGAACGGGAAAATGGATTTTATAACTCCTGGCTGATACAGCACCACCTGTATTCTACAGCTCCCAGTATAAAACAGGGTGAGAAAGTATGGTAACCTTTTCCTTTTGGAGAACTTCACCCCAGTCTATTGGAAGACTTTTTTTTTTCCATCTTCAATTTTATAACATTAATCATTAAGAAAATGGGATTAATTTTAAACCAACCTGGCCTGTTCCATAAGGTGAGGGATACCTGTATGTGTTTCATTTGAGAGCAGGAGTTCTTAATCTGGGGGTTATCTTAATCAGGACAAGACAAGAGGTCTGTGGGTAATTTCAGGAGGCTTGTGAACTCAAATGGGGAAAAATTATATCTTCACTTCAATATAATTGGTTTCCTTTGCAGTCCTAAATATTTTATTTTATGCATTTTAAAACATGATTCTGAGACAGTGCCTAGGACACAAAAAAGGTTCTAGAGGCTCTAGAGCCCCCTCTGTCAAGAAGTGATCAGATTATAATTAAGTTGGAAGTAAAAAGGCCTTCCAATAGTTATGCCATGGATTAACCTGCTTTCTCTTTCTCATGAGAACACCTAACAAAGTCAAGAACTGCTTGTTTTTAAGTCTTTTTTTTCCCCCTTCCCTTACCTTTTTGTATTCTTCAGAGAAATGTTTTTGAAAAGGCCAGTGGACATCCAAGAGTTTGCTGCAGGTGAGACTATCATTTTTTTGGTATTTAATCAAATCAGGGAAAAAGCTACTGCAGATTTAGACTGACTAGCAAAGTCCCTGGAGTATGGGGTCTACTTGGTGGGATCCTGGAAAGTTGGGACCCCTTTTTTTCCACGGTCATTTCCTTAGACTATGGACAGGTGAGAAATGAGGCAGACCCTTCCAGGGGAGGTATTTGTTAATTGCTGCACTGTAGCCCCCCTGCACTCAGTGTTCTGTCTCCTGTTTCTATGCCTTTGAATGGGGGTGAGGGGGCCCTCCTTCCTGCACTCCATCCCTGGAATAGACCTCCACCTCTTATAATCCCTGGCTTTCTTCAGGGCCTAGTTCAGGTGCCACCTCCTGCAGAAAGCTGATCCAATATCACAGATGCTTATAACCCTATGCCTAGAAATTACTTTGCATTTAATTTTGTGTACATGTTGTTTTCTCTCATGAGACTATAAATTCTTTGTGGGGCAAAGACCTTTTTTATCTTTCTATCTCTAGAACCTAGTATAGTACCTGGCACATAATAGAGACTTAAATACTAGTTAAACAAAGTGCAGCACACTTCAGGGGAGACGCTAACATCTCCATCTCTGGAAGTCTTTAAGGGAAGCAGGGCTCTCCAGTGTAGCAGTATTGAGTTAGGAGGTAGTGGATGTACTGGCCAGATGATCTCTTGGGCCCCCTTCTAGCCTGAAGAGTTACTAGTAGTTATCTTCAGTCCTATCTAAGCAGATCTGTGCTACTAAGCAGATATCGCCTGATACTCTGCTGTCTGTAGAAAACCTTGCCTTGGTGTCTTCCTGAGACCTAGCTCTCCCCTGTGAGAGGATATTTTCAGAGAGGGTGTGAAATCTAAAATTCAGGAGCTGGCAAGCAGATCTTGGACAAGAATAACTCTTGTTATTTGTATGGGTCAGAAATGGGCCAGGGAGCTGAAAAGCCCAGATAGTCCATTTTCAGAATGTTCTCTGGACTTCAGGAGGCAGAGAAGCAAGTAAGTTCAACCAAAGGCAACTTAATCTTTGGAGACCAAGTCATAAGCGAGGTTGAGATTAGGCTCCCTGTCTTAGAGTAATGTAAACTGTCTGCATTGAATCCTTTTTGCCCACTCAAATGACTACCTCCCTTTGCTTCTTAATCCAGAGTATTTCACAGACCCAAGACTTCCTGGGAAGATACAGGCCCAGCTAATTGAAAAACAAAAGCAGTAGCAATTAGCAGAACTGAGATGTTCTGAAAGCACAGGTGAGAGAGAATCTAGTTTTTTGGGCTGTTAACCTGCACCCAACTGAAGCTTCTTTACTTTTATGAAAATATACACTGTTGTGTCCACAACCTAAGAGAATCTTGGCAGAAGACCCAAATTTAAAATATCTGATACTTAGTTTTGTTGAGGTGGTTGGTGGAGCAGAAGAGAGCAAGGGGAGTCACTTAATGTGACAGGAGTAGGGGACCTGTGGCCTGGAGGACATATGTAGCCCTCTAGGTCCTTGGGTTCCGCCTTTTGATTGAGTCCAAGTCTTATAGAACAAATCCTTTTATTAAGAGGATTTGTTCTGCGAAGTTTAGATTCAAAGGGCTGCACTTGAGGACCTAGAGGGCCACGTGTGGTGTCATCCTCCACCCCTGTGTTAGGAGAAGCAAGAAGTGTTTCTTAACCTAGTGAGATAGAAGCAATTGAAGGCATGAAGAGTAGGTGTAGGGAAAAGGAGACCGCTTTGGTGAGCATCGAATCTTGTGAATTTGGCTAATGGTTCACCCCCCCTTTCATTTTCTGTTGGGATGGGATTCTTCATGGTACAAAGAATAAAGAATGACAAGAGCTCTCGATTCCTTTGCTAATGAGTATTTTCTGGTGTAAACACACCAGTGGCACCAGTTTAGTTTTGCTGTTAGGGCTGGTGCATGTTTTTCAATCCAAGGGATTCTGAAATAACTTTTAAGATTGACCTTTTTGGAGGAATGGGGGAAATTCCATAGTGTTGCTAAACCTTTTCCTGTTTCCCAGGGTCATATGAAGATAAGAAATTTTCACCATCATTGTGAGTTTGTAAGTGACCCAGGACTTGGACTCTTGTGTTATAAAGCCTTGCATTAAAAACAGACTTCTTTTCTCTACTTTATTTCATTGCAGTCATCTTCCTTCTGAACCCCTATTCTGTTCCTTTTACTGACAAGATTGGTAGCAGGTTATTCTGTCTCACTGAAGAATCTCAAGTGACTCCCTCATTCTTGAGACCTGTGTACCTTCTGCCCATTCAGTCCAGCATCTGGCCATAATACACTGGATGTTGGTTTTGGGAGTGGGGATTTCTTACTGGGACATGGAGCAAAGGCAAGACAAGTTAAGTCCACACCAATACTGGCTGCTTTTTATTTTTTACTATTATCTGACATTGAACCTTATCATGATAGTGGGGGGTGATGATCAGCTTTTTAATTTCCAAAAAGACAAGAATAGGAGGACATATCCTAGTGGGGAGGGCAAAAGGCAGTGAGACTAGATGTCAAGAAGCACTTCCATAGTGTTGAGTGTTCTAAAACATGGAGAACAGCAGGCAGCTGAGGAGGGCCAGGCATTCTGTCCTTGACTATCTTTAGAACAGGACAGATACCAAAGTTGATGACTCAAGTTCAACCCTGCTAAGACTGAAGGGACAGAGCAGATCAACTTTTGGGGTACTTTGCTGACCAAGTAGTTTTAGAAGTCTTGCTTGTTTTGCTCTAACCTCTCAAATTTATCCTGTCTAGTGGCTCTGTTACATATAAAACCTTTGTACCCTGATTATCTTCCATCAGCATCACCATAGCAACAGAGTCTAGTGTAGGAGTTGTGGTCACAGTCAAAGAATTTTAGAGCTGGAAGGGACCTTAGAAACCACAGGATCCCAGGTTAAAGGCTGCAAGAGGCCCTTCAAGGTCACTCGGTCCAACTCCCACATTTTAAATGTGAGGGGCCTGAAGCCCAAAGAGGTGATGAGATGTCCACAGTTGTGCCACAATTTGGAGGTGGCAGGGCTGGACTCCATCCCAGGGTCTTCTGACTTGAAAGTGAAGAGCTTTTCCCACTGTTACATACCAGGCTGCCTCTCTCTTTTTAATCTTTTGTATTGTTAATGCATTTTTGCTTAATTTGAAGATCTTTCCCATCCATTAATATGCCAATGTGACCTGCTTAAGTTACGTGGAAGCCTAAGTCACATGAGCCTGCATGATGAGGACTGTGATGCCCTCTGACCCTGAAGAAGTGTATATATACTTGGAAGTTAGCATTTTGCTTTGGGGCTCACTCATGGGAAAACTGTTCGTGTGATGTAGCCAGATGAGACTCTGGGTAGCCATTAAGGAGCGTTGCCCCTCTCCCCTCAATTGAAAAACTCAACTGTCAGTGCTTCTCTGGTAACTATGTATATATTGCTTTTGGTCAGACAGTTGGAAGCCCTGTCTGTTGGTCTTTGCTATTTGTATTTTCTCTGTTTATATATAATTTCTGCTTGTATTTTCTCTGAAGTTCAGGGTGCTGACTTTTCCCCTGCAAAGTGAAATGTTTGTGTGTGTGTGTGTGTGCGTGTATATATATATATGCACACACACACATATATATTTGATTAAAGTAAGATTGTTGACCCCTTTAAAGTTGCTTTCCTTTAGAAAAGTAGATCAAAGAACCAGTGCTAGCAGCCCTCCTGTGTGCTGGCATTATTGGTCTTACACCCCCACAGCAGCTGCAAGTAACATTGTTGTTACATCTTTCTCCTGTACCATCATGGAAGGAAGCAAAATGGGGCACTCTGAGAACTACTCAAAACAGAATCATGAACCTCTGGGCTTGGGGTGGGAAGCATTTTAATCATATCTCAGCCAACAGCATCTCTGCATAGCAGGTGAGTAGCAGCATGTCTTAAGAAGTGAGATAAAGCCCTCATTTTCAAACAACACACCAGTGCTGCTTACCTGTCATGTGGACAGCACTACAATGAGGATTGTAGGAACTTTACAGACTGCAGATTTGGTTCCTACCCTTAAATTTAGAGTGTGTGGGAAGGCACAAACAGAGTGTGTTTGTTAGTACAAGTACAGCAATGATAGAGATGAGGCAGGATGGTAAGGTGGAAATTTTTATGCTGGCCTTGTAATCAGAGACCTGGGAGGGGAGGGGGGTGTCAAACTGTGGCTCTGTTGTTCCCTGGGTAATGATTTAACCCCTTTGGGCCTCAGTTTGTTATCTGGAGAATGAAGGGCTTGGATAAGATGAGCTCAAAATCTATGAATCTGTAGAACGCCTAGGTACATCCATGTATAAATAGTATGTGATGAGAGCTCATACTATGAGAGAGAAACTTTTCAGACATGGGGACTGCCAGTGGAAACAAGGTTAGTTTCTATTTAAAAGGCCAAAATGAGGACGTGTGTGTGTATATACATACACACACGCCCTGGGCTGGCTTCTACAAATGTGGGTTAGGCCTTAATTTAAAGCTTTTCTTTTTCGCTCTTTCCTCTCCCACATTGGCAAAGGCTTTCTAATCTTCCATGTTGTGAACGTATGGGTGTAAGAGCTGAAGAATACCCAGTAAAGAATGAGGAGGGGATGTCCTTGCTGCCTGGTCTGGCTCTGTATGTAGCCAAGTAGAAGGACCAGGATAAAGGGGGACGGCGCTGAGCTAAGAGTGGTGACTCAGCATCCTTCCTTGGATGACTTCTGATCCAGGTGCCTGTCTCCAGGCAGGATTGCACCATCTCTAGAACAGTTAACTGAAGGATTGGGAAGAGGGATTCTTTTCTGTTGGTCTTGAGGACACTGAAGTTCTTCATATCACAGAAATTCAAAGCAGACAGGAGTTGGGCAGCCCTTTAGACGGTCCTTGACAAATGGTCCTGCAGCTTTTACTCAAAGACTTTTGGCACTTGCCAGCTGCCAATGTGGCCTGCCCCACTTTCAGACAGTTCTAATTGATAGGTTTTCCTTGACGGACATCAAGCCTCTCTGAAATTCTAACTCCTCCTTTCTAGTTCTGCCCTTGGAACCAACACTGGAATCAGGGTAATTCCCCTTCCACATGACAGCTTTTCAGTTCCTAACTAACACAAGTGTGCCACAGCATCACATTTAGAGATGGAGAGGACCTTGGGGGTCGAGTCCAATGTCTTCATTGTACAGAGGAATAAACTGAAGCTGCACCTCGTCAACTACTCACTGGTTCTTCATTCTCCTCCGCCTGTCTTAAGAGATTCTGTCTTTGGCCCCAACTCTTTTTGAGAGCAGGGTATCTGTCACATCTCTTTATTTCTGGTGTCTAGCATGTTGCCTCACACCCAGTAAGAACTGAATGTGCCGTCCATTCAGTTTTGTGCCTGAAGTTTCCTAAGTTCCTGGCACTTCTGAGGGCTAGTATGCTGTGCTAAAGAAGAGCCAGTAGATTGCACTGGATCAATATTAAGTTCCCACTTTTCATTTATTTAGCACCTGCTGTGCCAGTATCTGTGCTAGGCATTTCAGATACATACAAAAAAATGAAAGGAGTTTACATTCTGTTGGGAGGAAACAACACGTATAGCCATAGTTCCAATACAAAATAAGTCCACAGGAATTGATAACCGGGGGACAAGAGAAATCTGAGCCTTGGAGGGCTGGGGGCTTCAAGGGGAAGAGGCGAGGAGTGTCCAGAGGCAGAGAGAAGCTAGGGAATGACAGGAAGTAAGACTGGGAAGAGCAGCTCAAAGCAGGGGAGGGGAATACCCAAGTGAGGAAACTTTACCAATATAGGTAGATACCTTTTGGTGCTTCTTAAACTGGGGGTTGTGACCCCATATGGGGTTTGAATTATAGACTATGTTAAAGGCAGGACTTGAACCCAGGTCTTCCTGAAGGCTACTGGACCTTCTTCAGTTAAGAAGTGATATGGTCAGACCTGTGCTTTAAGAATATCAATTTGGCAGCTATGTGGAAGATGGATGAGACTGGAAGCAGGATGACATTCAGGAAGCTACTATAGTAGTCCAAGTGAAAGCATGAACTAGAGTGGGAGCTCTGTGGGAAGAAAAAGGGACAGAAGGAAGAGACCCAACAAGACCTGTCAACTAAGTACATATGGAATGTGAGGGAGACCTGCTTAAGGGAATAAACCTTCCTAGAAGAGAAAACAGATGGGGGAAAAAAAGTTCTGGTTATAGGTGAGCCTCTCACGAGGGCCAAGGCCCAGGCCCAGTTAAGATCCTACCTGACCTCACCTTCTTGCACCAGATAATGAAAGAGCAGGATTAAATGATTTCTTCCTTTTCCAAACCAGCTCCCTCCCAATGCACTTAAAAATATCCTTGGCATAATCCACCAGTCAACCTTGACTTAATGGCTATCCTTTCTCTTGCTAATGGGCCCTGAGCCAGGCTGGACCATCTCCTCCTCTCAACTCCCAGGAAAAATAAGTTAATGACTCTTGGCCCCTATTCCTGAGTCTCCCAGCCACTGGCACTGACACATTTTAAGTGTGGAAGCAAAGGCAGTCCCCTCTTCCTAATCCTTTGTTCTTTTTAGTCTCACAACCACTACAGTAAAACTTGGGTCTTCAGACAGATGCAGCACACAAAGAATTATAAATGCAAGTAATACAGTCAGTGTCTTTGAGCGACCCTAAGTTTACCTGTAGGCTTTTTTAAAACCTCAGTTTCATTTCCATCACCAGAAAATGAAACTAAGACTAATTGCTCCTTTCATCAGACTGGCAAAGAATAACTTGTTTGTGAAGAGCTGTATTACACGGGAGTCTCACGTTTTCTCTTTTACTATCTAGGGTCAAGGTTTAGCACCTCAGGAATCTGGCTCAAATACTACTCATTCTCA
The DNA here is from genome assembly GCA_028646595.1 of Phalanger gymnotis. Taxonomy (NCBI): domain Eukaryota; kingdom Metazoa; phylum Chordata; class Mammalia; order Diprotodontia; family Phalangeridae; genus Phalanger; species Phalanger gymnotis. Next base: position 40,370,511 of record CM053627.1, on the reverse strand, counting down.
ATAATCACACCTCCAAAGGGCACAATCTCTTTATTGATGATTGTGATGCAGGTTGGGCCATGTGTGGCCCACAAGAATGGAGAGATCCTGAGGATGCTAGTTAGGACTTCCATTTCTATTTATTTGGAGGGGCTTGGCCTGACTTTCAGTTTGGAAGATGCCCCATGGTAAATTCCAATCCTTATCACATCTACTGACTTTAGTGCTTGCTAAGCAGGTCTTCAGTAAGGACAGTGGATGGAAAGTGAAAGGTGCTAGAAACATCGACGACATAAGTGGCAAACAGAGGGCAAATGATGTAGTGTTCTCTCCAATGCCCTTATTACACTCAGACCCCAAATAAGTCACAGGAAGGGAAGCAAGATCAAGTGTAGATCTATCTTTGCTCCACTGATTCCAGAGCAGGGGTCTGGAGGGTATCTGGTTGCTGTAAGTGGAAAGAGAAGTTCTTTACTGGTAGGGACCATTTACTTGGCAGCTTGCTGGGCTAACCAATGCTTGTATCTCTTGGTCTTGGGCCTCTCAAAGTTCACCACAGACATGGGGACCCTCACCGTGTCAAGCCCATTCACCTGTAGACAAACAAGACAGGACATCCAGGGATTGGAAATGACACTATCCTAAGACACCATTTAGCATTAATTTTTCAATTTGGTTTTCAATTAGAATAAGGAAAAAGATTCATGCTGCGGGGTAACTCACCGTCACCTCACACCAGTACTCGCCCCACCTTGTGATTGGCTCTTCAGGTAGCTTTAGGGCATGTGGGGATACTACGACTCCAAGCTGCAAGACAACATTCAGTCTCATTTCTAATGTTATGGCATAGGTAAACCCTATCACAAAACGGCCATTAGAGAAAAGCCTCACCAAACTATTTCCAAAATTTCCCAGTCTTACCCATTCCTGTGTAAAGATCTAACTCTAATTTTGTTACAGTTTCAATTTCCCAAGGGGAAAAAATAAACAGAGAAATCAAAGCACCAAGAGGTACCAATTCAACCTTAGGACCATAGATTTAGATGGAAAGGCTTTTAGAAGGCACAGAGTCCAACACCTTCATTTCACAGAGAAGGAAACAGGCCTACACATGGTAAGTGACTTGCTGGAGCCCACCCAGAGATTAAAGAGCAGAGCCAGGGTTTGATTCTAGGACCTCTGGCTCCAAATCCATTACTCTCCACTATAATAGATAACAGATCACAGTAGCAGCACACATTTACTATAATGATCTCAATAAAAACCAAACTCTCCCCCAAAACTAGCTTGTTATAAAGTGATGGCATAACTAATTCTGGTTTTTTTCAGTGCTTATGGATTGTGAAAGGGAGCCTTTCGCACAGCATTTGGCATTTTAAATAATCAGCCAATATTAAGAGCGTGTGTGTGGGGTGGGGGAGAGATACGTACGCAGAATCTTTCATCTTCCATTCTTTTAGGCAGCTGTGTAATGGTCTACTATGGAGTATCACTTGCAAATGCCTGCTTGTTTCCTTCTAATAATCTCTACAGCATTAAAAGCACTTTCCATACACATTATCATTTATCCTCAAAATGGTCCCATGATACAAACAGGTCCAATATTATTATTCTCACTTGACAGAGGAAGGCTGGAGGCCTAAGGTGTGATTTGCCCAAAGGTCACACAGTCAGTAAAGAGCATATTGGGGACTGAAATGTAGGTGTCCGGACTCCAAGGCCAATTCGTGTATCACTGTTTTCCTAGCTTCCTTCTCTTCATCTAGAAAATAAAATCAATTCTGCCCTATGTGCCCCCAAACCTGAATGATGCCTTTCAGAGGCCTGTAACCTAAGGAATGCCTCATATTTACATCACACCCTTCTCCGCCTCTCCTTCTAACACAGAGATCTACAGTGAAGCCTGCCTGACAGATGTCATCGAGGTACGAAGAACTCACATTTCTGAAGAAGTGGCGGCACACAATTTCGGGGTTTAGCTCCCACTTGACGTTATTCTTCATTCCCACTTCCAGGTGGCAGCTCTTCAAGAATTTCACTGTCTGAGAGGCAGTGGGAGTGGGCAGGTTAGGAATAGGTTTGGAAGGGTTGCAGCAGGTAGTGCTGGGTCAAATAACTTAGGGAGGAAGTAAAATGTGTGCATTTCAGCCAAGAGGCTGATGTATCAATGGGGTATCTTAAACTTATGATCCTAAAAGATTAATAAATTCAGCTTTTCTGACAACATTATGGAAGGATGACTTAGGAATGCCACGCCTACCTAGGTATACATCCTTCCTGGATAAAGCTTAAATTCTTTCTGCTTGGAATTCAAGGCACTTTACCATCTGGCCCTCTCATCTACTTATTTCTCAGAACTCCCCTGGGGATGTTTTAGTCCTCTCAGGGTTGTTATGAGATAATAATTGTAAAAAACTTAGCACAGTGCCTTGCACAAAATAAGCACTATATAAATGCTGGTTATAATAATAAACTAGACAAAACAAGCTCCTTGAGGGCAATGGCCATGACCTATTTTCCTTACATCTCTCCAAAGGACCCAGCACTCTACTCAGTTAAGGATTACTCAGTGGCAGATCTACAAACTTGATGCTGCTCCCTCTCCATTTCTACCCCATTTCCTCCCCCACCTTCATACTACTCCTAGTTAGTGATTATTAGGACTTTGGGGGACCAAGGAAAAAAAATCAAAAGTTACTTCTCATTAGGAAAAGACTGAGTTTTTTTGCAGGAGGCATTCTGATTCTGACCGATGGATCCCCACTCACCGTCACCCCTGTCTTGGTCTGGAGCTTCTCCAGCTTCCCTTCCTGCCGCAACTGGATGAGATGAAGAGCCATGGGGAAAAAAAGAGTTCAGTGTAAATAATATTGCCCTCTTGCATGAAGAGACAATAGGTTTGAACTTCTGGATCCCATTCCTTTCTGTCACCTCTGCATGTTCAAATTAAACCTAAAAACTGAACTAGATAATTGCTCTTTCAGGAAGATCCCAAGGGTTCTAACCGCTGTTTCCTTTGCTTCTTCATCCCCCTGGTAGTGGCTCACCTGGATCTCTGCCTCAAACATCTTCTTGTTCTCTGGTGATGGGTACACAGCCAGACCCTGAGGAAGCAGTTTATTCCGGCCCAGTGACTTCTTCACTGTGACAGTGTTGCCTCGAATTCCGAGGCCTGCCAATGACAACAACATAAATGCTAAATATTAAGTCAGATAACCCAAAAAAGGGAAGAGAGCAAACTAAAGAGATTCTCTCATTTGAAGCTAATCTTAGGAGAGAGAAATACAGGCATATGTCAACTAAAGACATCCTTTGGTTTCTTTTATGACTACTCTTGAATATGATGTTTTCTATGTTGGTGTCTCCCTACTGAAACATGCAAATATTTGTATTATAGCAAGATTATTGGGATTCAGAATCAGGAAAACTTGAGTGTGAGTCCTGGCTTTGCTACTTATAAGATGTGTGACCTTGGGCAAGTCATTTAATCTCTCTGAGAGCATTAGCTTCCTCATTTGTAAAGTGAGGATAATAATTAGATACATTATTCCACATGAGGCCCAAACAGTATGGTTTTTGTGGAAGTGCTCTGTAGATATGAGACACTAAAAAGTATTATTATAAAATGAGAGAATTCACAATCCTACCTACACATCATGATTATACTAATATTGTGCTCTCGCTTTTTATACTTTATAATATAATTCAGTGCTACAAACATTTATTACAAGTTACCATGCTGGGTACACAGTAGGAATACAAAAGATACAACATAGAACTGGTTCTCAAGGAATCTAACAGGAAGGAAATGTAGATCCACATATACTTATGACTTAAGGCAGTGAGCAAAGTACAAAGTAGAATTCAGGCTAAGTGCTTTGGAAAGGGAAAGAGGACGGGACCTTACTGTCCTTGGAGGAATAAAGGCCAAGAAAGCGAGTTTGACAAGTTCTTCTCAACAGCCCAAGAAACAGAAGTGCATTATTATCTCCACTTTACAGTTGAGGAAGCTGACCTCTGAGGTCTCTCTTAACTCTAAAAATAGGAGCCTATGGAACTAAAAAATGTCAAATGACTTGCTCAGAGAAAATAAGAGAATCACAGAAATTCAAGTATAGAAGGAACTTCAAAGGCTGCCTACCTAGTAGAGCAGAAGCCTGACCTGAATCTTCTCTACAGAACCAACAAGTAACCATCCAGCCTTCTCAAGTAGGGAGAAACCCATGACCACATCTCCAGTCAGTCTGTGCTATTTATAGGAAGTTCTCCCTTATGCTGAACCTAACATGCCCCTCTAACTTCTACTACTACCAGTTCTAACATCTGGGAGCAAGAAGAACAAGCCTATCATGATGTATCAGTGAGCATTTATGTGTGTACCTGTGCATACCCTGGGGATAGAAAGACAGCAATGAAAGAGTCCTTGCCCTCAAGGAGCTTATTACATTCTATTGGAGGAGACACCTACAAATCAACAGACAAGATAAATATAACAGCCTGCCATCTACTTAGGAAATTTTGAGATGATACAAAGCTAGGACAAGCTACTGTTTAAAGATTAGTACACCGAGCCAAACAAAATATAATGGAAATTAATCAAATCATTAAAAAGGCATTAAATAGAAATCCTACGCTTGCATTAAAAAAAAATTAGCTTTGGGATGGAGGACTAATCGGTCAATCACCAAACCTTTGTTTAGCACTTACTATGTGCCGAGTATGGGGATACAAAGAAAGGCAAAAACAGACCCTGCCTCCAAGGCACTCACATTGGAATAGAGACTGCATGTAAATAACTAGGTACATACAAAATATCTACGGACTCAATGCAAGGTAACCTCAGGGAAGAAATCATTAGTAGCTAGAGAGACCAGGAAAAGCCTCTTGTAGGTGAAATCTGACCTGAGGCTGGAAGGAAATGAAGAGGCTGAGGTAAGAAGGGAAGGCATTCTTCTCCACGAAGAGAGAGACTCTGAGTGCAAAGGCAGAGAGGGAAAATGAAGGATTATGTGGAAGAAAAAGCAACTAAGTCAGTGTGTGTGGCCTGCATGGAGGGGAATACGGTTAAGAGTGGAAAGGTAGGAAGAGGCAGGTGGGAGGTGATGAACACCTGAATTAAGGTGATGGCTATTAAATGTGGAGTAAAAAGAGGATGCATATGATGTGACGGCAAAAATGCCAAGGTTAGGCAATGTATTAGATATGTGGGGTGGGAGGAGTTGGGAATGATACTGAAGTTTTGACAAAGTCTGGGTGACTAGAAGAATGGTGGTGCCTTTGACAGTAAGAAGAAAGTTCACAAGAAGGGAAGAAACCCTGTGGAAAAAGAATGAGTTCTGTTTTGGATGTGCTGAGTTTGAGAAGTCCAAGGGACATTTGGTTTAACATATCCAAAAGATGGTTTGTATTTAGTTTGCATTGAAATGTATTCGAGTGTTTTCTTGGACTGCAGGCTCAACAAAATGATAGCCCCCCCCCAAAAAAAAGGAAATTAATGTGTTTTTGGTTGCATTAAGGGAAGCCAGAACATGGGAGATGATAGTCCAGCTGGTCATACTGTGTTTAGAGAAAAGTGTTCTGATCTGAGTACTTTAGGAAGGACACTGATAAATTGGAGAGGGCGAGTCCAGAGATGGGAGGACAGGATGGTAAAGGGATTGGAGGTCATGCCATCAGCTAAAGAAATTCGAGATGTTTAAACTGGAGAAGACTTAAGAGAGAACATGATGTCTTCAAGCACTTGAAGGGTTATCACAGAGAGGAGCTATAAAGGAGCAATGATATTTGGGGATTGTTACCGTATGGCCAAGGCAGAAACATCTCTGCTTCCTCACCTCAGCCAATTTTATTTTCTCATGGACATCTCATGGTGTGCTATTTAAAAATTTTTTTTAAAAGCTTATTTGTCCAGCATAAAAGGAAAACTATGGAGGTGATTCAGAGTGAAGTCAGAAAACCATAAGTGTATAAGCACTGAATATAGTTACTAAATTAGAAGAAAATCTTGGGTAAGCATAGTAAAATTTCAATGCTTTACCCATAGGATCTCTCCTAATGGGAGGTTCTGTAGGATACTTGTCCTGGAACCCACTTTCAAGCTCAGGTATACAATAGATATTGGAGACAGCCACTCTTTTTAGAGAAAGGGGTTAACCTTTTGGGGGGTAAGTGTATAAAACAATACCAGGGAAGCAGAGAATGTTGCTCTTTTCAACCTACCTCCACCAAATTAACTAGTCATTTCACCCTAGGGTCCCTAAAATGCCTCAGGAATGACCCCCCCCCCAAAAAAAAATTCAGTTAACTCCTTAATTATCTCTGGGCTCACAGATTCCTCAAGCCCCTCCGCTCTGTAGCACCTGCTGCAGAACAGTCAGGGGCTGAGAGCACAGAGAAAACTCAAATTTGCTTCTGGTGAGGATCTATGCAAGGTCAGATGGTGAAGTCGGGGATTGCGGCCTAAAGGGAGTCCTTGGTTTTCTCTGCAAATGTCATGCAGATTTATTTGTGCGCTTCACGAAGTGAAGCCCGCCCCTGGCCGGCCCTTCCTCCGGCTCGCTTACCCTCCACCGTCTGGGTCAGGATGAGCTCCATGGTCCCCTGCGGCTGCCACTGGGTGTCCTCCACCAGCCGGTAGACTCGGTGTCGCCGGCGCAGATGCGGCCTCCGGCCCTCTGCGGCCAGTGGGACCTTCCACCAGCGCTCCACGATCACTGTGTTCTGGCCCGACCCGGGGGACAGAGGTGGGCTCACTGAGCGTGCGAGGGCCGGGGCCGGCGGGCGACCCCTCAGCCCACCTTCCCAGGGGACCCCCGACCTGTCAACCGACCAAAAGCCCACCCGAAGCCCAGAGAGCGGGGGCCTTGAGTTTCCACCCCGACCCCGCTGCCCGCCTCGCCCGGTCCAGCCCTCGGACCCCTTACCCAGCTGTGAGAGAGGCCAAAATTACGCTCCAGGCCGGGAGTTCCGACTCCGAGCCGGGGCAGCAGCGCCTCGCCTGCAGCCAGCAGCGCCTGGCCGAGTCGCAGCGCCATGGCCTCGGAGACCAAGGAGAGAAGGGCGCCGGCGACGAGCAGGGAGAAAGGACCCCGGCGCGGGCCAGACAGAGACGCGCCTGAGCCAGAACGTACTGCGCCTGCGCGTGCGGGGACAGGCAGTTGGCCTGGTCTCCCCAGAGTTTCTGGCTGGAAGGGGCCTTGGGAAGCGCGGAGCCAAATCAGCCGAGAGCTAGGGAACCGAGGACTGTGGAGGCACGATTAGCCTGTTAGGTGTTTCCAGGCAAAGCCTCGTTCAGGTTTGGGGACCACAATTCTAGCAGGAGCGAGAGAAGCAGCATGACTGAACACAGACCAAAGAGACACTCCCAGACCCAGGTCCGAGCAAGTGTCAGGAGAGCTGGACTCCAGGTGTCCGGCCTCGGGGACGCTGAGACTCTCATCAGCGAGGAAGGGACCTTCTGTGCGTTAGTCAAAGCCACGGGAAGAGAGAGCTCACCTACGATCAGAGGGCCAGACCACCCTTATGCTCGGACAGACTGGCGGATGCTCTACGAGGAGCAGCTGTTGTCATAGACACCTGCGGGTTCCAAATGGAAGACAAGTTACCTGCACGTGGCTGGGCGACCTAACTGATTACATCAAGCCCTGGAACAGTGTTAGGCTTCTCAAATAAAACCCACGAAAATTATGACCCTACTATCCTCATAGTTAAAAAACCAACTGAACCAGGCCAATATTTTTCAGATTCTGATCCATTCTGCACATAGTAAGCACTTAATGCCTGTTAAATTGAATGAACTTTGACCTTCGGGAAAGGGAACCTTTAATATACACCTCACATCTGCCCTATTATTGAAGGGAAGCATGAATTCTGAAGGTGCTCCTATTCTGCCAAGTTAATACACCATGGCCGAAAGGAATTAAGCAAGGAGATAGACAAATGCTAGGTTATGAACCATAGAAGAGGAGACTGGTAGCTTTGTTGAGGTTTAGGGGTGCTGGAACCCAGAAATAGCAACACAAAAGATCTGCCCAAATGACTTTGACACAAGCCTTCTTTCAGCCAAAGAAAAAGTTTGTTAAAAATCCACCATATTGGCCGGACTATTAAGAAGTCTCAGCATTGATTAGACTCTTAAGGAGTCTGAGCATTTTTGATGGCTTTGTATTGACAAGCGGGCCAGCCTGAATATAAGAACTTTCGTGGAAACAGGGTGGATCTTTTATACAGAAGACTGGGGGAACAGAGAAGGGGTCTATAAGGCATTAAGAGTGGTGGTCTAGGGTGGGGCCAGGTACAGACAATGAAAAGGCAGTTAATTAACTGGGAAGGGCTGATTACCCCAGGTGAATGCCAGGGACCTGGGCCTGGTGCGAAAGTCCTGGGGCTTTTCTTTTTTGGGGTCCAGATCCCATCCCCATCAGCTTCATGAGTTGGGAAATGACGTGTCCAGAACACTTCTTCCCTTGGATTACAGCTTTGCGGTGGAGAATACCTTTCAACCTTTCTTCCCTCAAATCACCACTACCTAGAATGGGAAAAGGGACTACTCTTTGAGGGAAGATGGAATGACTTTCAAAGGGTAATGTTTGAAAGCCTATGGGTTGTCTCTCAGACAAATGGTACTTTTGAGCTGATGGGTAAAGTAGATGCAGAGCAACAATGAGGTCCTGAGATGAGTTAGGGCCAGGGCTTCTGTCCGTGTCACAGTAGGACTGTCTTTTGCCTGGCCTAGCCTAGCGGGTCACAATGGTGGTAGGGAGCAGAAGTCTCCAGCTCCTCTTTCCTCATCTCACTTTGCCGCTGGGTGGCACTGAATTAAGAAACTGCCTTGTCATAGGCTGTGCCTTCCTATATATTCCCTTTCTTATACCAAGAAAGGGGAAAAAAGGAACTATTTGTACCCACTCTGCTCTCCTTTTGCCTATATTAGTTACTGTTACAAGTACCGGTTCACTCTTAAGGAGAAGATGCTGCCTTGTAACCCTTGTTTCAGAAGGTAATAGTTCTATTCCTAGCTACAGTTGCTCCTTTAAACTCTATTCCTCCATCTGCATTTCAGATTTCAAAATAACTTACCAACTGGCAAGGAGTGGGAAAATACTGAAATAGGTGGGAGTTTGGGATGTCTCTTTGCAGGAGAGCTTTCAGTAATAAAGATGCTGGATCAGAGGGCAGCAGGGGGGAACTGATATGATTTGGGGAAAGGAGATGGTTCAAGGGGGTCCAATGCTCCACATGCCTCCTCCCCACCATACACAGATGAGCTCCTAATTAAGGCCTTGCTTCTTAACCAGCTTCGTCGTAACTGAGAAGGATAGCCTGACACTCCGACCTCGGTGCTGCCTCCAGTGCTCCTGAGTCCCTAGCAGGCCTCCAGGTGGGCAGAAGCACTGAGCAGGGAGACCACGAGAAGCTCAAAGAGCTGTACTCGGTAAGTGGACTCTAAGCAGGGACCCCCATCTCCACCCCAGGCCTTGCTCTCCATAGTAACATCCTAGGGAAATAGCCAGTCGAAGCAGAAACAGCCATAATTTTAAGAGACTTAGTTGAAGCTCATTTTACAATTGAAAAAGCAGGTCCACAGAGGAGCATAATTACCCTAGGTGACAGAGTCAGAACTAGAAACCAGGTGTTCTGACTTCCAGTGTTCTTTTTCAGCTTTCCCTTCGACTTCCATTAATGTCCTTAGTCTGACATGCCCGGTTTTGTTTTTCTTACTCATAAGAGGGAAGGAAGGGATAGAACGAACCTCTAAATGATGAAAGAATTAGCAAAGTAGGCAGTGGGCAGGAATTTGGCATAGTTGTCTTGAAAACAGGACAATATTGCTGCCTTGGGAAAGATTTTTTTTTCCTGCTAGAATGATGGTAAAACAAAAGAAGGAATAAAGTCTTCAAGTTTCTAAACTTTACAGGGAATGATGATAAATATATTCATTCTCCTCTCAGTGTAAGACCTTTAGAGGAAAGGGTAAAATGGTAATGATTGAGTTTAGATAATATGCTGTCTAGATAATATGATTTCCGAGTGTTATTAGGCTCTGGAATTAAGGGATACCATGGAATCACCAATAACAAGTTAACCTTACCTCACCTCCCAAAGTAAGATTCTGGGTTGGTTTTTCTTTTTTGGGGGTGTGGGTGTGTGTGTGCCAAGTTTGGATAGCAGCAGTATCCAGTAAATAAAATCCTTTTCTAACCTTGGCATTTTTTTTTTCTTTTCAGGCTGGGAACCTGACGGTGCTAGCTAATGACTCCCTGCTCCACCAGGACCCAGTACAATTAGATTTCCACTTCCGCCTCACCCCTCAGGCTTCTACCCACTGGCATGGCCTCCTCTGTGACCAGCGGCTCTTCCTGGACATCCCCTACCGGGCCCTGGACCAAGGCAATAGGGAGAGGTGAGAGTAGAACCCTTCATTATCCCAAGTTGGATTTCTCTAATGGTATAGCCAGGGAGCAGTCAGCTGTCCCAGAAACAATGATGCTCTAGATGAGAAGATGAAAGTACATGTAGGGATTAAATGAACACAAAGATATATATATACAGACTAGTCATCTTGGAGGTGGGCTTAAGGTGTACAAAAACACGGGGCCCTTAGGATTCTAGAAATTATGGTCATTGGTATGTTAGAATAATATTCTTCCTGTGGTAGGAAGAATCCTTGGCTTTTTACTTTGGATAAGCCTAGTAACTGCAGACCTCAAAAGAATACTTAGACCGACTCAGGAAACTTGTTCCTCAGGTCTAGTTCAAGAGGAAGGATCAGTGACTGATGAATTTGATTACTTCTCTAAATAGGCTATCACCTCTATCTTTAGTTACATTCAGTAGCTTGTCTCTTTCTCTGGCTCCCAGTTTGACAGCGACACTGGAGTATGTGGAGGAGAAAACAGATGTGGACTCTGTGTTTGTGAACTTCCACAATGCTAGGAATGACCGAGGTACTGGAGTTGGGAAGCTGCCCTGGCCTTAAGAGTTGATGGAGGCTTTCACTGTTGTTCCTTTTCCTCTGCACTGTGGAGACATGGGCTTGGGAAATAATCCTTACTGGAAGTTTTCTATGCATACTTGAGGGGTGTCAGTAGACAAAGAAGGGTGTGGAGAGGTGGAGGGAGAAGGAACTTGGTGAGCTTGAAAGGGCTTTCCTAGTAACTTGCTTTCTCCTCCCTCATAGGTGCCTTGCTTCGGGCCTTCAGCTACATGGGCTTTGAGGTGGTTAGACCTGACCACCCTGCCCTCCCACCCTGGGACAACGTCATCTTTATGGTCTACCCCCTTGAGAGGGATTGTGGCCACTTACCTAGGAAGCCTTCCTGAATCCAGCCATGTGGGAGGGCTGGAGCTTTAATAATACGGCTCAGGCCCCAGGCATAGTGGGATCCAGAGTCCTCGGTTTTTAGGATGTGATTCAGGGTACCTCCTCCCAACCCAGCAATAAAGGGTGGTAGAATCATCAATTCTTGACTTTTGTCTTAAGAGAGTAATGGAGTCACAGCACTGGACTGTATGTATTCAATCCTGAGGCAAGCTGGTCTAGGGCAGTGGTGCCAGACTCAAATAGAAACTGGACTGCTAATTTGTACACAAGGATAGTTTTTAATATGTAATGTTACTTTTTATTCTATTTTTTTATTAATTTGGTTAAATATTTCTCAATTACATTTTAATTGGATTCAGGTCTCACCTGAGAGTGTGGGCCACATGCATGCCACCTCTGGTCTAGTGGATATGGTTCCTGCTGGACCTGATTTGAATTAGCCTTAATTAAGCACCTGTGTGACCAAGGGCATATCACAACCTGAGTGTTTCCTTAACATTAAGTAAGGATGCCACCACCCGCCTTCCAGGGTTGGTGCATGGATCAAAGAATGCAAAATGTTTTGCAATCTTTAAAGCACCATATAAACATGAACTGTTATCGTAAATTATCTTTGTCCCCTTTGTCCATCTACTGCTCATCACGTAAATGATACTGTATCAAGGCAGTCAGGTTGACATCAAAAGCTGGGACTTCTCTCCCTCCACCACCAAAATGCTCAGCAGAAGCCCAATGGATCTATTGGCTCCACCCCTTACTTAAACCCCTTTAAAGCTCCATTAGGAATAGGAGGCAAAGGGAATCTGGAGGTTGAGGACACATGGAGCACAATCATTTTTGCAGAAAAGGGAAAGAGAAGAGAATAAGCATTTCTATAGAGCCAGGGACTATGAAAAACACTGCCAATATCTCATTTAATGCTCTGCAAGTGCTGTTATCCTTGTTTTACAATTGAGGAAACTGAGGCAAACTGAATTGTAGTTGTTTACTAGAGAGGCAATGTAAAAAGTGGTTTGTTGATCTACTGGTTCCCTGGGATCAGGCTCGCATTTCTTCTGACAGCTCAGTATTGGAATTTTCTGAGGCAATAAAAAACTTATTGGTAGATTTTGGGGTCATTTTCAAAACAGAACTTTAGTAATGATTCCCCTCACTGGCTTACAGAGTTCTATTTTTTCATACATATTTATGTGCATACGTATAGTAGGCATTGCATCTACCTCTAAAGCATGACATCTTATAACATGTTCCTGAGCACTGTTTTCCTACTTGCACCACAGTCTAGGTTCAAAAGGGAAACCGCTAATAACGGCATCACCTGAAGCTGGCAAGGGAGCATGACCTGTCCATTTCCTTGGGATATTTGATTCAACCTGTTAACTTTACACCCCACCTCTTCCTCCACAGTTGTAAAGACCCTGTGAGCTGGTGGAGGCTCAGAATTTCCTCAATTCACAACTTAAGAATTTTCCTAGTGAGTCATCTCATAAAATGAAGTAGACTTCTGAATGATCTCTATTCTCAACTAGCAGAACCCTAAATCAACATTTTCCATCCCAGTTCCAACCAAATACCCAGCAGAGTGGGAAAGTGGATGTGGGCAGTGCTAAGGGAAGCCCTTCTAAGGCAGCATCTGATAAGACACATACACACGCACACACATACATAGTCTTTTTCTGAAAAGTTCTTCATTCTGCTAGTAGAAGCTGTATTTGGTTCACAGCAGGCCTATTAATAGGCAGTCCACAAAGGAGGAAATGTGGGGTATCTTCTGTGGAATTCGAGTCTCTCTCCAGCCATAGGCTCCCATGCCATACTTTGCCACTTCCTAAGCATGGACACAAATGAGAAAGTGTCAAAAATGAGAGCAAGTTAAGCTTGGAGAATAACAGTCACAGAAAAGGAACATTAGGATCAGGGAGAAGGAAGAGAGAATGCAGTAGTTCCCCATCCTCACCCCTCACCGTTTTCCTGCTCCTTAAGACACAAATCAGAGCCCCACTCACACAGCAGGCAGATGGCTGAGCCAGCCAGAGCATAGACATCAGAGCAAGTCGTCTTCTGCAAGGATACCATCATCACCAGAAACTGAGGCAGCTTCTAAACAAAGACAGGAAGGGAAATTAGACAACACCTAATTTTAGCAGGCTGTTTCCAAAATACTGGGGTGGGCAGAATGAGGACCTCATTCAACTTTTCCAATTCAATCTCCCAGTCTGTATCAGAGAGAAGGGGGAAAGCAGCAACCAAAGAGGAGGTAGGGTAGGAAATATTGGTTACCAGATAAGCTGAGGCATGAGAGTGTGTGTGGTGTCTCTCCAGGGCTCTTCTTGGCTTCAGACAACAGGCTGTCTAGAGAGGCATCTGTCTCTGTGGCCTGAGGGAGTAACAGAGGAAACGACAGTGTTAGTAAATGAGGCGAGGGAGAAACAAACACATCACTGCCTCTACAATGTTAAATCTGATCTACAGAAAACTATGGAAGCAGCAGCTAAGTTTGGCTCTAGAGAGTAAACTGAAAACCTTTTGTCAGCTAGTGAAGCCATTTCAACCCCAAGAAGGCCCTCTCCACCACCAGGAGCCTAGGGCAGAATGACAGGCTGTGACCTGGGCTCCCCCAGGGACACCACCCTATACTACCACAGGAGCTCACCCACCAATATATCCTGCAGCATCTCAGGGACAGCGGCATCTCCTTCTCCCACATCTTGGGGGAGTTCAACTGCATAGCCCTGGCGCACTAGTTCTAGCCCAATATCAAGATTCTGGAGGAGGAAAAACAGAAAGGGATTAAGAAAGATGATGATTTTTTTCCTATGCTACTCATGAAAATAGGGGAGAAAGGCGAGGATAAGGAATTTAGGGAAATGAGGAGTAACCTCAAAAATCTAAAGACCAAAGGAATAGGGTACTGAGGAAAAGGGTGCCTCACCAAGATAATCCAATGATCCTCTAGGCCTCACCTGTCCACTGCTTGTGTCATAAAGGTGGATTTCTGGCCAAGTAGAAATCCCTGTTTGCACATAGCTGGAGATCTTGGCTACCAGAGGCTTCCACTCCGCACAATGAGTGAGGCGGTCAAACTCATCTAGGGCTTCTTCTTCCCAGTGCTCACCTGGTGAAACAGGCAAGGGAGTTAGTGCTGAGAATTGGAATAAAATCAGGAGACTGCTCGTCTTTTTTACAGAAGTGGTCTGAGCTCCTGGAAGTTCTGTTAAGTAGCCAGAGAAAATAAGAATTTTTTCAATGTGCCATGCGAGACTCATTCTACACTGAGAACAAATCACATGACTAACTTACCTGCGGGAACGATCCTTGCTAGACTACATTCTATTGCTTGGAATGGGAGGCTTAGGAAGTCACTCCTGAAGTTTAAAAAAAAAAAAGAGAACTGTAGTTAAGACTCTTATGACAAGTCATAAAAGTCACCTATCCAGTCTCCCTGCTTTTAGACTACACAAAACGTATGGGCAAATCTAATCTATTCTTAAAATTGCTTCTATTCCAAATCTCCTAATTAATGAGCTCTCCACAACCTCTCCAAACTGACAGGGATGAGTTAATTGGAATTAAGATTTGAATCTGGCCTCTCACTATACATCCAAACATGACTGACTCCGTACTGACCTGATAGCTCTCAAGTCCTTGAGCGGGCTCTCCCCATTATCTCCAAAATCAACAAAGTAGAGATCCAAGTTCCCATTCTCAAGGGTACCCAGGACCCGGGCCCGATACCAGGGTCCATCTGTAGGTAAAGGTGCTGCTACAATGTCACCCACGTGCACAGTCAGGTCTTCAGGCTACATGTCCAAGTTGGAGGTTGGGAAGCGGGGAGGGCAGCAATGACAAATAGATGGGTCAGACAAGAAAAGGTGAGAGAAGAGAACAAAGGATCATAGGAACCATAGAAAACTGGTTCCCAAAGGGTAAAGAAGAAAACACACAGAGAGGGAAAGGTGGGAAATACTCCTTTCCCTCAAGCCCTATTTATCCCCACCCACCCCGGTCCACATGGCAACTCACTGACTGACTGTTCTCATAGTATTGGGTCATCTCGTTGACCAGCTTGTCCAGCTGTAAGCTGCGGGAGCCAATAATCTGGATCCAGAAATGGTTGGGGTTTTCAGAGGCAGACACATAGACTTCTAGATACTCGTCAGCATGGAAACTGAAGTCAGGGCTGGGGACTAAACACAATGTGGGGTTGAGGTTGGTGGCTATGACAAAACCACCCCTGGCTAGTAGATGAGAGAATAGGGCTAAGGAAATGGTAGCTTTCAGCTTTCAAAATACTCAAGAACAAAACAATAATCGAGTGAAGAGAGAATGAGGATTCTTATACTTCTTTTGTTCTTTTCTCATTATAAAACCATGGCCATGACATAATTCAGATCCCCAGTCACATTTTACATCCCTTCAGATGTTGGTCCCCTTTGGAGACTGTTAAAACTCTCACAGGATGGAAGTGACTTAAGACTGAGCAAGCAAGGCACTAGGTAGGAAAAGATTTGTATCCTAGTGTCTACCCTGGACTCACATTTTCTTCATGGACCCAGGTTTCCCCATTTACCACTCTCTCCCACAACTTTGACTCATGGAAGAAAAAGATTCTAGACTCTGGGACCTTCCTTTGTAGAGATGTTGTAAAGATTATATATGACTACAAAGTAACAAGACTGATTCCACAAACCACGTAAGAAAAACAGTTTCATTCCTTTGTAATCACACCTCATGCTGAATCAGAAGCATTTTATGAGCAAATATTATTAGCTTAGCAATTTGCTGATTTCAAAGACTCATAATTCATTTCCAAGACAAATACAAAGTCCTTTTGGTTATCTGTAACTTGCAATTATTCATGTGAGTCTTTCCCCATTGGTTAGCATGGATAATCAAGCTGTCATTGGAGATAACATACTTTCAAACTTCGGCATCTCTGGACTGGCCTGGACTCCCACGTCCTCCTGGCAGCTGTTGTCACTAAGTATTTTTTTGTGGGAATGTTCCACCCGCTCTGGTCTTGGCCCAGCTGTATCTCCTCCTCCTTGGCTAGGAGTGGCAGCCAGTGGAGGGACTAGCTTCTTGCAGGTGCTCATGTCCTTAGGAAAGGCTGGTTCCCCAGCTCCCCCAGGCCCTGCCACTTCGTCTCTCTTGACACTGATGGGCTGCTTGCGCTGTACTCTGGATTCTGCTGAATGAGCAATCCTCTTCCGAAGCTCTTCATCTTCTGAAACTTTTTCTAGGATAAGATGCTTTCCAGAAAGAGAGGGAATAATCAGCTAAGGTGCTCAAGTCATAAGGATAGGAAGGAAGGGGCTCTTATTCATATATATATATATGTGCCCAGCTCCACTCAATACCCACCTTGGCTGCTGCCACTTCCTTCTGCGTTCCTGAGATCTTTATGAGTCGTGTTAGTAGCAATGTCCCTTCTGATTCCTTGTCACAGGTGATTTTGGCCCCAGAGCTCTTGCAGATGGCACGAATGGTCTCTCCACCTCTCCCTGTAGAAAGATACATATACAAATTCCTCTGCTTGTCTCCTTACACTTTGCAGCAACTAGAAAAATCAGTGGAAGTAAGAATAAATTTTCATTTCCAAACTGAGCCAAGCACCAGGTTCTTAATAAATGTTTGAACACTTTAAGTTATAGAATAGTTCCCAAAATCTTTTCTGCCAATGTAACCTCCAGGTAAGGAATGTTTAATTTTTTTCTTTTAATTTAAAAACTTTAGGTAGACTCAATTCCTTTACTCCAAATATATCTATTTTCCTAAACCATCCAGGGAGGCTACACTCTTCAGTCCTAAAATAAACCAGGATATTCTACTAGAGTGAGATAGTAGAAACAGCACTAAACAAGTTAATGAGAAGAACTGGGTTCTAGTTCCTGCTGTGGGGCACTCATAACTTTATGACCTTGGAGATGTCGTCTGTAACCCAGGGATAGTACCAGCCCTGTCTACTTAAAAAGAGGAGTTATGAGGTGTATGGAAAATTAGCTTATCAAAAATCTTACCTTTTCTTTAATCCTTTGTGAATCTACCACCATGAATTTCTCTGAATCTTTTTAGAATCTATTTTGTATTTTGGGATCATGTTTGAGATAAATTGAATAAAACTGTCTACTATCAACATCTTTTGGATATCTCCCCTTATGGAGATGATACTCGCCAAGAAAACCACTTAAGATGATATGAAGATGCAAGTTACAAAAAGAAGGAAGCATTAGAGTGAGACAACAGTACCTATAATTCTGCCCACAGATCTCTGAGGTACTGAAAGCTGTTCATACACTGGGGTGTTCTCTGTCAGGATCTGGTGGATTGCTGCTTTGGCTTTGCAAACCTGGACTGGAAAGCCACTGATGAGCAGCACACGCTCCTCACCTACATCTTCAGTGTCCACATCAATACGAGCACCAGTCTGTTTCCTCAACTGCAGAAAGGACAGGGGAAGAACGAGGAGAGGGCAAGTGTGCACATCTATGTGTGTGGTAGGGCTTAGGAAGAGACCTCATGGACATCTTGTGTGGACATGGCCAAAGTAGGAATTTGTTTTGCTTAACTATGCATATTTGTTGCAAGGGCTTTTTTTTTCTTTTCTTTTTTTTAAAATAGGGCATGGGAAGAAGAGAAAAAAAACTGTATTGGTTAATTGAAAAAAATTTATTTTTATTGGCCTCATGAGAACTGGTTACTGGTTCTTTAATCTGAACTATGGGTTAGGAAGATGTAAGGGAGAGACAAGGGCTATCTAGCCAACTCCCTGATCCATCTCCTAACTGGAAAGCCAATTAATCCTTACTTTACTTGCACTGACAGGCAATGAGTAACGGCAAGGAACAATTTAAAAAGCAGTCAACTTTTAAAAAATTATTCAGGTTTGTAATACTTTTTTAAACCTTTAAGCAGATTTTTTAAAAAAGTCAATTTTATTTTATTTTCAGGTCTACATTCTCTCCATTTCCCCTGGCCCCCACAAAATTCCTGTCACAAACATGTATAGTTGAACAAAACATATTCCCACATTGGTCATGTCCAAAAGAAAAAAGTCTCAATCTGTACTCGAGCCCTTCACCTTTCTATCAGGAGGTGGGCAGCATGTTTCATTACTAGATCTCTGGAATAGTGGTTAGTCACTGTTCTTGACTGGAGTTCTGAAGTTTTCCAAGTTGTTAATCTTTACGATATTGTTGCTGTTATATAAATTGTTCTCCTTTTTAACTCACTGTACACTGTATCAGTTTATACAAGTCTTCCCAGGTTTCTCTGAACCGTTCCTTTTATTATGTTTTATAGCATAACAGTACTCCACCACAATCATGTATCATAACTTATTCAGCCATTCCAACTGATAGGCACCCTTCTAGGTTTCCAATTCTTTGCCACAACAAAAAATTCTGCTATAAACATTTTTGTACATACTAGTCTTTTTCCTCTCTTAGTTCTCTTTGGGATACAGATCTAAATGGTATACACCGGGTCAAAGGATATACACAGTTTAAAAGCTTTTGGGGATATTTCCAAATTGTTTTTCAACCAGGTTAGATCAGTTCACAGTTCTACCAACAGTACATTAATTTTCCTGTTTACCCCAGAATCCCTCCAGCATCTGTTGTTTTCCTTTTTATCAATTTTGTCAATCTGACAGGTATGAAAGTAAAACCTCTGAGTAGTTTTAATGTGTATTTCTCTAATTATTAGAGTTTTAGAGCATTTTTTTCATATGGTTATTTTTAGCTTGGATTTCTTCTTCTGAAAATTTCATATCCCCTAACCATTTGTCAGCTGGAGAATGGTACGTTATTCTTGTCACAGATCAATTCCATGACACCTTTCTAAAATGATTAAGTAGTATCTAACTAAAACTATCAGCAAACTTTATCTGTAATGGAGACAAGCTTCTATAAGATCAGGGGTGAAGAAAGGATGTTCATTATCATCACTATTATTCAATATTATAATAGAAATTACAACTATAGCAATAAAAGAAAAAGAAATGGAAAGAATTAGAATAGGCAATGAGAAACCAAAACTATTGCTCTTTGCAAATGATACAATGGCATCCCAGAGAATCAACTAAAAACTAATTGAAATAATTAATAATAATAATATAGAACTTTAGCAAAGTTGAAGGATATAAAATAAACCCACATCAATCATCAGCATTTCTATATATAACCAACAAAGTCTAGCAGCAAGAGATAGAAAGAAAAATTCCACTTAAAATAACTGTAGATGATAAGTCTACCTGACAAGAAAAACCGAGGAACTACAATTACAAAATACTTTTCACATAAATTAATCAGATCTTAACAACTGGAAACACACTAATTTCTCATGGACAGGCTAAGCCTAATATAATAAAAATGGCAATTCTATCTAAACTAATTTATTCAGTGCCATACCAAGGTACCAAAAATTATTTTATAGAGCAAGAAAAAAAGAATACAAAATTTATCTGGAAGAATAAAAGGTCAAGAATATCGAGGGAATCAATGGAAAAAATGTGAAGGAAGGTAGCTTAGCTGTATCAGAGCTCAATCTGGTACTGGCTAAGAAATCAGACTGGTAGATCAGTGGAATAGATTAGGTACACAATACACAGTAGTTAAAGACCACAGTAATCTAGAGTTTGATAAACCTAAAGAGCCAAGCTTTTGGGACAAGAACTCGCTATTTGACAAAAATTTCTGGGAAAACTGGAAAGCTTTTTGGCAGAAACTAGGTATAGACCAACGTCTCACACCATATACCAAGTTAAGGTCAAAATGGGCCCATGATTTAGACATAAAAGGTGATAACCATAAGTAAATTAGGGGAGCATCATTTTTCTGTCAGATCTGCAGATAAGCGAAGAATTTATGACCACACAAGAGATAGAGAACATTATAAGATGTAAAATGGATAATTTTGATTACATTAAATTTTAAAAAAAGGTTTTGCAGAAACAAAACCAATGCAGCCAAGATTAGAAGGAAAGCAAAAAACTGGGAGAAAAATTAACAATAAGTTTCTCTGCTATAGGCCTCATTTCTCAAATATATGGAGAACTGAGTCAAATTTATAAGAATTACAAGTCATTCCTCAACTGATAAATGGTCAGAGGACATAAGTTGGCAGTTTTCAGATGAAGAATTCATAGCTATTTGTAGTCATATTAAAAAAATGCTCTAAATCACTACTGATAAAGAAATGCAAACTGAAACAAATCTGAGGTACCAACTCACACCTATCAGATTGGCTAATATGATAGAAAAGGAAAATGATAAATGTTGGAAGGGATGTGGGAAAACTGGGACACTAAAGCACTGTTGGTGTTGTGAACTAATTCAACCATTATGGAGAACAATTTGGAATTATACCCAAAAGGCTATGCTTTGCATACCCTTTGACCCAGCAATACCACTACTAGGTCTGTATCCCAAAGAGATTAAAAAAAAAAAGAACCTAAATGCACAAAAATTTATAGTAACTCTTTTTGTGGTGGAAAAGAACTAGACATTGAGGGGATTCCCATCAACCGAAAAAGGGCCGAATAAGTTGAGGTATATGATTGTGATGGAATACTATTGTGCTGTAAGAAATGATGAGCAGGATGCTTTCAGAAAAAAACTGGAAAGACTTAAATGAACTGATGCAAAGTGAAGTGAGCAGAGCCAGGAGAACATTGTACACAGAAACGCCATGATTGTATGATGATCACCTGTGAATGACGTAAGCTTTTCTCAGCAATACAATGATAAGACAATTCTAAAGGACTCATGATGAAAAATGCTATCCACTTCCTGAGAAAGAACTGATGGAGTCTGAATGCATACATCTCCCCAAATTTTCAAAATTATTCTTTTTTTGGGGAGGGGTGAGATGTCTCTGTTTTCTTTCACAATATTACTAAGATGGAAATGTTTTGCATGACTGTACATGTATAACCTATATCGAATTGCCAGCCTTCTCAATGAGGGGGGAGAAAGAATTTGGAACTCAAAATTAAAAATGAAATAACCATTAAAATTTTTTTACATGTAATTGGAAATAAAAATGAAATCTTCATCAGACTCCTCACCCCCATTTGGGAAGCAATTTTATTTTCCTAATTATTACTTAGATTAGGGAGATGCTAAGTTGCTTTTTCAATTTTCTAATTGACAAATGAGGAAAGTGACTTAGATATATACTGGGTACCAGGGAAAATCATCCAGTCAAGAACTTAATATTTATGGTAAATTATCTACAAAGTAAATTTCTGAATAATTGAGTAGTCAATTTCTTGAATGTAAGAGCCTTATACAGTGAAATAATGGCTAAAATGAAAGTCATCTGTCCTCTAAGGGGAGCAATTTAACTCACCAAAGGTGCTTTACTCTTAAGGCAACTCATTTTATGTATTTGCCATGTGGTGTTTGAAGGGAGTGGGTATAATCCACGAACATAAAATACCCACAAAACCCAACCTACTCTTACTTGTTTAATATTGGCTCCTTGCCGGCCAATAATCAGCTTCACAGCCTCTTGGGGGACCCGCATCTCCACCTCGATATCATCTTCCCCAACGAATGTCAGCCGTTCTTCTACAAAATAAACATAAGACAAGTCCTAATGCCAAAGACTAATATAATACCCCCTGCTCCCTGACTCTGCCCCCAAACACCTGTCAAAAACAAGAGGAACAAAGGGAGAAAATGGGTAAAGAAACCCAATAATAGCAACAAACGAAGGTGCTTTCTGAATGTGAACTTAAAGATTATAGAAGATATGACTCGCAGACAAGATAGCTCTGTGGAATGTTGTTTCACAGATGCCAAAGGAAGAAAAGCTCCCTAGTCCTACAAGGAAAGTGTGCTGAACGTCAGAGGGGCTTCCAATTCCAAACTGTCTACAGTGTTACTAGGAGAGGATCCTAGAAGACGGTGACTTAGAAGGAATCCACACTTACCTGGTTTTTCTGTTCAGATTCAGAGTTTATTCCACTAAATTTTTACAATCCATTTAAACACTGAAACACAGCCCATCAGTGGCGGATGGGGGTGAATAAAAAGAGATTGACCTCTCCTCAAGGCTAAATAGGAAGGTACATATAAAAAGAATGGGGCAATTATATTTACATGTACACATGAACAGACCAAAACTATTCCCCAAAAAATAAGTGGTCCAAGGATATAAACAAACATATCTCAAAAGAAAAATTGCAAACTATTAACAGTCACAAAGAAGAATGCTCCAAATCGCTAATAATAAGAGATAAAATCAAAACAACCAAGAGGTTTTATCATCTATCCAGTATATTGGCAAAGATGAAAAAAGATGGGAATACTTAATCTTTTACTTAATCTAGAAAACAATTTGGGAGTATGCAAATAGTGACTAAAAATGACCATACCCTTAGACCCAGAGATTCTAGTCCTAGGCTTATACCCCAAGTAGGTCACTGATAGTAAGTACCCATAAACACCAAAATATTTATAGTAGCATTTTTTTTTGTTGTAGCAAAGAATTCAAAACAAAATACATACACATTATCTGGGGAATGGCTAAACAAATTGTAATATATGAATGTAATGGAATATTACTGTGCTATAAGAAATTGAGTGTGAATATAGAAAAGCATGGAAAGATCTATATGAGCTGATGCAGAGTGAAGTACGCAGAGCCAAGAAAACAATATACCCAAAGACTACAATATAAATGGAAAGAACGACCAAAAAAATATTCAAAAGTGAATGTTGCAAAATAACAAAGAACAAACATACTTGAAAGAAGAGAGGGGAGGTTCAGAAGTATTGTAATTCAATGTACTACGCAGTTATGCCGGGTTTTGTCTTAAAAAGTAACCTTAGTTGTATGGACTAGTTTGCTGGGGCAGGGAAGCATACTGAGGGAAATTATGGTGATGTGAAAAAAAGGTATCAATAAAAACTTACTTTAAAAAAAGAACCCACTACAATAAAGGACAGATGAATTGGCATCGCAGTCTACAGACTAGCTGCTAGTAGCAGAGTTGTAGTAACAAAAAGCAAGTGTCTTTGTGCTACTTGAAGTGCAGCTAGTTAGCAAAGACTCCTTATGTTGTTCTAGTTGTAACACAATAAATTATTACGTCTGAAATATTTATTTTACTTTAGGTTAATGAAGTGTGTCAGTTTCTAAAACTTTCCATCATCTATATGCATATACCCAAAAACACATACCTCGGCTTTCTCTATACCTTCGGTAGAGGATATAAGCAATAGTCAGGCTGGCTGGAATTCCAAGGCCCAGTGCTATTTTCTGAATGGTTGACAGGTTTGTCCAAGAAGACCATTCAGTGGACATTTTC
Organism: Phalanger gymnotis; assembly: GCA_028646595.1. Taxonomy (NCBI): domain Eukaryota; kingdom Metazoa; phylum Chordata; class Mammalia; order Diprotodontia; family Phalangeridae; genus Phalanger; species Phalanger gymnotis. Next base: position 40,346,890 of record CM053627.1, on the reverse strand, counting down.
TCTGGAGTTCTAACCTGCATTCTGAAGCATGGGAAGGGAAACAAAGGGAGCTTTCAACCAAAACTCACGTGTGAGTAGCAACACTTTTGCCCAAATTCCAAGTACCAACTCCAAGGTGAGAAACCTGACTCAATGGACAACCAACAAGGAAAAAGAAACTTAATTTTTTTTTTCTTTTTTACTGCCTAAAAATACACATTCAGACTCATGAGATTTAAAAACAATGGACAAACCAGCTTAGCTGGAGTTTAGACGACAAAAACAAAAGTACCAGGAGTTAAAGGAGGATGGGATCAGATTATGGAGGACTTTGAAAGTCATGCTAAGGAGTTTAATTTGCAGCAGTAGTGAACCAATAAAAGGTTATTGAATAAGAGAATATCAGGATAACAACAACATTCACGAAGTTTGCAAAGTGTTTTACATCTACAGATGACTCTCATTTGACCTTCACAACTCTGAGTTAGGTGCTATATGTAGATATTATCCTTATTTTGTAAAGGAAGAAACTGAAACTAAGAAAGATTAAATGACTTGCTTTGGATCATGCAATTGGTTAAGTGTCTGAGATGGGATTCAAACTCAGTCTTAGCTCCAAGTCCATGGCTTTTCCAACTGTGCCATGCTGACATCAGGGCTAAGATTTAGGAAAACTGCTCTGCAACACTATACAGAATGGACTGGATTGCCAAGTTTAGTACGGGGCTTCTGACCTTACCACTCAACTAAAACTGTTCTCTCCAAGGTCACAATCTCTCTAGTCATTAAATCAAATGGCCTTTCCTCAACCATTATCCTTCCTGAAGTCTATGTAGTATTTGAAATTACCTACTACTTCCAGTTTCTAGTTATTCCCTCCCTGAGAGGTTTTTCTCCTACCTGTTTAACTAATTCCTCTCAGTTCCATGGCAACATCATCTACGCCGTAGCCCTTATGTGTGGGTATACCTTGGGGCTCTGTCCTGGGCTCCCTTCTCATCTCTCTACACTCTCTCGGTGATTCCCTTAGTTCCCACCATTTCAACTATCATCTCTACAGATATTTTCCAAACAAACGTTTCCAACTGGACACTGCTACCTCATCTTTCCTCCCAAACCTAGGCTTCCCAACTTCCCTATTTCTATCAAAAACGTCACTCTTCCAATCACTCATCTTTGCAGTCTCAGAATCACAATAGATTATTCCCTCTTCTTAGTGGCAGCTGGTGGTACAATGGGGTAGAGAGCTGGCCTCAGTCAGGAAGATCTGAGTTCAAATATTGGCTCAGGCACTTATTAGGTGTGTGGCAATGAACACAAATCACTTGACCTCTGTCAGCCTCAGTTCTCCCCAAGTATAAAATGGGAATAATAGCATCTACCTCCCCGGTTTGTTTTGAGGATCAAATGAGGTAATATTTGTGAAATGCCTGTTCCCTCCCTTTTTTCACCCCACATCCATTAAGTTGACAAGTCTGGTTGAGTCTACCTCCAGAACACCTGTCCTATCTGTCCCCTTCTCTTTACGCTTGAAGCACTCTAGTTCAGGCTCTCATCCCTTCTCACCTGGACTACTGCTACAGCACCCAACTGGTGTCCCTGACCCTAGGCTCTCCCCTCTCTTCTCTATCCTCTGCACAGCTGCCACAGTGACAGTCCTAAAGCACAGGAATGAACAAATTCCCCAGCTCAAGAAGCTTCAGTGGCTCTTTACTGCCTTTGGGTTAAAATACAAACTCTTCTCTTTAGCATGTGAAGTCTTTCATAATCAGATTTATTTCCTCAGGATGATGATCTTATTCCCTTTTGTTGATCATGTATTCACAAAAATAAAAGAGCCTTAAAAAAAAGCTGTACTTTTTTGGGTTCTTGGACAGGTAGTAAAAAGGAGAGTGGGAAGAGGCTTTACATGTAATGGAGCTTCGTGTTTCTGTGTTAGGGAGATTATGTTCAAGGTTGTTCCATTAACTGGAATAGTCAAAGACAATCCAAATCAATTAGTCAACTGAAAAGCCTTCTACAAATTCAGGCAGCTTTGTGAGGCTGCCAACTGCAATTTGTGCTTTACTATTACCAGTATATCAAAGGTGTTTTCCCATTGGGTTTGCTCAGATATGGGAAGAAAACCCTTTAGTTCATATGACTACTGGCACAAAAATGCAATTTAAATGATTACTGGAAAAAGAAATCTGGTTTGGTCCTAATGATGCTAGAAATATGGATGAAAATAAAGTCTGCTCTGAAATAAAATGTCAGTTTTAAATGTGCTCTTCTCTGAAAGAGAACATCGGAGAATTCCTATTTCAGATCCAAGAGCAGCAGTACTGCTACTGCAACAACTAAGATGATGGAATTAAATCTGGAAAACCAGATAAAGCATTTGAGTTGGAGTTGCAGGACCTGGATTCAAGTCCTAAATCCAGTTTTGTGTAAGTGATCTTAGGCCAGTCTAGGTCTCAGTTTTCTGATCTATAAAATTAAGGGGCTGGACTACCCACCTGTCTTATAATTTCCCTTTCAGCTCCAGATGTATGATTCTACAATTAGATGTTTGCTCTTTGGAATAAGCCTTAGTTTAAAATTACATGCAGGCTTCCATATTTTTGGCAATTCACTGAAGAGTTTGTAAAACTGTAGTGTGTTCATAAAGCTTTTAACAATAACTTTATACACTCTTGCCCAGCCTGGCTCCCACTCTTCCCTCCCCACCAAAAAATGCCCCAAACCTTTAGTATTGTCTACTGAGCTTGCAGCTTTTTCATATAGCAAATTTGCAAGCCTACTCTTACCTTGTAGGATCCAAGAAGTTTCTGGTAAATTGTCTTTGGCAAGGAGACCCTAACTGGATTGAGGTTTGTGTGTATATAATTTTACAATTACAAAATTTGTCTCAAATTACTGTGTATAAAAGTCAGTTTTTCTTTGAAGATAGAAAACTTTTCAGATCTCTCCCAGTGAAGTCAGGTAGGCTTTTAAAACATAAAGTGTTACCTGATTTAAATTTTGAGGCCTTATTTAAATAACAATAACAGGCTTTGGAGAAACTAAAGGCAAAAAAAAAAGGTCCTTCCTAAGAGAGAAAAGTTTTCTTTGAACATGTCTCAATACATCTACATCAGTCACTTATATGGTGTAAATATTATTATTTACATTAGGCTTATGTTATTTTTCTTAAGAGTACTTCATTAGTTTTTCCATAGTCTCTACAGAGCCCAAAGTTACTTCACTAGATTACTGTATATAATACTGATTCAGTTTATCCATAGATATGCTTAGTCAAAGCAGTAGCTTGGAACAACAGTAGATACTGAGATTTCTTTTGTAGTTTTGTACTTTAAATTACATGAACTTTAAATAACAAATGCTATATTTTCCATTTGAGCTATTATTCCTTCCTCTCCTCTGCTTCCAACTCTAAATTATAAGGCAAGCAATCTACCATATGTACATGCACTAGCTCAATCAGCACCCTAGCAACAGTTTGATCTAAATGCCAGTCCTCTTTTGGTTGCATTCTAAAATTCACGATTGTGGGTTTTTACATAACTGGCTACTATGCTCAATATATCTTGTTTGGATTCGCATGTTGTTTCTCCATTAGACTGTGAAGTCCTTGAGAGGAGGGACTATTTTATGCCTTGCTTTGTATTCCCAGGGCTTAGTACAGTGCTTAATAAATACTAGCTACTAAGAAAGGCCATGCCAGTTCTAAGGGTCAATTACAGCTGTCTCAGCCAGTCCAGAAAAGAATGCACTCCTCTCATCAGAAAACATCTGTACCAAAGCTAAAGTTTCTGTATACAGCTAAATTCCTAATACTCTGGTATTGTGCACAGGGTACGAAAATGAAATTAAGCTACAAGGGGTTTGGCATTTTTGTAACCTAATATCCAGTCAGTATACAGCACGGTGATGGTCACGTAGTTGGGTACTTGTAAAGTGTTTTTAAAATTGAATTGAGAGCACAAGGAAGTACTTTCAGAAAAGTATCTGAGCTTCCAAATATGCCTTTTTGGTGGTAAGTATTCTCATTTCCTATTCACATCTAAGTATATGAAAAAAAGAGAAACAGAAGCCAAATTTGGCTTCGGCATTCAATTAAAATTAAGTATCTGTTACATATAAGGAAGAAATCTTATAATCTAATAAAAGGCTATAAGACATAAGTGATGAGCATGTTAGAGAGATCAGAATGGAATGAGAGGGATCTCAGAAACCTTCATGGAAGAAGTAGCACCTAAGAATCCAAATGTTCCACTTCCAAAACAGAGAGAAGGTAGAATACATAAGATACTAACTAATCTCATTATTTTCAGTAAGATCATGATTGCAGCAATGCAAACAGTTTTATTTCCATTGGTCTTTAGTTCTATCCAGAAAGAATGCATTCCAAACTTGAGGAACTCAAAGCAATTTGAGCAAGGGAAGATGGATGTGGCAAAGGTCTGAAGTGATTATAAATGAGAGCCACAAAGCCAATAATCCAAGGGCAGGGTACCATTAAATCTTGCTCAGATCAAAGACACAATTTGGAAAGTATCATTTGCTGATATAAATGGATTTATATGACAAGTCCATCTATGCCGAAGACTAAATTTAAATAATCTCAGTAACTACAAAATCAAAAGTTAGGCTAATTAAAGTTTTGTTGTCCTCTTGGCAGAAAATGTATGTATCATTATCTCTTTCTCTAGATATAGAAGTATATCTGCATCTATCTTGTTTATTGCTAAATTGAAGGCTAAATTTATAATTTAGATAAACACATACTCTGTCATGAATACCACTGGATAAAAAGTTTAAAAGTGAAAGATAAAATAAAAAGAATGGAGATAAATTAACATTAATAGATACTTGCTTGATTTTATTACTTAAAATGGAATGGGAGAGCAATACGTGGAAGAGAGAATGCCAGAATCTGTGACCATTCTACAAAGATACAAGAATACAGAGTACGCATACAGTTCCAACTCAAAGCAGTTAATTCTGCTCAAAGATGATCATACCCTCCCATATCCTCCTTTGAAAATGCAACATTTGAGATCTGTGAACCCAACTCAGGAAATGATAAATGATACAGTACTTGAAAAGGAAGAGCAGGCACAAAAGAATCCACACTACAGCTAAGTCAGAGTTGAGAATTCAAAGTACTCAAATTGGGAAAATTTGCCTCTTATGCCCCACAATTAAATATTTTGCATTACTCCACATAACTTTCCTACCTGGCATATGGGAAGTGTGGAAAAATAAAATTAAAGAAAAAAACACTACCCTTCAACTCAGATGGAAACTGACTCTGACACTAGCTGGGTTACCCAGGACATATCACTTACCTCTTTTGAGTCTGTTTCCTCATCTGTGCAAAGGGAATAGAAAGGCATTGTGGTCTAGTATATATAAAGGGAAGCCTTCTGAGGCATAAGAATAGAGTTCTAAATACTACCTGTATGACCCTGGACAAGTCAATTAACCTCTCAATGCCCTAGGCAACTTTCTTAAGACCTTAAATTACAAATCACTGTTGGTAAAAGGTGTTTCCTTACCAGGAACTGCTTAACACAGATGAAATCTCAGATACAGACAGAAAACATGAGGATACTTGCTTACTCACAGGGCTGATGTGAAGAAAATGTTTTTAAACCTTAAATTGATATGTTAAAAACATCTGTTTCCATTGTAAACAAGTTGATAACATACATTTTTATACCAAATAGCCTTTTAAAAGTCAATGAAACAAAGCCAAATAATTGGTTCTAAAGGGAGCTTTAACAAACCAAGAACTAGTATTCCTCATGATAATAAAAGCATTTTTAGATCCAAGTGAGGCTAAAGGTCTACAGTCTTCTTTTACATGTAAAAACCGATTGAATAAAGAAACCTCAAACTCTTCACTTAAGAAAGGGGCAGGGGCTAAAAACTGAGGCTTTGAAAACAAAGTCAGTGTTCAGTCAATTCCAAAATAATGCCACCTGAACTAGGAGGGTGGCAGAGAGGAATCAAATAAATGAGTTTAGTAGTAAAGGCAAAAACTAGGTAACAAGTGATAATTCTATTAAAAAGGCAATTAAAGAAAACAAAAACCACGATAGCTGATAGCACAGTGACAACTACACCTCTCTACCCCAGGAGGCTGATTTTTTCAGACAGCTCAGGACTGATATGATGTGAAGCAATGTAGCTGGCTTTTAAGTTGAAAGACTTGGGTTCAAATTTTGGTTTCTTACCTGTGTGATCTTGGGCAAATCACTGAACCTCTCTGGGGATCAGTTTTCTCATCTGCAGAATTAGGGGTTTAGACCAGATAAACTCTATGGTCCCTTCTAGCTCTAAATCTACGATTCTAAGATTGGAACCCTGGGAAGATTAAAAAATAGCCACTCTAACTTATTCCAGCATCGCTAAATCCTAAGTTATACTAATGGAAGAGTCTTTTGTTTTCAGTCGATGCTTTTTGTAGTTGAGGTTATAAGAACAGTACTTAAGATACCTATGGCTTACTGACTACTTTTGCACTAAGACAGACAAAAAAAGACTCAGGTATATCCTTACCTACTCCCCACCCCCCACCCTCTTAGACCCTTCCTATCTCCAAACTCTCTTCATTCCCATGCCACCTTCAACCTTAGCATCCCCCCTTCCAACCCACACAACCCCTTTTTTCTTTCCCTCCTCTTTCCCCTCCCCCCTCCATCTCCTCAGCCCTTCTCCTCCTGGCCCTCTCAAACTTAGGTCCCATGGCTCCCCCTTTCCTCAGGCCTCACCCCATCCTGGCTCCCTTCCCACGCCCTTACTCCCCTCTTCCCCCAGTCCTTCCGTTTGCCTCCCCGCCCTCGCCCAAGCCTCCTTTTTTCCGCCTCCTCAAATGAGGCGCTTAATAAATGGTTCTGGACTCTACTCCTCAACCCTCTTCCCACAAGGCCCGGGTCCTCCAATTTCCCCAAACCCCCTCTCTCAATCCCCTCCGCCCTCAGACTCTTGGCCTCTTTCCAGCCGCTTCGCTCTTCCTAACTCCATTCTATCTTCTCACAAGCCCTCGGACCCATCTCTAAACTCCCTCTTCCGACCCCGGCCCCGCCTTATACCACTCTGAGAATAGCCGTCGTCCCCTCCGGTCTCCAGTCGCCGTCTCCTCACACCCTGACTAGGGGAGCTGCGGTCCTCGCTTCAGCCAATCAGCGGCTGCCCACGTGACCCGCCCCAGCCAATCCTCCGTCACCGTCCTCTCCGGCGGATCCGCTTCCATTGCGGGTCCCCCCCAGCCCCACTTTCTTCCCAAGCCAATCACCCCGCGAGGTTCGGGAGAACTACGTACCTGCCGCGTGCGGGTGCCCAATAACGGGGATGAGTTTCAAAGTCGGTCCTCCCCGACTGCCAATAGGAGCCGCAAGCTAGGGAGGGACAGCCCTCTCATCCATTGGACCGGCACCTGCCTGAGAATTAAACAGCCAATCGGAGGCTTCACGGAGCTCGAACCGCGTACCATTTGGCCAATCACTGAACGAGACCTCTGCGGCTTCGGTTTTGGCAGAAAACCCAGCGTCCCGCTAGCCTGGAAGGCTACTAGTAGGAGTTTGGCTGGGGGCGGGGGCGGGGGGGAGGGACAAGTCTCCCGCCACGTCGCGATTGGGTGTTGCGATGGAGAGTCGCGATTGGGATGTCCTCTGCACTTTGACCGTGTCGTGTCTTGTCACCTAGCCTGGGAGCAGTTGCGATGAGTCGCGGGAGAGACACATTGTGGTTAGAACCCTTTTTGTAGTGACCGGGTCTCCACGTAGTGACAACAGTCTAGGAGCCTCGGGACGCGTAGGCAGTGTCGGAGCACGTGGAGAGGCGGGAGCAAACCTAAAGACTGAAGTCCCTTGGCCGAGGAAGAAACCAAGGCTGATTGAATGAAACGGCGGGGAGGATGGAGATCAGACCTCGGAAAGGATCCTGACCCCTCCTGAGAGGTGGTTGGCTTGGTAAGGGGAAGTGAGGGGTGCGGGGCAGGGATTAGGGGCGGGGGGGGAGTAAGGAAAGGCATGCTTTCATTCTTCCCTGGGGGGAACATCTCAGCGCAGAAATAACTATCACGATAGCTGAAGCTTACCTAGCGATTTGAGGTCTGCAAAGCACTTTCCACCGCTCCGTTTCCTTCGATTCTCATAACAACCCTGCAATTATTATCCTCCCGCCCCTTTTACAGATGAGGAAACTGAGGCCTAGAGACCAAGTGGCTTGCCCAGATTCACACAGCCAGGTAGTGCCTAAAACAGGATTTCAACCCTCTTCCCGACCAGCTCCAGCTGGCTTGGAGGGATGAGATGCCCTTTGAAGAACTCAGCAAGAGCGGAGAACAGTGAGCGACGGAGGGAGCCTAGTGAAGCTGACGGGGAGAGGTTGGATATGCCCTGGATAATTAGATTCCTTTTGTTCGTCATCAGTAACCTGGACCTTTCTGAAGGGTTGAGCACTATCACCACCTCCCGGGAAAAGGTTGGTCCAGCCCCAGTCCTTGCCACTAGCCCGGCCTCACCCTTTCTTCCCTATTTCCTTGCCTCAGGAACATCTTTTTTGTTGTTGTTGTTGTTTAGTATATATTTTATTTAATGTTTTAGTTTTCAACATTGATTTCCACGACATTTTGAGTTACAAATTTTCTCCCCATTTCTACCCTCCCCCCTATTCCAAGCTGGCATATATTCTGATTGCCTCCTTCTCCAGTCAGCCCTCCCCTCTCTCACCCCATTCCACGCCTCCTATCCCCTTTCCCCTTACTTTCTTGTAGGGCAGGATAGATTTCTATGCCCCATTCCCTAAATATCTTGTTTCCCAGCTGCATGCAAAAAAAAAAAATGTTTTTTAAGCATCTGCTTTTAAAACTTTGAGTTCCAAATTCTCTTCCTTCTTTGCTTCCTACCCACCCTCCCTAAGAAGGCAAGCAATTCAACATAGGCCACATGTGTATCATTATGCAAAACACTTCCACAATGCTCATGTTGTGAAAGGCTAACTATATTTCCTTCCATCCTGTCCTGTCCCCCTTTATTCAGTTTTCTTCCTTGACCCTGCCCTTCTTCAAATGTGTTTGTTTTTGATTACCTCTGCCCCCATCTGCCCTCCCTTCTATCATCTCCCTTTTTTTATCCCCTCTCAGGGACATCTTTTGAGGGTTGGTAGCCACAGCTGGAAACAAGGAAAGTGTTGGTCTTAACCTAAGATTTGCTCAACCTTCAGAAGTCAATGCCATCTTTACTCCTTAGTCCATCAATCAAATCAAAATCAATCAATCAAAGTCCAGTGCCACACTATATCAACTACAGGGTGTCCTTAAAGTTTGGACACATAGGCAAAAATGCATATTTTGAAATATTTGGAATATTAACAGACCTTAGCCCCTTTGACTCCTTTTTCTGTGGTATACTGAAAGAGAAGGTATGCTCAATGAAAATCACAGTTGCAACACACTTGATTGAACGCATAAAGAGTAAATGTGCTAAAATCGACAGCAATGGGGAGTTATTACATCGAGTTCACGTGAATCTTGCAAAGTGCATCCACCTTTGCATCACAAATGATGGAAGTCATATTGAAGATATTATTTGTTAATATTCCAATTAAATAAAACATTGTTGAAAATTTCATTTCATTTCTTGAAAATGCGCGTTTTTGCCTATGTGTCCAGACTTTAGGAACTCCCTGTATACTAGGCATTTCCTCTGGTCACCCCATAAACCTGGAACATTTTCCTTCCTTATCTCCAGACTCTGGCTTCCTTGACTTTTTCCTTCAGGTGACAACTAAAATCCTATTTTCTGTAGGAAACCTTTTCCAGTCCCATATAATGCTAGTGCTTTCCTCTCTGAGATTATCTCCAATTTATCCTCTATGTATCTTGTTTGTATATAGGTGTTTTCTTGTTGCTTTCACTATTAGACTTGAGAGCAGGGACTATTTTTGCTTTTCTTTGTATCTCCAGTGCTTAGTACAGTGTCTGGTATGTAACAGGGGCCTAATAAATGCTTGTTTACTCTATTTTTGGACATCTAGAACTAGATTACCATAGGGCATCAAGAGACAACTTATGGTGCAGAAGATAAGTTGGGTTTATTATAAAAAAATTGAGTTTAACTCCTTCCTCATTTTATAGCTGAATAAGTCACTTGAATAAGACCCTGAATAAGTCACTTAACCCCACTCATTCTCAGTTTCCTCTTCTGTAAAATGGGACTGGTAATAGAGGTCATTGTAAAGATCAAATGAGATAGCATACGTAAAAGGATTGGCAAACCTTAAAGCACTACGTAAATGCTAACCATCGTTATTATCCTGCCAAACTCAACATATTCAAAACAGAACTCATAATCATTCCCTTCAAACCCTCCCCTCCTTTGAATGTTCCTATTACTGCCAAAGGTACCACCATCTTCCCAGTCATTCAGGCTCAAAACTTCAGTGTGATTCTTAGCTCCTCCCTTTCATTCACTCCACACATCAATCTGTTCCTTAATCTCCTCATTTCTATCTTTTTGACATTTTTCATATACATCCCCTTCTCTCCATTTATACACCCCTCCCCTCCCAAGTTCAGGCCCTCATCCCCTCTCCTGTACTATTATAATAACCTTATAATTGTGTCCGTGCCCCTATCCTCTGCCAGGCCAATCCACCCTCCACTCATTTGCCAAAGGGATTTTCCTAAAACATAGGTCTGGTGATATTTCCCTTTATCCTCCTATCTAGTAAAATGCAGTGGCTCACTAATTCCTCCACAATCAAACCTAAAAGCCTCTGTTTGGTATTTATATCTCTTCATAAGCTTGCCCTTTCCTACCTTCCCACTCTTCTTACACTTTAGACCCTTCTACACATTCTATGATCTAGCCATCTACCCTCTCCTGTTTACTATTCCTCACAAACAGCACTCCATTCTCCATCTCCATGCCTTTGAACTGACCTGGTACTCCCATGCCTGGAATGCTCTCCCTCTTTATCTCTCTCTCTCTCTCTCTTAGCTTCCTTAAAGACTGAGTTCAAATTCCATCTTCTGCAAAGAGGTCTTTCCTGGTGCCACTAGCTATTAGTGCCTTCCCTGCTGATAGGACCTTTCATCTATTTTATATATATATATATAACACACACACACATATATATACACATATACATATACATACATACATAAATATATGTATCTTGTATATACCTAGTTATATGTGCTGTCTCACTCATTAGGATGTGAGCTTCTTCAGGACAAAGACCACTTTTGCTTTTCTTCCTGTTTCCAATGGTTAACACTGTCTGGCACAGAGTTTGCACTTGTTAGATGCTTATTTACTGACTGACTAACTGCTAGCTCCAAGCCATGAAGACCCAAGTCAATCCCCACAGAAGAACAAGGGAGAAAGAGGTAAGTTGCAAAACACTACTGTAATTCTAAGGGCCCTTCTATTCTAGGGTCATGATATGTTGTGTTTTTTTTTTAAAACCAAAACTTACTTTTTCAATAGACAAACTATTTTCTCTCTCCCATCTCCTCCCCATTGGAAAAAAGAAAGAAAAAGAAAACCCTTGTAGCAAATATGCATAGTCAAGCGAAACAAATTCCTACATTAGCCATGTCCAAAAAATGTTCCATTCTGCATTAGGTGATGAGCTTTTGAGATCTTTACAATTACAGTTTAAAATATCTGAGTTTTTCTGCCTCCCCCTCTCCACTTTTGTCTCTTTGTCATTTAATAGAAAATGAAGGGGAAAATCCCTGGCACCTGTGGCTTTGAGAAGGTGACTTCAGCCAGGTGCTACATAAGTTAGACTATGGTAAGTCTTGACTGGGTGGCATGACCAATTATTTACTATTACTGAATGTAGTATGGTGCAAAGAATACTACTTTTGGACTTACAAGACCTTATATAAGACCAAGTTTTGCTACTTTCACCTGTCTGATCTTGGCAGTCACTGTGCCACTTAGGGCCTCAACTGTCTCATCTGTGAAATGGTGGTGGTGGGGTGTTCGTAGTGGACTAGATGACACCTTAAGTCTTTGCTAGCTCTTGGTTTCTATGGTCCTCTGTGGGAGGAGGGGTTCTGATTGGCCTGGGGGGCTTCTGAGGTATCTGAGGTATCTGAGATTCTGTGACTCTGTGATAGCATCCTTCTGTTGAGCAATATCTTGGAGGTGCTGTCCAGAACATGGCACCATCTTTGACTCATGCGTAGATGGCCCGGTAGGAGCGCAGTGAGCAGAGTAAGTAGAAATACACACTGGGCTCCACTTGGACTTTTTTTGAAGCATCTGATACCAACTTTACTGTTGCTGGGGATGTAGGTAAGTGACAGATTCATTTGGGGAATGAGGAAAACTAGGTGGAATAAAGGGAAGAACAACTTAACACTGGCCATCTCCAACTCATACACTATGACATGGGGAATAAACTAAATGATTCTGGCTTTGTCTGAACCTTTCACATAGGACTCACCCCCTTGATATCTCCTTTCTATACCCCCTCATACCACCACCATATTCCAAACCTGACTCCCTAATATCTTATAAAACTCCTTCCCTCCCTCCAGTGGAAGGTTTTACGTAGTGAGGGCAAAGAGAGGTAGGATGAGAGACCCAACTATATGTGCCTGATTTATAGCTCTATCCTCTGATTCTAGGCTTTGGAGGCAAATAGGGATGGAGGGAGGCCTTAGGGAGTACAGGGGGCTTCAGGGCCAAGCAGCCCTTGAGGAGTAGGGAACCAGAAACAGATATTTCTCTGCTCCTTGGAATTTCCCCCATATTCCCATCCTCCATTTCCTGGGATAAGACCATGCTTTCTAACTTAGGGCACTTTGGGGTTTGGAGTCCCAGCCACGGGAAGAGTCACAGTCCAGCTACAATTGACTTAGGCAAGCATGACACTTTAGATACAGGTATGTAGAAAGAAAACATAGGGGGTAGCTAGGTGGTGCAGTGAGTAGAGCACTGGCCCTGGAGTCAGGAGGACCTGAGTTCAAATCCGGCCCCAGACACTTGACAAAATTTACTAGCTGTGTGACCTTGGGCAAGTCACTTAACCCTAATTGCCCTGCTCTCCCCCTCCAAAAAACCAAAAAAAGAGAAGTTTAAAAAAAAAAAAAGAAAACATGGTATGGGAAGGGAAAAACCTCTGGCCATCAAAAAAGCTAATGTGATCTTAGAGACTGAGAGATTGAGAGAGACACAGTGCCCAGGACTGGGAAAATGATAGTGCTGTTGTGGTGTCTATGGCTGGACTCTGGTCAGACCACAACTGGAGTGTCATGTTTAGTTCTAGGTGTTAAATTTTAGGAGGAACATAGATAAATGGAGAGTGTCCAGAGGAAATTGATCTGGAATGGTGAAGGGCTTCAAGACCATGCCCAGTCAGGATCAATTGAAGGAACAGGAAATGTTTATCCTGGAAAAGAGAAGACTTAGAGGAAATATGATCCCGGTCCTCAGGTATTTCAAGGATTATCCTATGGAAAGAGAAATTCAACTTTTTTTTTCTTGACCTCAGAGTGAGGATCCAGAAACTATGGATAAGTGGATGTTGTATAGAGAAAACATTTGATTTGATATAAGGAAAACAGTTCCCCCAAATCAGAGCAAAGGTGGTATGGGCTGCCTTGGGAGGTAGTGGTTCCCCCTCCCCCCAATTTGAGGTCTTCGACTGGAAGCTTGTTCATGTTGGACTAGATGACCTTTACGGTCCCTTCTGATGCTGAGATGTGGTGATTTTATGATTAGGGAAAAAGAAGAGAACCATGAAAGCAGGACTTCCAATAAGGCCAGGAATATTGAGGTCAGACCTGATAGTTTTCAGCGTTAGGCCAGCCCAACATTGGAACATTTAGACTGTTGAATTTCCCGTTGTTGATTGTCACCTTTATCCCTTTGGAGCTAGCTAGAAGGAGGAGCCCTTTGGAAGTTGGGATGCATGAGACTGTCTATTGGACATTTGAAACTGGATATCCCAGGCAAAACCTCAGCCAACACAACTCAGTATCTCTCCCTCCAAACCCATTCCTTTTCCAGACTTCTCTAATACTGTAGAGGGTCTTCCATACCACCAATCGCCTAGGTTTGTAACCTTGGTGTTACCTTCAACTCTTCATTCTCCCTCATCCTACATCCCTAATCCATTACCAAGGATTTCATAGCTGATTTTTTCTCTTCACATCACCTTAGTTCAGGTCTTTCTCATCTCTCACTTGTATTATTGCAATGGCCTCCTAACTGGTTGGTTCATCTCAGGTTTCTCCCTTCGTGATCATAGGTCTGACCACTTAGATCACTCTTCCACTCCAGTGGTTCCCTATCGCAACTGTCCACTCCTCCATTAAGCTTTTAAGCATCATCACAATGTCTCGCCAGCCCTGTCATACGCTAATTCTTCTCTACTCTGCAACCCAGCCAAAGTGGCTTGTTCTCGGTCCTCAGATTCTGTAGTTTCTCCCAACATTGTGCCTTTTCACTATGCCTACAGTGCGTTTCCTCATCTTTGCCTCAGAGAATTCTTCCTTCCAGATGCAGCTCAAGTATCACTTTCTACATCAGGGCTTCTTCACTTGTTTTGTGTCATAGACCCCTTTCAGCAGTCTGGTGAAGCCTACAGACTCCTCAGAATCAGGATGCATAGAATTAGAAAGGAAACCAATTATATTTAAATATAGTTATCAAAACCTTATTTCAAAAATGAGTTCACAGACTTAAGGTAACAGATTGCAGGGCTGGTGAACCCGTGGCCTTCTAGGTCCTCAAGTGCAGCCTTTTGACTGAATCCAAACTTCGCAGAACAAATCCCCTTAATAAAAGGATTTGTTCTGTAAAATTTGGATTCAGTCAAAGGGCCGCGCTTGAAGGACCTAGAGGGTCACGTGGCCTCAAGGCCGCAGATTACCCACCCCTGAGTTAAGGACTTCTATCCTACATGAAGCCTTTCCTTACTCCTTCTCCCTTGCTGCTAGTGTTCTCCTCCCCCCAACTACCTTGTTTTTAATTACATTGTATTTATTTTCTTTGTACTTAGTCTATATATACATATATGTGCATTTGTCATCTCTTATGTTAGAGTTATAAGTTCATTGAGAGTAGGGAT
Source organism: Phalanger gymnotis (assembly GCA_028646595.1). NCBI lineage: Eukaryota > Metazoa > Chordata > Mammalia > Diprotodontia > Phalangeridae > Phalanger > Phalanger gymnotis. The sequence goes on along the minus strand of CM053627.1, from coordinate 40,331,824 downwards.
TTTTTCATTCTTTGCACTGTGCCTGGCACATAGTCATGACTCAATAAATTCTTACTGCTTGATTCTTTGTTGTATCCAGATTGTGATGGGGACCACCTGGTAGAAGGGACTAATCTTTCCTTACTATGTAGATAAATCTCACATGTGACTATTAAAAAAATCCTCCTTGTCAGTATTTCCTTCTCTTCTCATGCATTTTAAAACATGCTTCAATGCCCCTCCTCTCAACTTCCCCCCCTGCTCCTGACCTCCTGGCAAATAAAAATTAAAAGAGAGACAGAGGGAGAGAGAGAGAGAGAGAGAGAGAGAGAGAGAGAGAGAGAGAGAGAGAGAGAGAGAGAGAGAGAGAGAGAGAGAGAGAGAATGAGAATGAGAATGAATATGAATGAGAACCACCCTTGGAACAAATAAGACACACAGTGGCCATGCCTAAAGAAAGTACGTCTGTTTTATGTCTTGAATCCTACCCTTCTGTGAAGAAGTGCTTCATCATAGGTCCTAGAGAGAGATGGTTGGTTATTGCATTGATTAGAGTTCCTAAGTCTTTCCGAATTGTTTTTCTTTATGTTGTTGTCCTCGTATAAATTGTTCTCCTGGTTCTGCTTACTTCACTTGGCATCAGTTCATACTACCCAGGATTCTTCGAAGTTGTTTCTTTTATCATGTTGTACAGTATAGTAATATTCCATTACATTCATATACCATAGTTTGTTCAGCCATTCCTAATTGGTGGGTACCCCCTTATATTCTATTTCTTTTCTTTTTTTAACTCTTGATTTAGGATCAGGAAGTTTGTTTTGCTCTCAACTGTTCCCTCCCTGATGTATCTTCCCTCTTGATCCCTTGGCGACCCTTGGCTCCTTGCTAAGCTTGTTGTATTTTCTACACCAAACTATCAGCAATCCTTTTTCTGTTCTAGCTAAGAATGAAGTTCATTTATGCCCATTCCCCTGCTCCTTCCATATTTGTATGTTCTTCTCATGTACCCTAGTTATGAGCAATAGCAAGTTCCACCCCTCCTTCCTCCTTTCTGCCCCAGTGTATTCTTGTTATCCTCCCTTCTTTTCACCGTCTTAAAATCCTCGGAGCAGAACCAATCACTCCCTGCCCAGATCTGCTGTTTTTCTCATTTTTCTCCCTTAGTCCCTCTGAAGGGACGCTTTTTTCTTTTCCGTTTATTTGAATAATACATCATCATATAGCCCTTTCCAATTGCTCAAATAAACATACCTTTCTAGGTTTCTCTTGTGTTTTCATTTCATGGAGCCCATGCATCTCTGGTCTTTTCATTAAAAATACTCTATTCTGTTACTCTATTTTTTTCCCTCCTATAGGATTATACTCAGCTTTGGAGGGTTATTTATTCTTGGTTGTAAACCTAGGTCTTTTGGAATATTGTGTTTAAGATGTCCTCTAATTATAGTAGAATCTGCCTGATCTTATGTGGTCCTGTTGTTCCTTGACACTTAAACTGGTTGGTTTTTTTTTTTTTTTGGATGCTTACAGTAGTATTGTTTTCTTTGATGTGTGAGCTTTTGATTTTGGCTATGACATTCCTGGGATTTACTTTGGGCGGGGGGGGCGGGGCGGTGGTGTTCCTTTCAGAAAGTGATTGATATATTCTGTCTTCACTTTGCACTCTGATTCTAGTAGATATGGGCAATTTTCATTTATGATTTCTGAAAATGTACTATCATGTTTTTTTTTTTGTTTTTTTTTTTGCAGGGGGAAAGGCAGAGCAGTCGGGGTTAAGTGATTTGCCCAAGGTCACACAGTTAGTGTCAAGTGTCTGAGTTGAGATTTGAACTCAGGTCCTTCTGACTCCAGGGCCGGTGCTCTATTCACTGCGCCACCTAGCTGCCCCTGTGCAGGTTTTTAAAATTGTAGTTTTCGCATAGACCAGGTATCTCTCTCTAAACTGTTTTTAATGTCAGTTGTTCTGATTTCAAATGTCTTATATTTTCTTTTAATTTTTTCAGTCTTTTGATTTTGTTTTAATATTTCTTCCTGTCTTTCAGATTCACTGATTTCTGCTTGAGGTATTTTATTTTAAGAATAATGTTACTTGAGTAAGGTTTACCATTTTCTTTTCTAAGCTATTATTCTAATTCTTTCCTCCAGAGCTTTCATTTCAATTTTTATCGCATGCTTCATTTTTCCTAGATATTCATATAGTCCTTATAGAAGGTTCCTTTTCTTCCCTTCTTTTGGGGGATCTCTACATCTCTAATCATTTTTGTGTGGGTCAGTGTTTTATTTTGCTTATTTATCTCTCCTTAGTTCTTAAACTGAGGTTTTGCTTTGAAAAAGGGAGGGAACGAGCCTTTGTGAAGGCCAAGCTTTGTTCCCAGCTAAGCTTTGGGTGGGGGTGGTTAGTCCTGCATGGTCTCACTCTAGGTCATCTGGGTTCCTGTGATGACCCCTGCCTCTTGGGGTAGGTTCCCCACGAGGATCTCTGGGGTTCAGAGTACTGGATCTCCAGGGTTCTTTGTGGCCTCTCAGGACAGAGACTAGGATCTCTAGTCCTTAGGCCTCTGAGCTGTTGTGCCATCTTGGCTGCTGCTGGGATTTCCAGGGTTCTCACCCCTCTTTTTCTGGGGACTTGGGGGCAGATGTGGAAAGATACACAGGAGGAAGGAAGTAGTATGTTTTTTTTGGTCAGGGTCTATGTAGCCGAGGCTTTTATCCTTATTGGCAAATACTTGCCTCTTTGACAGGTCATAGTATCATCAGTTGTAGGTCATCTAGGCACATTTACAATTAAGCAAAGTGAGATTCAAGGAGGTTAAGTTACTTGCCCATGGGCACAATCAGTCAGTGAATCAACGAGCATTTATTAAGCATTTAGTATGTGCCAGGCACCGTGCCAGGTGCTGAGAATGCAAAGAAAAAACAAAACGAGTCTCTGCCCTCAAGGAGCTGGCATTCTGATGGGAGAGACAACTTGTCTATAAATAGGTACATATGTAATACATACAGAATAGATGGGAGGGAAGGAACAATCTACTGGAAAGACTTCTTTCAGAAGATGGGATTTGAACTGAGTCCTGAAGGAAGTCGGGGTGCTAAGAGGCAGAGGTGAAGAGAGGGTATTGCAGGCACGGGAGACAGCCAGCGCCAAGGCATAGAGAAGAAGGATAGAGGGTTATGTGTGAGGAAGAGTAAGCAGGCTAGTATGGCTAGGAGCAGGCGAAGGGTTAGACCATGCAAGAAGCTTGGAAGGTTACAGCCGAGCTGGGAAGGGCTTTCAATGCTAAAGAAGAATTTGTTTGATCCCGGAGGTAACAGGAAGCTACTGGGTTTTATTGAGAACAGGAGCAACATGGCCGACGTGTGCTGTAGGAAGATCACATTGGTAGCTGGGTGGGAGTGGGGAGAGTTGAGGCAGGGAGGTCACCTAGGATGCCCTTTGGGTGGTCCACGCAAGAAGTGATAAGGGCCTCATGTAAGGTGGTGGTTGTGTGAATGGAGAGAAGGTGTCAGATTAAGATTTTTTGTGGAGGTAGAAATGACAGACTGGGAAACCAATTGGTTATGTGAGATGAGTGAGTAAAAGATACTGTGCAGATTGCAAACCGGGGTGGTCTAAAGGAGGCAGAGCTAAATCTGGACTTCTGACTCTAAATCCATTGTAGTTTTAGTACATCATGCTGTCTCCCCATTCACAGCTTTCTTTTCTGCTCCCAAATTAAACTAGGAAGAAGAGCCACTTTAAATCCCCAGCCTCTTTCTGACTTTGGTGTTGGGGGTACAAAGAAAAAGCAGAACTAGTTTCTGCCCTGCCCTCAGGGCCCTTATGGGAATAAGGAATGTCAAAGAAAGGGGCATCTACATCCACAAGGATGCTTGTCAGACCTTGGGATGTCTTGTCAAGCTCAAGATGGAGTGATTCTGGAATGGCCGAGGAGACGGTGGACATCATTGTTCTTAGAGATATCTGAGTTTAGGAGAGAACCCCATCTCTTTAGGCTGGAGAGGAGATAGAGGTTGGGAGGGTTCTGTGAAGTAAAGGTGGCTGATCTAAATCTCTTTTAACCAAAGGCAGTGTGTATAATGGAAAGACCACTGGACTTAGAGTTGGGAGATTTGAATTCTAGTACTATCTAGTAATAATGATCAATCAATTAGCAAGCTTTTTTATTAAGTACCTACTATGAAACAGGCACTGTTCAAGGTCCCTGGGGCACAGATACAAAGAATGAAACAATCCCTATTCACAAAGAACTTCCATTCTAATGAGGAAGACCACAAGCACATTTATACAGAATAAATATAGAGAGAATAAATTCAGTCATTATATGCAAGGTGGTTTGGGAGTAAGGGCCCTAGCAATTGGGAAGAAAGGCTTCATGTGGAAAGTGACCTTGAATTGAGTCTTTAAGGAAGATAGATTCAGTGAGCTGAAGGTTTGGGAGTGCATTGTAGGTGTGAGAATGGTGAGTAAAAGGCATAAAGACAGGAAATGGAGTGGAATTGTGAGGAATAGAGAGAAGGCAAGTTTATCAGGATCACAGAGTGCAGGAGAGGGAGTAATGTTCAATGAGGCCGGAAAATGGGTTGGGACCAGGTGGTGAAGAGTTTTAAAAGCTAAAGAAGGGAATTTCTATCCTAGAGGCAATAGGAATTGATTGAGTTGAGGATTGGGGCTTGACATGGTCACACCTGCCTTTAAAGAAAGTCACTTTGGCAGCAGGGTGTAGGGTGCATTGTTGAGAGCCTTAACTCTCAACAGAGATGCCCACCAAGAGGCTGCTGCAAGGATCCAGATGAGAGAAGAGGAGGGCTTGAGCCAAGATAGCAGGTAGCTGTGTGAGAGGAGAAAGGCATAGATGAAGAAGACCTTGTGGAGGAAGAAATGACAAGACTTGACTACTGGTTGAATATGTGGAATGTGGCAGAGTGGGAGTGGAGAACGATGCTGACGTGACAGAGTTGGGACCTTGGGGCCATACAGAGATCACAAAGCTTACTTAGCTCAAGGGAGGGTTTAGGAGGAAAGATGGGTCCAGTTTGGTACATGTTGAGTTTGAGATGTATCCAGAAGATCCAGTTTGAAATATCTAGTTGGTGATGTGGGACTGGAAATCAGGGCAGATGTGTGTGTCACCTGCATAGAAATGATAGTCAAACTCTTGGGAGATGATGTGTGATCTTTGGTGAGTTTTGGTCTTTTAAGGCCTTAACTTCCTCCTCTTTAAAATAAAGAAGCTGGACTAAATGACTGAGTCAGAAGACTTGCGTTCCAGTCTCCCCTGGGACGCTTTGCTACCTCTCTGAACCTTGAGCAAATAACTTCAAATCTTTGAGACCGTTTCCTCATCTGAAAACTAAGGGGATTGAACTAGATGGTCACCCATCTCTAGGTCTACGAACACTTGGCATGTCGGTGCCATTTTGGGAAATCTCTGCCCACCTCTTCTGTCTCCAAAGATCTGTTGTAGTTAGTCTGTCTGGTGAACTGCTTTTGTGATCCTGGCATATAGATCTCTGAGATCACTGCTTTTCTTTCTAGATCTGCTCTGTTTTCCTTTCAATGACCACTGAAGAAGGAGAAAGAGGCAACTGCAATTGGAAACATTGTGGAGAAGTAGAGAATGGCGGAAGAAAAGGGAAGGGCACCAGGGGAAGCATTGACTTTGATATGGAAAGATTTAGAGCTGTTGAAGGTAAGAATCAGTAAGTGGTTCTGGCCTCCAACAAAGCTGAAGAGAGTGGGTCTTGTGAAGGGCTGTTCTTATAGGTCAGCCCTGGTGAGTTTTGGAGGAGAGAAGCCAACAGACTCAGCCATTTAGAGGGGCACCAAGGAGCTAGCAACAATGTCCTTTTTTTTTTTGGAGGGGGGAAGGCAGGGCAGTTGGAGTTAAGTGACTTGCCCAAGGTCACACAGCTAGTAAGTGTGTCAAACGTCTGAGGCCGTATTTGAATTCTGGTCCTCCTGACTCAGGACCAGTGCTCCACTCACTGAGCCACCTAACTGCCCCTAACAATGTCTTTTTTATCTTGCTGTCCCAACTGTGGGTATGATGAGGTGAGATTAGGATTTTAATGCTTATTCTTTGGAGATGCTCCATTTGGGGTGGGTTCCTAACATACTCCTCTGTAACACGGATAGGCACAACGTATATGCATATGTTTTTGTATGTACTCTCTGCCCTACATATACAAACTCATTTTTCCACATACTCCTTATCCATAGTGGAGGTGCTGTGACAGCTTAAATGAGAGACAATGTGGAGAGAGCACTGTATTTGAAGTCAGTGAACCTGGGTTCAGATCTTGGCTCTTTTGTGATGTTGGTCAAATTACTTCAGATTACTTCTGGGATTCGTTTTCTTCATTTTTACAATTAAAATGTTGGACTACCTAATTTATACCTTCTAGGCCCTATAATTAATTCCTGTCCATCATACAACCCCAAGAAAGCATGCCTATATGCATGAAGCCTGCCAGTGTGGGCACTCAAGGTGGGCTCCTCCTCTCTCCTCCTCCCCTGGTGTACTTGCCACCCTGTAGTTTCCATTTGCTTTGGGAGCTTGCTGCTTTCAAGAAGTCCTGCTCCCTTTCTTCTGTTCCCATGAACTCATCCTGAGTTGTAGCACCTAACGTCCCCTCCCTCCCCCCCGCAGGATCCTATTTGGAAAGCACTCCAAGGGCCCACGCAACCTCTTTCCCAGGCTGAACGTAATTCTGGCACAGCCAGTGACTTTCCTTAGGGACATTGCATTCATGCCTCCAATGACATTTCATACAATGGACAATTCTGGTGACCTTTTCACGGTTTGTCCAGCCTTCTTTGCCTACACTCCCAACTTCAGTGAGGCCATCCCTGCCACCTACAGGAACTGCCTGAAATAACGCTCCCTGGGAGCAGCTGGTGCTCCTGCCCTTCTCTGCATTGCAGCGAGAGTGAACGGGGTTGTAAGAGTCCCAGGCTTCCAGGGCTGCCCACAGAAAGAGGAGAGATGAGGGTCTTGGGAAGTCTGGGAGAGCATGGGGCAGCCTACTTCAATCCTTGTAAATGGGAAAGGAGGAAGAGTATATCACAGCATTTTGAAGTGGGAAGAGGGTCACTGGGTGGTGGCCAAGTCTCTCTGATGGCCTCCCCGATTGCTCCACAGACATAATGGCTTTCTACATCATTTCCAAACTGCTGGATTCCCAACCTCCTTATCAGTGTACTGAACAGAAACAGCTTCTGGGCTATTTCTTATGGGATCCTCCATTCCACTTTTAGCAATAATGGTGACTCCTGAACACCAGTAGCAACTTCTGGCTTCTCAATCATCTGAGGGGTGTGGTGCCTGGTTGTGCCCACAGTTAAAGGCTTCAGAATCTAGACTCTTAGTGTGTATGTATAAGGAGCTGGGGGAAATTTTTTTCCTTGTTGGGGCAAGAAGAGGCTTCTGCAGATGGAAAAGGGTAGGAACTGCTGACAGTGGGTGCTAGAAAATGAACCCACTCTGTATTTCAATCCTCCTGGCTTGCTCCCTGTCTCTTTTTCTTTTCCTCTCTCCTTGTGCTATCTCCTTTTCAGCTGTTGACACCCCATTCTCTAACTCTTTTTATCTCTGACAGTCTCTTTCAGTATCTCTCTCTGTCTCCTCTCTTTCTCCTCTCTTTTTCTTTCTATCTATCTATCTATCTATCTATCTATCTATCTATCTATCTATCTATCTCTATCTCTCTATCTCTGTCCATTCACATGTCATCTCTCTGTGGGTCTCTGTATCTCCTTTCTGTAGGGGTATTTCTGCAGAACAAGCCGTTTCTCTCTCCAGCTTCCCCATCTGGAGTCTCTTTGATGGATGGGTAACTTCCCAGTCACAGCTTCCATTTCTATCTATGTTGAAGTCAGAATGACAGAAAACTGCACCAGGAAAGCTGCCATCATGGGAGTTAGCCAGCCCTCTTATCCTCCCTTCCAGATCCCTCCCTGCTCCCCAGTCTTACTGCCCCTTTCCCTTTTGCCTTAAGACTCTTGGTCTCTGACTGTATCTCCTTCCAATACCTGGTGGGTAGGGATTTGGACTTTAATCATTCTCCGAAATATTCTATCTCCGCCCCCCCCCCCCACCCCCAGGATTTGTGCGACAAGGAGAGAAGAGAAAAGGAGCCATGTTGTCCAGCTAAAAGAAAGCTGAGGGGAGTGATTGACAGGTGTTTTCTAGAAAAAGATTTCCTTGTTCCCTAGTCCCTTGGAGAATAGGGCAAGTGGCAGAAAGGGAGGGTCTAAGACTCCAATAGGAGGGACTTAGGTTAGCTTCCAGAAAAGACTGCCTGGCCTGTTCAGGGATAGAAACATATTTAGGAGGAAGCAGCATAACTTCTTCCCTGGAGAGCTCTCGACAGAGCAATGATTCTCAGACTGGACACACAGAAGGGTGGAGGAGTGTTAGGATTCATGAATTCAGAGATGAGAGGGAAGGCAAAGAAGGAAAGTAGCAGCTTTGACAGACACAAAGGGAAGGTCAGAAGGGAATGATTGGGAGGAAAGAAGACTCCAAATCACTCTTAGTTTTCACTGATTCCAGCCTTTTGGCGGCAGGTTTAATGGTGTCCCATGTCAGGCAGACATGGAACCTGTGTACGCTCTTCCCCATTTCCTCCTTTCCCTCCATCCCAGAGACCATGAGGAGCTGTTCTCTTTCTAGCTCTGGGTCCTTGGGTGGGGGTGGAGGCAATAGAGAGGTGTCTGCTCCTGTTGAGTCTGTACCTGGGTGGGAAAGAGGCAGAGAAGCAAGTGGTAACATCCCAGGCCCATCTCTGGAATGGCCCCATCAATGGCTCTGGTGATTGGTTTTGACAGTTAAATCAAGGGAGGAGCAAAGATGTGATGCCAGTGGTTAAGGTAGGCCATGGGTCCAAGACTCCTGGGTTCTGTTGCCTGCTTGTCTACTGGTGGGAGGTGAGGGCTGATAGCTTTGCACCTCACTGTCAAGAGAGGATCATGTCCCATTAACCTCCAGCACTCTAGAACACCCAGAGAAAGGAGAAAATCAGTAGAAGCTGGCTATATGTCCAAATTGGAAATATCCATAGAGAGAGGCAGATGGGAGGCTTAGGAGATACTATTAGCTGATACAAGGAAGGCAGGGGCATGCTGGGGACACTTGGGTCCTGACTTTCTAGAACATCCTTTGGGGTAAGGCACTGGCCCAACTAGCCTTTTATCCAACTAAAATTGGCTTGTCTGGGCTCTCAGGGGAGATGGAAAGGGAGATCAGAAGAGTTTGGCAGTGACTCGGTTGCCCCCAGCACCCCGCTCCCCCGAAGACCGAGGAGGCACAAAGTCAAAGGTTGTGTGATGTTTGACCCTTCCCTTGCTTTTGCTCCATAGGGCAATGAGGCCAAAGCAGAGGGTTACAGAGGTGAGAAAGGGGAGGAAGCCAACAGCTAACACTACAATCAGGCCCCTGCTATCCAGGAAGAAGGGTCCCGGGGTTCCCAGAATGGTGGCATTGGTATCAGAAAGGGTCCCGTTTGGTGACGCAATCCGGATCACCTCTAACCAGGTGCTCAGCGAGTCATTCCCAGCCACGTTGCTGAGCACACAAACATAAGCACCCCTGTCTCGAAGCTGTACCGATCGGATCTCTAGGGTTCCATCCTCGAGGACTCTTGCTCGTCCAGTTCTACCCAGCCAAGTCCCCTGGGGCCCTCGCCATGAAATGGTAGGAGCTGGGTCTCCATCCCCAGAGCAAGAGAAGACAGCCTGCTGCCCCTCCTCTGCACTGACTCTCCGTGGCCCCGACTTCTGAATCAGGGCTGCTCGGCAAGTGAAGTGTCCTGGGGGCAGGATGTCTGAGAACTCCTGTAGGTTCTTCCCCCTGACGTGGAGTGGACTGGCACAGGCCGGGGGGGATTTGCCAAAGTCTAGGTGGTGGCGAAGCCGGAGTAGCCACAGCAGACGGCAGTCACAGATCAGGGGGTTGCCAGCCAGCCGCAGGGTGACCAGATTGCTTGGGGAGGGGAAGGCGGCTTCTTCAAGAGTCTGAAGGACATTGTTGGCCACATCCAGGAGGCAGAAGGCAGCCAAACCATGGAAAGCATGCGCGGCAATCGAGGCGAGGTGGGCCCCTGAGAGGTGGAGCTCCTGGAGCCGTACCAAAAAACTCAGTTTCCGGGCTGGGATATTTGAGATGGGATTCTGAGACAAGTCCAGGACCCTGAGGAAGCTCAGATGGCTCAGGGCTTGGAAGGGAACAGAACTCAGGTTGCAGTAAGTGATGGCTAGATGGCTCAGATTGAGCCCAGCCAGGCTCCCAGGTTCCAGGGCCCTCAGAGCTGGCCATTGGTGGATCTCTAGCTCCCGTAACTGTCCCAAGCCTCTCAGAGCCCCTGGAGGCAGTCGACCAATGTCCAACTCACGTAGCCTCAGCCTGGACAGCCCTGGGAGTCGGGCTAGGGCAGGCCCGGGCACAGCGCTTAGGTTACATCGTTCTAGGGTAAGAGTGCTTAGCTTTGCCAATCCCACAAAGGCCCCTGGTGCCACAAACACCAGATGGTTGTCCCCCACTTCCAACTGCTGAAGGCTGCCTAGCTCTCCAAAGGCACCATCCAGGAATAGGACTATCTGGTTCAGGCTGAGATCCAGTAGGGTTAGGGAGGGTAGGCCAGAGAAGACCCCAGGGGCCACAATTCGGAGCCTGTTACCCCGAAGCCTCAAAGTGAGGAGGTTTCGCAGCCCCTGGAAGGCCCCAGGTTCTAGGGTGGAAAGCTGGTTGTGACTGAGATCCAGCTCGAGGAGTGGGCCCAGGCGTGAGAGCATTCCCCTCTGGAGGCCCCATAGGCGGTTCCTACTCAAGTCCAGGAGCTCAGTGTCTGGTGGGATGCCTCCAGGTACTGTCTCCAGCTGCCGGCTGGCACAGATCACTGCTTGGGGTTGGGAGGCACAGTCACATGCTGCCGGGCAGCCTCGGCCACTCCTTCCAGCCAGAAGCAGCAAAATGAAGAGCGGTGGCCAAGAGGCTGAGGCCCAACGGGAAGCTATGTCTATGTCCATTCCTTCTTTGCTTCTGGAATAAATGATGATGTGTCCTTTTTTGGAAGGCAGCAACTCTAGACCTCCCTTCGTTCTAGGTACAGATACAGGGTTTCCTTGGGAATTTTTGAGAGGTGGGAGGGAGGAGAGACTGGTGTTTTCAGCTTGGGCATTGCCAACGTGTGGGGTACGGGACCGTGTAGAATCCAGGGTTGTCTCTACACCCACAGAGTCCTCTCTGTCATCCTCTCCCCACCCCTCTGCACCCTAACCTTTATCTAGCGTGGTTGTGACTTGACATACCCACTCTGTTGGCTTCTGGTGGGTGCTTAGGGTTAGTGATAGCCAGCCAAGTCTGGTTTTGGTGGGGAATGTTGGGGAGAGTTTGAGGGGTGGTGTAGAAAAGTGGTTTTATAGTCTGTCCTCTTTATGCTGTGGGGTCTCTATCAATTTGGGCCCCTCCGATCCTTTATCTCGTGACTGCCTTCCCCAATTACCTCACCTCAATCTCTCTACTTACCTGGAGCCATGCCTGGTAGGCAGCACGGAAGGCTCGAAGCTCCGTCTATAGTTTCCCTGAGTCTCAGGGGTGTGTGTCCATGGCCCAGAGCTCCCTGTCTTGTGAGGAGAGAGGCCCTTAGGTCCTGACTTTATCAGCCTAGGATGGAGAAAAATGCTTCATTGAGCTCAAGGGGGGGGCGCACCTGCTCTGCTTTGTAGCCTTGGAGAGCTATGGGTCAGAAGAGCTAGCTTCTTGTACCAACCCTGCTCTTTACTAGCTTTCTGACTTCGGAGTAAGTCATTTTACATCCTGTCTAAGTGTCCTTATGTAATAATGCCTTCCTCTCTAACTTCACACGCTGCTGGTGAGAATGAAGTAGAATTGTGACTGGAAGTGCTTCAGAACTTACTTCACAAATACTAAGCATTTTTATTGAGGGTGGGCAGCGCAGGGGGAGGGGCTGGGATCCAGGAGCTCTCCCCATTTCCCATGGCTTCCACACCCCTCCTTGGGCCTGGCTCAGGGTCCAGGTCTGTCTGTCTGTCTGGGCTAGGGAGATCTAATTTCCTCAGAGTAGTTGTATGGATGATAGCCAATCTACACATTAACCATGGCACCAAGTGGAGGAGAGAAGTGTGGAGGGCTGGGGTAAAGGGCTTTCCCCACCTGCCCCACCCCCAAGGGATGGACTCAAGGGGTCATTTGGAAGGTAGGCATGCCCTGTAGGAGCCTTGGAGAGACAATCTCAACAGTGTCTCCCCTTTTTCTGATAGGGGGAAGTCATGTTAATATGCATGAGAAAGAAGGAATGCTCAGGTTATGGTCCAAGAATTCTGCTGCTCTCAGGCCCTTTAAATGGTGCTTTGATTCTGCCTTAAGGGCATCCTGCTCTCTTCTGTTCTAGCTTCCCAAGAGAGAGAAATATACAGGCAGAGATAAAAGGACACGCAGAATGATAGAAACAGAGGGAGATTGCCTAGTGAGAGACCTCAGGAGCTGGGTCACTCAGTTGGCACAGTGGCTATTGAGTCAGACTTGAATTGGCACTCTCCTCACCGCAAGCAGTCTGCAGAGCTGGCTCACAGCAGGGCCTCAGGGACTGGGTGGCCAGACATCACCCAGACTACTGCAACTGTGAATGACCATTAGTTAAGGGTCAGGGGTAGCAAGTGGGAGAAGTGAGGGTGGGGTGAAGGAAGAGAAAAGAAATGATCTCTCCAACCAACTTTCTACCTTTAGTAGGAACCCTGGATAGTAGACAAAAAATGGCCAATGTGACAGAGCCCCGGGAGCCAGCAGAGGTGGGCTACAAGTCAAGGGCTTCTCCAGTCCTGGCCCCATATTTTGGTGCAGGTGCTGTAAGGGGCAGCCTCCCTAAGCATCTATAAGCTCAGTTCTGCTTTGCCTCTTCTGTCAGTTGGGAAATGGGAGCCTGAAGAGAGTGTCTCTGTCTCGCGTTTTCCTGCAGAAGGCAATGGCTACACCAGGCACTAAAACTCGGGCACAATGAAATCTTAAGACATTCTAGTGAGAGGGATGCAGGAAAACGATGGAAGCTAGCGCATCTTTGATTTCCAGAGCTTGCTGGATAGTAGCAAGATTCACCTGACTGCTGAGGGGAATGTTCTGGAGCTCTGTTCCCAGGTTTGTGCATCAAGCTTTTCCCTAGATCTGCTGAGTGAGCCTCCCCTGCTCTGGCTCTGATTTTCACCCAACCACCAGGAAGTTCACCCTGAGGGGTAACATCGTTCCAGATGCTGCAGTTCCTGCCCTTCCTTTCTTATGCTGTACTCAGTAGAGCTGTTCTTCCTTATAAGGCAGGTCCCCTTTCCCTCCTCCCACTTCATTCTCAGGTCAGGGAAGGGGGGTGGGCAAGGAGCAGAAGGATTGAAGGATCTAGAGGGAAGCTCTTTCCTTGGTTTATTTATTTATAAGGTGTCTAAGAACAAACTTTTCTCAAGATATTTCCATGGCTGCTGTACTGGCTTCCTGCCAGCTGGTAAGAGAGAAGGGAAGGGTGTCAGTCCCACTTCTTTTTCCTCCTTAAATTGCAATAGATGAAGTAGGGGAGGTGGGAGGAGAGAAATTACAGAGAGAGGCAATCAAAATATTGGGAGAAAGGCCTATCTCTTCCTCATGTTTGAAGAGATTCCTCCTTCCCAACCTCTATGCTGCAGTCTTGAGGACATATTTGATGCCAACCCAAACTAATGTCCCCTCTAAAAGGGGTCCTTAACACTCAGATTAGGGTCTGTGGGTAGGGAGGATAAGGGAACAGAGAGGGAGATTTCAGGTACAAACAGGTCAGAATCATCCTTGCTTGACTAAGGGTCCCCCCCAAAAGGGGAAATTAGCCCCCCCTTGGATTTCTTTTCCATAGGCATAGGGCACCAACTGCCCTTTGGCTCCTCCTGACAAAGCCCCAGCGTTCACAATCCATCCTATGTGCCAGCAATCAAAGACTGGGATGGAGTTTGGGGGCTGGGAGATCTATTAGACACCCCGGTCTACCAGACTGAAAATGCCATAGAAATGAGGAGAGCTGCCTAAAGATAAGAATGGGGGATAAGGCTGGGAGCGATAGGGAGGCACTTACCAGGGAGATCCTGGGAGCTTCATCAAGTTGGGCACTGCATCCTGTCTGGGGTTGAGGAGTTCTCCCATCCAGTCTGTGCCTTTGGAACCCCTGGACCTCTCTAGCACACCTACTTTCCCTAAGACTTGCCTGCCAGTCTCTGCTGCTACCACCAAGGTAGAGAGAAGCGCTGGAAAGGGTTTCTCTCTCTCTTTTTTTTCCTCCTCTCTCTTTTTAAACCAAGTGAGAATGAGTCTGCAGCAAACCCGTTGGTGCAAAATAAATAAATAAAGTCTTAGGGGAGGGCTGCAGCAGGAGCCACTGATACAGGGCAGAGAGAACCAGGGAGCAAGAGAGCCTATAGGAGAGCACCAGGGGCAGGGGAGGATAGCTTTCCGGTTAAATAGGATCTCTGGCATTTAGGAACACCCCTGTAGATAATAGATAACGGCTATTACAAGTGAAAGGGATTTTAAATCTCATGTAGCCTAATTTTATTTTATGGATGAGGAAACAGGATCTCAACTTGGGCTTCTTACAAGGTTATAGACATTGACTATTAGAACTGAATTGTCAGAAATCATCTATTCTAATCCAACCCTCGAACTTTACAGATGAAACTGAGACCCTTTCATTTTGGGTCCCTCTGTGAAATGTTCCAATCCAAACAGCTAGGGGGAGATTGGACCGTAAGACCAATGATTTAGGGCAGGGAGTTGTTTTTTAAAAGGGCAAGTACAACCCTTTCGTTTTAGAGACATGGAAGTTGAGGCCCAGATTTGCAGCAATTTCACAGTTAAGTGCCTGAGGCAGAATTTGAACTGTCTTACTCGAAGACGGGTGCCCAAACCACTATGCCACACCATGGTGAGTGTCAATTACGGTGCCGATGGTTTTCTCTGGCACAGGCATGAAATCAGTCAGTCATCTGGGTAACCTTGTTTAACTTTGGCCAATAGTAGCTCAAAGGTTTTTGATTTTCTCATTGAAGCTGTTGCATTTCCTGCTCTCTGTCCCCCCTCCCCATTGCCTTTAAAAATCACCTTATAAAGAATGACACAAATCTAGAATTGAGTTTTCCCTTGTTACCCTTCCCCAGAGAGTAAAAGTAATGAGACTTTCAACTTTCATCACCTCCTTCAACTGCCCTATACCACCAAAGGGTAGGACAATAGTCATGTGTAAGGTTGTAAAAAAATCCAGAGGCAGGATAGAGTTCTTAGTGGGGGTATTTGAGGGCTGCTTTCATGTCCTCTCTCCTCCCCACCCAGAGTCTGTGATCCTGGAACTGACATTTCACAGAATGTATAATATTGCGTCTTCTCCCCAGAACAAAGAGCAAGTCTGGTGGGTGGGACTGAGGGGATCCTTTGAGGACATGGAGATGGCGTCGTCCACTTTAGTCATCTCCTTGGTTTGTGCCTGGCTGTTCTTACTCACGTTGATGCCATGAGGTACAGTGGCCAAATGCTGCTGACACTGTGCTGAGAGGCGGCAGCATCCCAGACCTAAGACAGGAATTCTCAAGGACAGTAGAATTCAGAAGCCCCGCATCATCATTCTTCTGGGATCCCTCAGGACTAGTGACTTCTTCCTGAAGCCCCATACGGGTGTGGTCGTGGATTTGGATAGGACTTTGTTTATGCATCTTTAAGCGTGTCTCCTTTGTATGAACACTTGTATGGTTTGTGATTATGTTTGTATCAATTCCTGTATCCCATGTATAAAGTGCTTGTGACTTTTGTTCTCATCCTCCTTCATATTCATGTCAACCCAGTCGTGCTCCCCATCACCCCTACACACTGAACTCCTGCAGTTACTCGCCCCCACCCCCTTTCTCCACTCCTGCTCCCACCATTAACACATTTAGTTCCTCCTAAGCCCTCTGAAAAGGCCATGAAGAAATGTGGCTGTTCATTTTCTATCATAGCCTGGGAGAAAAGGATGGAAAGACAAACTTGTGGGTGATGTATAAAACGAACAGTTCATTTTGGGTTTGAATTGTCTTTGAGCTTGATCTAGCTTCCCTGGCCACAGCCCTCCGGGAAATGAAATGAGGTATTTCAAAAATCCCCTCTTGGGTTCAGAGCTTAGAATTGGAACTTGTCCAGTATGGCCCCTGTGAGTTTCTCTGTTGCCTTGATTTCCCTCTCTCCCATATCTGCTGCCTGCTCCTTAGGTCTCACAGAAGCTTAGAGGGATGGGGAAGATGAAGCATCATAAAGTTGTAGCTGGTGAGATCCTAGCATCTCTTCCCGCTAGTCACCTATACTGCTGCCAGATTGGTCAGTAAGGATGAGCCTGTTCCAGGGAATAAATTCAGTCATCTGGCCACTTCTGGAGGCCATAGGAAGGGGTGGGGGAGGGGGATGGACAGAGAAAACAGATAATGGTTGGGCAGTGGGGAGACAGCTGTGGAGGGCTTGAGGTTAGGACAGGAGACTGTGGTGGGGAGGGGAATTGGCCATTCAGCTCAGTCAGATAGCACTCCAGGGGGCTCAGTTTCTGTACTGAAGAGCTCCTTGTAGAGGGGAGGGAAGGCAGCTTGGACAACAACAGGATGAAGATGCTGGAAGGATTGCAGCTTCTCCATGTGCTGGCTACATAAGCTCCGAAGTTTCCCCTTGGGTGGCAGCTGGAGAGAAGTGGGACAGAAAGGGGAGAAGAGAAAAGAAAGTCAGGACCAGATCTTCAAGCTCGGCTTCCCTGTTCTTCCTTGAAACAAAGCGTCTTAGCCGGCTTCTGTTATCTCAGGCACCAGGATCTTTAAACTTCATCTCTTAGAACAGAGAGGGCGAAGGAGAATCCAAGTGATAGAGAAGAGACACTTCCCTGAAGAAATGTCTGGGGATGATGATGACAGTAATAGAACAAGGAAAATAGGAACCGGGGAGTCAGTCGAGTCAAGTCAGATTCTTTGAACCAAGCTAGTTTAGGAGGCATGGCAGCTCAACTCACAGGTTTAATTACCAGGGAAGGTTTAGGAAGTACTGAAAGATTAAAGCTCCAGGGCTAAAAGGGTACTCCAAGGGTAAAAGTCCCCTTGGATGGATTCCAAGGAGAAGTTGGAATCCCCCTTAACCTGACCTGGCTCAATTAGTCCAAAGGCCTAGGGCTAGATCCTTGACAGCAAGCAGGAAGGCAGAATCAAAGAAACTCAGGGCTGGAAGGCACCTTCAAGGTCAACTCATTCAACACTCATTTTAACCAGTAAAACGGGAGGCTAATAATACCTATAGTATGGACCTTGTGAAGATTAAATAAGATAACTATCACTTCAAATAAATTATCTAATTTGTTCCTTATAACAACCTGGTGAATTAGGCACTACAAATATTATTTTCAGGAAACCGAGGATCAGAGAAGGAGCCACCCATTGTTACATCCTGAGTCAATCTCAGAAGCCATATTCCAAACCAGATCTTGCCTGATTCCAAGACCAGTTCTTCATTGTACCCACATATTGCCTCCTCGATGGTATTAGCTCAAGTTTTTATAGGACTTTTAAGGGTTACAAATAGCTTTGAGATTACACATTATCTGTAAAAGTCATTTTGTAAACCTTAAAAGTTATATAAATAGCAGTTATTATCCTTACTTTGCACTGAGATACAGGGATTTGTCAAAGGTTCCATTGCCAGTAAGTGGAGACCGAGAGACTTGAACCCAGCCCTTCTGATTCTAAGTTCAGTCGTCTTTCCCCTTGTCTGAGTGCCTCCCTTTAGTTGAAAGTCAGCTTTGAGGTGTTCTAGGTAGATTAACCCTATCAAATATAACCATTCTCCTATTCTTTAGTCACCAAACCTTTCTAGTAAGTAGGCCACGGTAGCACCTGTGTGGTTATGGACACTGGGAGGATATGGTTCCAGCATCAACCTGCCCTCGATCTGATCACCTTGCATTCCAGACAGATGCTTGGTCCAGACCAATCACCACCTCTGAGAGATAGTGATGAAGACAAAGAATGAGTCCAGAGGCAGATGTGGAAGATCTTAGAGAGAGGTGGAAGAACCGAAAAAACCTATCTGTCCCTCAAAATCAAAGAATGTTAGAGCTGAACAAGATCTTAGAGATTATCAAGCTCAAACGCATTGCTTCACAGATAAGGAAACTGGGCCCCAGAGATTTGCTCAGTGCCATGGTGGCTAAGAAGTGGCAGCACCAGCAGTCAGCCTCAGGTCTTCGGATCCCAAATCATCTTCCCCTTAAGATTTTTATTTGACCTTCCTGGAGATACAGTCCACGTGAGGCTCAGGATCACTATTGTAGCCCTGTTTGCTCTTTGGTAATGAATGTACTCCTACCTCCATTACCCTGGGTCCTTAGCCCTTTTGGAGCAGTGGAGCATCCCGGTGTGCTCCCTCCCTCTCCCTCCTCACAGGGACCTTGCCTACCTTAGCCAGGATGCCTTGGCGGTGAGTCTTGCACAGAAGATGATGAAATGCCAGCTCCAAATTGTGCTGCAACTGCTCCACCTTCCTTTTCTCTTGTAACCACGGCCTGTCTGGGGAGAGGAGCCAGGCCACAGTGGGGACGGGGAATTGGGAATCCTTATGGTAGGTAAGCCAGCATGCCCACTCTTCAAAAAGGAATGGATCTGAGCCTGAGAGTCCCCCATAAAGGGGCAGGATTACTTAGGAGGATGGCTCTGGTAACTGGGCTTGCCTTAAGGGATGTAGGAAAACTGGGAAAAACCTGGAGTTGATTCCTCCCAATTCCAGTTCACTTTATCCCATGACCTCTGTTGTCCTATGGGTTGACCCCGATCTGTGGACCTCCACTATTAAGGCTTCCCTTCTCATCCCATGTTTCAAATCATCTGGGGGGGGGGTAGGGAGAAGATACCACCAAATATTTTTATTCAGTTAAAATCAGGTTAAGTGAACACCAAAGTTAGCCTTGAAGAATTGAAGATGACACAAAAGGTTAAACATGCCGCCTAAGGGGAAAATGTGAAAACATGTTGTGGCCAGGAAGTTAGGTCATCCTACACCCCCAGACCCCATTATATTTTATGCATATCAGTGGCTATCTATCCCCCAGACCATGTTTCTCTGGCTGCTCTTGTACTTTTAGTAACCTGGAACCAGAAAAACAAAAAACAAAACAAAAGCAACTCTAGGTTTGGGGTAGATGAAACCAGGCACCATGATTTAAAGTCTTCTCACACATATAACATATTTCAGTGGATTGAGAGATGGTCCTGGAGCCAGGAAGACATGGGTTCGAATCTTGCCTCTACTATCATCTGACCTCTCTCTTCTAGGTAACTTTTTAAAACTATAAGTTAAAGAGAAGGTGACAGAGAGAGAATTCACTCCTCTGGGACATCCCCATACCAATGGAATCTCCAGTTCATCCCCTATCACCTATTCTTCTACCTCTCCCTTCTTCTCCCTCCCTGACTAACTCTTCAGCCCCCACAAAGAGGTGTTGGCTCTGGCCACCTCTGGCAAAGGGAACATATATACTTTTTTAAGGCAGAACTTAATTCCTAGGTACTCACTACCAAGATAAGATATTCTGTCATTTGAGGTTGTTTCCTTAAGGATGTGTGTGCTTATTTTAAAGGCACAATCTTTAAGTACATCCACCTTTGGTCTGAAATAACAGATGTAGATGTATTTAAGAACAAAATTATGAGGAAACTTGTCTGTACCCTGGTAATCATTGCTCTATCCAAAGGAACCAAACCTGTCTTAGATAATTTGAGACTCAGAATAGTATGTGGCAATAAACGCATGTGTGCTGTGGGTATCAGTGCCTTTTCCGGACCTTTCTTTCCAAAAAATGGTCAATCCCGGAGCTTTGAAATCAGACAAGACTCATACACATAACAGTTAATTTAAACTGACCTGAAGGCTCACTCTATTTATCTTTTAGCCATCCCCGAGTCAAAGGGGTTAGAACTGGCTCTCTTCCCTTAACACTCAGTTTCTTCATATGGTTCTTCGTGTGGCTAGAGATCATAGGGTTTCAAAATTGGAAGGGACCATAGAGATCATCTAGTTCAAGATTCTTATTTTACGAGTGAAGAAACTGAGGCCCGGATAGGTAAAGCAACCTGCCCAAGGCCTTGCAGGTGGCAGAACCAGAATTTGAACCCAGGCCTTTTGAGTCTTTCCATTACACCACAACAGATCATTTCAAAGTCTAACCTTCACTGGGTCTGCCATATTTCTATGCACTGTCTCCCAAGCTTCCCTTCTATGATTTCTTTTCTTCTTACTGGCTACTCATGATGTTCATTTAACCCAGAATAAAATTATTGGGGTAGACAGGCACAGCGTAGATTGCCCCAAGCGTCGACTTTCTAGAGGCATCAGTTTTCTTCTCTGTGTTAATGGTTCCTAGCAGTTAGGGACTGCCCACATATTCTAATATTAGGCTCCATTCTTATCCCAGCATCTCGCCCTCTCCCCACCTGCTTAGGCACCTCAAAGTCCTGCCACAACTCACTGGCATTGATGAGAACAAGGGCTGTGTAGAGAGCGATCTCGTCCTCGGAAAAATGCAGAGCACACAGGGAGTGGGAGAAGTCAAAGATGGAACCAATGAGTTCACTGCAGCCTAAGAGAAATTGGAAGTGTGGGGAGAGTAAAGGAGAGTGTGTTGAATTGAGAGGAGGGGGTCATTTGCTGTTGAGGGCCCAACCCAGACTCTTGCCTTGGGGTGACTGGGGGAAAGGAGGTAGCTGGTCTTGAAATAGGAGTGTACTGTGTTTGACAGTGGGTTGGAACCAGGAACTTTCACCTTCCCTTCACTGCTCCTCACCCAAGGCTCTGAACAGGTCCACGCCTCCATATTTGCCCTCAAAGAAGACTGTGCGATTGTCAGCATTGTAGGCTCGGCACATCCTCACCAGTACCACCTCCATGGCCCCTGTGGGGAGGGAGGGGGAGGTGAGAAGGGAGAAAAGGCAGGAGAAAACATCTGCAAAGTGGAGAGAGGTACCAAGGTAATACCCCAAGCTTAGCCTCAAAGCCATCTCAGCTCCCATATTGGACAAGATACCTCTTAGCCTTTTTACATCTCTTCCTAAGAACCTCTCCCTTTAGGTCTTTCTAGACACCTTTCCTGACCCCCACCCAACATAGTCTCTGTCCTCACTCCCTCTTGTCCCCAACATGAGCCTTTTTAGCACCCTCCTGGCACCTGCTTTGAGCAGCACAATCTGGTCATTCTGACACAGCTCCATGAAGCCCGCTAGCCTTTTGGCGAATTCCACCACGTACTGGATGGCCTCGGTGAGCCGATGGGCACAGCGTTCCCACATCTCCCACATTGACTTGGGGTGGGGAAAAAAACCACCATAGGGAAGAGAAAAGACACAGATCAGAGCCCCCCAACCCTCTCCATGACCAAGGTTCCTTCTATCCTCAACCCTATATGACTTCCTCTGACCATTTAACCCCTTCATAGCATTCAGTGAATAAACCTGAGCAAACTATGGTGGGCATAGTCTCCTGAAGTCGCATACATGCACTAACATGTGTAGACATATAAAAAAAGTATCAACAACCAGCAAATGTCTGAGTGCCCACTATGGACAACACAGTGTAGTAGAAAGAAAACTGGATTCGGAGTCAGTAGATCTGGGTTTGAATTCTGGCTTTAATACTTATCAGCTATGTCAATTCTCTTCCTTTCTCTGGGCCTTTCTTATCTACTGTAAAATGGGGATGATAATATTCATATTCCCTACCTTATGGGGTTTTTGTGAGGGAAGCACTTTTGTTCTGGAGCATGGTCAGCCTCAGAGCTTTGAAATCTGACAAGGCTCATATACAGTTAATCTACAGCACTTAAGGTGCTATAGAAATGTGAACTACTATTCCAAGGCACTACAAGGATTCAAAATGTTTGCAAAGGGGATCCTGCCCTTATGGAGCTTTTAGTCTAGTTGAAGAAAGGAAGTATACATATACATGCTAATTGCAAAGCAGTCTATACAGGAAGTCTCCAAATGAGTGATTCATTTTATAAGGAGCTTGGAGGGAAAGATCATTGCTGGGACTGAGCTGGTTAGGAGGAGATGGAATTTAAACTAGGCCTAGACTGGGCAGGAGTTTACTAGAGAGGAGTGGTGAGGACATTCAATGAGGTGTGAACAAAAGCCAAGATTCTGAGATTCACACTGCCGAGCAGGAAAGGGCGCCATATTGGGGAGTCGGGAGGCCTTGGGACTAGGTCCACCGTGGGCCAATCATGCTCTTTCTCTGGACTTTAGTTTTTCCCATCTGTAAAATGAGGAAGTCAGACTGCATGATCTCTTGGTTCCTATCTATCTAGTTCTGAGATTCTGTGAGTTTGAGACCAGTTTCTCAACATACTGATATAAATAGAGGTACATACATGAACAAAGCTGTGTGCAGACACATCTTCCCTCACCCAGGTGTGCATTCATATGTCTCTGTCTCTCTGGACTTTCCTGATGACCATGGGGCCGCCTCACCCTTTTGGTCTGGCCCCTGAATCATTACCTTTCTTTGGTAGTTGGTCACCTCCTCCCTGGAGAAGACGTTGGAACGTTGCCTCTGCAGGTCTTCCAGTCGAAGCTGACAAGTCTCTTGATAGGACTTACAAACGTTTTGGATCAAGTGCTCTGCAGCCAGGAAGCATACACTGAACCTCAGTTCTCCCCTGCCACATGGGAGTTCCCACCATTAGACTATCCCCCTGGTTTCCCTCCTCCCTCTGGCTTTCTGCCTAGGACCATCCAGCCCTTCATGCTCCCACCTTTCTGAGACAGATGATTGAGCTTTGGTGTGT
Source organism: Phalanger gymnotis (assembly GCA_028646595.1). NCBI lineage: Eukaryota > Metazoa > Chordata > Mammalia > Diprotodontia > Phalangeridae > Phalanger > Phalanger gymnotis. Next base: position 40,308,994 of record CM053627.1, on the reverse strand, counting down.
CTCTAGTTTTTCCTCAAACATTGGTCTCTGTCTTGGGAACCCCTAGGAATCTGTCACCCCTCCCTGACTTCAGTTCCTTCCCTATCCTTCCTCTCTACTTAAAGAGAAACTGGCTGGCTGGTCCTGCCCCCATCTCCGGCTGCTTACCAATCTCAGTCAGGGAGGCGTTGGGGAGTTCGAGGCGGAAGCTGGGGCTGCTGTACAAGTCCCTCCCTTGGCTTGACTCCCCAAGCACCAGATGTCGGGGTTCCCCAATGTGGAGCTCACACCTGTCAGGGGACAGCTGGCTACCCAAGCCATAGAAAGCTCTGCCGACCTCAGCTTTTGCCCGATCTGGGCTGTACCCCTGGGAGTACACAGCCCCAGCCAGCCCCGTTTTGGCCAGACTATTAGGGTAGGAGGGTCCAGGGCCTGGGGTGCTAAGGAGAGCAGGGGGGCAGGCAGAGGCCTCAGGCAGGTCAGGTGAGGAGCCCAGAGGTAGCTGTCCACTGGGGAGGGCAATGGGATAGGCAGGAGTATCTGCCCCTCTGGTCCCCGCAGGGGGCGGAGTGGCCACTTGTCGCTGCTGCTGTAGTTGCTTCTGTACCTCGGCATGCAAACTGTCCCTCTGCTTCTTGGACATTCGGCCAAACTTGACAGCTGGAAGAGGCCCAGTGAGAGATCAGAGTCGTTGGGGTGAGGGGTGGTGGAGAAAGAGGCACCTCGACGTGCTTGACAGCTGGCTGGCTGACAACAGACCCTCTTCTGTCTTACTCTGACTTCCTCCTGGGAGAAGCTGCATCCTCCAGTGGCCCCCGCCTTAAGGCCCTCTCTCACCTTTCTCCTCCCAGGTGTTCCAGGGACTGACCTGTTTATGTTCTTCCTACATTCCACACTACAAAGTGATACTATCTCCCAAAGTGATACTATCAAGAGTGGAGAAGATGAACACAAGGAAAGAGGCAAGGCTAGACGTCTGGACTTTTGCCTAGGGGATGGGGTTCAAGGTGGGAGGTAGGGGGACAGCAGCGCTGTATTGGGGTCACCCCTCTTGCCCAGGAGGCAGGAGGAAGAAGAGCTAGGAGAGCTGTGAACATAGGTCTCCATGTGGTCAGGCCTACAGGCTCCCTGGTGACCTAGATACACACCACAGCCCAACCCAGGCCTCAGCGGCTTGTTTCTGAACATCCTCTTCTGACTCTCTTTCCTGCCCCTTCATTCCCCCTCCCTCCCCGCCCTACCACCTCCTTCAACCCCTCCCAGGTGTGGAGGCACAGTCCCCCTCCCTGCCTGCTCCCTTCACACCCCAGGCCAGCTCTCCGCCTATGTGTTTCCTTTTGCTTGGTTATTTCAGGCTCTAAAAAGTGCTGACAGGTTCCTTCTGGCTTCTTGTGTCACATCACCCCACTCTCCCCTCCTCTCCTTCTCTTGTCCCCCCACTAACTCTGCCCCTTCCCTGAGCTCCCCTGTCTGTGGGGTGTCGGGTGAGTGGCTTTGGAGACAGATGAAGAGCTCAAACCTGCTGCTATTCCCTACCCCTGATGCTTTGCTAGGGTCGGTGGCTATTTTCAGTCTCGCTGGGTCGCTGGCCCAGCTTTTCCCATTAGCTCCAAGTCGTTTCATTTTTTTTTGCATCCGTACCCCAACACCTAGCATAGTAAATGCTCATAAAGGCTCACAGGGGGAAAGGTGAAGGAACTGGGGAAGAGGGAGAATAGGGAACCGGGTGGGGTCTGAGGGATGGGGCAAGACAGGAGAGAGGCAGAACTGGAAACCATCTAGTCTGGAGAAGAAAAAATGGAAAAAGGCTAAGGCATGAGGAAATTTTTTTTGAGGAGCCAGGAGAGTCACCCTTCTCTGTTCACTTTTCTCTAGCCACTTTAGCTTTAGAAAGCACCTTCCTTCTAAGACCCCTGTGAAGCAGGCAATGCAAAATTTTTATCCCTATTTTACAGATGAGGAGAGAGAGGCACAGAGAAGTTCGATGACTCCCAAAGCCAAAATTAGTGAGTGTAAGAGCTAGAAAGTGAATCAGGTTTCTCTTGATTCCAGTCATTACTCTTTTGACTAGCCCTACAGAAGTCTAAGAATTCAGGAAGTGCTTTGACGTCTTCTGCCTGATTAGCTAGTTAGGGCCCCCATTTACAGACCCCATAGAGAGATGGGTCCCAAGTAATAGCCAGGGAGCCTTCCCCGCATGGCCTCACCATCCCGGGACATGCCCAACGCCAGGCATTTCTGCAAGCGACAGTGTTGACAGCGGTTCCTGCTGGTACGGTCTATAGGGCAGCTTTGCTGTCGGGTACAGGAGTATGCTACATTACATTGCTGGCTCCGGCGAAAGAAACCCTGGTGGTAAAGGGTTAGGATTAGAAGACTGCACCCTTCAGATTCCTCAACTTTCCTGCTTTCCCTTCACTCCCTATCACTACACCTAGGGATAGGAGGCTTGTGCTGAGAGATCTTCATGGAAAGCATGTTGGCCATCTCCCCATGTTCCTCCCTGGTTGCTGTGTCTCTTCTAAGGACTCTTCTAGACCAAACAAGGGCTCCTGAGTCCCACGTTTCTTTGGCATACCTCTTCCCCCTCTGCTTGACAAAGCGTGTATGTGTATCTCACCTTGCACCCTTCACAGGTGATGACCCCGTAGTGGATCCCAGAAGATTTGTCCCCACAGATCTTACAAGGGATCACTTCAATCTGAGCTGAAAAAGAGTGTGAAAAAGAATGGATCGGAGGACACAAACCAACTTTTCTCTTGCTTATTCAATATGGGTAATGAATATTCAGTTTCACCCTCAAAATTTGGAGGGAAGCAGGGACCCCTGGAGGAAGCTAAGTGTTAATTGGGGCTGGGAAGAGGACAGGGAAGTCAGGGAAGTGGCATCAGTTTTGTGGGGTGGCAAAGGCAGCAGATGTACAGAGAGGCCACCTGTTCCTCCACCCCCACCTCCACCCCTCAAGTCACAGAGACCCTTTATACTTCCCTCCCGCCTTGGGACCCGAGTCCCTACTGCCTCGCAGCACCTGCTTCCCGCCTGAGGAACCTTGCTTTCTGTCTCTTCTCCACCCCTCACCCCAGGCACTGCTCCCACGGGCAGAGTATGGGGCAATGAGGAGGATGTGGTGGGCTGGGCTAGGGGCACCTGGGCACCAGGCAGGGACGTACACCCTTGCTTACCCAGGCTCAGAGGGGGAGGATTGGGCCCATGCTACCACAATATGCTTTTCGTATTGAGTTCAAGAGATGGCAGGGGTGGAGGGATTCTGGGGACACAAATATAGTTGCTATGGGGCTCAAACAGTTTTTTGATGGGTACCTGGAAAGCAAAGGGTGGGACTACCTTACTGATCCAGGATTTGCATATGTGTGTGTATGCTAAAGGGAGCGTGTGAGGGCATGCTTATAGATATTAATGAGTTTGTATACTGGAATACGTGTGCCCATGTAAGTCAGCTAGAGAGTGTATATGCACAAATCACAGTATCAGAGCTTGAGGGGACCTTGGTGGCAATTTGGTCTAAAATTCCCTAATTACAGGTGAGGAAATTGTGCACTAGGTGGCGCAGTAGATTGAGCGCCGGCCATGGAAACAGGAGGACCTGAGGTCAAATCCAGCCTCAAACACTTACTAGCTATATACCTTGAGCTAGTCACATGATTCTGTTTGCCTCAGTTTCCTCATCCGTAAAGTGGAGATGATAGCATCCATCTCCCAAAGTTGCTATGAGGATAAGTTACTGTTTTGCAAACCCAAGCACGATGTAAATGTTGTTACCATCATCATCATTATCGTTATAAATCGATTTACCCAAGATCACACAGCCAGTTAGCAAGAGAGCAGTAGATCACTATTGACTTGGGTTTCCCACTCTTTCCACTATCTCGTGCTAAGATTAAGTGGGTCTAGTGGGTGTCTGAGAGCCCCATGGTTTTCAGGAACTACGTAGGCAGGGGCTGTCATCATTCTGTCTAGTTCCCCTCATTTCCTTCAAGGCTCAACTCAGGTTCCACCTTCTACACAAAGCCTTGCCTGATCCTCTTGGCTGCTGGTGTCTTCTCCTCCAAATGACTTTGTATCTGCTGTGTGTGGATGTGGGGTCTTCCCTGGCTAGACTGTAAGGTTCTTGAGGGCAGGGACTGTCTCACTGTTGCCTGGTACGTAGCAGGCACTCAATAAATGCTTTCTGATTCTGTGAATGAATGTTACAGCATCAAGATTGGTATTTTGGTGTATGTGGATTTTTGTGAACGTGCATATGTTTGAAATGGGGTGTATGTACATAGCAGAGCGTGGATGCCCCTGTGCACTTTTGAAGATGTGTCAGTGCGTCTGTGGAGCCCAGATGCTGGAGGCTGGGACCCTTGTGTTCTCCCTCTCTCTTTGTGACTCTGGGGGCCCTGTGCTTGCCCTGATCTCCCCCCATCCCCACCCCTGTGGTTTGCTTTTGGCCACCAGGTTCCTCTCTCTTTCTTCGCTTTGTGCTTATCAGTGCCCTGCTGCTTCCCGCTGAGTAGCGAAGGCCAGCACGCAGCCCCCCGGCATGGCCTCACTCTCTCGACCTCAGAGGGTAGCCCAGGGAGGCTGCTTCCAGCCACAGTAGATATTTTCAGTACTGCCACAGGCCAAACACTCCTCTCTGGCCCCAGTAGGAGGTCACTGAGGCCTCAGTAGAGAGTGTGTGTGGGGGGGAAATCTGGGCAGGAAGGGGTAGAATGGAGTTCCTTGGCTGTTTTGTGTGTTGATTCCACCTCCAAGGTCAGAAAACATAACACCTAAGGTTACCTACTTCTAGACTCACATGGCTTACTTATGCTAAAGATCACCCCAATACTTCCTAGGAGTAGGGCCTTTCATTGCAGTAAATCAAATAGCTCCCTACAATGGGGTGTGGTGTTAGGTGGCGACTAATGCTTGAAAAGGGGTGATCCCTAGACACCAGAATGGTTTTATATTGATTATTACAGACTAATGTAATTTTCGTTTTTGACAGTGTATCTAAATTTTCAGGAAGACTTGAATTAAAATCTGATCTCAGTTACTAGTTGTGTGACCCTGGGCAAGTCACTTAACCCTGTTTACCTCAGTTTCCTTATCTATCAGATGAACTAGAGAAGGGAAATGACAAACCACTCCAGTATCTTTGCCAAGAAAATCTCAAATGGGGTCCTGAAGAGTCGGACGTGTCTGAAATGACTGAACAAAAATCTAAACTGGAAGAAAGGCAGGACGGAGTAATGAATAGAGCCCTAGCCCTGACTCAGGACAACCTGAGTTTAAGTCCTGTCACTGAGATATGCTGGCTATAAGACCCTGGGCAAGTCACTTAACCTCAAAGGGATCCAGGCATTTAAGACTGTAAGTTGAAGAAAAGTTGACTATCTCATTGGTAGGAGTTTCTTCACTTGGAAACCCACTCTGCCAATCATAGGTCCTTCCCCCATCAAAAAAAAATCTAGATTGGGGCAACCTTGAAGACACAGTATGTCAAAATGTGAGCCAATAATTTGAAAAAGCCTTTTATGACACACTTCAGGTTAAGTTCCAGGGACATGCACCAGATCAGGGCTGTCCAAAATGCAGCCGGCAGTGAGATTTATTCGGCCTGCCTACAAGTGTAGAAATTTACATAAATGCTTTAGTAAACGAAGCTGAACTACTGCATAGCGCTCGCTAAAATGGCAGATCAAAATATTTTGTCTATTGTTTCAATAAAAACCTAAGGTTGGACAGCTCTGCACTAGATAATACAATTAGGCAGAATTAGGCAGACTTGGACCTACATGAATAATAGGATGCTAGTATACTAATTAATGAGATGATGTCAATTTGGAGGGATGTGAATTTGTAGTACAGATCCCTGGCTATCTGGCTTTGGCCATTTGCTTGTCAACATTTTATTAATGACTCGGATAAGTGTGTCCAATTTGCAAAGGATATGAAGCTTGAAAAGATAGCAAACCCAATGAGTGACAGATTCTGGACCTCGAAAGATAGCAACAGGCTAAAGTGATGGATCGATTGAATAGGATGATATCTAAAAGGAAGAAATGAAAAATCCTGTCCTTGCTTTCCAAACATTAACTTTGACCTTATACAGTATTAAACAGTTGTGGCTAGCCAAGAGTCCAAGTGGAAAAGATCTGGGGCACCCAGCAATCCCACAACTGAGTGTATACAAAGGGGTCAAAGGAAGATACTATATGCGCAAAAAAAATTTGCAGAGCATTTTTTGTGGTAGCCAAAATCTTGAAACAAAGTGGGTACCCATTGATTGGGTAATGGCAGAACAGATTGTGGTGTATGAATGCAATAGAATATTACTGTTCTATAAGAAATGACAAATATGAGGAATTTGGAGAAATATGGGAAGGCTTATATAAATTGGTACAACAGAATAAGCAGAAGAACCAGGTATACATAATGACTAAATAATGTAAATATATATATCATACAAAAAGCCAGGGGAACTCTGATTAATTGTAATGACCAATCCTAGCCCTGGAGAACAGATAATAAAACACAATTCTCTCTTCTTAACAGAGAGGTGGGGGACTTCAGGTGTGGAATATTACATATACTGCCAGATGCATTTGTTCTATCAATCAGTTTTTCTGACATGTTTTCCATTGTTATAAGAGAGGAGATCAAGGTGGGCGCATACTAGGAAACTACTGTGATATAAAAACAAAGGCATTGACAAAACTTTAAAAAGATTTTTTTAAAGTTCTGTTAAAAATCTTATAAAAGTGAATGTTGAAAACTAAAAATTAATTAATGTGAAAGAAAATTAAATAAGTTCTGTTGGCTTTAGTGGACTTAGTTGGATTTAGTGGAAGTTCAGTATGCATGTGCCATAGAAGCCAAAAAAGCTAATGTGCCATAGAAGCCAAAAAAGCTAATACTAGTAGAGGATATATTAAGGGAGCTGGCAGCTAGTTGGGACAGTGGATAGACCCCTCTTCCTGAGTTCAAATCTAGCCTCAGACACTTGCTAACTGTGTGACCCAAGGCAAGTCACTTACCCCTCACTTTCCTCATCTGTCAAATGAGCTGGAGAAGGAAATGGCAAACCACTCCAGTATCTTTGCCAAGAAAACCCCAGATGGGGCCACGAAGAGTCGGACAGGACTAAAAATGACTGAACAACGACAACAAATACATTAAGAGAGGCACAGTATCTGGAATGAGGGGGTGATGGCTGTTGTGTCTGGGTTGAGCTACCTTTGTAGTCTGATGTTCTGGGCATTATATTTTCTGAAAAGCAGAAATATTGAGAGGCATCAAGGTATGGTAGAAAGACTACTTGGGTTAGAATTAGAGAATCCTGGGTTCAAATCTTAACTCTCCCTCTAAGTAACTAAGTAAACTTGGGTGAGTCAAAATCTCATGAAAATGAAGGGTTGAACTGGATGGCCCCTAAGGTCACTTGATCCTGTGAAAACACACATTTGATTTATAGCAGCTCTTTTTGTGACGGCAAAGAATTGGAAACGAGAGATGTCCATCAATTGGGGAACAGCCGAACAACTTATGGTATGTGAAGGTGATGGAATACTATCGTGCTGTAAGCAATAAAGAGAGGGAGGATTTCAGAAAAATGTGGGAGGACATGCACGTATTAATGCAAAGTGAAGTGAACAGAACCACAACAATTTATACAATAACAACAATACCATGAAGATAAACAATTTCGAAAGACCTAGGACCTCTGACCAACATAGTGACCATCCACGGCTGCAGATCAGTCATGATGAAAGAGGCTGTCCACCTCTGGAAAGAGAGCTGAGGTAAGATTAAAGCATGTTTCCTTCCTTCCTTCCTTCCTTCCTTCCTTCCTTCCTTCCTTCCTTCCTTCCTTCCTTCCTTCCTTCCTTCCTCCCTCCCTTTCTTCCTTTCTTCCCCCCCTCCCTTCCTTCCTCCCTTCCTTCCTTCCTCCCTTCCTCCCTTCCATCCTTCCTTCCTAAAGTGGTGAGAATTTCTTTTGCTGGACTTTACCTATTTGTAACAGGTTTTGCCTTCTCAACAAGTAGGGGAAGGGGAGGTAGGATGGAGAGAATTTTGAACTAGAAATAAAATAAGATTCAATTAAAAATAAAACATAAAAAAGTGAAAAGAAGAAAATCCACTATTTGTATGCCATTCTTTTGGCTTAAGGTATAGTCAGGAGATAAAATGCAAATACTCATGGGATCCATTAACAACAATTCATTACTAACCATTAACGTATAAGCACAAATGAGTCTCTCAATTTCTTTGCCAAGAGGTAAGAACTGGTTTTGATGAGGGGGGAAAAGGAAAGAACATGTTGGCTCTGTGTGTGTGTTGGAAGAGGGGAGTGTGACAGTGCTGCCACAAAAATGCTAAAAAAAAAAAAAGGACATTAAAAACAACATTAGTCTGTTATTAATTAGCATTTGGGGAGAAAGGAAAGAGAAGTCATTCCCCCCCCGCCCCCGTCTGTGGGCTCTGGTTTCAAATATGGATGAATTTTAAGGGTTTTTTCAGCTCTGATATCCTACTTTGTAGCTTTGCCAAGGTTTGGTCCTCCATAATGGCTATGAGTTGACCATAGACAAGTCACTTAATCTCTGTAAGCCTCAGTTTCCTTATCTGCAAAATGGAGATGATACTATTTGCATTACCTACCTTATAGGACTGTTGTAAAGAAGTCGTTTAAGAACAGCCTACATTTATATTGTGCATCCTGTCTGACATACTGGCTGTATAACTTTGGGCAAGTACTCTAGGCAACTCTCAGACTATGGACTGCTGACCTTTCCTAGTGAGGGACTTTTGTCATCTGGAAGTTCCCTTCAAAAATCACAGGTCCTATCTTTATTCCATATCTCATTTGAGGAAAGTGCTGAGTTGCTTTGAAGTGCTCTATTCATTTGTGTTATGTTTTCCCAGAGGTGAGGACACGCACACCAAGAGACATGTACATGTGCTTATAAATGTAGGGACAAGACATAAAGAAGCCTAGGAGTGTCCGTCACCTTTTTTTCCAGGATCTGAGCACAGAGAGGGAAGAAACTGGCCCAGGGTAACTTAGTGGGTCAAGGACAAGGGGTGGAGATTTGTAAACTGAACCACGGTGAGAACCCAGGCATTTGAGCTCTTTGCCCACTAGCCACTGTGGTCCTTCCTCCTGCTTCCCTTCCTCAGGAACCACATCCGCGTGCGTGCATGTGCTAACCACAGTGTATGACCTTGGACACATCTCTCCTGACCCAGGTGGCTGGAAAATGGCTCTCTCCCCTACTAGACATGGTCTTAGAACCCCACCTTGAGGTCAGAGCCTCTATTGTTCCCACGGAGGAAAAGGGCCAACTGAGCTACAAAAAGTCCTGGACTGGAGTCTGGGGGTTTGATCAAGGCCTCACATACCACAGCTAGTTATACAAGGTACTCTGAGAGAGAGAATCACTGAGAACTGCAGGACATAGTAGCTAGAACAGACCTCAGAGGGCATTCTGGTCCAACTAGATTGTTTTTTATAGGCAGGGAAGCTAAAGTTCAGATAAACTTGAGTAAAGAGATATAGGGGCAAGGCACTGATAGTGAGACTGGGACAAAGAGACACACCAAGAGATAATAGAGACTAAAGGAAAACAGAGAGATGGGCCCAGAGAATCAGTCAGAAACAGGCAAACCAAGACCTGGAGAGACAGAGACAAAGATATAAAGAGAAAGATTCAGAGATGGAGAGGTGAAAACAGAGACATGGAGAACCCCGTCCTGTGGAGTGTGTGCCCACACAAGCACACACACCCACATTCTCTCTGGCCCAGTGCCCAGTACCTTAGCCCTCACCAGCTCTGTCGAGCCCTTGCCAAACCCCCTTCCTCCCTCCCATAAACCCTGTATTTCCACCCTCCCAAAACCTCAAAGAGAAAGTGTCTGAGGTTTAGGGAGGGGGGGTAAGACCAAGAGCCAAAAAACAGCTCGATGAACTCACCTACAAACCCCAGGCCCCTTGAGAAGAGCCTTGGCTGAGATGGGGGGTGAAGAGGGGTAGGGAGAAGGTGAGTCATGGACAGACCGCGGGATTACTCAAACCGATGCCCAGGATCTGGTCTGCCGGGAACCCTCCTCTCTCAGGGCCAGATGATGCCAGGAACTGGAGCCAAGCAAAGGTCAGCAGCAGCCCAGCTCAACCCCCGAATTCCCCGACTCCCACAGCTAGACCCAACCCCTGCCTTCGGGAAGGTCTTCCCTTATCCCTCCTTCCTATTTGGGGGGGGGGGGGTGTATTACAGTTGATCATTAACTAACTATATATAGTTACTGATGAGGTCAGAACACACTCCTGTACCACACCCTTCTATATCAGGGAGAGAACTTTCTTGAGATCAGCCTCTGCTCCCGTCTTCTTTGGTGCCAGACAGCTCCTCTCTAGGCCTGGACAGGAGATGGAACAGATAGCTGTTTTCTTCCACAACCTTAGACATCACCAGGGAAGAGGCTGCCTTAATGAATGGCTCTCTGAATGACTCCATTCTCATGCCTCCTATCCCCGTCACTCTGGAAGTACTTGAGCTTTCCCATTCATTCATTCCATGGCAACATCGGCAAAGACATTGGGGGAATGATTTCTTGGCTTTTTTTCCCTCACCTGGGGCAGGCAGGGCCAGCCCTTGACAGTGTCATTTGCCAGAGAGGCAGGGAAGTGGAAGGTAGAGTTGGAGGAGAGGTGGCCTGACAACAAGAACACTGAGATTGGGCAACAGACCGATCTGAGTTCGAGTCCCAGCTCTGACACTTATTTACTGGCTGTGTGACCCTGGGCAAATGAATTAACCTCCTTGAGTTTCCTAACCAGTAAAATAGGAATGATACTCTCTGTCTCATGTGGTTGTTGTAAGGAAAGTACTTTGTTAAACCTTTAAAATTATGAGCTATTGTAATTGCTCTGAGGGTAAAGGAGATGGTAGTCTCTACCATATTTGCTGACATGAAGACCACTGTCACACAACCACCCCTCCATCCCACTACCCCTAACACATGACATCCAATTGGTATCTGGCATGGGTGGAAATAGGGGAGAAATAATTAGGGATCTTCTCCCCAAGCTTCATCTCAACCCCTCTCTCGAGTAGGAGATAAAGGTAGGCCCTCTGAAGAGGTCCTGGCTGGCAAGGCACCCCCAAGCAGCCAATTCACATGTCCTATTTAAGTGCCCCGGCATCAGGGAAAATCCCAGAAGTAAGTGAGAAGGTATGTGTTCCAGGCACTGTGCTAAATGCTTTTACAAACACTATCTATCAATCGCATTTGATCCTTACAACAACCCTTTGAGGTAGAGGTTGCTTTTATTCTTCCCATTTTACATTTGAGGAAACTGAGTCAAACAGAGAGTAAGTGACTTGCCCAGGATTCACATAACTAGTAAGTGTCTGAGGCTGGATTTGAACTCAGGGCTCCCTGACTCCAGGCTCACCACTCTATCTGCCGTACTACCAGTTTCCTTAAGAGGAGTATCCATAGTTCTGGAGGTGAGGGGATCTCCTTGGCTTCATTTAGGTGAAAACGAGGAAGGAGAATGAGGATCCCTCTGGCCTGATTCTTAGCCTACTCCTGAGCTCCTTGCTTCTTCCTCAGGCTCATGATTGGTCTCTTTCCTTTCTCCCCAAATGCTAATTTTAAAATGTTGGGGAAGAAGGCTAGCTGGGATGGCCAGGGAGTGTGTGTGTTGGTGTCCCATGTGTGTGAGGGGGGGGATTAAGAGGTTAGGGGGATTCTCTGCTGAGGACAGAATTCAAGGAGGGTTAAAGAGGACCAATAGACTTGGGGCCAGAAGACCCAGGTTAAAATCTTGGCTTTGCCAATTCACAAGCTGTACGACCACGGACAAATTGCTCCACTCTCTGGGCCTTGGCTTCTTCATCTAGGAAATGAAAGAGTGGGACTAGGTTTTTAAGGCTCTTTCTAGCAGTTCTAGGAGTTTATGACTCTATGCCTAATATTTGCATTTAGGACTAGGAGATTCTCCTTCCATCCCCTACCCCTGATTCTGACTAGCTCTTTGCCTCCCTCATTCTAACCCCATCATGCCTTCTATCTCTTGTGTCCTATCCTGTTCCTACCTTCTTCCAATTGCCTGGGCCCAAGGGAGTTTGAGGATGAAGTAAGCTCTCCTCTACCCTTTATAGCAAGATCCCTCCTTTGGAAAGGGAGACGAGTCAGATTTTTCAGCTTCTCCTACCCCCAACTCCTGTCCCCACTCCCCTGCCTTTTCTAAACTTCCTAGTTTTTCTTTTCTTCCTGGGGATTACAGCTCTAGCCACTTGTCCCTCCTTTTCATTACTACATGGACTAGGCTTTGGCCCTGAGCATGGGAATCCCCCCCAATATGGGATGCTCTGAGAAGCAGGGAACTCTAGACCCCCTCCCCTACTTCTGGTGAGAGTGGCCCCCTTCCCTCCCCACATTAATTCTCACTTCCCTCTGATCAGAGACCTGAGCCTCTGTGATGCTAGAAACCAAGGTGGCTAGGGTCCACCACAGGGGAGGGGAAGAAGGCAGGGGGCGCAAAGGCTGGGGAGAACCACTTTATTGTGGTTATTACTTTGTTGTCCCTCCCAACCCACCCCAGGTCAACTCATTCCTATCCCTCTCAGACCCCGGGGAAGAGTTTTCTGCTGACACACCTGGATGCCTGGGGCTGAGAAAGTATCGGAGCCAAAATTCAGGTGGGCGAGAGTGTCTGGGGCTCCAAGGAGCCACAAAGAGAAGGCAGCCACCCGAAATCCCCTCTCTGTGCCCCCGCCACCCCCGCAGTCTGAGACAGGAGAAAGGAGGGGAAACAGAAGAGCCAAGCTCAAAACAACCACCCTGTGAGGGCCCTGTAGTTTTGGGGGGATGGGGTGGGGAAGGTGAATCATGGGAACAGCGAAGGCTGGGAGCCCAAAGCCTTGTGGCTGGCTTCAACTCCATCCCCATGATTTAGCCTATTAGACCAAAATATAGATCTAACTTACTGGACCAAACCTCCACCCTTTCAGGAGAATGCCAAGAGCCTCCTTTGGGGCAAGGAACAGAAGACAGTTGATTGAATCTCTGGACCTCATGCCCTGGGTTCCCATCTCTCCCTCTCTTTCCCTGTCCCCTGCCCCCTCTGTCACTCTCTGTCCCCCCAGTTTTCTGGAAACATACTAACAGGACTCATTTCCCCTTTACTTCCTACCGGTCTAGGACCCGTCATCTGCGGTCCTGCCAAATCATATGGTTTTTCGTTTTTCTTGAAGACAACAAAAGAAAGACTGCAGCAGCATGAGGAATGGAGGGTAGATTACAAGAAATAGCACCCAAACATTCAGTCTTATAGTGATGATTGCCATGTCCCCCTTCCTTGGGGTGCTATCAGGTTTGGAGCTTTCCTATTTATTTGGGCCAGAAAGAATATGGCGGGTCGGTGATAGGAACTTTGGGAGCTCTTTAGGTAGGGGTCCACACTAATTCTGTCTTCTCTCATGATGTCTCCTATTCTTTCATTTTTCTTCCTGTGCTTCATTTGCTGAATTCCTACTTATAATCCTTTAAAGCCAAACCTCTCTGACCTACCGAGTGACCTTTCCCCCTCAGACTTCATGTGGTACTGAGTTATGTAATATGGTGAATTGGAGCAATAGATGTTTGTGCCTTATTCCTGGGCCGAACAATTAGCTTCATGAAAGCGGGGACTCTAAGCTTTGCATCCCTCCCAAAGCTCAGCCCAGTGCTCTGTACTCACTAGCTATATAATAAATATTTATCAAATGGGCTGCAAAATGATTCCTTTCGTTATGTTGGGACAGGATGGGACCCTTTGGTAGCTAATGCTTTGGCTTGCTGGTTTTTGAGAGGTTGAATACAAATGAGAAAAGGGGGCAGGTATGAGGGTGGAGGCAGGACCTTGCAAAGCCCAAAGCACATGGAGGAGCTTCTAGGGGATTGGACCCCTATTTAAGAGGTCTGGGGTTCTACCTCCTCCCTTGCTGTCCCTGTGGAGAAGACTCTTTCACTGCATTAGCCTTAACCAAGCCAGGCTGGCACAGGGGACACAGTAAGATATAGGTGGTTGTAGGTTTGAGTTGGCGGGACTGATGGAATTCAGAGGGATCCTTGGACAGACAGACCCCCACAAACAAACTTTCAGGGTGTGTCCCCTCTTTGGCTCTCAGTTCCCTTCAGCTTAGAAGGGATGATATGGTGCAGTTATGAATCAGTTCATGGTGCTGGGTCCTTGCCTGGGGTGTGGTCTTCTATTAACAAAAGTTTGAGCTTTGCCTCTGACTCAGAGCCGACCTGGAGTCAGTGCCTATATAATGCATCCCTATTCCCGGAGAATATTCATCCACCAAGCAGAGAGGAGGCATCATGGCGGAGAGCTATACTTGAGAGTCTGAAGACTAAGGTTTGAATGCAGCCTCAGCCACTTACGAACAGGACCCTGAGCAAGTAACTTAGCCTGTTAGATCTCTTCATTTCTAAAATAGGGCCTGGCATGATAATACTTGTACTGTTTTCTTCACAGGGTTGCTGTGAGGAAAGTGATTTGCAAATCTCAAATTGTCAAATACCTGAGTTAGGATTAAATATTAGATATACACATGGATATAGACAGTTTATCCACTACTGACCCCCTTGGACAGCAAACTAACAGTACCTTGAAGACCCAGACTCCCAGGATCCCTTCAGGAAGAAATTCTAAAACCAATCCACCTTCCTGCACTACCATCTAGATCTTAGCTCTGTGTGACCGCTATGGGACTCAGTTTCTTCATTTGTAAAATAGCACCTACTTCCTAGGGTTATTGTGAGAATCAAAATGAGATAATGTATATTGCGAGAATATATAATACATAATATTTATATATAATATATAACATAAGAGTATATAAGAATTATAAGAAAATACAAGAATATATAATATATATTGTGAGAATATGTAATATATAATATAACAAGAATTGAAAGAAAATATAATATTATAAGAATATATAATATATATTGTAAGAATCAAAAGGAGATAATATATATAAAGCACATAGCAGATTTTAAAATACTATAGAAATGCTAGCTATTATTATTATTGTCTATAAAATGAGGGAATTCTTCTCTAGATTGATATCCACAAATAAGTCAATGTGAGATACTGTGTAGAGGGAGAAGGCATTAACAACGGGAGGAAAGGTGTCACAGAGGAGGTAGCCCTTGAGAATAGCCTTGAAGATGATGAAGATTCTGAGAAGCAGGAATGAAAAGTAAGTGATTCCAGGCATGGGGGGGTGCTCTATGAAAATACATAGAAGTGGGAGTTGGTTAGGCCGAGTTCAGGAACCGTTAGATGTCTAGCTTGGTTGGAGCATAGAGTACATAGAGGGAAGTAATGTGAATTGACTGGGAAGGTAGAGCCAGACTATGGAGTGTCTTTAAGGTTAGTCTGAGGGGTCTTTTAAAAAAAGTTCTAGGGGGCAATAGAAGACCAATGATGGTTGGCAAGTTGAGGAGTAAAATGGTTAGATTTGAGTCTTTGGAAGGTTGCTTGGCAGTTATGTGGAGGTGGATTGGGAGGAGGGGAGAGATTGGAAACTGGGAGACCAGTTAGGCTAGCAAGACAGTCCTGGTAAGAGGCAATGAGACCCTGAACCTGGGTGATTACTATGTGATTAGAGAGAAGGGGATGGAGGACAGATGTTACCGAGGTTGAAACAACAAGACTTGGCAAATGATTGGATATAGAGAGGTGAGGGGGACAGAAGTGTAGCAGATAGCTTTAAGGTAAGAAATCCGGGTGATTGAAGAGAAGGCTGGCAGTGCCCATGGTAGACTGGTGGAAGTCTGGCGGAGGGATAGGTCTAAGGGAGAGACAGCAAGCCCTATGCAACTGTGAGGCATTGTCACCATCACATCATCCTGTTCTTTGATTTTCTTCTTCTGCTCTATCCCTTGGAGTATCTACCTTTTCTTATTCTCTGCTTGAATCTTAATGTACTTCCCTTGCTCTCCCTGACTCTTGGTTTTTGTTTCTATCCCTTGGTGCAAAGCCGTACAGCATAGTGGTTAGAAACTGGCCTCAGAGCCAGCCTGGGGTCAAGTCCCTTCTCTGGTGCCTACTAGCTGTGTGACCCTGGGCAAGTCACTCTCCAAGCCTGGAACCCTCTCCCTCTTCTACTGGGTCTACTGACCTCCCTGGCTTCTGTGAAGTCCCAATCAAAATTCTACATTCTACAGGAAGCCTGCCCTAACTTCTCTTAATTCTAGTTAAGAGAAGTCTTTCCTGTTATAATTGTCTCCTATTCATCCTGTTTGCATCTTGCTTCGTTACATGTGTTTGCATGTTGTTTCTCCCACTAGATCCTAAGCTCCTGGAAGACAGGGACTGTCTTTTACCTCTTTATTGTATTCCAAGTGCTTAGCACAGTGCCTGGCACACGGCGCTTAATAAATGGTTAGTGATTGACTAATAAGCTATTGAGGAGGTACCAGCATTGGTAGAGGGAATTTCTTCCTTCTACTAAAGAGATCATAGGTTCGATCTCTCTCCCAGGAGTCTATGTTGCCTGACTCAATCAATCAAACAATAAACATTTATTAAGTACCTACTATGTACCAGGACTACCTCCCCTTTATTTTGGGGTCTCCTTTGATCAGAACAATTGGAAACAACTAACAGCTGTTGGCTAACTCTACCAGGGGTTCTTAGCATCTTGATAGCCCTTGAGAGACTCAGCTGGGTGATGCCTAGCCTCAAATTGCTGGAGATTCCTTTACCCACCTGTAGAAAAGCTGGGGGATGGTGTGGTTCATATCCACCCTTCACTGCCCTAACTCCATCTACAATCATGGTGGGGGAGCTGCCGTTTGATTCATTCCCAAGCTATATGTCAATAATCTTTATGTCCCCCTTCAGATACCTAGCTTATTGGGACATTCAATTCCAACCTTCCTCCATAAAAAATCCTTTTCCTTCCATCCAGGATTCCCACAATTATATGGACTCATAGAAGGTTAGTTTGCTGGGATCTTAGAAATCTTTGTCAACAGTCTGATTTTATAGAGGAGGAAAGTGGGTTCCAAACTCTCATAGTTCACGGTAACTGGTGAACCCAAGAGCCAGCAAGAGAACTTAGGAGTCCTTACTCTCTTCTCAAGGTCCTTTTTCCTATGGCTATAGGGAAACCCTTGGGCTGGGGCACCTCTCAGATCTCCTGCTCCTCTTTACAATTCCCCTGAGCCCAAGGATTTTTCCATTCTCCTCATATACACCAAGGACCCCGGCTTAACCCAGACTGGACCCAGGCTTTCTCTATGGAGAATAAAGACAGGTGCTTGTTTGGCTCTAGCCCACAGGGGATGAAAGAATGTGCAGTATGAGACCTTCCTTTTCCCATGCACTCACTCTTCCAAATTTTGGTGCTATGAAGTTTTCTCTAACTTCCATTCATGATCCGCAAGGGAACTTTCCTTCTGTCCTGCCCCAGCTCGGCTAATACACACTTTATCTGTTGGTCTTTTCATGTCGGTGCTCATCAGGGACATGAGCCTTACTATGAGAAGACAGTAAAGATGATCTGGTGGCCCTTAATTCCAACACTTTATCCTGGACACATCCATAAATGCACACTCATAGAAACACAGATATACACACGTCTGAACACATACTGCACTGGCTGGGTCATGGTCAATCCTCACATCCCTGGGATATGGAGGACAACATGTTGGCCTTAGTTCCTGTTCTCCCTCTCACTTGACTTGGTCTCAGTTTACTCCGTGGTAAAATGGATATTTCTTCTTCCTTCTAAGACCCGGATACTACAATTCCCTATTCCCTTTTCTCCTTAACCTTCATTCCTTGGCACCTGGAGCCACCTTCAGCTCCTCTCTCCATTACTCTGTAACTCAGCGGTATTCAGCAGTGAGCTCTGCCAATAGTCATGCCAGTAGAGACCTACCTAGTAATACACGTGTGAGTTTTCCCATCACCTCTACCTGCGCAGTGCTCCAGAAGGAACAGAGTTTCTCACAAGCTATTCTCCCAGGACATCTTCCCATTCTTCTCTAGGGGCTGGGTTGGGCTGAGCACATATCTCTCCCCTTGCCCCAGTTCACTTACTTCTCATGGCTGAGCCACCCTGGTTGGCAGGTCACCTGTGGGTCCTGGGGGAGGCTGAAGGGCACCTTGGCACTGGTAGTGCTGGGGGGGCAGCAGGAGACACAGTCTGTCAGCAGCACTAGCAGCCCACAGCATCCACAGCTCTCCTCGCCTCTCTTTGCCCAGGCAGCAATGGGAAGGGGGGGGGTGTTAAACTAAACAGTGCACAGGTGGCTTTGGGACGCCCCCCCAGGGGTGGGGAAGGGGTGATGGGCATCACTTGTGGCCAATCTGGGCCTGGGCCATGGAAGGGGTGTGTGTAGCAGGGAGGGTGTTGGGTAAGGCAGCCAATCACCGCAGGCGTTGGAAAATTCCAAAACCACATGTGAGCAGCCACAGGCAGCAAAAGCTGTTTCCATCTGCTGGTTGGTTCAGGGGCCTGGGGGAGCGGGAGCCAGACTCACATCCACCTGGGGTTGGCCCCTCCTTGTCTAACTCCCAATCTCTAGCCTCTTGTCTTCAAAATACCTATATTGCCCTTTGTTGCCAGATACAGCCCTAGGAACAAGTGCCCAGGGCCTGGTCTAGCATCACCTCAGTCATCCAGGCCACCCTTCTAGGGGTAAATGGAGTATCTTCCTAGGGATCCCTGGGTTGAGGAAACAGCTTAGACCCTTGGACCCTGGACAGTGGTCCAAGTCTCATCCTCCGGACTTGCCCAGAGTGGTCTGAAGAGGATCTATCACCTTGAATGTCCAATACCTCCTCTCTTGCTTTTCATTTCTTGACAAGAAGTTTCTGTTTGTGGGGCTAGGAAAAGGGAGAAGTAAGAGTAATGCTTTCTTTGGGCTTTGTCTCAGCCTGGAGGATCTGCCCCTCAACTCTCCTTTTCCATCCCAAGTCTGGTCCTGTTGGAAGGATTCAATGACTTTCCAACCCCTAGGCCTGTAATAGGCTCCCATGTAGCTGGATTCTCTGGGACCAGAAAGATGTTCAGAGGAGATTGAGTAGAGAGGTCTGCTTGGAATGTGCTGCCCTCTGATGCCCAGGGAAAGTGGGTGCTGATGGACAATGGGCCTGGGTTTGAGAAGGTCAGAGTGGATGCCTAAGGAGGGTCCTGACCAGGACTGATGCAGAGTGGGGTGAGGGAGTGGAAGGAAGAATAGGACTTTGATCTCTCTCCATTCCAGATCTTCCAAAAATCCCCTACTTCCCCCCACCCACGTACTGCTGGCCCTTGCCTTGCCCCCTCCTCCCCTCAACACACTTCACTCACGTCACTCCCTGACCCGTTTTCCTCCCCGGGTGGGTCGTGCTCAGCATTTCCGTGAGGCCTTGTGGCTAGGGGAGGAGGCCTTAAGAATTCTGCTGAGCAGAGCAAACCCCCCCCCCAAGAGGATGCGACATCCCTAGCCCCCAGCTTCTCTGCAACTCGCCTCCCTCCCCCACCTCCTCAGCCCTGGGGCGATTAGGGAGAGTAGAAGTGTCCTCTAGGGTACTTCTAGTTCCAAGGGGATGCTTCCCAGCAATTCTTATAGCAGGTGAGATGGAAATGAGATACCAAGAAGGATTGGGGTGGGAGATGCAGGGGCAGAATATCGAGGGAAGCTCTCCGATCCCAGGACTGTTTGATTTTTGTCCAGATATGAGCTCAGGTACTCCTTGGAGCTTTTAGGGGAGGACACCTCGGGGGTGGAGGTGGAACTGGATGACTTACATGGGAACCAGGCATCCTGGTTCTGATCCCTTGACCCTGACCATTGTCTCTTGGGTTGGTATAGGGGCAGGGCTGTGCCTAAGAGGAAATTCAGTAACTATCAAAAAAGAATGTGTGTGTGTATGTGTGTGTGTGTGTGTGTGTGTAGAGCGGGAGAATAGGTGAAGGGGCAGTGTAGGAGGAGGGTGTGAATCTTGCCCTGAGTGAGTGATTCTCAAGGAAGATGAAATCCCTTCCTTGTCCAGTCTTTTTTTAGTATGTCCCATCAGTAGCCACAAGGAAGTCCTTCCTGAGGTCTAACCTCACTTCTTATTGCCAATGGCTGTGCCCCGGCAACTTTGGTCATTGAAACACTTGGTGTACCGTGGCAGGTGGGGGGATGGGCTCCTGCTTCTCCCTCCTCTCCTCCCCTCTGGCCCCTCTCCCTGCCACGGTTCTTTCTCTCCATTCACACCTCAGGATGTGTTAACCACAGAGATGAACACCAAACCCCAGGCTGGCCACAGAGCCCTCCTAGATCCTCTTGCCAGCCTCCCTCACCAGTTCCACGCTGAGCCTCCTTCTCTGCTCTTTCCTCCGTCCCTGTCTACCATCCGATCTTCCATGTCCTTCCTATTTGCCAATGCTCATCTCCTCCTGTCTTTCTCAGGCTATTTCTCATCATCTACTTTCTCCTTTTTTCTCTCTTCTCCTCCTTCCTTTCCCTACATTTTCCTTTTTCCATCTTTCCATCTTCTCAATGTCAATAAATATTTTTCTTCATTCTCTCTTTCCCCACCTTGTCCCATCTTTCTCAGTCTCCTGGTCATTTTATCTCCTCTGATCTCTCTCCTATCTTTTACCATCTTTGCCCTCCCCCGCCTTAATTTTTCAAAGTTGTCCATTTCTCTAAAATTCTAAGTCCAGGCACCCCTCCCCCAACCCGGGCCCTGTCTCAATCCCCATCTCCCAGCCACCCACCACATGCATATATGCACTCACAGGTATGGGTCTTCTTGGCAGTTTCAGACCCTGTAAGAAAAGGAGAATTATGAGGACTTTGGGCCCATTGAAGGTAAGTAGGACCAAGAGATGAGAGTCCCCTTCCTCTCATTGGTCACAAATACACCCACCTCCCAACACACTGGCCCCCTATCCCCTCAACCAAACTTGTGGCTGAATCTCTTTAGCTTCTGTAAGCCCATAGTACCACACTGATCTGGACTGGTTTTAGTTTGGGGTCCAGGTAGAATAAAGTGCATAATGGGGCAAGGGGTAGTCTAAGAGGCCTTACTCACCTCTGCATCTGGGAGACAGGTTAAGAAGTAAGAGTTACCAGGCATTTCACCTTAGACTGCCCCCAGGCCTGCCTAGGGAACCCTTCTTGGCTTCCTACTCACTCCAGCCATATAGATCTTATTCCTCCTATTCTTCCAGCTCCACCAGGTTGGAAAAGACTGGCTGCCTGACTCCCTCAGCTCCATGTTGGCCTAACGCCTCCCTCTTCCCCTCCCTGTACCCCACCAGGTAAACCTCCAGATTGTCAGTTGGAGAGAGTACTCCTATGTCCTTGGGCCTAATCTGCCTTCGTCCTAGTCTTAACGTTTTCTTGCTTCCTCCCTGATATGGTACGCCAGTACTCAGTATTCTTGGGGTTCAGCCATTTGTGTGTATCCTGGATGCCCTGGGGGCTGATGATGGAAAAAAGACATTCTTCCCTCTCTCCATCTTTGCCAGCATAGGGAAAGGTTTCTTCCTGCCCACCACACACACACATACACACACATGCACGCGCACATGCATACATGTGCACACACACTTACAAGTGGCCTGGCCACTCTGACATCTGTGCTGGCCTGACCACGAAGGCCCTGGGAGGGTCCTATTCTAGGTAATGCTGACCAGAGAGTAAACAGAGAGAGCGGCAGGGACCTCTTAGCTGGTGTAGAGGGACTAGAAGTCATAGGTTCACAGATTTAAAGCTAGAAGTGATTTTAGAGGTCATCCAGTCCCTAGAATAGGGACAGACACGAAGAAAGCACTTAATAAATCATGCTTAAGTTGGATAGAATAGTCCAATGCTCTCATTTTGCCTCATAATCCTAATAATAGCAGCATTTATACAGCGCTTTAAGGTTTGCATAGTGCTTTGCAAATATGAACTCATTTTATCCTCAGAACAACACCAGGAAGTAGGTGCTTTTATTATGCCCAGCTTGACAGATCAGGAAACTGAGGCAGACAGTGGTTAAATGATTCGCCCCTTGGTCACATAGCTAGTAAGTGTCGGACTCTAGATTTGAACCCAGGCCTTCCTGGCTCTGGGCACAGCACTCTTGTCTACTGTATCACCCAAGAAGAAACTGTGGCCCAGGGGGCTTTTTCCTTGCCCAGGGCCAAACAGCTAGTACATAGCTATGGTGGGTCTTTTAACTCCAAGACCAATGCTCTTTCTGCTACATCCGAGGCACTAGATTCAGGAATTTTTAATTGGGGGAATCCGTGAGTTTGTTTTTAGAATTGGTTTCCTTCACAATCTTATCTATTTTATTTTACGCATTTAAAAACTTTATTCTGAGAAGGGGGTCTCTGACTTCACTAGATTGCCCAAAGTGTCCATCATATAAAAAGATGTCAAAAATCTCAGTGTGCCCTCTAGTGCCCTGGTGCTTCTATACCCAGAAAATTGCCTAGCAATTGTCTCATGGTCAATACAATACCCTACCCCCTCAGAATTAAAAACCTACCCTGTTTGTACTTGCACTGACATCAAAAAGTGAGCTTACTCCAGGGTACTGGGTGGAGCATGCCCTTCCCAATACCCCCCACTATCCTCTACAGCCAGGACTAAGCTTCTTCTGCTTGGGCTCTGCCAAATGGGAAACACTAGGAAAACTGGGAGATGCCAAGAGGGACTCAGACATAGGGATGTGGAACCAAGGTGTGGATAGGACCCTAATAATTAAATGTGTGTAGAAACACACACCGCCAGAGAACCACAACATACTGGCTGAACATAAACTCCAAGATTCCCACACTCTGCCCTGTTTCTTTCTCTCTCCTCACTGTGACCTTCTCCTTCTTCTCTTCTTCCTTTCCTCTTCCCTCCCATCTTTCCCAGTCCCCTCTCTCCCTTTTCTGTCTCTTCTCCTGTCTCCCTCTTTCTTCTGGTGGTCTCCTCTTGTCTTTTCTAACTCTCCCTATCTCATCACTCCTCTTTCCCTATCTTTCTTCTAGCTCTATTTCCTGTCTCTCCTCTTCTGTTTTTCTCTTTCTTCTCCTTTCTACTTTTGCTCATTACCTCTCCTCTTCTCTTGTCTCTCCCTTTACAGCTCTCTCCTATCTCTATAACATCTCTCTCTCCCCTATGTCTTCTTCTGTTTCTCTCTCTCTCTCTCTCTCTCTCTCTCTCTCTCTCTCTCTCTCTCTCCCTCTCCTGTTTCTCCCTGTTCCTTCTTTTCTCCTCATTGCTTCTCCCCTTTCCCTGTCTTTCCTCCTGTTCCTTTTCTCCTCTCTTTCCACCTCCTGTCTCTTTTCTCTCTACCTGTCCTCCTATTTCTTTCCCTTCTTCTCTCCTGTGCCTTTCCCACCCTCCCTGTCTTACCCCTTGTGGCTTTGTGGTGACTCGGTGCGGCCCTGTCCATGGGGCAGCTCACTTGTTGGAAGTCCTTGGTCCCGGGTGGGGATCAGGGCCCAGGGGAGAAAGAGAGGGAGGGAAAGAGGGAGGGAGCACCTGGCTAGGCAGGAGGCAGGGGAGAGGAGTGGCTGGCAGAGCATCCTGGCACTATGGGCAAGTTGGGGGAAGGGGGAAGAAAGAGACCGAGGAAATGGAAAGGCAGAGAAGGTACGTGTCAGAGGGAAGGACAATAGAGAGAAAGAGAGATGAGGAAAGAGACAGATGATGGAGGATACAGAGATACAAGGCATCTGGCAGGGGAGCTTGGGCCTCTCTTCCAACCTGCCTCCCTACCTTGGTTCCTCCTAGCCCCCTGCCTATATTGCCTGTACCCTTCAGGCTGCCCCTGCATCTCCCAGACCAGGTGTGATCTCCCATCCGTTGAAGGCCTAGGAGATACAGAATGCACACACCACTATATAACTAACACAGAATAGTCCTGAGCTCTGCAAATGATCTGGAAAAAGCTGAGACAGGTAGCTTGGAGGAAGACGGGACTGGGGGCGTTGGGCGGGGCAGGAAAGAAATGAGGCCCATACAGGAGATCCCAGGATTAGAGAGACCCTCCCTCTCCAACCCCCCACCCCTTACCCTCCACCCTCTCTCAGGCCTGAGAGACAGGAACAAATGCCTGCCCTGGTGGCCTCCTGTCCTAGTCCCAGGGTTTGATTAGCTGGGCCTGGCTCTCGATATTACCCAACAGGCTGGGGCTGGCAGGGAGCCAGGCAGGAGGGGGCAGGGCTCCTGGGCACCCTCCTCCCTCCCCAGCTGGTAAACAGCAGCTGAAGACCTGGCCACGCCAGGGCCTCGTGACTCCGGCTTCCCCCCCTCCACCCTAATTCTCCACCCCCCACCACGTGGAGGCCTGCGTGGCGGAAGTAGACAGCAGCTGTCCTTTCGATCTCTAGCTGCCCGGCCGTCTCCCTCCCTTCCATGGAGACCTGCTCCCATTTCCCTGCCAAGATTTCTGCTTCTGGCACCAAAGAGAAGTGAAGTTTAGTTATGAAGATGAACTTCCCAGTGGGGAGTCAGATGGAAGAGAATCAATTCTGTGCGGAGCACTTTTTGCATCAGAACTGTCTGTGTATTTATGAATCTTTAATGGTTGACATTAATATGGCCTTTTAAGGTTAACTTGACATTTATATTATCTTAATTGTTCCTCCCTCCTTGGCCTGGTGGGTCCATTACCTTCTAAGGCTCAGAGTGGTTAAGTCCTTTGCCCATGGTAACACAGGAAGTGCAGGAGAGGGAATTCGAACCCAGATAACTCGATTTCAAGTCCAGGGCTCTTGCTAGTACTCGTCTTTAAGGATTCAATTTAATTCACCAATTGTTCATGAAGTGCCCATGGTGAGCACCAAACAGGAGGTATGAAGTGTAGATGAGATAGTAATCGGCCTTATCCTCTTAGAGTTTAGAAGGGAATTCCAGAAGTGGAATATGGTACATCTGAAAATCCTATGTAAGCGTTAAAGCCTGGGACAGGCCTCCTGTAGAAGGTAGGTTTTGAGCTGACACTTGTATGAAGTGGAGGAAATCAAGAGGCAGAAGTGGGGGGCGGAGGGGGAGGGGCAGAGCATTCCAAGTATGGGGAACAGATGGCACTCAGATGGGAGGTGAGAGGTGAGAGGTGGAGTGTCCTGTAAGCAGGCCAATATAGCCAGTTCACAGAAACGCAAAGATGAGAATCATGAAATAATACCCACTTGTGTAACAGAATAAAGAACATTAGATACAAGAGTATCTTGACCCTAAACTGGTTCTATATGAACCCTATTAAAGGAGATAAGAAGAGTGGAGATAATGATACTAGCGCTGCGGCTGAAATGGGGATGGAGAGGCAGTGGGTCACACTGGATGGAGGGCTGCCCTTGGCATCAGGAAGACCTGGGCTCAAGCTCTGCTCCTGACTCTTGTAATCAACGTGATCATGGGCAGGGAGAGTATTCCACCTCTTAGCACTCTAGGCAACTCTGTAAGACTGTGAGTTAGGATTGGGTCGCTGATCTCCATTTGTTGTTGGAGCCAGCTTGGCATAACGAATAGAGCCTGGCCAGGGAGTCAGAAAACACTGGAGTTCGAAACCTGCCTCAGGCACTTGATAGTTGTAGGACCCTGGGCAGGTCACTTAACCTCTGTGTGCCTCAGTTTCCTCATCTAGAAAATGGGGATCAATCCTATGAACTGCACCATAGGTGAGATTATATAATGGAAAGTGTTTTATAAATCTTAAAATGCTATATGAATGTTAGCTATTATTAGCCACTGGAGGGAATTTCCACATTAGGCTTTTCCCCACGTTGATGAAATCAAAATGTCTTCATCAAAATAATAATTCAAAGTTATGTAATAACTGGTGTTACCTTCTTCAGTACAACCTATGAGGTGGGTAAGTAGTACAAATAATAGCACCCCCATTTTATAGAAGAATGACTGGCCCAAGGTCATACAACTTGTAAGTGCCAGAGTAGAATTTGGATCCAGACCTCTTTCTGCTACACATCGCTTTAAAATGAGTAAAGAATTCAGCACTCACAATGTCCCAGATTCACTCTCTTCGTTTTAATCTTCATGAATCATGCTTTCTGCTAGGGATAGGCAGGGTGTAGATCTGTTATAAACCAACAGGTTTGACACAGAAGGGGAAGGGCCTTGGACTTGATTCGTCCAACCCTGATTGACTCCTCTCCTTAGGGGTAAGTGGACAGGCTTTGCAGGAGGGAGAGGGGTGGGGCACAGCTAATGATTGGGAGGGCACAATTCTCTGGCCCTGGCCTTTTATATAACTTGGCAAGTCAGACCGGGCCGAAGAGCAGTAACCAGAAGGCCCAACTCTGCTGGGTCTTGCATGTGGTGTTTGTGGAAGGGAAGGTCCTGACCTCCTGTGTAACAGAACTCACCAGTCGCTCGACTTTGCCTCTTCCCCTACCTATTTCTCTGAATCTCTCCTTTTCCCTTCTTTGCCCAGTTCCCCTCCCCAAGTCAACAGACATTTATTAAGAGAGAGTTGGGGGAGGTTATGGTGATAGTAGTTTAGAGAACGGAGGATGGCTGGTCTGGCCCCTTTCTTAAAATGCAGGTTCTGGGAAAAATTAACCATTGGAAGAAGGCGGATGCATGGATAGGGGAGAAGGCAGATGAGGCATAGTATGCAAGTCCAGACAATTAATGGCCTTATTCTGGGTTTTTTTTTCAGATAACAAGCATTTATTCCCCCTCCATTACAAGAAAAGAAAAACCTTTGTAACATGCAAAGTCAAGTAAAATGTGTAATATGCACGGTCAAGTAGAACAAATTACTATGTCCGGAAATGTAGGTCTCATTCCGCATCTTGAGTCCATCTCCTCTCCTTCAGGAGGTAGAGAGCATGATAAGGTCTTATTCTGGAGGTCCAGACCCTGTGGCACCTCACACCAGCACATCTACTCCTTGGCAAAGCCCTCTCTCCCTCTCCTCCCACTGGCTGGTATGGTATGGACACTATAAATGGGCATAGAAGGGAGGCCAATTGTCCTGGCAGAGTGGGTATGCCCACTCTGCCTCACTTCTGCCCAGCATGTAGGTGGAGGAAAAAAGGGAGGAACGGGGCCCAGAGGACAGGGTGAGTTAGGTGTTTCCTCCTTTACCCTGGCCAGTTTCTTTCCTACCAAGCTTGGGCCTAGCATGCTGGAGTTCCCCTCCATGGGGAAGGAGATCCCCTAGCCTCCCAGCCGCTTGGACCCCAGCTACTCATCCCTTTCCTCCAGCTGCAATCTCAGCCTATTTTCCAGGAGAATCACTCCCTCCAGAGCTGGGCAGTGTTGTTTTTTTTTTTTTACAGCCCCCCCCCCCCATGCACTCTTATGCAAGGAGGCAGATAGATATCAGCCAGTCATTTCGATCCCCCACGTGCAGAGCCCCTTATCAGGCTGGAGAATCTCAGCCTCGGGGGCAGGCAAGCCTGTGGAGGTGGGGTGGGGAGGGAAGAATAGCTGGGGATCAGCATCAACTTCTCCTTCCCCTCCCTCCCTCTAGCCCCAACCACAAAAACCACTTAAAACCCAGCCTGGCTGCCTTCTCAGGGAGGTGCTTGAGGCAGTGAGGGCCAGGGGGTGAGCTTACCGTGGGGACAGCAGAGTCTAATCACTTCTGCCATTAGATCATCTCCCGACGGGTTGCATCCCCACCCCTTAATCACCTTCACTGTCAAGTCTTAGCTCAAGTCCCACCATCTCGGCAGAGTCCGTTGGGTGTGACTGTTATAGGCCCCAGTAACTTCTCCTTTCTCTGAATTCCTATAAACCAGAGGGAACCTTTGGGAATCCACACTTTGGGGAATCTTAGAACTGTTAAAGAGAGAGCAAGGCTGGAGTGGCTTAGTGACCTCCAGCTTGAGGTGGGGTGGGGGAATGATTGGAAGCCTGAATATTCACTTAGGACCAGCTCAATTCAATAAGCCTTTATTAAGTGTCTTGGACACACACACACACACACACACGCACACACTTCTATTATCAGGCAACTTTCTGAAGATGAACTTCTCCAAACCTAGCTAGACTGGTCTTCCCACAATCACTATGGTGTGGTGGAGTCTTTTCCAGCTTGGTAGGCCTTGGATTTGCTAAACTTAGTTCTGCCAGCGTAGGAGAACCCAGGGTTGCCTAGATGAGGCATTAGAGTAGAATTAGTGAAGTAGATTGCCATACCGGGCCTAGGTGCTGGTGGTCCCCCACGCCCGGAAGCTCTTACGACTCTACCTTCTGGAGGCCATCTCTTCCTTGAAGACTCAGCTCAGTGAAGCCTTTCTTCACCTCTGTCCAACTTCTAGTGCTCCTCCTTCCTCCCTAACTACCCAGTATTTAACTGCTTTGTATGTATGTGGATTTATTAATTCATCCATATTTATGGCTTCCTTCATGTCTCAGCTAAGGTTCTATTTTCTACCAGAAGCCTTTGCCAGTCCTTCCTCATCGTCGTGCCTTCCCTCTGAGATGGTCTCTGATTTAGCTTGTCTATATTTTATTTGTACATATTTGTTGGTGTGTTATCTGCTTCTTTAGACTGTGAGCTTCTTGAGATCAGTGACAATTCCCCTCGCCCTTGGTTTTTTTTTTTTGAAATTTTATTTATTTTTAATTTATGAAATAAAACAAGTATTTCTATAACAGTAGAATAAAAAAAAGGTGATAGTCGCCCCAGTGCTTGGCATAGTGCCCGGCACATACTAAGTGCTTAATAAACGCTTGTTAACTCGATTACATATTTTTATATGTACTTGTCTCCTCAGTTGGAATGTACGCCCCTTACATGTAGAGATTTATTTTTTCATTTTTTTACTTGTATCCCCAGTGCCTGGCACATGATAGATGCTTAATAAATGTTGGTTGATTGATCTCAGCTTTAATTGTAGCTTTCACTATTGCTCATGAATGAGCTCTTAGAGGGGTAGGCAGACCCAACAATATATCATGAAACTCCCTTTGGTCTTCTCTCCTCTGGCCCAGATCTCAGCTGGGCTAGCTGGATGGTGAGAGGACCCACTACTGGGGTAGAGGCCTTCCCCTTCTCCCCCAACCACCAGGACACCCAGAACCCATGTGAGCTCCTTGACTTTTCAGAGCACTTAGAAGAGATGCGAATCACCAACTCTTTCCTGCTGTTGAGATGTAGTCCTACCAGGCTTTGACATTTGCCCTGCCATGGCCTCTTCAGGCCCTTCAGTCCTTACTATTGACTTTGTCTCTGTGCCTTGTCAATGCCCAGCAATGCCATCTGACCTACTGGTGTAACTTAAGGTCATCCAGGCTGTATCATCTTCCCCTCTATTGCACCCCGATGACTTCTGGGTCTATCCATCTGTCCTGCAGTCCAGACTTTTTGTGTGGTGTCCTCCAGTTAGAGTATAAGCTTCTTGAGAGCAAGGACTATCTCATTTTGTTTTCCATCTGTATCCCCAGTTCTCAGCACGATGTTTGGCACATAGTAAGCATTTTATAAAGGGGCAGCTAGGTGGCACAGTGGGTAGAGAGGCTAGACTACAGTGGACAGCACCTTAAAGTGCCATATAAATGCTAATTATTATTATTATGATGTCTGAGGCCAGATTTGAACTCAGGAAGATGAGCTTTCCCATGTACTGTCTAGCTGCCCTTATATAAAATATTATATACCATAATAATAATAACCAGCATTTATATGGCACTTTAAGGTTTGCAAAGTGCTTTACATATTACCTTATTCAATTTTCATAGCAAGCCGGTAGGTAGGTCCCATTATTATCCCCATTTTTATAGGGAAGGAAACCGAGACAGAGGGAAAATGACTTTCCTAGGATCACACCGCTAATACACGTCTGGGGCAGGATTTGAACACACGTCTTCATGACTCAGAATTCAACGCTATCCCATAACTGCCCAGAGTCAGTGACCTCCATGTAAGTTTTCCTACTATGAGTTATTATATTTTTTAATAGCTGTCATTCACTCTACCCCTTAGCACATAATTAACATCAGCGGTTCTCAATTAACAGGCCATGTCTTTAATCACTAGGGATTGTAAGTTCTTCTCCCTCAGAGGATTACTGGACCCAAAATATGTTTGGGAAGGAGCCACTTCATTAAGATAACACTTTGAAACAGGGCAACCCCTGAAGGTAATGAATTAATTCACTACTGATTTGTTGAATCCCAATACAGCTGCCCTATATATTAGGATTGCACTATAAGCCGTCCTGCCTTTATTATTTTGTATCCCTGTTCCCCACCCCTAGTTGGCCTGGGAATATAAACTGTCGGTAAAACTGATCTTTGATTTGGTCTAATGGCCAAGGACCCACAGAAGTCTTCCTTTGGGCTTTCTGAATGACAAGATTTTTGAGCTAATATTCCTTAGAAAACACATTTAAATATAAAGTCATAACGCTCAGCCCCATCTTCAGGCACTAATTGACTTTACCTATGTGTGAAAAATCTTCACAAAGGCTCAGTTTACTCTAGCCTTTGACTTTCTAAAACGGCAAATATGAGATTAAGGAATGTAAATGTTACAGCGTCAACATTTTGTTCTTATTATGAAAATTTAGAAGATGAAGTTCGGAGCTGGTTCTCTTGCCTCTTTCTCTTCCTCTCTCCTCTCAGTTCAGAATGCTTATGCTGCTTAATGTCCGGCCTCCACTTAGGCCTTGCCATTGGGCTCCACAAAAATCAAGGCTCAGCACGATCTCTGTGGTCTTGGCCTCTTTTTTTTTCTTCCCCCTCAGAAAACTGTCTTCATTTGACCACACTGCTTCTGGTCTTTGCCTTTTTTGAGAGTTTGTCATTTTATGAGGCTAGTAGTGGACGTATTTCTTGCCTTGTGTTCTTCATTGACTATATGAGCCGCAACTTGTTGGCAAGAAGAGCTCCTGACTTTTAATCTTGATTTCTGAAAACTAAAGTTTCATTTCCATCTCTCCTTTTCAGGGCCGGGCCAACTCAGCTCATTGTTCCCAATCAGTCTTCTTTTCCAAACAAATGGAGGTCTGGACTGGTCCAGATCTGTTTGTTTGGAAAAGCAAGAGCAAGTAAGGATGAATGGATGAAAAAGCATTTATAAAGTGCTTTGCTGTTACTGTTCACTTGTGTCTGACTCTTCATGACCCCATTTGGGTATTTTTGGGCAGAGATACTGGAGTGGTTTGCCATTTCCTTTTCTACCTCATTTGACAGATGAGGAAACTGGGGCAAACAAGGTGAAGTGACTTGCCCAGGGTCACACAGATCCAAATGTTCAGGTCTTCCTGACTCTAAGTCCAAAGATCTATCTATTATGATATGCTGCCTCCAAATGGGGTCACAAAGAATTGGACTGAATGACTGGAAAATGACTAAAACAATAAATATTTAATATAGTTTTTTATGTTGTCATACCCCTACTGGGCAATAAGCTCTATGAGGGTGAGAAAACGTCTACCTTAAACTTTGTTTCTTTCCTCAGTGTCTACCCCTTTTCTCTTCACACAAAAGGTGCTTAATAAATGTTTCTGAGTCTTGCTAAAAAAAAATACAGGAGCATAGGTCATAGATTTAGAGCTGGAAGGAACCACTGAGGGCAATCATTTAGTTCAATTCCTTATTTTATAGATGAGAAATAAAGTGACTTTCTTGAGGTCACAGGAACTAGGTAGAGGGGCCAGGATTCAAACCCAGGTCTTTAAAAATTTTTCTTAAAAATTTACACATTTTGTTTTTACATCATCTAGCTCTCTTCCCACCCTGCCCCATATCTTTCCTCTCCTGCCTCCCAGAGCATTATCCCATATAAGAAAAGTTTAAAAAAAAAGATGAAGAAGAAAAAGGAAAAATTAGCAAAACTGATTCATACATTGAAAAAAAAATCTGACAATATATACAATGTTCTATGCCGGTGAACCTCCCCTTAAGTCCCATATCTGCAAAGAAATGAAGGGATACCTTAGCGTTTCTCCTCTTTGGGGTTGTGCTTGCACTTCGTAATTTTCCAATATTCATCTTCAATTGTTTTGTGGTCATTCTTTTTCCATTTCCATTTCCATATTCATTGTGTACCTTTTTTTCTTGGATCTGCTTACTTCACTCTGAATCAGTTTATGTAAATCTTTCTATGTTTCTTTATATTTATAAGATTTATCCTTTCGTGCAGCACAGTACTATTCATGGTCCACAAGTTGTGTAGTCATTCCCTGATTGGTGGGCATCTACTTAAACCTATGTCTTCTGAATCTACATCTTTCCATTGCCCCAAGCTTCATGAAGGGTCTGAGGAAGCCGGTGGAGTCTCCTTCCCGACAGAGACCTCAACAAAGGGAGAGGAAAGATCCTTTATCTTGTTTAGATTGCACTGGATGGTCTCTTATGCCCCATCCAACTCAGATTTTGTGATTGTTTAGTGACTTTGTGTCTGCGTATAAGTTTAAGGTAAGGGAAGGAAAAGAAAATGCTCATATTGGCCAGGGAGGCATCCTTGATTCTTTGGCTAATGTTGCCTCCTGGTGGATATCTGGAATACAACTAGGGTTGTTTAGTATTGGACTCTTGGCAAAGATATTAGAGTGGTTTGCCATTTCCTTCTCCAATGTGAACCCATTTTACAAATGAGGAACTGAGGCAAACAGGGGTTAAGTGAATTGCCCAGGGTCACACAGCTACTAAGTGTCTGAAGTCAGATTTGAATTCAGATCTTCCTGACTCCAGGCCAAATGCTTTACACACTGTACCACCTAGCTGCTCCGCGACTGGGGAAGCCGAGCCAAAAGAGGCATTTATGACTTCAGGAATGGAGTGAGGAATGGTGGGAGTGTAGGTAGAGATGGGGAGGGGGCGGAGAAGAAAGACGAGCAGGAGCCCGAGAGGAGCCAAGAGCGGAAGAGGGGAGGGGGGAGGAGGGAAGAACTCAGGCCCCATACTAGCGTTAACGCAGTTGCTGGCACTGCCCCTTCTTATCTTTTACCTTCCTCTTGGAAGCCAGAGCCAAAAGGAACAAGCTCCTGGGAAAGTTTAAAGGAGTAAGAAGGTCAGAGCTGACGTCAAGAGATGATCCAGGTAGGATGTAAACATGGTCTGACCTACATTTTTTTTTTCTGTGCCTGCCCATGCAAGACAGACCCTCTGTGCCTAGGGGCTTTTATCTCATTCATTTAGCTACAAAACACTTCAATTGTGGGCTAGGCCCAGACTTTTATACTTCTCTGCTATTGTTACCCAAAGAAAAAGCCCAGCTTAGTCTTTGCCCACTGGGATGGGTTAGATCAGTGAAACAGATCCAGAAGGGGTGAGGTGGGTACAGAAATGGCTGGGGGTATTAGGATGAGAGTTTTTGTTTAATTCAATTCAAACAAGCATTGATCCCCTACTATATGCTAAACACTGTGCTAGGTCATAATCTACTGGGGATCCTAGCCTGGGGGGTGAAAGTAACCTTAGAGGTCCCCATCTTACAGATGAAGAGACTGAGGCCCAGGGAAGTAAAGTGATTTGCCCAGAGCGGGGATTTGAACCCAGGTCCTCTGACTCTAAATCCAATGTCAAACCCTCCCCCTGTCACCATTATGGAATAACCTTTCCTCCTTTGAGATCCATTCCTAATAAGCATCACCCTTTCTAGATACTGGCAGCTTGGTGGTGCAGGGCCTGGAGTCAGGAAGACCTCATCTAACTGAGTTCAAATCTGGCCTCAGACACTTACCAGCCGTGTGACCCTGGGCAAGTCACTTAGCCCTATTTGCTGCCTCAGTTTCCTCATCTGTCAAATGAGCTGGAGAAGCAAATGGCAAACCCCTCCAATATCTTTGCCAGGAAAACTCCAAATGGGATCATGAAGTCAGACACGACTGAAAAATGATTGAACTAAAATCCAGATCCTGGCCACAGTTTTTTCTCAAGCATAGTACCTGGCTCGGAACTTTCCTCTCCACCATAACTTATGGAACATCGATATACATTTTGATGTCCTTTCAAACAACCTGGCTTCATCAACCTTCTAAACTCCCACGATCTGAACCTTCATTCTGATTCAGCCACAGCCTGACACATTCAACCACACTAGTTCCGCCTTCCTATCCAGAACTCTGAAATTCCTCTCTCCAAGCATGGTCTCCAATCATTCTATTTCTCCCTTTCTCTCGCCCCTTCCCTCACTGAAACCTTCAGTCGATCCAAAGCAGCCTTGCTCCGGCCTCATTTTCCTGCATTTGAAATCTCGAGCTATTAACCTGCTCAACTTTATAAGATCAGAGATTGAGAGCTGGTTTATGTTGTCCTCTACCCTGAATCTCCTGCCCTCCAAGCCTTTTGCAGCTCATTCCATTCCACATCCTAACCACCCCACCCCCCACCTCATTTCCTATTATCTTTCTGCTCTTACACTTATGCGGTTGAATGCACACAGCACAACGGTGTTGCCTGGAACCGTGGCATATTTATGTTATGTCATCTTAATCGGGCCCTCACTCCTCCCTGACTGACCCGCTGTCACATCCCTCACACAACCTGTTCCAAACCTCCTCTTCTCTCCTTATACCCCTCTTCCCCTTTCAGAAAACCTCGTATTTTCCTTTGTCCAGAAAATTGATGTCACCTCTTGCTAGCTGCCTTTTCTCCCTAATTTGTGAACACTCTCACGTCACCCCCCCATTCTCTGTTCCTTTGCTGCCATCTGAGGGAGAGGTAGCCCATCTTGTTCCCAAAGGCAGCTCTTCTTCCCTTGATCCCATAATAAAAATGAAAATAGCCAGCATCTATATAGCTCATCAAGGTTTACAAAGCACTTTACCCTTATTTTCACATCTGATCCTCCCAACAGCTCCGTGAGGTAGGCACTATTATGATTTGACAGACCATTTACAGTTACAATAATTTTTTTTTTACAGAATGAGACAACCATGCCTCACCAGAGGTACGGGTGTCACACACCAAGAAAGCCAGAGGGAGCTTGACTGAGGGTTTAACCAACATTTTATTAACAAAAATAAATAGATTTCATGACAAATGAAAAGATGGGTGGATTAAGGGCAGGCTGAGGACATCCTTGAGGCAGGTCTGGGGAAAGACCAACGTCCGGTAAGGTCATGAGGATGGAGAGGAAGTGAAGCACCAGGGAGGCCCTTCTACTCTTGGGACCCCCAAAGAGGACCTATTTCCCATGTTCTTGCCTGAATCTGGGCACAGGGCCTCCTCTCACACCATCCCAGCTCCTAGTGGGGGAGGAGGTTGGCAAGGGGAGCCTCATATTCTCCCAGCAACACATCTCTCCGTAGGCCAGCTCCCTTGTCCAGCACCTTGGCCTTCAGATTGTGGGTGGCCAGGTCAGAGGGCTTCAGTCCCTCAAAGAAGAAGTCCTCATTGAAGATGGGGTTGGAACAACACTTTACCACCCTGCTCCGTCCCTGTGGCCAATTCCCTGGCCTCAGCCGAAATATGATGCAGCAGCCACTGCTTCCTTTGGGTCCTACTCGGCCCCTGGGCAGCCCTTCAGCACTGATGAGCCGTAGCCGCAGCCGACCCAAGTCTGCCTGGTATTCAGTGGACAACCTCAGCTGCCCACCCCGGGCTCCCAGGCTCACTACACTCTCTTTAGTCACCTGTAACTGACAGCACAGAAAATCCAGGTGAAAGAGGGGTGGCGTTGGGGGACGTAAGTGGTGGGTAGCATGGGGACTGGCATAGGCTGAGTTCTCCTCCTCAGAGGATAGGAAGCTGGGTATGGAGAGATGCAGCTTAGGGGAGCTGAGGTGGGGTCGGGCAGGGCCCGGTTGGGGTGAGCTGAAGGGTGAAGAGTCAGGCGAGGAGGCCACCTCACTCTCCAGGGCCAAGCAGAGGCGCAGGTCCGGGGATGAGAGGTGCAGTCGCGGCTTGGGTGGGCGCTTCTCTGAGGCAGAGGTCACTGGGGCCATGTGGAAAAGGGACTCTCGGCGCCGGGTGTGGGGACTCTCCAGAAGGAAGGCCCAACCTTCCTGTCCAGCCAGATGAGGCAGGGAGCAGGCTCCTTGAAGTTCTTGTCCCCTAGTCCAGCCTGTTTCTCTCTCTGTCCCGGGTTCAGGGACCCCCATGTCTGGGAGCCTGGGGGGAATAAAAAACTGGGGTATTCGGTCTGGGGTTAGGACATTTGGGCAAGTAGAAGAGGAAGTCCCAGGGGGCTTTCTCCTGGGGAATAAGATGTGGGGCCTCCACGGTGTCCCAGGCTCTACGCTCTCTCCCTTGTAGCCAGCCTTCTCCAGCAGCCACATGGGGGGAGGGGAGGCACAGAGTTGGGGGAGTGAGGGAGGAAGATGGGAGAGTCGGAATCCACAGTCTCTGGCCGAAGGTGCTGGGCTAGGAGGGAGAAAAATGTCATCAGGTGGTGGGTGCTGCTGTCCTAATCCTGACCCTCCAGGCTGGGGCAGAGGTGCCCACTTCCCCCTTTTCTCCCACCTCTGTCCCTTCTCTCTCTCTTTTTCCATGCTCAGGGTCTGGCTACCTTCTGGACAGAAAGTGATAAATGAAAGTACAGTTCAGAACAAGGGAGACCACTAGCTAGCGCCCAGACACTTAGATTCATGGAAATGGATGTTTGCACAACTACACAGGCATACATACTGACAACAGAGAAAGAAGAGTGCAGACCAGCACTGGCACGGAGACAGAGGTGCCCACAGCCACGGATATTGGCCTGTGTGTGTAGGGAAGTTTGGGCAGGCAGTAACACAGTTATACTGTGTACAGGGACTAGTAGAACGGAAGCTCCTTGAGGGTAGGGACTGTCATTTTAATCCAGTGCCTAGCACAGCATCTGGACCATTTGTTTTGTTGTTCAACTTTATATCTGACTCTTCATGACCCCATTTGGTGTTTTCTTGGCAGAGATATTGGAGGGGTTTAGATTTCCTTCTCTGACTCATTTTACAGATGGGGAAATCGAGGCAAACAGGGTTACGTGACTTGCCCAGGGTCACACAGCTAGCCTGCCTCTGAGGCCACATTTGAACTCAGGAAGATGAGTCTCCTGGACTCTGGGCCCAGCACTCTGTGCACTATGGTGCCCCTAACAGCCTCATAGTAGATTCTTAATAAATACTTCTGAAATTGAATTCAATTGATATAGGCACATATAGACATATAGATACATAGATATATACATACACATATGCCTATACATACACACATATGTATGTGTGTACGTATGTGTATATTTACATTTATATGTATACACAATAGATAGAAAAGCACTGACATATTCATACAGCCAGCAACAGACTTAGTCACACATATACACATAAGGATATAAGCACATATCATACAGAAATGTCCTTTCCATAGAGAAATAGCAACACATGAGGACAGTTGGGCTATAGGCAGCCAGGTAGCACAGTGGATAGAAATCTGGCCTTGGACTTAAGAAGACCCAAGTTTAATTCCTCCCCCAGATACTTACTAGCTGTGCGACTCTAGGTAAGTCACATAACCTTTCTCCACCTCAGATTCCTTGTCGGTGAAATTGAGCTCAGTAGCTTCTAAGGTCTAAATCTATGGACATTGGGTGCAAGGGTCACACATATGCACATAAACATATTCCCTGAGCTACATGATTTTGGATTAATAGCATAAGGACAAAGACAAACACCGGTCCAGGGCCAGACGCACTCACACACTTGGACCCACACAGACACCTACAGGCCTAGACATAATCAGGCATACCCACCCTTTCCCTGTATCCCCTCCACACCCCCTCCTACTCAGAGGTCTCATGGTCCCTGCTTTGGCTTGGTCTGATCATCCCTCAGCTTTCCTCTGTCTCTGCTGGTAACCCCATCTCTGGTTGGCCCCCTCTTCCCAGGGAGGGATCAATGTCAGCCCTAGAACTTCAGTCCCAATCTCTGCCACACCTGCAGCTCTCAAAGGTCCACAGATCTATTCAGCTGGATCTCCTCCTGGCCAGACCTGAACTTGTCTTCTGAACTCCTTTAATGACCTAAGGTGATTTGAAGGTGGTGAGACAGGAGGGGCTTCCTGGGGAAGAGGGCTCCTTCCCTTATTCTAGATCCTCCCACGAAGTCCTGATGCATCTGGAGCCTATGGGGTGTGTTGGTCCAAGGGCAGTGTCTGTCCTTCTTCCCCATTCCCTCCCTTTCTCACTTCCTGTCCCACCAGCCAGTGGGAACCTGTTATTGAAAGCCAAACACAAAGGAAGCATTCATTAATTTTTCCCCCCACCCCCAGATATGGTTAGTTACTCAGGGAGCTTCTGGTCCTCTGTCAGCTTTATTGAACAATCCCCTCACCCCCATTTCCAGGTCTCCATATTCTCTTTCCTGAGGCTGATTACCTTATGTATTCCCTGGGCCTTTTCACCCTTATCCCCAGGTTACCCCATACTTGTCCTGGCTCTGGCCACTCTTTACTGGTCCTCCCCACTGGCCTCTGGTGGTTACTGTCAGTTTGTCTCAGGGAGCCGAGTGTCTCTGAGGGTGCCCTGGAGTTGCTAAGCTCACCTGTTGCTTGCTGTCTTGCTCATGGGCCCGGGAGGGTGGGGGAAAGAGAAGGTGCAAATTCTCTCCCCTACTCATTTCTCCAGCTCCGTCTTTCTGGGAGGAGCCAGCAGGGGCTGCTGCTGCCAAGTGTGACCTGTTTTCCTGAATAAACACTGCAACTCTGTCTCTGTGACCATCAGCCCAGCCTCCTTAACCCCTTCCTCCAGGCAAGGTCTGGGACTAACCCTCTTCTCTCAGAAAACTCTCAGGGAGAAGGAGGATAGGGGCGCACCCTCCATCTCCATCTACTGTGGAAGATCCACTGATAACTCTCAGCCTTAGGAGAGGGAATGGGTACCAGGAGCTCCCATCTCCCCATCTCTTGTAGTCACTGTGCCTAGGTCCTTATGAGGCTACAACCACAATGATTACATAGATAACTTGGTCCTATCCTCAGCCTTGGTAAAATCTAGCCCCTAAGCCCACCCTAAAAGTCTACACAATGGCCTCCTTTTGCAAGGGCCTTCTAATCAAACGTCTGCCCAGGCAAACAGTACCTATCAAACAGTACCAGAGAGGACTCCTTGGTCATCGTGTCCAATTTCTTGCAGCAATGCCCGACGGTGAAGGGAGAACACACCTCCTCTCTTTAAATAACAAAAGGGATTGGTGAAATTTCGCATTCCTTTCTGGGCTCCGATTCACAGGCCAGTGTCTCTCAAATTTGGGAATGAGGACAGAGCTGGGGGATATTAGGAAGTCAGGGCCCTCAGCTCCAACGAGTGGGAAAGAACTCAGAAGGGACAAGGCACCCTTGATCTTGGCTGCTTCTGAACCTCTTTTTTTGTAGCCTCAGAATACTGGAGGGAGGTATCCAGAGAAGGAAGAAGAAAAGAAGGTGGATATGTATATAACGTTGAGAGGACACTCCTCATCCTTAGCTCAGGATGTGGGGGCGGGGTAGGATAGAGAAAAAGGAAGTTAAAGGGAAGGATGGACTGAGTGTCTATATCATGCAGAGGCCCTTCTATGGAGTCTCTCAGTCCTGGAGCTTCTCCTTGGGATCCGGGGAAGCCTCCTAGGGGGTCTGTCCTGGGTCATTGTGTGAAATCTCCCATCAAGGGTTCCACTCTACCAGGGACCTCATTTTCTCCTCTGATTACTTTCTGCTCTGATTCTGAGAATAGCTTGGGTTAGTGGGCATCTCCAAGTCCTCCCTCATGTCTGACCGATGGGACCAAAGAATCAGCTGAGAGAAGTGAGCATCCAAAGAGAAGTAGCCTGGGTTGGTTGGCTAGCTTGAGTGTATCATTTAAGTTTTGTAGACAAACTCCAAACAGTGATAATATGTGGATACCAGTCAAAATTACATACAGACCTGGGGCCATGTGACCCTTAACCTCTCTGGGCTTCAACTTTCTCATCTGGAAAGTGAGGGAGCTGGACTAAGGTCTTTTTCAGTCTTGACATTCTGTGACGTGAAAAGATTTTGGCTGGTAATCGACTCTAATAGGAAGCTCTTTGGTGTCAAAGAACCGCACTGTAACTCCCGAATTTCTATTTGGCAATGGAGTGAGTTACTCCAAGTGAGCCAAATGCCTTTGTGTGCCCATGTTGGAGGCAATTGGTTAGTCACCATGGACACCAGAGATCTTAATATCATCCTATGTTATATGAATGGTTGCCGTACAAATGATTTTCGTCATTTGATGGTAGAGTGCTTTCGATGATTGAATATGTTTGTTTGGTTTATTACTAGTGACCCTTGGTTGTGACAGGTGCACTGAGACTCATGGCTTGCCCATTGTTAACCTTTGCCCAGCTTGATGTAATAGTAAGTTTGCGTTTTGTGAGGGAGAAAGCATCAGGGAGTGGAATGGGGGAGGACTGGATCGAAGAGTCAAGAAACCCAGCTTTTGGTCCAGGCTCTGCAACTAGCTGTGTCTTGGATGTCAGTTTCCCAATCTGCAAAATGCAAGGATAAGCAAAATTCCCACCTTGTGCAAGAGCCCTTTTCTGTCTACCTTCCTCCTCGCCCCTTGCTTCTGTGTTAGGTTGTCTTCTATTTTCATTTTATGTAATTTGTATATTTGCAAGTCATCTTCCTCATTAAAATGTGAGTTCCTTGAGGGCAGGGACTGTGTATTTGCCTTTGTAGTTCCCAGAGCTTGACACATTGCCTGATACATGGTAATAAATCCTCATTGATTAGCTGACTGGACCAGACCTGAGAGCCTCTAAAATCCCTGTGAATGTACACCAGCAACCCAGAACTGAAAACTGAATAGAGGTCAAACAGCTTATACAATCTGTACTTGTTTAGTCGAAAGTTCACTGCATTACATAGGAGTTAGTTGGGTATGGTCATTTAGGCGCCATCTGGTTATGTCAGAGGGATTCTAGGGGACCTGGAATGCAAATTATTTGCTTACTGGAAAGGTCAGCTCCTCTGGGTGTAGTGACAGACTGAGCAGCACTGTCTTGGCCTAGTCACCCTTGACAGGGTCACAAAACCAGGAGGAATTAGGGGAAGAAGCAGGAGGAGGGGTGCGTGCGTGCATGCGCGTGCATGTGTATGTGAAGACAACCCCAACTTGAAATAACTAGGCTTCAGTGTGGGATTCTCATCCAGCTTAATCCATCCAAAAGGTATGGAGGACGGAGCAGGCCAGAGGCTCAGATCAATAGTTCTGATTCCAAGATACAGAGAGGCCTGTGGGGGTAATGATTCTATCATTTGAGTGGTAGATGGAGCTGTGGGAATTTATTCTCTCTCTCTCTTCCTCTCTTCCTCTCTCTCTCTCTCTCTGTCCCGCCCTCCATTCCTCCCCCTCCCCCCCCCCCGCAAGGCAGATCAGTGTCCTCAGTTGAGTAGCGGGCAGGTAGCACATAGGGACACCTTAGGACTGGCTACTGTTATTCTTCCTCTTC
Source organism: Phalanger gymnotis (assembly GCA_028646595.1). Taxonomy (NCBI): domain Eukaryota; kingdom Metazoa; phylum Chordata; class Mammalia; order Diprotodontia; family Phalangeridae; genus Phalanger; species Phalanger gymnotis. The sequence continues at coordinate 40,267,688 of CM053627.1, read as the reverse complement.
CAATTCCAGCTGAAGGAAAACTCCTGAAATAGAGATAAGAGAGCAGGTCAATGCTAGGTTGGGCTTCTGGATTCTATTTTCAATACAGTCTCTTTATTGTTTCTAAGGTCCATGAACAAACTCTGATTCCAGACTGGGATTTCTAAATCTGCACTAGGCCTTCCCCCCTCTTTTCCCCATCCCCCAACATCACCGTCATTGTCACCATCAATATAGTCATCACTGAATCCTCCCCAACCTTCAAACACATCCATCTGTGTGTTCTGTTCTCAGTCAGAAATTCGTAGAATATCAGACCAAAAGGGGCTTAGGTTGAGGTCAAGGAATAAAAATCCATTCTAAGATCAGCCTACCCTTGGAAAGAAAATCCGTTTCTTTTGGCTAGTAAAAGACCTGGACCATGAATCAGTAAATAAGTATTTATTAAGCACCTACTATGTGCCAGGCACTGTGCTGATACAGAAAGAGATAAAAGAGAATTCCTGCTCTTGAGGAGCTCACAGTCCTAATGGGGAGGCAACATAGGAACAACCACATTCAAACAAGCTACATACAGGGTAAATTGGCGATAATCCACAGAGAGAAGGCACTAGAATTAAGAAGCTTCCTGTGAAGGGGGCATTTTAGAGGGCCCTTGATGGAAGCCAGGAAAGCTAGGAGGTGGAGATGAGGAAAGAGCTCAGCTCTGGATCTGTCTCTGTCTGTCTCATTCTGTGAGTGTAGACAAGTCACATTACTTTCTCACCTCTGTAAAGTAAAATGGTTGGACTCTAAGGTTCCTGTTCCCACCTTTTGCTATAGAAGCCCCTTAATCTGGGGTAAGCTATCTCCCTCCCAATGAGAGTTCCTCCACTCTGTATTAACTGGTATATATTCTTCTATGTACACTTTTATTAACTTCTGTTTTATATTTTCTATGTATACTTTTTGTAATTTCTGTCTTGCTGCAAGTTGGATAAACAGGTTTCTTTGCTGAAAAAAAAAGGAATTTAAGCAACCTGAGAGCAGGGGTGTTTTTACTTGTCTTTATGCCCCCAGCAATTATAGCAGTGCTTGGCACATAGTAGGTGCTTACTAAAATCATATTGATTAATAATCTACAGCTTGGAAGTATATAAACTAAACAAAGACACAGTGCCTTCTAAAACCAGACAGAAATAGATCTTGGATTATTTGCAGCAGATAATTTTTTTTATGGTCTAGTTTTGTGATTTCATCTGCCTTCAACCAATGCATATGGGCAACTGCTGTGAAATTCCAGCTGAGGTGGTTTCCTGGGGGCACTGAGAGGTCACTTGACTCATCCAGGTGACTTGTCCGTAGCCAGCACATGTCAGAGATGGATCTTGATTTGGAGGTCAGGCTGCTACTCTCGATTTACTAAATATAAGGGAGTTAGAGAGGGAGGGTACTAACAGTCAGGAGGGAGTGGATCAGAAAAGGCTTCGTGTAGAAGTAGCATCTTCAGTATCATCTTTAAGGAAGAGAGATACTCTGAGACGGAAGTCAGGAGAGAGGACATATTCCAGTAAGTCTGGCAGATATAGAAGGCACTTTGTGAGGAGCAGAGATAGGGCCAGCTTGGCTGGTTCGTAGAATTCAGGAAGGACAGTAATGCACAATGAGGCTTGAAAGATAAATTGAGGCCAGGTTGTGAAGGGCTTTAAAAGCTAAACAGAGGCAAAACCCTAGAAGCAATAGGGAGCCACAGGAGGCTATTGAGTGGGGGAATGACATGGTTAGATCTGCACTTAAGAAAAACCACTTTGGAAACAGAGTGAAGGATGCACTGGAGTGAGGAGAAAATTGAAATAGGGAGACCAGTTAATTAAGAGGCTGTTGTGATAATCTAGGCAAGAGTGGATTTGAGAGACGGAACTTAGGTCATGGCTGTCTGACTGGAGAGAAGGGGTCAGATGGGGGAGATGTTGTGGAGGGAGAAATGGCAAGATTTGTCGGCCAACTGTCAGGTATATGGGGTAAGGAGTTGAGGGTAATGACCTTAGGAATGCCTGCCCCATTGTCTCCCCAATCCTTTCCTTAGGATCATAAGGTCATGTCTGAGGAGCTTGATATGGCATCAAGGACAAGAACTAAGTGATTTGCTGAGGGTAGCATGGGTGGTGAGTGGCAGAGACCAGACACTCAGAGTGTCTTCTAACTCCCAATCTGGCAGCCTGCCCGCCGTATCTACACCATGGTCTCTTCTCTATCAGTATCCCCCAGCAGCTCCCCTGTCCTTTGGGGTCTCTTGGCCCTCTCTCTTCTTCCTATTGTGGGAGCCCTTTTCTTTATATGGTCCCCTGTCCTTCATGGACTCTGATGGAAAGAACCCTGGAAAGGCTTTATGCCTCAATGTCCTTGCTTGGTTTCCAACCTCCGTATAGGGCACTCCAGATTCTTTTCAGGCTCTGTAGACCCCTTACTCCCTCTAGCTCAGTTCCCAAAGAGGAAGGAGGTGAGAAGAAGGAAGGAAAGGAGATTGGGGTGGCTCCCAAGATGGCATGCCAATATTCTCTTTACCTGAAGCCTTGGCAAAGAGCACCTGCTGGTCAGGGCTCTGGGCGATGCAGGACAAGAAAATCTTCTGGTCCTCTATCTTTTCTACTTCCACGTTCAGCAGGGCCAAGGAGCCTATGGGAATTAAGCTGGGAATGGAGGTAAAGGTCAATCCCTACTCTTCCAGGGCCTCCTGTCCCAAGTTCCCCAGGTCTTAGATGGGGCTGTACTTTGGAGTCAAAGACTTGATTCCTTAAATTAGAGAGATCTTTTGGGCTCAGTCAAGGCCTTCCTTGGTCTTTCCAAGATCTTTCCCCTTGATGCTTCCAGCTGGCCTCCAAGATCTTCCCTCAAGTGACCTTCTCCTTACCAATTTTACCAACCTCAGTCTTTTTGTTCCTGGAGTGCCTTCAGACCAATGCTGGCTTTTAAGGGAGCAGATGATTGCCCCAAGCTGGTCTCTCCCCACTTTCCAACTCAGATTTTCACAATATTTGACAAAATCCTTCCCTTACTGTGAAGGTAGTCATACATGTGTTATTATCCTTATTTCACAGTTTTGGGATCTAAGACTCAGAAGAGAGATTTGTCCAAGGTCAAGGTCAATGGCAGACTTAAAATGGACCATAGGATTTGGAACTGGAATGAACCTTAGAGGTCTTCACGTCCAACCCCCTCAATTTATAGTTGAGGATATTGAGGGTCTCTGAGGCATTAGGTGACTTTCCCAAGGTCACATGAATGTTAAATTGAAGAGCCAAATCTCATTCTCTTTCTACTGCACATTATTGCTTTCTCAAGCACCCCTGTTACCAAGCTGAGGATGGAAAGATGAATGAACAGACCACAAGACCCTCTCCCTCCTGACCCAAGGGTTGGTACTTACTTTTTAAATTTGATGTTGAAGCTTAGAGTGAACAAACCATAACCTGACAAGTAGGCAGTTTTAGAAAATGTCTCATCCATCAAGGCAGCCAAAGCTCCGCCATGGCTATATCTGAGGAAGAAGATGAGTTGAAGTTACAGTCAAACCTCCTCTCCATAACTTCTTCCTGAACCTACCTTTCCAGTCCCTACCATCTGCTTTGTGCAGAACAAAGTTGGTTAACCAAGAGTTGAAACCAAAGACAAGTGAGGTGATATTGACAGCACTTTGCTGCCCTCAATGAATTCAAGTCATCAGGCTCAGAAAAATCACATCCCAGGGTACTGAAAAAATTGATAGGAGTGACTCATGGTTTATCATCAATTTTTCCTTGAAAAATCATGGAGAATGGGAGAAGCGTCACATGACGAAAGATGGACAAATATTGTCTTGATTTAAAAAAAATTTTCTTTGTATTATCCTTTTTCCATCCAATTTCTGAATTTCTTCACATAAGGACATCTTTTTAATACACAATATGCAGTCTCTTGTTTCTATTGTGTAAACAGAATAGGATCAAGAAAGTTTCTTTAAGTAAGAGGATGATCTGGGAGTGTTTATAATCAATCAGCCAACAAGTTTTCATTACATTAGGGAAGGAGCCAGTGGATAAGGAGAAATTGAAAATTAAAAAAGAGAGAAGGGATGATTAAAGGGGCAAGCTCCTGGAGGAAGAAAGAAGGGATGAGATGAAAGGCATTACCCTAAGCAAGGAAAAAGGCCGGAAGAGGAGAGAACAAGGGGTGTGTGGGTGGGTTTGGCAGGGTGGGGAAATGGATGATTGAAGGAATTTGAAAGTATAGAATTGGGGAGAAGAGGTGTTGGAGGGTTTCTCTTTTTTGTGAATGAAGTTTGATATCCTTTGTGGGGAGACAGGTGTGAAGGGCTGGTGTGCAAAGCTTAAAGAGAGAAAAGAAGCTTTAGAACAGACAATGTATGGAGTTGAGTAGAAAGTCAAACAACTTCTGTCTCTCTATTACCTAGATGAGAGGATAAAGGGCAAATTTAGGACTTTCCTCATTTAATCCCCTCCATAACCAGCCTAAGCCTATCTTTCTTCTTTCTTTTTTTTGCACTTAATAGTATTTTATTTTTTTCCAATTACATGTAAAGATAGTTTTCAACATTCATTATTGTGAGATTTTGAGTTCCGAGTTTTTCTCTCTCCTTTCCTTCGCTCCCACCTCCCCAAGACAGAGAGCAATCTGATATAGGTTATACATGTGCAATCACGTTGAACATATTTCCACATTAGTCATGTTGAAAAAGAAGAATCAGAACAAAAGGGAAAAACCACGAGAAAGAAAAAACGAACAAAAGGGAAAATAGTATTAAGCCTATCTTTCTAGCCTTATTTCCCACTATTCCCCTTTATACACAGGGGAGCAATCCCAGTAGAGAAGGGATTCACCTTCCTCTAACTGCTGCTTTTAACTACCAGCTCTAACTATTGACCCATTGCCATGGGTAGGCAAGTCAGTGCAAGATCCCTAGGCCTGGCAGTGACCACCAGACCACTATCCTGCTGCCAGCCCAGATCCCAGGCCATCATCTTTGGTACTAACCCCTGTGGAGATGTGGCAATTGTTTCTGCAGGGTCTGAAGCTACTACCTCCTGACTTCTCACTGCTATTAAATATTCCGAAAGTCTATGATTCCAATGTCCCTGACATTGTCAAATGGTTCAACATCAGAAGCAGATTTAATTTCATTAGTAGAAATACCATCAATAGAGATGCATTACTATGTGCTGTAACTCTGTACCTTAAAAACCATGGGACTCCCATTTGACGTATAGCTGAAGCCATATATATACATCTCTCTTTCTACACGTGTGTGTGTGTGTGTGTGTGTGTGTGTGTGTGTGTCTGTTGTCTCCACCATTAGAAGGTAAGCTTCTTGAGATTAAGGACTAATTCTGTTGTTCTATTTGTATCTATGCTTAGCAAAGTGCTTTGCACATAGTACTGCTTAATAAATGCTCTCTCTTTCTCTCCTCTCCCTTCCTTCTTCCCTCTCTCCCTCCTTCCTTTAACTTTCTACTCTCATCCTTTCTTTCCTCCCTCCTTTCTTCCTTCTTTCCTTCCTTCCATGGTAGGTAAGAGTGCTGGACTTGGAGCCAAGAAGAATGAGTTCAAGTCCTACTTCGGACACTTACTACTTGTGTGACCCTGGGCAATTCACTTAACCCTTCTCAACCTCACTTTCTTCATCTATAAAAATGGGGACAATAATAGCATGGAATTACCGTGGGGATCAAATGAGATTATATCTACACGTCACTTTGCAAACCCTAAGGAATTACATAAATGCTAGCAATTATCATTCATTCATTTATTCATTCATTCACATACTTGATACTCCAGACAAATTGGACTATTCCTCAATCCTGTGTTGTACTTTCCTATTTCTACATTCAAGCAGGCTTTCTATCCTCCATGTCTGGAACATACTTCCTCTTCATCTATGCCTGTTGAACTCCTCTTCCTCTCAGGCCCAGCTCCTCTGTGAAGAGGTCCTCGATTCAGCTTGATCCCTACCACAACTAAGAGTGACCTATCTCTTCCTTCTCCAATTTTCCTAGAGCACACTTGGGCAAATGCAAAGGACCAGACAACCTCTCTTTTGTCTCTGTCACATTGTACAGGGTATTATTCATATTGGTATGGATGGCTTATCCCTTTCCTAGTAGTTTGTCAGTCAATAAGCATTTATTAAGCACCTAAGATGTGCTGCTGTAACACCAATGCTGCTTGCAGCTGCTGTGGAGATGTAAGGCCAATAACACCGGCACACAGGAGGGCTGCTATCACAAGTTCTTTGATCTGCTTTTCTAAGGAAAGCAACTTTAAGCGGTTTACCTCACTTTAAACTTACATATATCATTCACTTAGTTCAGGGGAAAAAGCCAGCACCCTGAACTTCAGAGAAAACACAAACAGAAATTACAAGCAGAAATTATATAAACAGAGCAAATGACACAAATCAGCAGACAGGACTTCTGTTTGTCCATAGCAATACATACATAGTTACCAGAGAGAGAGAAGCACCAACATCTGGATTTTCAAAGCCAGGGGCTCCTTAATGGCTACCCAGAGTCTTGTCAGGCCAAATCACATGAACATTCCTCCAATGAGTGAGCCCCCAAGCAAAATGCTAACCTCAGAGTACATATATATACTTCTTCAGGGTCAGAGGGCGTCATAACCATGTGACTCAAATTCTTTTGACTTAAGCAGGTCATCAGACACTGTTGATTCAATCAAGGGAAGGCTCAATCAAAGGCACTTGATTGCCTTAGTACTGAGAAGCACTCCAAAAGAAAAAATAGCAAAAAGTCCCACTTTGCTTGCCATTACAGCTACACATTGTGCAAAATCCTGGGGATATGAAGCACAGTAAAAAAAATTCCTGCCTTCAGCAAGCTCACAATCTAATGAGGAAGACAACATGCAAACAGCTATGTACAAATGAGATATATAAAGGGTAAACTGGAAATAATCAACAGAATGAAGGCACTAGGATTAAGGGGCAAATGGGAAAGGCTTCCTAAAGAAGGTGAGATTTGAAAGAGTCAGGAAAGCCAGGAGGTGGAGATGAGAAGGGAGAATGTTCCAGGCATGGGGAATGGCTGGTGAAAATGCCTGGGATAGGGAGATGAAGTATCTACAGAAAGAAGACTAGAGTCATTGGATTGGAGACTAGGTGGAGGGGAATGAGGTGTGAGAAGACTGGAAAGGTGGGAGAGCATTGTAGAAAGTATTATGTGATTTGAGGCCTTATATTTCTATGTCCTAACCCAAGGCCTGGACCACAACTAATAAAAATCTTTGAATTTCCCCCATTTATATGTTCTTACATTGACTGTGGCTGTGGGACCTGGGAAGGGGAGAAGTTAGCTTGACACCAATTAGGCAGAAATGTCGGTAGAACACCAGCCAATCATTATGTTTCTCCTATTTAGAAAGAGACTATAGGGAGCAGTGGGGCCAGGGTGGGTTACTTTTCTGATGAACTTATCCTGGTACCTTCTTTATGAATTTCTCTCTCTCTCTCTCATAAAATAATATGTATATAATATATAAATAATGAAAAGGTATATACAATATATAATGTATACATTACATATAAAATATATAAGTATAAATAAATATATATAAACAATGTATGTGGTATAGAAAATAAATATATAAATAATATACATACAATATATAAAATAAATATACAAGTATAAATAAATACTATACAAAATAAAATATAAATAAATAATGCATGGGTGATATATAAAATAAACATAAATATAAATTAAATAATGCATATGTGATATATAAAATAAATATGCAAGTATAAATAGATATATAAATAAATAAGGTGTCTAATGTAGAAAATAAATATCTAAATATAAATAATGTTATATAATATGTTGAATAGATATACAATGATGTGTATAGAACACATAAAATAAATATATAAATAATGTGTGTGGCACATAGAATATATAAATGATACACATATAATATATAGAATAAATATGTAAATAAACATAAATAATATATACATAATACAGGAAATGAATGACTATAAATAATGTATTATAATATTATAAAATACATATATACATATATAATATATATGAATATATATTTTATATGTATTTTTATATCTTTATATTATATGTTTATATATATATTTCCATTTCCATCGATTCTAGAAATGAACTCATGTGGTCTTGAGTATGTGGACACAGGAGGCTGAACAAAAAGAGAGACAATGCTAGGCCTGGACAGCTATCATCCAGTTTCAGAGATTAAGGAAGGAAGAAGGGGAAAGGGAAAGGTCATGAGGGGTCCATTGGAGCAGATCTCTGAGAGCCAAGTGGATTTAGGACCTGGAAAAGTGAGAAGGCTCAGTATCTTGAAGTAGGGTTTAGAAATCAGTAAAGGAGAAGGGAAAAGTGAAAGCCCTGGCAGACTCAGAGATAAGGTTCCCTGGACTGTTTCCAAGAAAGACCTCGATTCTCTGGGAAGTTGATACTGGTAAGAACGTCCAACACAGGTTTCTTGAAAGAGATGCTCCAGTCAAGGCGAGAGTCTCTGTTTTCTCATCCCACTCTTTCTGCTGAGTATAGGAGGAGGTAAGAGAGCCATTAAAAGGCAATTATTAGTAATATTTTTGTATCAAGAGGTTGCCTGGGTATAGGGTCTAGAGAGCTGGCTTCAGAGTCAGGCAGACTTGGGTTTAAGTCTGGTCTCTGACACATGTTGTCTGTGTGATCCTGAATAAAGAAGTCATTTAAATTCTGTGCCCCAGGTCAGTGTTTCCCAACTCTTTTTTTTGTTTTTTGAACCCTTTCTTTTATTGTTATACTTGTTCAGTAGTGTCAGACTCTTTGTGACCCCATTGGGGTTTTCTTGGCCAAGATACTGGAGTGTTTTGCCATTTCCTTCTCCAGCTTATTTGACATGAAGAAACTCAGGCCGACAGGATTAAGTGACTTGCCTAGGGTCACAGAATTGAACTCAGGAAGAAGAATCTTCCTGATTCCAAGCCTAGCACTGTATCCTCTGTGTCACCTAACTGCCCCTTGAACCTTTTAGACAACAACAAAATGTTTTATGAATGGCCAGAGAATTTAATCTACTATTCATAATATTCTTTGATATTTATTCATTAAGGGCTTATAGTAATTACAATGGTAACAGGATCATGATTATTTTGAATTGTTGCAGAACCCAATCAATGATGCTTGAAGCATGTACATGTTTGTCGTGGAGGAAAAATATACTCATAACATAATTGGATAATTATTTGCCCCTTAAAGAATCATTAAAGAATTTTTAGCACCAATCCTTTGGACCATTGTTGTTCAAGCCTTTGGGGTTTGGGAACCACTGCTTTGACAACTCTCTAAGATGATATAAGTTACAGAGAAGGCTCCAATTTGCATTAGTTGAGGCATACTCCCCAGAGAGTTCCCTATCACAAGTCCAGTACTTATTTCCATCTTTATCCTTGCATGTCTTCCAGTGCCTAGCATGGTGCTTTGCCTATAGTAGATAATCAATAAAAGTCTGCTGAATTAAGCCTAGCTTCCTCCTCCCTCTTCTGGCCCATGTCTAGGGCCTTCAGAGAGGAATGAAGTTGGGGCAACCTGATTTAATTCCATCCAACAAACATTTATTAAGCATCCAGGATGCACAGGGATTAAGAGTTAGGAAAGATATCAAGATAAATGAAATTGAGTCTCTGCCTTCAAGAGTCTTACAGTCTATGAAGGGATACAAAAGAATAGGGATACACAAATAAGTGTGACACAAAATGGATCATGAGAAGTACCTAAGAGTAGTATAGTGTGCTATGAAGTTTGGGGGTAGGAATTCATTTTTCATTGGGGGAATCAGGGATGGGATCCATGGAGAAGGCAGCATGAGTTGGGTCTTGAAAGATGGATAGGACATTGGATGAGGGACGGATGAGTAGGGCAATCTAGGTATTTCCCCCATGCTTCTTCTTGTTGCTATTCAGTCGTGTATGACTCTTCGTGACCCCATTTGGGGTTTTCTTGGCAGAGATACTGGAGTGATTTGCCATTTGCTTCTTCAGCTCCTTTTATAGATGAGGAAACCAAGGCAAACAGAGTTAAGTGACTTGCCCGGGGTCATACGGCTAGTAAGCGCACAGCATGAATGAAGGCAAAGTGGAGAAAGCCTCTTGGACTAACCTGGATAGTCCAATTTATTTGGAGCATTAAAGGGAAGCAGTAGCATGAGATAATGTCTTATACCTTTCCATGGCAATAATAGTAATAATACTTAGCATTTATATAGTGCCTACTATGTGCAAGGCACTATGCTAAGTGCTTTCCTAATATTGTCTCATTTGATCCTCACAACAACCTTGTGAAGTTGATGCTATTATTCTCCCTATTTTACAGTTTACAAAACTGAGGCAAACAGAGATTAAGTGACTTGCCCAAGGACACATAGCTCATAAGTATACGAGGCTGGGTTTGCATTCAGGGCGGCCCAGTGTTCTAAGCATTTCGCCACCCAGTTGCCTGATTGCTGTGGCCTCTAGACTTGTACTTTGTACAAAATAGGTCATTAATCTGTGTTTACTGAATGACTGTCAACTGACTTCTTGGCCCCATAACTCTGAGGAGTACCTCTTTTGTCTCCACTGACTCTGAGGAGTACCTCTTTTGTCTCCACTGACCTCCACTGACTCTGAGGAGTACCTCTTTTGTCTCCATTGACCTCCAAAACAACTTGGGATGTGTAGACTGCTTACTCCTACTCATCTCCTTACCTGGGAGCACCTTCGAGGTAGGGGCCTGGCTGGAACAGACAGACTGACTTCTTCTTGATTGGGTGGAAAAAAATGACATACTCATAGCCTTGTCCTTCCTTTTCGATGCACCTGGTAAAAATGCGGTAGTCTTCTTTATCTGAGAGACAAGAAACGTGGAAGAGACAGAAAAAAATTAAAAAAAAAAGATGTTTCCGTGAGCATGGGGGAAAAGGATGTAATTCAGTCATTCACCATGTGGATTGATTTTCAACATCAGGGGCTCTTAACTTGGGGTCCACCTCCCCAAGGGGTCCATGGATAGATTTCAAGGGTTTGTGAACTTGTATGGAAAACAAATTACATCTTTATTTGTACCAACCTATAACTGAAATTTAGAATTTCTTCCAATTATGAATTTAAAAAATAATTCTGAGAGTGGATCCACAGACTCCATCAGAGAATCTTTGCTCTATATGTGTGTAGATCCTGGAGGACGATTTGAAGAATACTTGGTCCTTACCCTGGAAACCCCAGGTTTATAGGAGAAATATGATCTGTGACCTTGATAAGCTTTTTGGCTTGTGGAATTGAGGGTTGGAGAAGAATTTGAAATCATCTACTCTAGAGAAGTTATTTACCCAAGACTATGCAAGTCACAGCTAAGAACTGAACCCAGGTCCTTGTACTCTAAAGCCAATATACTTGCCAATATTATACCATGGTATTCTCTTACCATTTTATGGTGGAAAGAACCCCTAGAAGATTGATTGGGGCATGGGGAATGGTCATTGCCCATGAGACCTCTAGTCTGATGGGGAAACTGAGGTTCAACACCCAGAACTCTTATTCTGATGGGTACAAATGAAATACATGTAAGGAAAGAGGCCTTAAAAGGTTTATAAAGGGACATGACTCAGAATGGAGAAAGAAATACAACCTATACTCAACAAGTATTTACTGAAGACCTACTCAGTGCCTTGGTTAGTGGATACATCCATCTTGTAGCCAGGAAGAATGTGGTTCAGTCATGGGTGGGTGCATTGGACTGGACTCAGGAAACCCATACTTTGACATTACATTGCTTTGTAACCTTGAGAAAGTTACAAAAACTTTATTCATTTGTAAGATAAAGTTTATTTGTTTTTTTTAAAAGAATTCACTTTCATTATTTGTAAAATGAGGGGATTGGAAAGCCCCTTGTAATTCTGATAATCCAAGTTTAATAACTGGGCTGCTTGAAAGCTGCACCATCCGGGGCAACTGGTTTAACTAACCTCCCTGAGCCTTGATTGCCTCATTTGTCATCTGCAAATATTCAAAGAATCTATGATTTCACTGATGATTAGCAGCTGGTCTGCTTCTTAGTAGATAAATGCAAGGGAGTTATCTGAGGCACAAAAGAAGTTATCTTCAATTCTTGATTCTCCTTCACCCCACATATCTAATTGGTTATCAAATCTTGTTCCTATGTCCTCAGTACCTCTCAGATCCAACCTTTTTTCACTAATAAAGCCATCTTTTTGGACCAACCCCTTATAATGCTGGATCATCATCATTCTAGATCAGGCCCTTGACATTTCAGACAAGGCCCTCGTCCTTCTAGATCGCGCCTTCATCATCCCAGGCTAGCCCCTCATCATTCTAGACCACCTCCCACGTTTCCAGTCTTTCATCTTTCTAGACCAGGCTGTCATCTCTCTAGATCAGACCCTCATCTTTCTAGATCAGGCCCTTGCCATTTTGGACAAGGCCCTCATCTTTCTAGATCAGGCCCTTATCACTCTGGACTAGCCCCTCATCATTCTAGATCAAGCCCTCATTATTCTAGATCAGGCCCTTATTCACCTCTCACTGGATTACTGCAGTGGTGTTCTAATGTGTCTCTGTCTCTAGTCTTTGCCTCTTTCAATCCATCTTCCACACAGCTGCCAAAGTGATTTTCTCTAAGCTTAGATCTGTCGGTATATCTTAGCATCTCCTTATTGTCTCTATGATCAAAAGTAAACTCCTTTGATTGGCATTTGAAGCTTTTCCCAGCCTGGGTCCAGCCTACGCTTTTAGCCTTGTTACACATTATTCCTCTTCCTGAACCCCACGGTCTGGTTACATTGGCCTTATTACTGTTCTTCATGCAGAACGCTCTCTTATCTCTGTGTCTTTGTACTGACATCCCCAGTATCTGGAACATGTTCCCTCCTCCTTCCACTTTGCCTCTATCTCACTTCCTTCAAGACTTAGCTCAAGGGTATCTTTTAACTTGGAGCCTTTCTTGATCCCCCCAGCCATGAATGCTCTCTATCCCCAAACTAGTTTGTAGTTATTGTGTCTATTTTCATATATGCATATATATATGTATATGTATATATGTATGTGTGTATATGTGTAGAACCCAGTACTTAGTTGGTGCTTAATAAATGCTTGTGGCTTGACTGACTGCCCAGCTTTTGATATCTAATAAATATCCAAAATAGGATTTTCATCCAAATCCTGACTCCACGTTCCGTGTCTATTTCCTATGTCATGAGGCCTTTTTACCTGTCATAAGAGGTTAATACCGGTAAAAAACCACTTACCCCAAGTGGATTGTTGCAGAGACAAGGGCACACAGTGGATACAGTAGTCAGCCTGGACTGAGGAGACCTGACTTCAAATCTGGTCTTGGACTTTTACTAGCTGTGTGATCGTAGGCAAGTCACAACCTCTGCTGGCTTGTTCTCCTCAACTATAAAATGGGGAGAGTAGTAGCATGTGCCTCCCAGTGTTGTTGTGATAACCAAATGAAATAATATCTGTAAAATGCTTAGCACAGTGCCTGACACATAGTAGGTACTCGATAAATGCTTGTTTTCTTTGCTACCTCCTTGTCAAATAGTTTCTAATCCTAAAGATGTAAACGTAAGCTAGCAGCAGTCCACTGGGCGCCATAATGTGACTGGAGGGGAGCAGCTTTAAGCAGGAAAATCTCATACATGGTGAGGAAAGAGGAAAATTGGTAAGGAGTTGATGACGTTAAGGAGCAGATGTGGTACCTTGTTTGTACTGAGGATGCTAAGCAGTTCTTGCAGGGACATGCCTACCTGAAGGCTAAGGAGGGACTGTTTGGGGTGTTCTCTTTTTGAGAGGAAAGAAAATGTGGCATTTCTCCTATACTTGGTGCCTGAGACCTTTGAAAAACTTACTCCCATTGACCAGCCTGGAGTTATAATATAAGGAATTTAGGTTAGTTTGAAGGTAGTAGAATCTTTAACCTAAATATAGGCCACATTTGCATAGTACTTTAAAGTTTAGAAAGTGCTGTCCTGACAGTAACTCTGAAGTGGGTCATAGGGTGTTAGAGCTGAAAAGTGCTTTTTATTATTGGTTGTTTAGTTGTTTTTCAATCAATCAATCCAGCTTTTTGTGACCCCATTTGGGATTTTCTTGGCAATGATACTGGGGGGGGGGTTGCCGTTTCCTTCTTCAGCTAATTTGACACATGAGGAAACTGAGGCAAATGGGTTAAGTGACTTGCCCAGGTCACACAGCTAGTAAGTGTCTGGGGCTGCATTTGAACTCATGAAGAGGAGTCTTTCTGACTCCAGGCCCAGCACTCTATCCACTGCACCACCCAGCTGCCCTTTCAGGGGTTATCTAGTCCAATTCCTTCATTTTAAAGAGGAGAAAAATGGGGGGCAGGGGAAGAGAGTCAAGACTTGTCCAGTAGGGCAAATATTCGTATCCTTATCTTACAGAGGGGAAGACTGAGGGCCAGAGGTTTGTTCTTGGTCACATAGTCACGTATACTGGATTAGAAGTCAGAAGTCAGAAAGATCCAAGTAGGAAGCCTGCCTCTAGTGTGACCTTGAGGCATAATAATAGGATAATATCAGCACCTATCTCCTAAATTTGTTGTGAGAATCAAAACAATCAAACCAAAAAAAAACAATCAAGATTAATTACACAAAAATATTTTATAGATTTTAAAGCACTACATAAATGTTAATTATCATCGTCATTGTCATCCTCGTCATCGTGTTCGTCATCATCACGTGGGAGCCAGGACTTAGATCTAGACTTCCAATTTGAAGAACAACATTTTTGTTCAATCTTGGAAGTGAGAATGTCTTTGTCTTTTCCAAGAGGCTTTTAAAACAAGCACAGTTTCTTGGCCTCAGATGGTTTAAGTACAGTTCTGAATGGAGGGAGAGAATTGGGGCTGAGATCACCTCTACAACTCTCTGGGGAATAGCAGTGCATTATTCCTGAATAGTGAGAGAGAGAGGTGTGTGTGTGTGTGTGTGTGTGTGTGTTGGGAGGAAGCATGAAGGAGGTCAGGACTCACCTGATGTGGTTATAAATTCACCAGGGAGCTTCAGCCCTTTCATGTGGTCACTATTACTCTTGAAGGAAGGAATTTTGACCCATTCCCCATCCTTCGTCTTTTCTAGAAACTCGTTGTACAAGCGCATCATGTCAGGACTCCAACTGGCATTGGGAAGGGCATAATCCTTCAGGTTTGTATTCTTTGGACAGAACCTGGAAACCTAGAAAGAACCAAGTTTCAAAACAGCCTGATCTACTAGGAGAAGACTGGGTAGGTAGATGCCTTAGAGCTAGAGTCACTTTGAAGAATCAGTTTCCAGGTTTTTTGGTTACTTGTCCTCTGCTCCCAGAAAAGTACCAGAAATCTATACAGTTTATAGAATCCTAGACTTAGATCTAGAAAGGTCACCTTCCACCCATTTTACAGATAAGGAACCTGAGGGTCTGAGTATTTCAGTGCAGAGGCAATGTGTGAACTTAGTTGAACCTCTCCACATAGTTCTTTTTCTAGCACATCCCAGTGACTCTAGGTACAGTACTTGGGTCAAGAGCCCAGTTGACCTCTGGGAAAAAAGAATCTAGCCTTGTTGGGGCCAGGGCAAACAAAATCACTTCGCCTCCACTTTCCTAAGGGTTATGGCTGTTCTAGCTTCAGGGGAGGTCTCCCTGCTCAGTTCTGGCTGGCCGCTTAGCACTGAGTGTCTCTTCCTGGGAGGTACAGTAACTCCCTTTGCAATCAAAGCTTCCTCTGCAAAATGGATGCCAAGTCAGGGGTCTGGAACAGTGTGTACATATCTAACCACATACGCATCTCTGAGGGAGAAAGCTT
Source organism: Phalanger gymnotis (assembly GCA_028646595.1). Lineage (NCBI taxonomy): Eukaryota > Metazoa > Chordata > Mammalia > Diprotodontia > Phalangeridae > Phalanger > Phalanger gymnotis. The sequence continues at coordinate 40,251,843 of CM053627.1, read as the reverse complement.
GGTCACGTGCCTGTCCTTTTTATATTGCTGACCAGATAATAGTTGGAGTTAGTAATAGCAATGTGACCTTCCCATACCAAGGATCATGAAAAACATAAAAATCAGGATTTTTCCTTTGAAATAAACTCAAGGCCTCTTAAGTATTGGCTTTCTTTTCACTTATCATAGAATGTTAGAACTAGAGCACTGGGCCTGGAGTAGGGAAGACCTAAGTTCAAATCCGACCTCAGACACTTAATAATTTTGTGACCCTGGATAAGTCTCTTAACCTCTCCCAATCTGTTTCCTCATTATCAAATGAGGATAAGAATAGCCCCTAACTTCACAGGGTTGTTGGGAGGATCAAAGAAGTACTCTGTGAACCTAAGAGTACTATAGAAATGTTAGCTCCTTACTATTATCGAGGCCAGCCTCCTCATGTTACAGATGAGAAAACCAAGGCCCAGAGAAGTTAGTTGACTTGTTCCAGGTCATATGTTGAGTCAGTTTGCAGAGCCAAAGCTAGAATACAGTCTTTGCACTATACTATTTATTCACAGGCACAATTTTTATTCATTGGCTCAATTGAACAAGAAGCTTTTATTAAAAAATGAAAGAAGTCTTTATTAAATGCCTACTATGTGCCAGGCACTAAGATGGGGATACAAATATAAAAGAGAGACAGTCATTGCCCCCAAGGAGCTTTTGTTCTTCAAAGGCAATATAACGGGTACAGAGCAGAGGTGAGTCAATACAATATCTATAGAAATGATTTTCAGTTTATACAGAATGATTTCTGGGCTGAGGGTACTAATATCTGGGGGAATCAGGAAAGGTAGCCCTTAAGCTGAGTCTGGAAGGGAGCTATAAGTCAGTCAACAACCATTCATTAAAAATCACAGGTTTAGAGTTGGAAGGGTACCAGATTCCTTATTTTACAGATGAAGAAACTGAGGCTTAGAAAGAAATGGTTTGCCCATAGTCAAATAGATAATAAATATTAGAACTGGGATTCAAATTCCCTTGACTTTCTAGGCTAGTGTTCTTACCATTATATTGCATTGCCTTTCACTTGTAACTTGAAGGAAACCCAAGGGCAGGTGGATTCTAGGGTATCTACCCTACTATGTCTGAGCTGCGCACATATTTAGGGGGAGCTTTGTAGAAAGAGTCCAGTACTCACCAAGCTGTCTGTGGATGAGCTGAAGCTTGTTCCGAGAACTAGCTTGGGAATGTGTCTGTGCAGGACACTCTGGGGCCCGAGGCTGGGGGTTCCAAGAAGGCTCCTATAGGGGCCATAACGTGACGCTAGCCAGAGGCTTTGGCTCTTCATGCTCCTGCTACAGGTGTGCTTGTCTGCTGGCTTGGAATCTGAAAGAGGCTTTGGAGAGAAGGCGACTCAGAGTTTTTATCAGCTGGGGTTGCTAATGTAATCACTTCCCAGCCAAGTGAAACTCTTGCCAAAAGCTTCAGCAGCAAGACAAAAGTTTTCACTGCAGAGAGCATGGATTTCATAAGAGAAGCATGCACAGTCTTGTTTGTGAATAGGGAACAGTGCTGGGCACTCTCTCCAAAGTACATCAAAAATGCCTTTTGGAGAAAAACCTTAAATGATGCAGCAGTTCTTAGAGAGGATAAGCTTGCTCCATGCAAGCTCCATCCCAGAGTTCTGGGAAGGTTCTAGGCTAGGATCACCCTAGGGGAAGTTAATTCAGGCTGTGGACTTAGGGGAGTTATGTAGATATGTGGGTACAATTATGTTTCTCAAGTTTTTGCTCATCCTGTCAGTTTTCAGGAAGGGCAGGGATTGCTCTCCAGGTGGATTTCCCTCTAAATTTCCCAACCCGAGTGCCTCTCATAGGCTTTTCACTGCTCTGGACTGGAATAAGATTCTGGCTGTTCCAGAATTTAGTCTAGTAGTATACATCAGGAACTTATCCAACAAGAAGGTCTAGCTACTGGGCCAACCCCACCCACATACTAGTAATTATAGTACTCCACACCAGTTAGAAGTGCTGTAGCCAACAGGTTCTCAGAAAATCAATAACCTTCTATCTCTACAGCTCTGCCTCGCTTTGGGTTACCATAGCAACTTGTTACTTGGGAGGACAGGTTATCATGAATTTCCTTGATCAGAATTGGCTCTTAACCAGCCTTCTCCTTCGTCCCCCATCTCTGGCTAACCCCTTCTCTTGGCTGTTGTCTCTCTCCTCTTAGATGTCTGGCAAGAATCTCAAGTTCAACATGACTAAAACAGAACCCATCATCTTTCTTTCTAAATATGTCCCTCTCCCTAACATCTCTATTTCTATTAGTGGTATCAACTTCCTGATCATTAGGTAGCACAGTAGATACTGTTAGATTTGGACTTAGGAAGACCTGACTTGAAACCTTGTCTCAGACACTTCCCAGATTTGTGACCCTGGCCAATTCACTTCATCTCTCAGCCTCAGTTTCCTTATCCGTAAAATGGGGATTATAATAGCACCTACTTCACAAATTTGTTGTGAGGATCAAGTGAGATAATATATTTATGGTGCTTTGTAAACCTTAAAGTACCATAGAAATGCTAGCTTTGATCCCCTCAGTCAGCTGAACTTGTGTCTTTGGACTAGGGGCATCCTGATGACTGTCTACAATGTTTGAAGGACTATCCCAAGGAAGAGGGATTAGAATTATTTTACTTGGTCCCAGACGAAAGAAATGGGTGGAAGTGGCAGAGAAGCAGGTTTTGTTTTGACATAAGGGAAACTTCCATATATGTAGAGTTGCTAAAAAGGTGGAAGAAGCTCCTTTTGCAGGAGGTGGGTCACCCTCACTTGAGGTCTTCAGATAAAGGTTCAATGACCACTTGTCTGGTATTTTGTAGAGAAGAATCTTGTTCAGATACAAGTTTGATAAGCCTTTTCTTTTTTTCTTTTTAATTAATTTATTTTGTTTAGCTTTTTCTAACTCAGACTCTGTGAATCTGAAACAAAGCCAATATAAACAGTGACAATAGCAATGACAATAAAAAATCATTTGGTTTTCTTCAAACTGACTCAAAGATTAACTTGGTTTTACTGTGAATAAGCTGGGCCTGATTCTACCCCATCCTCTGGTAGGATAGGTTCCAAACTGGAATGAAATGAGAAACTTGTAGTCCATTTAATAATTATTTTAATAATTTAAAATTCAATTTTAAATTTATATATTTTTATGTTACATTATTTTATATATTATATAATTTATATATTATATTTATTATATATTATATACAATTTATTACAGTTATATTATAGCATTATGTCACACATAAATGTTATATTTATATAGTATATGATTATTACATTATATGATACTATATTGTATTGTATTATATTTTTATATAATTTTATTTTCAGTTCCAAATTCTCTCCCTCCCCCTCCTCTCGCATTCACTAGAAGGCAAGAAAAACAAAATCCATTATAAGTACATATAGTCATGAAAAACAAAATTCTGTATCAGCCATGTTCCAGAAAGTAAAAAGCAAAAGAAAGGAAAGAAAGAAAAAAAAATTCCTTGGTCAGCACTCTGAGGCCATCAACTCTTTTTCTGGACATAGATAGCATGTTTCATCCTGAATCGTTTGGAACTGTGGTTGGTCATTGTGTTGATCAGTTACTAAATCTTTCACAGTTGACTATTTTACAATATTGTTATTGTATAAATTGTTCTCCTGGTTCTGCTCACTTCACTTTGCATCAGTTCATGCAAGTCTTCCCAGGTTTTTCTGAAACCATCCCCTTCATCACTTCTTATAGCTCAGTAGCATTGCATCATATTCATATATCATAACTTGCTCAGCCATTCTTTAATTGATTAATTGATATCCTTTTAGTTTCCAAGTCTTTGCTGCAACAAAAAAGAGTTGCTATAAATATGACTCCTCCTCTTTCTTTGAGCTCTTTGGGGTACAGAAGTAGTAGTGGTTTTACTGGATCAAAGGATATACACAGTTTAATAGCTTTTTGAACATAGTTGCAATCCACCTCCCACCCCCAGAACATTTATAGTCCTTTATTCTTGAAGAGGACCAAAATGACATACTTGCAGTCCATTTAATACTTAACAGAAGGAAGTTTATTCAGCTGTTACAGGGGAAAGATGTTTAAAGTAGAAGACCAATCAATAAATTAATAAACATTTATTAAATACACACTATGTGCTGGGGACTGTGCTAAGCCCTGGGATACAAAAAGAGGCAAAAGACAGTCCCTGCCCTCAAGGAGTTTACAGTCTAAAAGGAGGTTCATTTAGGTAATGCATTGATTCATTTGGACATAGCTTCCCAGGCTTGTTCATGTTGGCGATTTGCAGTCCAAAGTTTCAGGGAAGGGCTCCATCCCCTTGTGTCAGTGGCCCAAGCCCCTGAACCACTCAGATCTTAAGGACAGTTTCAATACTTTTAAAGGAAAAATTAGTGTAATTTGTGTAAAGTGGGGCTTAGGATATTGCTGCTGACATATCACCAAATTACCCACCTTTCCCATGTGGTTCCTATTTCACTAATTCACACGTTTTTTTACAAATTTTTTTTTTCCTTTGTGAAAGGTTTACTCCCTCTCTCCTCTTTAAATTCTTTACACATAGTGGGGCCCACCCTCATCTTTTTATAGGATTTGAATGAAAAAACTGAAAAGCAAATGGACTGTGATATAGAAAGTTGTTACTTCAAGTTGTAACTTTGAAACTACATAGTATCAAATCATGAAGTGATTTTAACATATTGTTACACAGGATAGAGACCTCATAAAAGAGTAGTCTGGGTATCTTAGTCACGGCAGAGACAGCAGCAATGAAACAGAAAGGAAGCTGTTGGAGCAGAGGGCAACGCTGTAACTGATTATCTTCCCTGGAAAAGTTTTTCCTCAATTGTTTTTACCAACCTAGGGGCCCTAAGAAGGGTAAATGGACACAAATTGTATGTGTGAGTGTGTATATGTGTGCATGTATGTATGCGTGTGTGTATATATGTGTGCATGTATATATGCGTGTGTGTGTGTGTGTGTGTGCGTGCGTGTGCACTCACTTGAGCTAAGTCCTGTCTTCTGTACCTTCGTAATCTCTCTCCTCTGATATCGCCACTAGTCTGGTACAGACCCTCATCAGCTCACTCCTGGACTATGGCAATAGCCTTCTGGTTGATTTTCCTGTCTCACATCCTACCTCGTTCTAGTCCACCCTTCACTCAGCTGTCAAATCGATCTTCCTATAGCACAGATCTGAACATTTCTCTCCCTTTCCCCCATCCAATAAATTCCGCTGGCTCCCTGTTAGCCCGTGGATCAAATATAAAATTCTTGGCTTGATTTTTAAAGCCCTTTGTAACTACCTTTCCAGTATCCTTACACATCACATCCTGCTATGTATTCTGAAATCCTATGACACAGGCCTCCTTCCTGGTAGTGCCTTTCCTCTGTTAATGACTTCCTATTTATCCTGCATAGGTGTGCATGTGTGGTCAGGATGGGAGGGATGCTAGGCCCTTTTCAGAGCTCCTTTCCACCTTTGGAATCCACCTATCATCCAATTCTCACCTGAGGCTCCAAGAACCTGTCACATACATAGTGGCCAGGCTCCAGTAAAACCATCTCAGCAGACAGGCTAAACCAGATTGATGGTGACTGGAGAGGCCCAAACCCTTAGGTGAGTTGGGGGAGTGTCTACTCCAAGCATGTGAAAAGACTTCCCTGGTGGAATGGCTGGATGATAGCAATTTGTCCCAATGGCTATGAATCTGGCTGAAGTGGGCGCTGTTGAGTGCTCAGAGCTTGGTCAGACATTTGAGACACCAAGGTCATCTACTATACCCTGTGACTTTGCTGCTGGTCTTGACTTTTGTTTTGCTACTGGACTCTGATGACTTTGGAAGAGAGAGTGAGGCTGACAACTTAGATCAACTCTGCCTCACTTAAATCCAATTTATGTACAAATCAAAAGGCCATATCATTTTACTATTTTTAGCTGCCTCAAAGTCCTGTGGCCACAGGCAACAGTAGGTATGGCTACACTGGAATCTATAGTCACAAACCTGCATGCAGGCAGCCCAGGCCATAGGGTTGTCTTTTTACTGGTCTAAAGCAGCAGTGGAATTCAGCAGCCCCCTGGGTGTATAAACGGCCTTTTTTAAGGAACCGTACTGGTCACCTCCTGGCATGAGAAAGGGCTAGAAAAGGTGCCCTAAAAATCGTCTGCTTCATCCAGCTCTAGGCTACTTACTGCAACAGGTGGGAATCCTACCCCTGTAGTTGAAACACAAAAAATATACAAAAACTTTCGTGAAGATAATTCTATTTACCATTGATACATGGAATGCATACATATTTATGGACAACATGAAATCCAGTAGACCTGAAAGATGAACAGTTCTTGTTGAGAGAGGACTCAGCAGGTATCACATCCATATAACAGCCCTGAGTGAAACAAAGCTGGCAGATGAAGGCCAACTTATCCAGAGCTGGATACCATTTTCTTGGAGTGACTGAAGTGAACGGAAGTGCTGTGAAGCTGGTATAGGTTTCACAATCAAAACTAATTTAGTCAACAAGCTTGTATGCCTCCCCAAAGGAGTGAACAACAGGCTCATAACAACGCAATTGCCATGTGCAGGAAAGTGCCAAGCCACCATCATTAGTGTGTATGCTCCCATCATGATAAATCAAAGAAAATTCTATGAAGACATGGAGTAAATGGACACAAATTGTATATGTGTGTATGTGTGTGTATATATATATATATATATATATATATATATATGTGTATATATTTAGAGTCATTTCTACTCCAAATGTTTGTGTGAACTGCTTGTGCCCAACCTGGGGTAGAGCCTTCTGAGCTCATGTTGGTCCGATCAGTTTTAGTTGGACATACCATGGTTGGACACACCATATACTATTTCCAGAACAAAGGACAACCACCATCCTGGATATAGCTTGTTTATACATGGTTGTTTGCTTGTTATATCCCCCTATTAGATTGTAAGCTCCTCGAGGCCAAGGACTCTTTTGCATTTTTTTTTATCCCCAGCCCTTAACACAGTGCCTGGCATATAGTAGGAGCTTAATAAATGCTAGGGCATCTAGGTAGTACAATGGATGGAGCACTGGGCCTGGAGTCAGGATGGCTCATCTTCCTGAGTTCAAATCTGGCCTCAGATACTTACTAGCTACGTGACTCTAGGCAAGTCACTTCACCCTGTTTGCCTCAGTTTCCTCATCTGTAAAATTAGCTGAAGAAGGAAATGGCAAACCTCTCCAGTATCTCTGTCAAGAAAACCCTAGATGGGGTAATAAAAAGTTGGACAGGACTGAAAAATGACTAAGCAGATGCTTATTGACTGACTGACACAGAACATTCTCCTGACTGTGCATTTTCATGGGCTATCTCCTAGGTCTAAAAAGCCCTCCCTTCTCATCTACAATTCTGGCCTTTCCTTACTTCCTTCAAGTCCTATTTAAAATCCCTCCTTCTACAGTAAGCCCTTAGTGATTTCCTTTAATGAAAGTGTCTTCTTTCTGTTGGTTAGTTCCAACTTCTCCTGTATATCTAGTTTGTAAATAGTTGTTTGTATGTTATCTCCTCCTTTAGACTGAGAGCTCCTTGAGGGCAGGGACTGTCTTTTGCTTTTCTTTGCATCTCCAGCATTTAGTAATGCTAGCACATAACAGGTGCTCAATAAATGCTTGTTGATCTGATTTGACTTGTTAAATGAAAGTTGACCAGGAATAAAGGAGGAAATTGTGAGTCAGCTGTAGGAACTGAGCTTGTTTATTCTGAATATGAAACACAAGGGAGGACCTCATAGTTGTCAAATATTTGAAGGGCAGCCAGAAATTGGACAGCTAAGTTCTTTTAGGGTCTGTTCTCCCCATTATGTTCCAGTCCCTGGTTCCAAGTCCTGAGAGGCAACTAGATGACAAAAGCCAATGCATTGGGGTCCCTGGGGGGTCCAAGGCACTTCCCTTACCCTAACAAAAACAAATCCATGTTTCCCTCCTGGATCCCAAGCAGCTGTGTTGTTAAGCAAAATTGTCTCATTAGCATGGCTTTTGTTTCTTTTCAGTGGAAGTACTTTCAGCTGTTAAGTGCTAAGGGGGGGGGGGCCCTGTCAGGTGTGAAACCTGTGTGGGTGTGGATTGGTGACTTAGGAGGGGCCAGCTCGGGAACCAATGGTCTCTGGTCGTTGACGTGGGGCTTGAGAACGCTGGAAGCTCGGCTGCGAGGAGGGGTGAGCCGGGAGACAACTGCGGCGGCGGCGGCGGCGGCGGAGGAAGGTGTGGAAGCCAGAAGCTGTGGAAGCCAGAAGCTGCAGAGGCAGGAAGCTGCGGAAGCGGGGCTTACCCAAGTGCGAGCAGGAACGTGAGGCCAGTGAACATGATTTGGCTAAATACTCTCTTGCTTTTCTTTGGCCTCCTAGTTGCCCTTGTGAAATGGGCTCTCTGGGCCTGGAGTCTTTTTGTCAAGATGTTGGAATGGGGAGGCTGGTTCAAGTTTTTGCTGCGGTGGGGCCTAAATAAATTTCTTGTTGTTTTCTCCTTAGAGAATCTCTCATACCTTGCGATTTCGGACCATTCAAACATATACATGATCATATTTGAGATCATAAATTCGGCCTTCCTACTACAGCAGCCCAAGCTGAAGGGACCAAAAAGGCAGACTCAGTGCCTTGCTGCAAAGTTCCCATCTTGCCCCAGGGCTGGACTCCAAGCTCCTGGGTTCCGACTCCAGCTGGCCTCACCTGGCTTCTTCTGGAATGTAAGCAGTTCTCCACCATTTCAATCCTCTCTCCAAAGTCAGCTTCAAGGCAGCTCAGGGGCTTTCAGCTTTCCAAAGTTCCCATGCAGGCAGTCTCCTGCTCTGTCTGGATCAATATTTTGGCGGCCGCTGTCTGCTTTCTCCTCACCAGCCCCTCCTGCCAAATCTGTAGGAGGGCCATTCTTCAAATGTCCAAGGCCATTCTCCACTCCTGTTTCAAAACTCCATATACAATATAATCTCAAGACATTCACCTTTCAGCACAGTCTTCAGGGGCCAGGCTTATCAGCTTAAGCCCTGGGAAGAAGGGATTATCTCCTGCTCTGGGCCCCTGGGAAACCACACTGAGCACTTCCACCCACCTGTTTTACTTCAGGACTTTGTCACTCCTGAGGCTCCACAGAACCATAGCCACCCCAAGTACAAAGAGCAGTCCAAAAACAGGGAAACATTCAACCAGCCCAGTACCCCAAAATACCATGCTTTCCTGTTAAAGGTAGATCCTGACCACGACTACGCCATTTGTTTCAACAATCTGGCTAGCAGCTTCTGTGGGGGTGTAAGATCCACCCACAGCCAGCACCCAGAAAGCTGCCAGCACGCCACAAAAACACAGGTTCTTTTGATATGCCTTA
>CM053627.1:40225514-40238014 GCA_028646595.1 Phalanger gymnotis | reverse complement strand
AGATAGGTCTGGTGATTCAGGTTTGAGATTGGAACAAAATGAGATGTTCACAACCCATCGAATAGCCATTAAAAGGTTTTACTTAGTCATAGAAGAAAAAGTATATTTAGTAAGGAAACATCATTGATTCACTTGGGAGTCGCTTCCCTGACTCTGTATTGCTTATGCTGGTTTACTCCTCAGAAGCCTGAGGAAAGATATATTGACTCTTTGTGTGCTGGATTCTTGTATTTAGACTACCAGGAACTATCTATATCAGTGGCATCAACCTTAGCCCACTGGACCAATTATGTCTTAAGGATGGGTTCAATGGCCTTTAAGTATAACTTTGGGCTCAAGTAATTTGTATAAGACTTTCCTCATTGATGGAAAATGATTACGCAATGCTCTATGCCTGTGTGAGGGATGAGCCGGTGAGAGCTTGAGAGAGGAGAGATCCCGTCCCTTCTGGCTTCCAGTTTTCAGAGAAGATACATGGGATTTCAGGTTGTTTTCAAGGAGAGTCCCCTGGAGGAAAAGAAAGGGAAGAAGCCAATGTGTTGAGGAATCAGTGCCTTGATCATATCCCTATTCCTACTTTACCACATCAGAGATTTTGGAGAATTTTCCCTTGGGTGAAATTAGGGACTCTGTCTCTGTCTCTTTGTCTCTCTTCCTCTCTCTGTCTCCATCTCTGTCTTGCTTTTTAGTAGTTCCCTCCGTGTATTGTCTATATAACTTCTCTGATTTCTGCTTGCTACTGGCTTGGAAAAATGGGTTTATTTGCTATTCACTATATGTGATAGTCTTTGTGTGACTGGCATTTGGTGGGAAAAGAGGTTGGATAAAGCTTGGAGCACTCCTCCATTAAAAGTATAGTGACCAGGAACATAGCCTGAACCTAAAATTATTCCCGCTAGACTAACAATACTTAAAAGAGTAGATAGATATAATTCTAGCCCAGTACTCCTCTATGAGGACAGAGGAACAGCTAGCCTCATGGCCTTAGTCTCCTGCTCCTTTCCTGGTAAGGATTAGAAGTCTCCTTTGTAGAAGGTTGTGTAGAGGAGGCTCTAGAAATATCTTTTCATTCCTCCCTGTGAGATATATCTAGACAAACTCATGTGGACACACATGGACAACATGCACTTTACATAAGGAAAATCAAGCCTCAACTAGTGGGGTATGGTCCAAGTAGGGTAGAGTCTTAAGATATGGCTCCTACAATATCACTCTAACCTCTAGCCAAACAAGGGTACTTACTTTTTCTTCTCTATCCCACTTTTGTGTATTACTCTTGCTATAAGAGAAGGGTTTGTCTGTTTTTGGACTTTGGAGGTGACCTGAGTGTGAAGTTGAATTTTTCTGATTTTTAAAGTTACAGGAAAACTGTGTCTATTTTGTTTTACATTGTATTTCTATGGGCCCAAGGCAGGGAAAATGAGGCAAGAGATGATGCTTAGGAATGTAGATGGAGCATTCCAAATCATGGAATTAGACTTCCTAATTGGTGAACCTGGGACTGCAGAATGAAGAAATGTTCTCAATCTCGAGTACTCAGGGAGGTAAATCCCAAACTGGTGTGTCATTAAAAGTATTCTGGAGTGGAAGATTCCATTCTCTTCTGAAGTCAAAAGGGAAACTGATACAGTGGTATGGGGCTTTTGGATTTTAAAACCTAGAAAATAAGATCTTGTGGTCTGGAGTGTGTGGAGTTAGTGGCTAAAAGGAAAAGAAAGAAGAGTTATATGCTAGAATCAGATATCTGGTTAAAGTGGCAGTAACAGAAGAAGGGAGAAAGATAATTAGGGATTAAATGGAACAGATTTTGGCTAGGGGGTCAAATTAGTTCAAGGACCGGAAAGTTCCAGGAAGCTTGGTGTTTCAGGTTCTAGTTCAATGATGAAGGAAGGTTTAGAAACAGTGAAAGGCCTGAGGCCAGAGGCAGAGATTTTCTGGATTGGTTCAGCAATATGGCACCTGGAAGCTGACTGAGATTAGCAAGGTCTAAGACTTAAGGCTAGATTCTTCACATGATATTGACAGCGGCAGCTGGGATTCTAGATTCTAGACTTTCATTACCAGAAGAACAATAGTGACCGTAACACATTGTAAATGCTTGATAAATGTTTGATGAAATGAGATTTGGATACAGTATGATTACAGAGTCTGTGTGTTCTAGTTCAACATCAGTAATCTTCCAATGTATATTTAGAAATGATAGGGTGGGCAGCACAGTATGACACAAAGCCCCCACTCAACAGATCTGAAGACTAGCAACAGCAGTTGTGAATTTCCTCATCTAATCCAAAAAATTTTAGTGAGATTGGAATTGACCTTATGCCTATGTTGTACATAAACACATTTATTAACTATTCATTTGATAGCAGTTCCAATCTTTCCATAAAAATTGTGACAGGATTTCCTCCCCAGTCCACCACAGAACTCTAGAGAGTTCATCTAAACTTAGCGATAACAATAGCAGTGAACTGATTCAACCATTCTGGAGAGCAATTTGGAACTATGCCCAAAGAGCAACCAAACCTTTGATCCAGCAATACCACTGCTAGGCCTGTATCCCAAAGAGATCATAAAAAGGGGAAAGGGACTCATATGTATAAAAATATTTATAGCAGTTCTTTTTGTGGTGGCAAAGAATTGGAAATTGAGGGGATGCCCCTCAATTGAGGAATGGCTGAACAAGTTGCGGTAGATGAATTTAATGGAGTACTATTGTGCTATAAGAAATGATGAGCAGGTGGATTTCAGAAAAACCTGGAAAGACTTACATGATCTGATGCTGAGTGATGTGAGCAGAACCAGGAGAACATGGTACACAGCAACAGCAACATTGTGTAATGATTAACTATGATAGACTTAGCTATTCTCAGCGATACAATAATCCAAGACAATTCCAAAAGACTCATGATGGAAAATATTAACCACATCCAGAGAAAGAACTATGAAGTCTGAATGTAGATAGAAGCATATTATTGTTTTTTCTTTCTCGTGGTTTTCTCCTTTTGTTCTGATTCTTCTTTCACAACGTGACTAATGTGGAAATATATTTAGCATGATTGCACAAGTATAACCTATGCTAGATTGCTTGCTGTCTTCGGGAGGGGTGAGGAGGGAGGGAGAAAGAAAAATTTGGAACTCAAAATTTTACAAAAATGAATGTTGAAATTTATCTTTACATGTAATTGGAAAAAATAAAATGCTATTAAGAAAAAAATAATAAAACAAAAAGATAATGCTGTTGTGAGGTTGTCACAAGAACACTAAAGATAGATGCTGTCAGAAAACTGTCAAGATAAAACCAGAGAGAAAAGTAGAAATTCAAAGAATACACTAGTCACTTTCTGGAGGAAACCTCAAAATGAAAAGCTCCAGGAATATTATAGGCAAAAGAGCGCCCAGGTGAAGGAAAAAAAATACTGCAAGTAACTGGAAAGAAAGAATTCAATTACTGAGTAGCCACAATCAAGATAACACAAGATTTAGCAACCACTACTATAAAGAATTGGAGAATTTAGAATATGATATTCTAGAAAACACAGGATCTAGGCTTACAATCAAGCAAAACTGAGTATAATCCTACAGAGGAAAAATAGACTTTTAGTGAAATAAAGGACATCCAAACATTTCTGATAAGTTAACCAGAACTGAGTAGAGAATATGGCATACAAATACAGGAGTAAAGTGAAGCATAAAAAGGTAGAGATGAGTGAGAAATCATAAGGGACTAAACAAGGTTAAACTGTTTATAATCTTATATGGGGAAATGATTCTTGTATGCCTTATGAAATTTATCATCATCAGAAGTCATAAAGGGAATCTAATCAGACAGAGGGCCCGTGTGTAATTTTGTTGTGGTTAGGTGATCTCAAGAAAAGAATGAAATGAGTGGGGAAGAAGAATGCACTGGGAGAGGGGGGAAGGGAAAGGAAGAATGGGGAAAATCATATCACTGAAAAAGGACTTTTATACAACAAGCAGGGGATAGTAGAATGGCAGTAGATGACACTTGAACCTCACTTTCATCTTAACTGGTTAAAGGAGGCAAGAATATACACTGTTGGATACAGAAATACATCTTACCCAACATGGGACTAGGAAGCAAAGGGGCTGCAAAAGAGACTCTTAAAGAGGAGAAAAAAGAGAAAGATAAGAGAATAGGATGAAAGCAAATTCACAGTAAGTAATCTTAACTGTGAATGTGAATGGAACGAGCTCACCCATAAAATTGAAGAAAATAGAAGAATGGATTAGAAACCAGAATCCAACAATATGTTGTTTACAAGAAACATACTTGACATAGAAAGCTAAACACAGAGATAAAATAAAGGGGTGGAGCAGAAAGTAAAAAAGGCAGGGGTAGCAATCATGATTTCAGACAAAGCAAGAGCAAAACTAGACTTAATTAGATAAGCAGGAAAACTGCATTTTTCTAAAAGATACCAAAGACAATGAATTAACATCATTACTAAATATATAAGCCAAATAGTACAGCATTTAGAAGAGTTGAAGGAAGAAAAAGAGAGGAAAACTATAATGTCATTTTATTTTCAGTTGTGTCCAACTACTTGTGACCCTATTTGGGGTTTTCTTGGTAAAGATATTGGAGTGGTTTGGCATTTCCTTCTCTAGCTCATGGGGAAACGGAGGCAAATAGGGTAAAGCGACTTGCCCAGGGTCTCACAGCTAGTAAGTGTCTGAATTCAGATTTGAACTCATAAAGATGAGTCTTCCAGGTCTGGTGCTCTATCCACCGCACCACTTAGTTGCCCCCCAAACTATAATTTTGGTGAATCTCAACCTATACATCTCAGACCTAGTTAACTGAACCAAAAATAAACAGAAAAGTTGTTAAGGACCTAAATAGAATTTTAGAAAAGTTAAATATACTAGCCCTTTGGAATATGTTGAATGGTTGTAGAAGTGAGTATGCCTATGCTCAACTGTGCATGGCACCTTCAAAAAAATTATTGGGGCATAAAACCTCACAAACAAATGCAAAGAAGCAGAAATGTTAAATGCATCTTTTGCTGACCATAATGCAATAAAAGTTACATTCAATGAAGAGACAGATTAAAAATTAGTTGGAAACAAAACAACTTAATCTTAAAGAATGGGTGGGTTAAAAATAAATTATAAAAACCATCAATAATTTCATTAAAAATAATGACAACAAAAAAACAACACACCAAAACTTTTGGGATGCAGCAAAAACAGTAACTGGGGAAATTTATATCTCTAAACTCTTTCATCAGTAAAAGAGAGAAAGTGCAGATCAATGAATTGGGCATGCAGTCAAATAAAACTAGGAAACCAACCAATTAAAAACACCCAACTAAACACCACAATAGAAATCTTGAAAAGCAAAGGAGAAATTAACAAAATTTAAATTAAAAATTCAATTAATAAATAAAACTAAGAGCTGTTTAAAAAAACAGATAATCTATTAGCTAATTTGATTAAGAAAGAGAATGGAGGAAACCAAATCACCAGTGTGCTAAATGGAAAAGATGAATTCACAATCAATGAAGAAGAAGTAAAAGCAATGTTAATAAAATTGAGATTCTAAATGAAATGAATGAATATTTACAAAAATATAAATAACCCGGGTTAACAGAACAGGAAATAGAATACTTAAGCAATTCATTCTTTAAAAAGTAAGTCAAATATGCCATAAATGAACTCCCAGATGGGGGGAAAATCCCTCCTAGAACCAGATGGATTTACAAATGAATTCTAACAAACATTTTTTTCCTAACAAATATTTAAAGAACAATTAATTCCAATACTACATAAACTTTGAAAAAATAGCTAAAGAAGAGATCCTACCAAATTCCTTCTATCATGTGAATATGGTCTTGATACCCAAACCAAGGAGAATCAACACAGAGAAAGAAAGCTATAGACCAATTTCCCTAGTAAATATTAATGCAAAAATTTTAAATGAAATACCAGCAAGGAGAGTATAGTAAGAGTTAAAGCAAGTATGACCACAAAGATAATAAACTATAACCAGGTTGTATTTTATGCCAAAAATAGGAGGGTGTTTCGACATTAGGCAAACTATAAGCATAATAGCATATTAAAAATAAAAACCAACAAAATGATATTTTTCCATAGATGCAAAAGAATTATTGACAAAATTCAGCATCCACTCCTGTTAAAAAACACTGGAAAGCATAGAAATACATGGTACTATACTTAAAATGTAATTATTATGTTTCTAAAACCAAGAATGAGCTTAATCTGTAATGAGGCTAAGGTAGAAGCTTTTCTGTTAAGATCAGAGGTGAAGCAAGGGTGTCTGTCATCACTATTACCATTCAATAGTGTACTAAGAATGCCAGCTGTGGTAATAAGAAAAAGAGATTTAAAGATTAAACATAGGCAAAGAGAAAACACTTGGAAGTCTACCTGCCAACACGCACAGAGGAACTCTATGAACACAATTACAAAACACTCTTTACACAAATAAAGACTCAACTAAATAATTAGAGAAATACTAATTGCTCACAGATAGGCCAAGTGAATATAATGAAAATGACAGCACTATCTAAAATTGATAGGCCTTTGCAACAGATTGGATACGGGAGGGGAGAGAGAGTGAGGAGTTGAGGATGAAGGTGATGGTGCCTTGACAGTAATAGGATAGTTAGGAAAAGGGAATGGTTTGAAGGGAAAGATGAGTTCAGTTTTGAACATGTTAAGTTGAAGGTGTTTACTGGATATATAGTTCAAGATGTCCAATAGACAATTGGAAGTAAAAAAAAAACTGGAAGTAAGGAGAGAGGTTTAGGGTTGAATAAATAATTTGAAAATCATCAGCACGGAGATAATAAATTAATTTATGGGAGCCTATGAGATTTCCAAGTGAAATAGTATAGAAGGAGAAGAGAACAGGGGCAAGGACAGAACCCAAGAGCTCTGCATGACCTGGACCCAGATCCAGCGAAGGAGACTCAGAAAGAGTGACCAGGTAGGAGACACAGGTAGGAGAAGTTTCAAAAGCAAATATCTGAACTTGGGTCTTCCTGACTCAAGGTCTAACATTTCAACCACTGCACGATGACTAGACCATGATGCTTTCTAATGTAAAACATTGTAGAAATATTAAAAATTTATATAGAATTAAATTCAAATCAAGATCAATCTATTAACCAATGAAGACCGAGCCAGCACAGACCTGGCCCCAGCAAACCAAGAGCAGGCCTTGGTAGTGAATGAATGAGTTGCAGTAATGGCTGCTTCTGGAGTTCTCAGCCCATAGATGGCAAGGGAGTTGGACAACTGGTGAGAAGGAGATTGATTATAGGGGTCCCTTTGCTGACACCAGGGGCAGGACTCTGTTGCTTTGCCCATACTCAAATCAGAGTCATGATATCTCTGAAAACAGCTTCTCTAAGCCCTTGAAACTTAGGAAAGTGTGACCTTCACCCTAGAAACAGAACCCCACTTTAGCATAGAATGTAAAGTCAAGAAGTAGTCTGGAAAAATGAGCAAACAACAGAAAAAATTCTGACAATAGAAAGATACTATGGTGACAAGAAAAATCAAAACACTCAAAAGAACACAAAAGGTCAAAACTGCTACATCCAAAACCTCAAAGAAAAATATGAATTGGTCTCAGTCCATAGAAGAGCTTAAAAGGGATTTTAAAAATCAAGTAAGAGAGGTAGAGTAAAAATTGGAAAGAGAAATGAGAGTGATGCAAGAAAATCATGAAAAAAGAGTCAACAGCTTGGTAAAGGAGGCACAAAAAATACTGAAGAAAATCATACCTTAAAAACCAGAATAGGACAAATGGTAAAAGAGCCATAAAATCCGATGAAGAGATGAACTAATTAAAAAGCACAATTAACTAAAAAGAAAGAAAGGTACAAAAATTCACTGAAGAAAATAACTCCTTAAAAAGTAGAATTGGGCAAGTGGAAGCTAATGACTTTATGAGACATCAAAACACAATAAAATAAATCAAAATAATTTAAAAATAGAAGAAAATGTGAAATATCTCATTGGAAAGAAAAACAACCGACCTGGAAAATAGATCCAAGAGAGAGAATTTTAAAATTTTTGGACTAATTGAAAGTCATGACCAAAAGAAGTTTAGGCATCATCTTTCAAGAAATTATCAAAGAAAATTGCCCTGATATTCTAGAATCAGAGAATAAAATAGAAATGGAAAGAATCCATTGATCACCTCCAGAAAGAGATCCTCAAATAAAAACTCCCAGGAATATTATAACTAAATTTCAGATCTCCCAAGTCAAGGAGAAAATACTGCAAGTAGCCAGAAATAAACAATTAAAATATCATGAGCCACAGTTAGAATAACACAAGATTTAGCAGTTTCTATAGTAAAAGATCAGAGGACTTGGAATATGCTATTTTGGAGAGCAAAAGAGCTAGGATTAGCAAAACTGAGTATAATCTTTCAGGGGGAAAAATGGATCTTCAGTGAAATAGAAGACTTTCAAGTATTCCTGATGAAAAGACCAGAGCTGAATAGAAATTTTGAGTTTCAAATACAAAACTCAAGAGAAGCATAAAAAGGTAAATTGGAAAGAGAAATCATAAGTGCTTCAATAAAGTTAAACTGTTTACATTTCTACAAGGGAAAATGGTACTTGTAACTCCTAAAACTTTCTCATCATTGGGACAGGTAAGGCATGAGTGTGAATTGAATATGCTGGGATTATTATTTAAAGAAATAAAATTAAGGAGAGAGAAAGAGGAATGCATTGAGAGAAGCGGAAAGGGAGAGGTAGAAGTGGGAGTCTGCAGAACAAAGCATACTTTTTCTTTATTTTTCTTTTTCTGTATTTTCTTTCACAACATTACTAACATGGAAATATTTTTTTGCATGACTGCACATGTATAAACTTAATCAAATTACTTGCCTTTTCCATGCAGGGGAGGGAGGATAGGAGAGAATTTGGAACTCAAAATTTTAAAAAATGAACATTAAAATTGTTTTTACATGTAATTGGGGAAAATAAAATATTAAATCATTTTAAAAAGAATGCTCTATTAAGTATTTATGTGTGATGCACTGAAGATGTAAAGATGAAATAAGTTTTAGTATGAAAAGACGGGAATTGAGGCAAAGAAATATGGAGAAGTGAAAGAAAACACAAGGAAGGCATACAATAGATTAATATTCGTTAAACCTAAGATTACAAAACTGAGAAAGGAATGTTATCCAATAACTGTTGGAAAAATTGAATAGCAGTTGAATGAAAATAGGTTTAGAACCATGCTTTGCACCATAAACCAGAGTACATTCCAATTAGATCAATAATCTAAATACTGAAAAGAATGGAAGAAAAAGGAATTCTATATTTATGTTATTTGCGGGGGGGGGGGGGAGATCAATTCTTATTTAGCAAATGGAAGATATTGGCCACGCAGTAGATTTGGTTACATAAAAATAAAATGTTTTGTAGAACAATAAAAAACAAACTGGGAAATGGTTTTGGGGGTAAAGATACATAATAAAATTCAGGTGACCAGAGCCTATAAGAAACTAATACAAATGTACAAGATTAACAGCAGCTTCTTATGGATAAATGGTAAAGTAGGAACAGCCAATTCTCCAAGAAAGGAGTACAAATTGTTTACAGTCACTGGAAAAACTGCCTAGACTCTACAATTGCAGAATATAGAAATGCTCAAATGGAGCTGTGATCTCACTAATTTATATGTTTCTTCCAACCATGAAAGTTGTAACCTATCCATGCCTACACATCCTGTTTGACTCTTTTCCATGGTCTGTTTTAGATTCATTACAGGGGATCTACTCAATTGCAATATTAATTAGGTTGGGAATTTTTTTTTACTGTTTTATAATGCTAAATTAATTATCTTTAATTGAGCCTTACTAGGTGCAACGTAGTCAGGCATGATCTGCAGATTAAAAGGAAAGTATGGCATTTTTGGGTACTGAGATGGTGGTTGAATGTTTCCCAGTTTCGGAGTTGCTCTTTGTACTTGGGGTGTCTATGGTTCTTTGGAGTCCCAGGAACAACAAAGGCCTGAAGGAAAACAGGCCAGTGGCAATGATGTGAATGGTTTCCTGAGAGCCCAGAGCAGGGGTCCTGGGAGATAATCCCTCCTTCCCTCTCCCCATTGTACTAGCACTCTGGAGGAGACAGGCTGTAGCAAAGGCTGTGGGAGAATGAGCCCACAGCTTGTTTCATTGTAACAATTTGGCTAGCAGCTATTGTGGGGGTGAAAGACCAAAACAAGCCCAACAACAAGAATGCTGCCAGCACAGGTTCTTTTGATCTACTTTATTAAGGAAAGTAACATTAAGAGGTTAACAATCTTGCTTTAATCCAACGTATACATATAAACTCACTTAGTTCAGGAGGAAAAGCCAGCCACCTGAACTTCAGAGCAAATACAAGTAAGTTACAAACATGCACAATATAAACAGGCCAGATGACAATTCATAGTTACCAAGAAACCATCAACATCTGGGTTGATGAGCTGGGAGGCTCTTAGAGCAGCTGCCCAGAGTCCCATGCCAACACTTCCAGGAGTGAGAGCTTCAAGCAAATAGCTCTGTTATCTCTTTTTATACAGTCTTTAGCCATCATCAAATGTCATCTGAGTGACCAGAACTTAGGCGCCTACTATTGGCTCTGGTCTTAGCAACTCCCTTAGGACCCTGAGGGCTTCACACCCACATTGGCTTAGCACTTAGTAATTAGGGGTTTGGGCCTGGGGCTTTGCACCTAGTAAGGCTCAATCAAAGACACTTAATTAATTTAGCATTCTAAAACAGTAAAAAAAAAGTCCCAACTTAATTAATATCACATCAATATATTGGGCAGGGATTGAGGGTGGGAACCTTCCTTGCTTTTTCTTGATATTGAGAGGCTGCCAATGGGACACAGAAGCTGCCCATCATTGATCCTTTACTCTTACCATGTGATCAGCCTGTCTTTAAAAAATTTTTTTTAACTCATACATTCCTTTGATGACATTCTGTATACCTCCATTCTTGGGAAAGGCCCCAGACCAGCTATCCCTCATTCTCCAGATTTAGCCACCATGCTCCAAGATGGGTACCTGTTCCATCCATCCTTTTCACTTCCCTTTGTTTATGTTATCTTCCTCCATTAGAATATAAGATCTTTTAGGGCAGAGATTGTCTCTTTTTTTTGCTTGTATTTGTATCCCAGGTGCTTAGTACAGTGTTTGGCACACAGGAAGTGCTTAATAAATGCTTGTCAACTGACTGATTAATGATACTACTGCTTGCTTGTATTGTAATGATTTGCAGTCTACTGAAGCACCCTATGCACATCTCCACTGCCTTTTGGGTAATTATCAATTTTGGTTCTTCGGAGAATGCAAATTAAAACTACTTTGAGTTGGCATTTTATAAACCTATTGAATTAGAAAAATACAAAATTCAACATTGACAGAACTGTGGAGAAATAGGTATGCTATTAGAATCCTAGTGAAAATGTAAATTATGGGCAGCTAGGTGGTGCGGTGAATAGAGCACTGGCCCTGGAGTCAGGAGTACCTGAGTTCAAATCCAGCCTCAGACACTTGACACTCACTAGTTGTGTGACCCTGGGCAAGTCACTTAATGCTGATTGCCTTGCCTTCCCCCCTCCACAAAATGTGAAAATGTAAATTGATGTGAAATTTTTGGAACAGTATCTAGCAAAATAATGAGAACTTTAAAAAAGCACAGAATTAGAAAGGACCTCAGAGACCATCTGGTCCAACCCGGAACTGATGAAGAATCAGGTCAATATGCTATCTCCTACAAGTATTCATCCAGTCTTCTCTTGAAGGCTTCTAGAGGAGAACCCATCTTGAGGCAACCTATTCAACTTGTGGGTAACTCTGTTAAAGAAGTTTTTTTTTTCTTACATCAATCCTAAACCTTCCTGAATTCAGCAACTTTTGCCTAGTGCCTCTGGCACCAAGAAGAACAAGTTTAATCTGTCTTTCATATGAAAACCTTTCACATATTTGAAGATAGCTATCACCTTCTTTCGAAGCCTTCCTCATTCTTTCATAACATGGACTGGAGTTTTCATACCCCCGTCACCCTGCCCTCTGGCCCTTCTCCGAGTTTTCAGTGTGCTTCTTAAAATATATCACTGCGAAATGAATACAATGTTATGGATGAAATCTATGTATAAGCCATGGCTTAAAGGCTATTTGCACAAAACTCTCTTTGCTGACAGAGATTGATTATTCAGTGCTCTGTGGTTGAATGAAAAGAAAGTTGATGAGAGAAGAGTGATCTTGGTTTTCTTGGCTTCCAGCTTTGAGAGAGAAGTAATACCATTCCATGCTTTCTTTTTTTTTTTGATGAAAATTTTTTTTCTTATTTTAATTTATTTTTGACATGTTTGGTTTTCAGCATTGATTTTCACAGGCGTTTGAATTACAAATTTTCTCCCCATTTCCTCCCCTCCCCCCACTCCAAGATGGCGTATGCTCTGGTTGCCCTGTTCCCCAGTCTGCCCTCCCCT
>CM053627.1:40168897-40225014 GCA_028646595.1 Phalanger gymnotis | reverse complement strand
CTTTTTTTTTGATCATGGCTTCCAGGTAGTCCAATAATTTTTAAATTATCTCTCCTGGATCTATTTTCTAGGTCAGTGGTTTTTCCAATGAGATATTTTACATTGTCTTCCATTTTCTCATTCTTTTGGTTCTGTTTGATAATATCTTGATTTCTCATAAAGTCACTAGCTTTCACTTGCTCCAATCTAATTTTTAAGGTGGTATTTTCTTCAGTGGTCTTTTGAACCTCCTTTTCCATTTGGCTAATTCTGCCTTTCAAGGCATTCTTCTCTTCATTGGCTTTTTGGAGCTCTTTTGCCATTTGAGTTAGTCTATTTTTTAAGGTGTTATTTTCTTCAGTATTTTTGAGTCTCCTTTAGCAAGTCGTTGACTTGTTTTTCATGGTTTTCTTGCATCTCTCTCATTTCTCTTCTCATTTTTTCCTTTACTTCTCTAACTTGCTTTTCCAAATCCTTTTTGAGCTCTTCTATGGCCTCAGATGAATTCGTATTTTTCTTGGAGGCTTTTGATATTGGCTCTTTGACTTTGTTGACTTCTTCTGGCTGTATGTTTTGATCTTCTTTGTCACCAAAAAAAGATTCAAGAGTCTGAGTCTGAGTCTGCATCCTATTTTGCTGCCTGGCCACGTTCCTAGCCAACTACTTGACCTTTGAGCTTTTTGTCAGGGTGTGACTGCTTGTACAGTAGAGAGTGCTTTGTCCCAAGCTTTAGGAGCTGTGCTACTGTTTTCAGAGCTACTTCTACTCCACTGTCATAGCAAGCTCTGGCACAGCAGCACTCCTCCTCCTCCAAGAACTGCCAACCAGGATTGTGACCTAGTTCCAAGCAGCGCAAAGCAAGCCCTGCATTCCCACTCTGGTCTGCCTCTTGATTCTTCCCACCATGTGAGCCAGCGACTCCAGAAGCAGCTGATGCTGGAGCTCTGGAAGCAGCCGCAGGAGCTTCCTACTGCTGCTGTGGCCACTGCTGCACCACCTCCACCGCTCCCAGGGTTGGGGCCGGACTGCTCTGTAATCCAGTTTAACAGTTTTCCCACTAACCTGCTCTGCGGTCTTTGGTGTTTGTGGATTGAGAAGTCTGGTAACTGCCACAGTTCAATGATTCATGGCCCTAAGGCCTGTTCTGGTCCAACTCCTGGTCTGGTCTGTTCTGGCACGTCCCACGCTGGGCTGTGCTCTGCTCCCAGCACTGTGTGATAGACCCTTCCCAGCAACCGTCCAGGTTGTCCTGGGCTGGAGACCTGCTTGCCTCTGCTATTTTGTGGGTTCTGCAGCCCTAGAATTTGCTCAGAGCCATTTTTACAGGTGTTTGGAGGGATTTGGGGGAGAGTAGGAGTCCCTGCTTTCCAGCTGCCATCTTGGCTCCGCCTGCTATATGTCTAGTTTGTCTCTTTAGGGCTCAAATGATGAATGTTCAACTTGACAGCTCAAATACTTAAGGACCCCTCTCATGGTGCTCCCCTAAGTTGTACCTTGTCCAACTTAAATAATGTTGGTTTCTTCAACCTTTCTGTGAATAGCACAATCTCAAGGTCCCTCATTGTTGTGGCTGCTTTGCTCTGCATACACCGAATCTTGCCAATTTCCTTCTGTATATGTGGCACCCAGAACCGAACCAGGCACTTCAGACCCAAGAGCCTGACCAGGACAGAGAAGAGTAAAGTGGACACTTCTCTCTTTTAGGATAACCTTGTCTTCATAAAGCCTGTGACTGCATTAGGAATTTGACTGCTAGCTTGCACTTTTGACTCATTCAGAGCTTGAAGTCAGTGCCCTAAAATTCTTTCATGTGAAGTGTCAAGCTGTATCTCCACCATCTTATGTTATAGTTGTGATGTGGATTTTTTGAATCTGTGTGAAGAACTCCATGTTGATCTCTATTCATTTCACAGTCACCTAACCAGTAGGATTTGAGAAGCAAAGACCCTGACCTCTCCCACTAACCCTAAGTTTCACCATTAGCAATTCCTTAGATTCACAGAGCTGGAAGGAAATCTACAGATTATCTAACTCAATTCCTTCACTTTAGACATGAGGACTTAGAGAAGGTCACACTGCTGGGACTAGCATCCTTTCATCTTCTAAACCCTTCTTCTGAGGTCTTCTGACCATTTAACTGCAACCACTCTCTTTAAGAGTTTCTAATGACCTCGATTACCAAATCTAATGGCTTTTATCAGTCCTGATCCTCCTTAACCTCTTTACAGCCTTTGACACTGCCAGTCACCATCTTCAGGACACTCTCTTTTCTCTACATTCTTGGGATGATTGGAGATGGCCCTGGATGTGGCTCTGGAGGATAAAGTGAGGCTGGTGACTCTGCACAGCCCTTCCTCACTTAAATCGAATTCACTTGCATGTCATGGCAACACCTCCCTGATGTCATGGTCCTCTTTGAGAGTGAAGGACAAACAACAACTTCTTGGGACACTGCTCTGTCCTGTTTCTCCTCCTAACTGTTTGTGGTCTGCCTACTCCTCAGTCCCCTTTGCTGGATCTTCCTCCAGGTCACTTCCACTGACTGGGAGTACACTCACAGTTTCTCTTTTCTTTCTAAACTATCTCATTTAGTGATCTCATCAGCTCCCATTGGCTCATTTATCATTTCCCTGCAGATGATTCTCAGGTCTAAATATCTAGCCCTAATCTCTTTCCTAAGCTCTCATCTCATCTCAAACTGTAAATTTGTATTTTAAATAAGTTTCTGGAAAATTGGGTAAGATCTTGACCAGCTAGCAGGCCAACACTTTAAAACCTGAGGGATATTGTCCAGACAGGACTTTGATAACCCTGTTTACTCAGCTGCCTGGTGGTTTTTAGATTTGGACCTTAAACCTCACCAGCTTTTCTTGGAATCACCTCTCCATGGTTTTGGTTGGACCCAACCAGCTTCCTGCCCACGCCTTGGATTCAAGCCTTCTTTTATTTCCTTTTCCTCTTGGGTAGCTAAGAGCTGGAAAATTCAGCTTGGCTGTTCCATCTCTGGCTCAAAAGACTTTTGCTGGCTTCTACTGACTACTGTAATTGCGGGGTGGGGGCAAGGTGGGGGCAGCAGTGAGGGATGCAAAACAAGCTTTCTTGGCCTAACCTCCTCACTCCTAAGTTTACTCTACTCCAAAATATGACAGAGCATATCTCTTGTTCTAAAATGCTTGCTGATTTTCATTATTCAGAAGAAATGGCTTTTTAAAAAGGCATTAAAGTGAAGAGCCAGTTTAGCATAAAGTATTGGGTGCCAGCCTGGAGTCAGGAAGATCTGAGTACAAATGCAGCCTTACTAGCTCTGTGACCCTGGGGGAAACACTTAAAGCTTCCATATGTTTGGAAGGATTCCTGAGAACTTAGACTTCTCCATGCTGAAAAGAAATTACAATCACAGGTACTCTTACTTCTACAAATCACTGAAAGGGAAACCCATTTCAAGAAATGTCCCAAGGTTATAGCATTCTTCTTTTGCTTGCTTTGGCTACTGCATGGTCTGTCTATGGACCTTGCTTTCATTGCAGATCTCTCCAAAGCACCGTATCTAAAAAGAGGCCAAGAAAAACGTGGTGATCACAGGGACACATTCATTGTAAATACAATCAATATACAGAATTGTCAGTTTATAAACTTTATAAAGCAGGAAATGAATTTCTTTGACATTGCCAGAAATCTACCCTGGAATGTAATATTTCAACCTAATTATGTTACTCTTTTACAAAAACAAAAAAAACCCCAAACCAACCCTATAATGTTTCATTACTAAGTTAAGTGATTTTAACCAAAGTCAATTGGCAGTGATAGGATGAGGATTTGAATCCAAGACCTTGGACTTCAAATCCAGTATCCTTCCTGCTCTGTCATGTAGTTGATTCAGAGGGTATATGGAATGTAGTTGGGTGAAGAAGGACTTTATTATATTTAGTAACAAATGTTAATAGCAGATAAATGTAATTCTATGTGCTGGCTCTAGAAATCCACTTTCTCGGAGTCTGTTGTTGTTTTGTTTCTTGAGCTTTCATCTCTGAGAAAGGCTACTAATGTAATTTATTTGTTTAGTTTTTTGAGAAGAAAAAGACGCTGGTGTCTAACAGGGCAAAATTTGAGACCACATTTTCTGGCAGCTGTGTTGTATCTCATTATGGACAACAAACTGAATATCCCCCTGCCCCATCCACCAAACCATACTTTGTAAAAAAAAAGATAAGCGAATAAAGATTTTAAAAGCACCTCCGTAAAATTAACCAATAATAACTGAGTCTAATGGCATATGAAATGTTCTACAGAGTCCCCTGCTTCTGCAAAGACAAGAGGAAGCTGTATTTTCTCATTTCTTCTTGGCCATAATAATTATGTAATACTTACCCCCAGCCCAATTTAGATCACTGTAGAAATTGTGTATATTCTTTCCTGGTTCTGCTAACTTCCTTCTTCATTAGTTCATTCAGGTCTTCCCATGATTTTCTGAATTCATCATATTCATTGTTTCTTTCTTTTCCAAAAAAATTTTTTAAACTTAAATACATAATAGGAAAAGAAAGAACATATTATAAACTTAAATATTAAAACAAATATGAAATCAGAAAAGAAAAAAAATTGTCATGTGCACAGCAGAATGTAAGAGAGGATTCAAAATATACAACAATAAATTTCCACTTCAAGAAAGCCTATATAAATAAATACTATGCATTGTGTTTAGAGCTGTCCATCTTTTCTTTGCTTCCTTGTGAGTTTTCTTTTGTTCTCTGCTGTCTATTTTTTACTTTGTTCTTTTTCCCTCTTCCTCCTCTTTCTCCTCCAAGAAGGCTACAATTAAGTGTGGATACACACCACACACCCATATATACACACATACATATACATATGTATATACACACATATATACACATATACATACACAAACATACATAGATATACACAGACAGTCAAATATACACATACATACATATATCTATATCTATATCGATATCTATAATCATACTCATATATAGACATATACATTTGTCTATAAGACTGTAAGACTGTACTATACTTATTCTCCTCTGTTTCTCTGAGGGTAGATAACCTCTTCCTTCACAAGTCCAAATCTCTCTATATTTTTCAAAGTCCACCAATCCATCATTTCCTATACCACAGCAATATTCCAACCTTATACTATCTAGTTATTTTAAATAGTCTAAAACAATATCGATTAATGTGGCTGACATATAGTGTAATTTCCCTATTTTCCTCTTTTGATTAAATCTATTTTAGCTTTAACTTTGTCTGAGATCATGCTTGCTACCCCTGATTTTCTTCCCTAATAAATTCTCCTGATCTTAACTTTATGTTTATGTGTATCTCTTATTTCCTATCCCTCCTGACTACTCCACTTTACTTCTACCTGCTACCTTGCCCACCCATTACTTAACATTCCCCCCTCCAAGGATTCTTCCCTTATCCTCCCATTCCTATTAATCTAAACACCCTTCTATACCCTCCTTATACTCTCCCTCTCCTTATCCCCTTAGCCTTTTATTTCTTTCTGAATTTAGAAGACTTTTATACTCTTTTAAATATATATGTATTCTCTCTTAAACCCATTCCTGATGAAAGTAGGGTTCCAGAACTACCAGCCCTCCTCCCCTTCTACTTCCTCTGTATCAGTTCTTCATCTTGCACCTAATTTGTATAAGATAATTATTCTTTTTATTTTTTCCTAAATAGTTTTACTTTTTCGAATCCTATCATACTCAGGTCTACCCCAATCTTTCTTTTGAACTGCCTAATTACTAATAACACTCTTAGATATATGTTTTACATTTCCTCATATAAAAAGTAAGAAAAGTCCATCCTTATTGAATCCCTTATAATTAGTCTTTTATATGCTTTTTATATTTCTCTTGGATCTTGTATGTCAAATTCGTTAAGTTCAGGTTTGTTTTTTGTTTAACAAAATCCTGAAAGTCTGGCAATTTTTTAAGTGTCCATTTCTTTTCATTTAGGATTATGCTTAGCTTTTCTGGGTGTGATGTTTTTCGTTAAATCCCCATTTCTTTTGCTTTTCAATATATAGTGTTACAAGACCTTCAGTCTTTTAGTGTCACCACTGCTAGGTCTTGTGTGATTCTAATTATGGCACCACCATACTTAAATTGTTTTTTTTTCTTGTTGCTTATAATATTTTCTCCTTAAGCTAGGGGTTTTAGATTTTGAGTATGATGTTCCTGTAGGTTTTCCTCATAAGATCTATTTCAGGTGATGATGGGTAGATTTTTTTTCTATTTCTGCTTTCCCCTCTTATTCTAACAGTTCAAGACAATTTACTTCAATTATTTCTTGTATTATTGTATCAAGATTTTTTTGATAGTAGCTTTCAGGTAGTCTGATTATTCTTATGTTTTTTCTTCTTGATCTCTTCTCCAGAGCAATTGTTTTTCTTATGAGATATTTCATATTCTCTTCTATTTTTCATTCTTTATATTTTGTTTTATTATATCTTGGTCTCCTATGACTTTTCTGGCTTCCCCTTGCCCAATTCTAATTTTCGAGGAGTCATTTTCTTCCTTAAGATTCTGAATCTCCTTTTCTAATTGGTTGACTTTCTTTTCATATTCTTCTGGTTTTTCTTGGATTGTTCTTTTTTCAAAATTTTTTTCTCAATCTCTCTCATTTAACTCTTAAAGTCTTTTTAAAATTCTTCTATGAATTTGTTTTGGGCAGGTGCCCATTTGATGTTATTCCTTGGGGTAGGAGAGGCTTTTTTTTCCTTCAGTATCCTTCCCTGAAGACAAATCCTGGTCTTCTCTATTCCCACAGTAACTTTCTGTGATTGGATTCTTTCTCCTTTGTCTGATCATTTATTTTTTTATTTGTAGCAGCTTATTTTTTGTAATCACCTCTAATCCTGGGGTATAGGGGATGGTGCCTCTGGCCTCAGATCCCCTTTCAGTTCTCCCCTCTGGCCTGGAATTGAAAACAAGAACTCTGCCCTCCTGTATGTGCCCACAGCCAGCAGCATCCTGCCACATTGCTTCTGCACTCACCAGGTATGTGCTGGTTCCTTCTGGCCCCCTGCAACATCTCTGCAGCACAGCTGGGTCTGGTTTCCTTGTCAGCAGAGGTTCCGTTAATCTTTCCCTGCTCAGATATGGACTCTCAAAAGTTCCTGTGGCTGAGGCTAAGACTACCTCCCAACCTAGCTAACCCCAAGGCTCACTAACAAAACTAGCCCGGAGCTGTCTACTCTTCAAAGGGATCAAACCTTGGTCCTGGGATTTTTCTTCAGATCTTTTCCAATTGTCCCAGGAAGACCCCTGTTCTGCCCATACTCTTATTTATTTTTGCTGCTCTAAGTTTGCCCCGAGGCACTATTTTATCTTGTTTGTGGAAGAAATCTGGAGAGCCTGGAATTTTCTGACCTACTCCGCTATCTTCCCCTTCATTGTTTCTTATAGTGCAGTGAGATTCTATTGCATTCACGTATCACGATTTGTTTAATCATTTCCCAATCGATGTTTGTTTCCAGTTCTCTGCTCCCACAAGAAGTGCTGCTTTGAATGTTTTGGTTTACATGGGAGATCTTTGACCTCACTGGGCTATGTGCCTAGCAGGCAGTGGAATCTCTGGGTCAAAAAATAATTTCTCTTATTATTTATGACTTGGAGTATTCTTTGTCTCATCGATTATGTTCAGTTGTTTATTGCCTTTCTTTTCTAATATTACCTCTGCTCCCTGTTGAATCCTCCCTCTTCACAAAGAAAAACAGCTAAGTAAAATCTATCAGCATAGTGACCATATCTAACAATGTATGCACTATTAGACACCCATAGTCCCTCACTAGGGAAGGGAGGGAGGTGTATTCCATTATTTGGATTAAAATGGACTATTCCAACTAATCAGATTTGAGCTGCCTTTTAATTTTAGTTTTGTTTGCAGTTTCTGCTATAGGCTCATCTTAATGTCTTTTCTATCTTTTTTCTCTTTGGTGGGGGAGGCAACAAGCATTTATTAAGTGAGTATTCTATGCCAGGAACTTTGGTAAACACTTTACAAACACTATCTTATTTGATTCTTACAGCAACCGTGGGAAGTAGGTGCTATTATTATCCCCATTTTATAGTTGAAGGAACTGAGGCAGAGAAAGGTTAAGTGACTTGCCCAGGGTCACACAGCTACTAAGTGTCTGAGGCTAGATTGGAACTCAGGCCTTCCTGACTCCAGGCCCAGTGTTCTGTGCACTGTGTTGTCCTCTAGCTGCCATTTCTACCTCCTCCACAAATACTTCAGGGACTGTGACATTGGGATCCAAATGAAGTTGTCTTTCTATCGCTGGTGGTGAAGATAACTTCTTAAAATGTTCTTTGCAGTTCTTTTCCCCCTCCTATTTTTGTAGTCCTCCTTTGATTTTTCTCCTTGGCTGCCTTTGGGATGATTTTGTTTAGATGAGTATCTTCCCAAGATTCCTTTAATCTGGCTTTTACCCTCCAGTGTTCTCCCCAGTTTATGAGTCTACATTGTTTATTGTCATCCATCTTCTTTCTTCATGAGATTTTACAAATGATTTTATGTTCTGGCCTGGTGTTGCCTCTGGTTGCCACCTCTCTTCCTTTAGCAATTAAGTTAGATGTTTGATGACTAAGGCACTTTCTGGGCTCTTTTGATCTTCTTGTTGTGGTAGTTGATTTACTTAACATAAAAACATAAATTTCCTAGGAAAGTACTCTCTATTTGATAAGATCTTTGGGGAAAACTGGAGAGTAGTCTGGCAGAAATTAGGCTTAGACCAACATCTTACTCCATTTCCATGACAAATTCAAAATTGATATTATGACTTTAATATTAATGATCATATCATTAGAAGGGAAGCAGATTATATGCTTTCATAGGTTTGGGGAGGAAATGAATTTTTAACCAAATAAGGAATAGTGACAATTACAAAAGTTAAAATTGATAACTTTGATTATATGAAATTTAAAAGCCTTTACATAAACAAAATTAATGCATCTAGCATTAAAAAAAGAAGTAGTCAACTGGAGAAAAAAACTTTGGTTAAGGGTTTGCTATCTAAGATATATAGACAACAAGCAGAAATATATAATGCCAAAAGCTATTCCCCAATAGATAAGTGGTCAAAGGATATGAACAAACTTCTCCAAAGGATCACAATCCATTAATAATCATATGAAAGAATGCTCCAAGTCTACAATAATTACTTCCCTATTTTGTTAACTCTAACTTCTTACTCTTTTCGATGCCATTGTGTTTTAAAATGGTTATTATAAATTACATTGCTCCATCTCAGATACGTGCTAGTTGTGTAAGCCTGGGCGAGTTATTTAATCTGCTTGCTTCAGTTTCCTCATCTGTAAAATGGGACTAATGATAGCCCCTACTTCACAGATTGTTGTGAGGACGAAATGAGATAATAATTGTAAAGTGCTTAGCACAGTGCCTGGCACATAATAGGTGCTATATAAATTTTAGCTATTACTATCATCATTATCTTTGAAATCTCTAAGCTGGCATACCTCTTTTCTGACTGGATAGGCAGATGAAATGTCATTCATATGGGAAAGAGTACTGGATTGGTGGGTTGTAATGCCAACTCTGCCGCTAACAATTTTTGTGACTATGGGAAACTTACTTCTCCTTTTTTGGGCCGTGACTTCCTGATCTATAAAATGGGTCTAAAGTTCTTTCCAGCCCTGGATCTTCTATTCCTCCATTTTGCCTCATCTACACTCATAAGATCTGTGGTCCAAACTCGTTAGGACCTTTACTATGTTCTGTATTGCCCGGATCACCAGTCATCATTCCATTCTATTGAACTTCTTTCCAATCCTAGACTCTCTAACATCTATGATTTCCTTGCATTCCTAAACTCCTGTGGAGTTTGACTTGCCAAATCCCAAAGGTGGGTAGCATCCCACGGGCTACTTTTGCCACATCTGTTTCTGGTTTTAAAAGAATTGCCAATAGACCTGGGCCATTCAGAAATTAATGTTTCAAGCTTATCTTTGGGAGTAATTCATTGATTCCTTATCTGCTCTACCCATTAATTATCCCATATCATCTAGGCTCACCTTAATTCTCCAACTTACCCCCTTCCTCAAACACATTTCCTCTACCCCCACCTTTCTAACCCAAATTCCTACTTTATGAGGGAAAAATTGAGGGTGTCCCAGGATTTGTGATTTAAACATAAAACTATTTAAATTCTAATTCTTCCTCACAGCTTCAGAGGATTAGTTAAGCCCACTGCTCTCAAACCCACGCTGTATTCTAGACCCTGTCCTTTCTTACTTCCTTCAGGATGTTTCTCCAGTTATACTCTTCCTCTCTAGCATTTCAATATGTCTTTTTAAGGACTTCTTAAGGACCTCACTCTTTCAAACACGCACAGGTGTCATCTATCTTTAATAGACAACACACACACACACACACACACACACAAATGCTTCACTTTATTCCTTTGTCCCACTGAAAAACTTATACATCTCCATTTTGCTACTAAAATCCTCAAGCACAAATATGTAAGGGACTTAATATTTCATTAGCATGGAGACCTCCCAGTTTCTTTTCACCAACACAGAGCTTCAAATTCTTACCCAAGTAATGATTCATTATATGAGTCTCTGAGAGTTGCCTCAGGGCCTGTATAAATTAAGCAACTTGGCTAGGGTTACCTAGTTAGCTACTCTGTGTGTGTGTGTGTGTGTGTGTGCGAGAGAGAGAGAGAGAGAGAGAGAGAGAGAGAGAGAGAGAGAGAGAGAGAGAGAGAGAGAGAGAGACAGAGAGAGAGACAGAGAGAGAGAGAGACAGAGAGAGAGAGAGAGAGAGAATGAGGGAGAGAGGGAAGGAGGGAGAGAGTAGCATAGTGCTCTATTGTACCACATTTTCTTTATGTTATTGTTATAATTACATAGAGGTTCAATATTTTTCTTTAATCTGGCTTCTGCCTCCACATCCCACTGAAACCATCCGATCAAAGTGGGATTTGACTGACAATTCTGAATTTCTTAGCACTTTTTTCCTCCCCTGACTTTTGTGGTGTGGTGCTTTTATTTTTAGGAGGGCCTTGTACCTACTTCATCGGTTTCTTTTGCTTGTGTATCTTTTTGGGTCAGCCATCTCTCCCCTGACTGTAGGTATCCATGTACCTCTGCTCTGCTTTCTTCTTGCACTTCTAATAAACTCATGCTCATCTATTCTGACATCGTCTCTTTGTTGATGACTCCCACATCTACTAGTCCAATAAGACATTTCCACTGCTCTCTAGTTATGAACACAAATTAGCTGGATCTTGGTGGGAACGCACCCACTTTCAATCAACAAGAACTGATTAAGCATCTACTCCTATGTACTTGGAATTGTGCTATACACTGAGAATACAGCAAAAATGAAAGTCTCTTCTCTTGAGCTGTTGCTGCTGACCTTTTAAGAGTGGGAGATAAGCCACATGGTAACACATGGCTTATTAGATAGACCTTCAGCCCTGGAGTCAGGAGGATTTGACTTCAAATTGGGCCTCATACACTTACTAGTTGAGTGACCTTGGACAAGTCACTTAACTCTGTTTGCCTCAGTTTCTTCATCTGTCAAATGAGCTGGAGAAGGAAATGGCAAACTACTCTAATGTCTTTGCCAAGAAAATCCCAAATGGGGTCACAGAGAGTCAAACACAACTGAAAATACTCGATAACACAAAAACGAATCTCAAAAAAAAGAGGAATGGGACCTCTCGTCCACACGTTTGAACATCAACAAGATGAGGAACATTGTTCATTTCCAAAGTTGTTGAGTGGTGGTCCTGAAATTTAAAAAAAAAAGCCAAAAAGAGACATTCATCTGAACAAAATGATTAACGATGGAAGTATTGAGGATAGCTTGAACTTAGATGGCACTTTGCAAAGTATTTTCCGTACTTGATCTCATTTTGATCCCCACAGTAACCCTATATTATTGTTATTCCCATTTTACGTGTAGGGAAATTGAGGCTCAGAGAGTTTGAGTCACTTACCCTGGGTTCGAGGCTCATCCCTGACACTGACCAGCTCTGTGATCACAGGATCACAATATAAGTCATTGATCTCTGTGAGCCTCAGGATACATCTCTGAGTCTATAAATGGAGATTACGATGAGCTTCTGTGGAGAGAGATCCCACACCAATGAAATCACAGAGCCTTGATGTATGGAGGAACGGAAACTGAGGCCCAGGAAGATTGATTGAATTGTCCAAGGTCACACAGTTCACGAATGTAAGAACTAGGATTTGAGTTCATACCTTTAGACTTCAAATTCAGGGCCGCCTTGAAGTTATGTATTTCCAACTGCTAGTAGGAGAGTTCTTCTAGATGTCCTTCTGTTTCCTTAAGTTCCACACACCTCAACTTGTTCCATCTTTCTTCTCAAACTGGTTCTTTCCTCAAGACAAAGGTAGCTCCAGGACAAAGTGGTCTACAGTTATCCCTTCTACATCATGACTTTCCCCATCACAGTTTCAATATATAGCAAATAGGAATAAGAAATTAAATGGGAATTTTGGGGGGAGTTTTGCAAAAGCTGCAGACTATATGCGAAAGCCAGATGACGATACAGAGCCTGTGACCAAATACTTAACCCAGATTTTACAATAAAGTACTGCAAAAACCCCATAAAAGAAAAAGAAAAAATTACAACTTCTTCTCTGGTACAAAGGAAGGGCCAAAAAGTTTTATGCGGATTTTCCAGATCATGGGGGTGCCCTAGCCTCCGTGATATGGAAAGGATAATTGTACTATTTTATAATTCTCTTATGTATTCTAAAATGTTTCACACTGCTGTCATTGTAGGGACACAGTAAAAGCTTGTGGATCGATTGAAAAAATCTCTAGAGGAAAAATACAACTAAAAGAAATTTAATGAAGTTTAATTTTTTTAACCTTCAGTTATAACTTTACAAAACTACTTTTAAAGGAATACCATATCTAATAGAAATTACAGAAAGGCATTTACTGGTCGAATTACAAAAACCGATGCTTGTGTAAGGCAGGACTGGCCAGTAATCCCAGTTGTTAGGAGCCTGTGCAGAGTCCTTGGCTAATACAACCTTCATTGTGCTTTGGGGCATGTCTAAGATTTTATAACTGATTCTGGTCTGCTAGCCACATGGCGAAGGAGAGACTTTGCTTAAGTGGGTGAGAAGAGAAGGGAGAAAAAAAACCTATTTGACCAGAACTTCTACCTCCTCTTGGTTTGGCTTCTATCTGGCAATGTTCCAATGAGTAATAATGCTCTAGAGGGAAAGGTGTCAGGCCCTTCCCATCCAAGGCCGACACTGTGGCTTGTAAATAGGGGCCTTGGCTCTTTGCTATTTTTTTGAATGAAACAGTCTATCTCCTTTTCCTTGGTAATCCCCCCACCCTGGAGTTCTCTATTTCCTTACCTCCTCTTCCTCCTCCTCCTCGCTTCTCTCCTTTCCTTCAAATCTCAGATAAAATCTCCCCTTCTGAAAGAAGACTTTACCAATCTCCCTTAATGCTAGGGTCTTCCTTTTGAGATCACCTCATATTTATTTTGGATGTATTTTGTTTGTGTCAAAGTCATTTGCATCTTTGTCTTCCACATTAGATTGTGAGCTTCTCTACAACAGGGTTTTTTGCCTTTCTTTATTGTCTCTGGCCCTTAGTAGAGTGCTGGGCACATATATGCTTACCAAAGGCTTGTTGACTAAATGTGAGTAGAATGGTATTTGAAATGTATAAGGAGCTATGCAAACATAAATGGTGGTAGAATCTACCTTTCCCATAGTAAGCACTCAGTGTTTGTTGAATGAATGAGTGGATAGTGAAACTCTGTGAAAGTAATTTTACTTTCTTTTTGTTTGCTGTGAGGCAGCAAAGATTTAGACCACTAGTGTCAAACTCAGGTAGATTTGGGGGCCACTAAACCATAATAAGAATCCCTGTGGGCTGAATGGTGACTGAATTTTAAAATGTAATGTTATCGATGTTTTATTGTATTTTTATTTATTTTGTTAAATATGTTTCAATTACATTTTATTTGGTTTGGTGGTACTCATAAGTGCCACGTCTGGTTCTAGGTTGTGTGTTTGACACCTCTGATCTAAACCACTTAATGACAGATTCTTTGCAAATTTGAAATGATAGCTAAATTCCAAATCTCATAAATATTGTAACCTACTAAAACCACGAACATATGTCCTTATCAGGACCTTATCACTATCTTACCATACTCCTATCCTGGCGTCCACATACTTGGCTGTTAAAAATGTAAATAACCCCATTGTGCTCTCTGAGGTGAGAAACTTGCCTTCAGAAAGTTCTCAATCTGGGATTGCTATTCTACTTGTCTACCAGCAGGAGGCGTCAGCTTCCCATCCTCTTCTGTGTTGCATTACTACCTTGCTGGGCTGGGACTTAGTGACATTCCCAAGATCTTAAGCATATAGAGTGGGAGAGATTTTAGGGATCATTGATCCCAATCCCTTATGTAACCTGGAAGTCTCAAGTACATTTCCATAATACACTCCTCATTGGCAGAGATTGATTACTAGAAATCTACACCTGTGGGAGGGTCAGGGTTGGCTTACATCTTCAAGAGAGAAGACGCTCAGTTCCAGATCTTCTAGATCAGAGGTATCAAAAGCCATGGCAGCACTCCTGAGGGTGCCTGGAACTAGATTAAAATGTAATCTGGAAATATTGATCAAAATAAATAAAAATACAATAGGACACAGACAATGCTAATATGTGGTTTCCCCAACATTTAGACTGATGTCTGACATATAGCAGAGGCTTAATAAATTTTTGCTAACTCGACTTGACATGATGATAGTGTGTATGTGATGGGAACAGACATCACCACAGGATCATAGAATTTTAAAGTTGTAAGGGAGCTTAGAAATCATCTAGCTCAACTCCTTTATTTTACAAATGAGGAAACTGAGGTTTCCTCATGGTTATTTGCTCTCTCGCTCAAATTTGCATAGGTTGTGTAGAGGCAGTGTTTGAACCCTGGTCCTTAGACTTTAAGTCCAGTACTAGTCAACATCAAGGCTGCCAGTAGATTAGCATTTTACCGAGCAAGTTGAACCTCAGTATTCTTCCTCCCCCATTGGTATCGCCAGCATTTTTGAGTTATCTTTGTCCTGGAAGAAATACTGGTAAACTTCTTTCAATCCTCAGTCTTCTAAATGAAAGGAATAGGAGGTCACCCTATGGATTCCATGTTCTTCTTGACATATCCTAAAATGTTACTTCCCTAATAGAGAATAAGTTAGTCCAGTGTCCTTCCCAGTTCATCTAGGCTGACTGTTTGGGAAACTGGTATTTGTCTTTCTCCCTGGCCAGCAATTTTGCCCACACAGTGTTTCTTCCCTGTCTCCTTGGAAGAACCAGTGATATCATAGTAACCACAGCCCGAACAGTGTGGCAGAAATGAGTCAGTGGCCCATTCATTGGAAAGATTTTACATGGGTTTTCCCCTCCTTTTTTACCACTAGTATATGTAACCTGGTTACAGTTGCTTGGTAACTATACACAGTTGTAAGTAACCTTTTTTTTATTTTAAATTGCAGCAGATGCCTCTGGTAAAATTCGTAACATTGTTTCTTTCCTTTTACGCACACTCTTAAATTTTTGGTACTCTTCTGGGAAAACAAAAATCCAAGAGCCTGTCCACAGAGCTACTAAGTAGCATGTCTTCTCTCTTGCCCCCACCCCCTGCCCTGCCCTGCCCTGCTCTTGTACTCAATCCTCCCATGCAATGAATACTTGTTTGCTGAATGTTGTAAGCAAGAAACCTGAATCGATGACATGGAATTGTTTAACAACAAGAATTTTAGACTATTAGCTTCAGATATTTATAAGTACAATTTCCGACACTGCGTTTCAGTTCCTTGTTTTGTGCTAATAAATAAATAAGAAATAGAAGAACGACCACATTTTAGAGTGGTACATATTTGAACATTTTGTTCCTGCCTATTCCTTCATTTAGACTCTGGTCGCTCAGATCATTTCCATAAAGAAACAGAGAATGTTAGAGTTGAGAGGGACCTTAATGAACATCTGGTCTGATTTTTAAGGATTCAGAAACCCAAGCCAAGAGCTGTAAAGCGACTTGCTCCAAGCTACACAGTGAGCCAGGGGCAGGCAGAACCAGAATGTGCCAAAGTATAGAATCATAGGATTTGGATGCTGGAATTGACTAGTTGAACCTCTTTCCTTTGGGAGTTAAAGAGACCCGGAAGGCTTAGGAATATCACTATAGGCTATATCACAAAAGGCTATAAAAAGTGATTGGTAAGATCTAGAGCTAAAGCTGTGCCTCTTGACTCTTAAGTGATTTCCCACTGTATGGCATAACAATAATCACAGTCTTGGCCACAGCAACGACTTAACTCTTTTGTAACTTATGAAGTGTTTTCCCATCTAAATGTTCACTATTTTTAGGATTATAGATTCAGAGTAGGAAGAGACCTTAAGATGTCATTTAATGCAACCTCCTCTTTTATTAGGGGCAGTTGGTGGCAGAGTGGATAGAGCACCAGGCTTGGAGTCGGGATAAACTTGAGTTTAAATCCGGCCTCAGATACTTTTGCTGTGTGACCCTGGGCAAATTGCTTAACTCTGTTTGCCTCAGTTTCCTCTACTGTCAAATGAGCTGGAGAAGGAAATGGCAAACCACTCCAGTATCTTTGCTGAGAAATCTCAGATGATGTCAGGAAAAGTTGGACATGAATAAAAAACAACAACCACCTCTTTGATTTAAAAAAAAAATCTGAATTTAGCAAATACCAAATAAAATGGGCATTTCTCTATACATAATAAAATAGAAAGAGGATTGCCCATGAAACTTCAGATCTCTACAATTTGCTGTTCTTTTAAAGCATTTAATAAATTGAACCTGTAGCCTTCGAAGCTACCTAGCTTGGGAGTTTCCTTTTTGGCCTTCTTTTTGGTCTCTTTTCTGTATTAAAAAAAACCCCAACAACCCAAAACTGATGCCGTAATGATCCTCTTTTCTTTTTCTTTTATTACTCCATCTTTATTCTTTCATGCCTTCCAATTCCCCTCCCCTCAGTAGAAAAAAAGGAAAAAAAAAGCTTTTGTAATACATATTCATAGTCAAGCAAAAGACACACATTGGCTGTATCAGAAAATGTATACCTTATTCTGCAAAGTAAAGATCCCTTCATAGAAGTTAATTGATGCTAATTGGGTCAATGAAACTGGGAGTGTTAATCACTGGTTGTTAATAGTGGATAGAACACGCCAGAATGGAAGCTTGAGCTGATTGCTTTAGAAAAAGACTTCTTTGACTGTCTCAGGGGTACCCCTAGAATGCTGAGGAAGAGATGTACCTCTGGGTGGAAGAGCGAGTCCAGAGTATTCTGACACAAAGTAAAAGCAAAAACTAGTCTTGTCCTCGTAGATCTTACATTTGAACAGAGCAGACAACCAAGAGATACATCAGTAAGTGCAATAAAGATCATGCATATGGAAGGCGGCCTTAAAAGAAGAAGGCACTAGCACCTGTGTCACTTGGGGAAGCGCTTCTACAGAAGGTAACACTTGAGTTGGGTCTTTAAGGAAGCTGGAGAATCAGCTGGAAGTTTTGAGGGAAAGCATTCCAGGAAGAAGGGGTAGATAGCCAGTGCAAAGGCATGGACATGGAGCTTTTGAGTATCAACAATTAGGTCAGAATGGCTGGATCCTAGAGTCTATGGAAGAGATGAATGTTTTAAAAACTGAACAGATAGGAAAGGTTGGGAAGAGTTTAAAATGCCAAACTTAGTGCTTTAAAGTTTACAAAACATTTTACACATATTACCTCATTTAATCCTCATGACGGGTAAATATTACAAATGTTCTCATTCTTGTTTTGCAGATAATGAATCTAAGGCTCGTGTTCATACACTTGATAAATGCTGGAGACAGGATTTAAATAAAGATCTCTCCAGAATCTGAGTACTCTTCCTATTGGTCTCTCTGTACTTCATTCACCCTCTTCCATACACACAATCATCCGCATTCACTTTTACCTACACTCACAGGGGTTGTGGTCGTTGGCGGCTGTCGGTGAGCAGAATCGTCAGCCTCACTCCCTCTTCTAGAGTCATCTAAGTCCAGTGGCAAGACAAAAGTCAAGACTGGAGAGGATTCAGTAGATAATCTCAGTGTCTTCGATGTCTGATAAAACTCTAAGCTCCTCATTGCCTGCCTCATGGCTGTTGGAACCAGTACTCATCTGCCCATTCCACCAGGGGAAGTTCTCACATGCTTCAGGTAGACACCCTCCCAAACCACTGATGGATTTTAGGCCTGTCTGTTACCCTGAACCTGGTTTAGCCTGTCTACCAAAATGGTGTTTACCACTGTACGTGTTACAGCTTCTTGGAGCCACGGGTGAAAGTTGGGTGAGGGGTAGACACCAAAGTGGAATGAACAGTCCTGAAAAGGACTTGGAAAGCCCTCATACCAGAGGCACTAGTTTTCCCTGAGCACACCATACACCCCATCTGTGAGGTACAGGGGAGTTGGAGTGGTCATCTGGAAATCTGAGAGTAAGTTCTTACAAGAGGAGAATAACAATTCTCCGTGCCTCCCCTCCAACCATAGTTTTGTATGTTGTCTCTTTTTCTAATTCATTTTATAATTCTCAACCCTACTTTTATAAATAACCTAGAGTATCTCCAGTGCCTTGAGTGATGTAGGTAATTAGGAGTACAGGGTCAGAGATTTCAAGCTTGAAGGTACTTTCGAAGTAATTTAATCCAACATCCTCATTTTACAGAAAAAGAAATTGAGGTACCAGGAAGTTTCAGTGATTTGCCCAAGGCCACATAGGTAGTAAACACCAGAGCCACAGTTTGAACTTAGGTCCTCTGACTCAAAATCCAATTCTCTCTCTACTGTACTAGTCTGTACTATACAGTACTCCTTTTAATAAAGTTATTTAATTGAATTGAATCTCAATGAAAGAAACTTTTGAATTTATAGAACCCTGGCATCTCAAGTTGGAAGGGACCATAGAGATCATCTAGGTCAAAGCCTGAAAAGTGATTATTCCACATCAACTCAAGACCTCTGATAAGGGGTGGGAGTGGGGGTCTCATTACCTCTCAAGGCAGCCCATTAGACTTTCAGGCAGTGTTAATCGACAGAAAATGTTTCATTTAAATCAAGCCCAAATCTCACCTCTGCAATTATCACCTACTGGTTCTTTTTCTGACCCCGTGAGCCAAGCAAGACTCATCAGATGGTTTCTTTTCCTCATAACACATCTTCAGATTTTTGAAGAGAGCTATCATGTTCTCCCTCCTCCCCTCCAGTCTTCTTTTATCTAGGCTAAACATTTAGACTTTGTTCCTCTAATATTCAAAACAATGTGTGGCACACAGTAGGTGCTTAATAAATGTCAGTTGACTGACTAATTTTAGGTCAGGGATTCTTTATTTTTTGTTATGAATTCCTTGGGTAGTCTGGTAAAGCTAATGGACTGACTCCTCAGAATCATGTTTTTAAATGCATAAAGTAAATAAGATTACAAAGGAATCCAATTATACAGTTATCAAAATATAAAAACATAATTTCATGTGTCCTGAGTTAAGCAGTTCTGCTTTCTGTCTTCAGAGGCACCTCCCACTCAATGCAGAAATACTCTCTATATCTTTGACAAATGGTCTCCTAGGCTCTGCTTGAACATTTCCAGAGAAAAGGAGGTCACTATCTTAGGAGGCAGTCCATTCCACTGTTAATAGCCCATATAGAAAGAGACTTTTTCTTTATATTGAGCCCAAATGTGCCTCTCCAAAACATTTTCTGAGGGGGAGGCGATCAGGTGTTAGTGACGTGCCCAGGGTCACACAGCTAGTAAGTGTCTAAGGCTGGATTTGAATTCAGGTCCTTCTGACTCCAGGGCCAGTTGCTCTAACCACTGTACCACTTAGCTGCCCCAATTCATTCAATAATCATTTTTAAAGTGCATACTCTATCCAAGGCACTGTGCTAGGGTTACACAACCAAAAACTCAGCTCTTGCCCATAAGGACCTTATATTCTATTGGGAAGATACAACATTTACATAGTAATGCAAGACCTTTCAGTTTTGCACTAATACTAAGTCAATACAAGATACATTTTTAACTTTTTAAAAGATTTATTGATGCATTGTGTTTTTTCATTACAAACATTTACAGATTATTCCCACTTTGAGAGATGTCTCATGTAATGAAGTAAAACATTTAAGTAAAGCTAATGATCCAGTGACTGCATCTGAAAAATACAAAATAATTTATGCAGGAAGAGAAGGGCATTATTTTCTCGTAGGATCAAGGAAGGCTTGCCAGTGGGAGGGAGCACCTGAATTAAACCCTGAAGGAAACTAAGAATTCTGAGAAGCTCACAGTAAGGAAGGATCTGCATTCCAGGCATGGAGTTCAAAGACTGGGAGGCAGGAGGCGACACTGAGTTTGGGGAACTTTTATCTTCAAAAAGAAATATATGCCAGGGAGTAATTTCTGGGGAGAAGGGCAGTGTGGGAGTGGTATTATGAAGGTTGTCTTGAAATGAATAAACAATAGTACCCAAAGGTTAGACAACTCAGGA
Organism: Phalanger gymnotis; assembly: GCA_028646595.1. Classification (NCBI taxonomy): domain Eukaryota; kingdom Metazoa; phylum Chordata; class Mammalia; order Diprotodontia; family Phalangeridae; genus Phalanger; species Phalanger gymnotis. The sequence continues at coordinate 40,204,441 of CM053627.1, read as the reverse complement.
TTGTTTACAGCCAAAGAAGAATGCTTTAGATCTTGTGTATTTCTGAAATCTGTTCTGTCTGCCTTTGCAGCTGATCTAAGAGATGTGACTCCACTAATCTTTAAGAATAGATTCTGTGTAACAGCTCTTTATATTCTCTGGCATTACTTCCAAGCCTTTTGACTGTAAAACTAACCATTCAATCAAAACAGATTTATAAGATAAGCAAAGCTCTCTTTTATACAATGGTTTCCCGGTCATCCAGCAAGCAAATGCTTCTAGCATAGCAAGCTTCTTCTGGCAACCCCAAGGAGAATGCAGGTGAAAATGTAGATAGTGGATCTGCGTGCTTAGTCTTTAAGTGGATTGGTATGAATTCAGGCAGGTTAAACCACCATATTCAAAAGTAGATTTCTGGGAATCAGCTATCATTCCACTTAACATTTAGCTGTGTGGTCTGGGGCAGTTCTTCATGCCACAGGCAATCCCTAAGGACGTGCCTACTAAGTCATACCTACAACGGAGGCAGTTCCCACTCATCATAGCATCACGGTATCTCTACCCGCCCATTTGTGCCCTATTGGATGGCCATAGTTAAAATAGAATCTCAGCTCTTGAAGGGACCTCAGAAGCCATTTAGTCCAACTTGTTCCTCTATGGAAATCCTTTCTTTACCATACTAGGACCATACGACAAGAAGCATCATGGAGTAGGGGATGGACTGCGGGTTAGGCAGGAGTATGCTGGAGCCAGCTTTAACCTGCTTGCAAGAGCAGATTGTTAAATTTTCAGTGGGGGCATTTCCGCCATAGAAATCAGCAATAGATAGAAATCACGGCTTGATTTATTGTTTAATATGTGACCCCATATGGAGTTGCAACCCACAGTTTAAGAAATGCTGAAGGGGCTGTGAGTAGAAAAAGTTTTAGAAGCCCTGGACTGTCTAGATTTAAGAAAGTGTTAATGTAGAATAAACTTAAAAGTGTATGCATATGTTTGTCCCCAGAGAGGCCAGCAGTTAAACATTTACCAACACACTCCTGTTTTCTCTATAAACATTGTTTGATCTCAGCAGTGGTTCAGTAGAAGTCTCTGGGAATGCAGTCACCCCCGAACTAGAGGTTTAGTGATTGTAGACTAATATATAACAACAGACATATATAACAACAGCAGCAACAACAACAAACAACTGACATTTACATAGTGCTTCAAAGTTTGCAATATCCATTACCTCAGTCGAGCCTGGCAACATTCCTGGAGTTTGGAAGCCCTAGGTTTGAATCCTGCCCTTCACGTTTACTAGCTGTATTACCATGGGAAAGTCACTTAACCTTTGAGCCTCAGTTTCCACATCTGTATAATTGGTATAATAATGGTTGTAATGACTATGTCTCAGGATTGCTGTGGAACTTCAATTAAACTCTGTCCATAGAACACTTTAAAGTGTTATATAAATGTCATTTTAAATTCTGAACCTGTTGTATCTACTTATTGATAATTATTTGGTCCAGTGTGAATTTCAGACTGGTGTAGGTATATTGGAATGATATGGTCTCCATCCATTCATCCTCCTTCTTGGGAGACTATGATAGCAATTATGACTTTCTGTTTCTTGTTTGTTTTGTGCTGATGAATCTTTTGTGTCTTCAGTATTCGTGTGGGGAAAAAGTAGCTGTCCTATACTTGATCTATACTATACTTTGAGCAGCTTTTTACTCTGTTTTGGGTGGACTCTAAATGAGAGAGAGAGAGAGAGAGAGAGAAAGAGAGAGAGAGAGAGAGAGAGAGAGGAGTCATTCTTTTTTAAAGTTTACTCTATATGAGGCTCTCTGACACTGCTTTGTCATAACAGAACAACCTACCTGCTTTTGTCATTGGGGCAGTGGGGGTGGGAAGGGGGAGGCTTGGACATTGGAACATCCAGAACTTGTTATATCATCCCAAAGCATCAAATCCTTTAGTGCTGAGCACAGATCCCCTTAAGTAGCCTGGTCCCACGCTCAGTATACCATGGAAAGTGCCCTAGTCAAAAGATATAACACTGGAAATGTCCAATCAATCAATAAATCACCCCCAGCCAATATTTATTAAGCATCTACTGTGTATGTGCCAGGAGCTCTGCTAGGCACTGGGAATACAAGTACAAAGAATGAAACAATCTCTACCTGCCCATTTGTGCCCTATTGGATGGCCATAGTTAAAATAGAATCTCAGCTCTCAAAGGGACCTCAGAAGTCATTTAGTCCAACTTGTTCCTCTATGGAAATCCTTTCTATACCATACTAGGACCATAGACTTAGAGCTGGACGTCATCTGACCCAACTCCCTCAAAGTTACAGATGAGAACACTGAAGACAGGAAAGGGAAATGATGAGTCCAAAGTCAAGCACAAGTATTAATTGGCAGATCCAAAATGTGAACCCAATTTTTCTGACTCCAGACCCATCCCTCTTTCGCTTGTACCCCACTGCCAAATTAGAAGACTCCTAGGTCTTAGAAGGGGGATCTTAGATAGAATTCCAGGCTGGCAATTTAACTGTCTTTGCTGTCTAGTAGTTCCTATTTCTTAGATACCTAAACTAAAGGTCATTCCAACTTATTGATTTTTCTGCTCTGTAAATTTGAATACTCAACCATGGTGCGTTTTTACAGTACTGTTACCGTTACTGATTCACATTTTCTTTAAACGATCCAAACAAAAGGCATCTCCTTTCCTCCCCCAAGGTCTTTCCTTACCCATCCCAATTTTCTCCCTGCTGCAATATTTCCTGAATGCTGCCTTCAGGAGGGGACGATGTTATTTGGGACCATACTTTTTTCTCCCTGCCTGTTTCAATATAATTTGACAGCTGGTCAGTGCCAAGTAGCTCCTTCCTGTGATTCACCACTCAATTTTTACAACCAGACAAATAAACTAACAGATACCACTAAAATCACCCTCACCCCACTAAGGGAGAGGGAGAAAGCAATGGAGCTTTGGCCACACCCAAACTGAAAGAGATTCACTTCTTGTCGTTGTGGTAACTGCGAAGTATTTTGTAAAACACTTAGATGGGGGAGGGGGGGAATGGGTGATGGGCGATGAATCACACCAGTGGGCTGGGTTGGGAGAGTACAACTGTTTTCACTTAAATTAGCCAGACTTACAGTTGTTTGGACACTCCCATGGTTTATGCTCCAAAATCAGAAACAAGTCAAATCTGGGGAGTTATATTTTTTTGTTTTTCATTTGTGGCATAGTTTCTCCTCCCTCTTTTCCTTCTGTTGTTAGAGGGAGATATGGCTGCCTTTTTAGTCTGTATAGAGATTGCAGAATCGATTCTGGTAAAATAAAGACCTATTTGGAGAGGCAGTGTGGTTCAGTGGAGAGTGTCTGAGACCAAATTTGAACTCAGGTCCTCCTGATACTACACTCAGTGCTCTATTCACTGCACCAGGTGCCCCAAGATTTGCAAAGCATTATATAAATATTACCTCATTTGATTTGTTATCAAATGTATTTTCAGATGTCTGAAGATTATCATGTAGAGCTGCCTTTAAGTCCCAACTAAAATCCAGCCTTCTACATGAAGACTTCCCTAAACCCTTTTAATTCTAGTGCATTACCTCTGTTCACTATTTCCTATTCCTCCTGTATATTGCTTGTTTTGTATATATTTGTTTGCATATTAGATTGTAAATTCTTTGAGGGCAGGAACTGTCTTTTGCCTATTTTTGTATCTCCAGCATTTAGTACAGTTCCTGGGACATGGTAGGCACTTCATAAATGCTTGATTGATTGATTGGAAGAAGGATTACACTTATTCTGCTCAACAGGCAACATTAGGCTGGAGGGCGAGGGGCTGATTTTTCCTGAAGGTTGGTTATAGCAAAGTTCAGCTGGCAGAACAGAATGGGCTGCCTACCAAGATATTGAGACCTTTAAGCAGATGCAGGAAGGCCATTTCTCAGAGATATTACAGAGGGGATTCTCATTCAGGTATAGGTTGGATGAGAAAACCTTTGAGGTCACTTCTAACTCTCAGATTCTGTAATGGTATATGCAAAGGTAACAACCAAGTTACCTTCAAGTTAGAGGAAAGGACAAAGATGACAATGAGGAGACACTGCTTACAATTACAATATCTCCTATTGACCCATTCAGACTTGTTTTTGATGCCAAGAAAATTGAAATTTGATAATGGAATGAAAACACATAATGGAAAATAAGTAATTGAACATAGGTAACAATGGAATGTTATTTCTGATTATTCTTATTACATGCAGAAATTAAAGTAATTAAAACATTCATCATAAGGAGACTGAGAAAAGAACCAAGAAACCACCTCAGCCAAAAATGTTATCTCACTTTGTGAAGGGAAAGAGTTGCAGGAACACCTGAGAGAGATCAGGCTCTGGGGAAAGTAGCCTAATAGTCTCTAGCCAGCATAATCATTGTTATTTATATGGAAAAGAGGAGCATGATGTGGGATGGGTGGGAGGGAAGGCTTATTCCAAACCACAGTATTATTTAACTAGTTTTCCATCTCAGGAAGTAGAAACTGGGATATTTGTCTGCTCTCTCTCTCTCTCTCTGTCTCTTTCCTCCTCTTTCTTTCTTTCTCTCTCTCTCTCTCTCTCTCTCTCTCTCTCTCTCTCTCTCTCTCTCTCTTTCTTTCTCTCTCTCTCTGCCCCCTCTCTCACTCTCCCCCTCTGTCTCTCCGCTCCCCCTGCCCCTCTGTAATAAGACCAAAGAACTAAAATGAATTTACGTCTGTAAGTTAGATGACAAATAAACCAAGAGACTCAGAAGAAGCAATAGAGGCCAGAGTAGTTCAGAAGAGTCAATAGGAGTTCAGATTGGAGTAAAATATGAGTTCAAAGAAGAATTGAAGGACAGATATGATGTTGGCTTGGCCTCTGCAACTTCTGGTGCATCTTGGTTGAGAGGAAGTGCTTCATTGATTGAGAAGGCTGATTGAGGAGAGCTTCATTAATTACTAGTTGAGAGCTGTCCACTTCCTCTTTAGGGAGAGGTTTCCTAATCATAGTGATAGAACAGATAGAACAGTATGTTAACTGTTAATAGAACAGTTAACATATCAGCTGAGGTAATTGGGTATAGTAGCAAGCTGAAAGAACCAACTGACAAGGTGTAATAGTCCTCTTGCAGAGGAAAGGCTTATTAACCATAGTATTTTCTGAGGATGCTGAAGGTAGTTAAAAAAAGTTAGTAGGGTTGTAGCTTTCCTTACAGGGGATAGGCCTACTTATCATAGAAACCCTTAGTGGATACTGTGCAAGATATTAACTGACTGTAGATATCTATATAGCTAATGATCATCTGGGGCAGTGAAAACATCCAATATTATTTACATTGTAGTGTGATAACATCCCCAGAAGACATTGACAGCTTTGCAGCTTGGATCTATGAGTTGCCCTTCCGTATGTATACCTTCATCACTTTTTTCCCGTGTGTTCTCACCTCTATGTGGGTGCTCTGGTCATATGTGTTCCACAGCTCTCAAATGCAAACCCTCTATCCCTAGGCAGATCTACTCTTCTTACTGTTTATGTATCTGTAGGAGAACAAATTCAAAGTTTATTGGGGAGATGTTCCACTGTTACTTTTATTAGTTTGTAGTTTAGTTAAATGCCATAGTTGTGAACTAAGTGTTCTTTCTGGCAGATTAGTAAAAGCACAAACAACGGTGAGGGTTCAGTTATAATTTGGAGAGGATTCTGACCTACAACGTGCCTAGAAACTAGGATTGCTAAATGGAGGCCCTTAGGTGAGGGTGTCTCCCACTACTACAGAGATGTGGCAGCAAAGAGCAACATTAGTTTAAAATATAAACTCATTTGCAAAACTTTATAAAGGAGGATGGGAGAAGATTAGGAAAAATAGTCTTACAAAATAATAAAAAAACAGAAGAGGGTGGAGAGTAAATTAGTCTGCAGGAAGTTTGGCATTAATGCCCATTTAAGCCAGGTCATAGCAAGAACATTCATATATGAAACTGGAATAAAGACAACAAATAGATGAAAAACTGGACCACATTTGCCAGTCTTTCTATAGTAATCTAGTCTTATCATTAACAAAAATGTAACCACCACATTTGGATTTGCATACCTCAGTTCCTGAGGCATTCATATACGAGGAAATGGAAATCACATTAAACGATCTGAAGTAGTAGGCTGCCAAATGAGATCAAGTATACCCAGAAGATGTGTATAGGAGTCAACACAACTTTAAAGGCATTGAGATATCCATTTTCAAGATATCCCAAAGAGGCAAAGATACTAAACGATTGGAACACCACCCCCCAGCTGATATCATTGCCTCCAAAAGGCAGCTGAGAAGACACCAATAACCATTGATCCATTTGCTAACTTTCTTTTTTTTCCAAAAAATTTTCATCAAAATGATCTATACCTACATCATATGTAAATTATATGTAAAGCTCTTTGTAAACCTTAAAATACTATATAAATGATGGCTACTACTAAATTAAGAAAGGGAAAAGGAAAGCTTTAACAGATGACTTTCAACAGCAAATCATGTCTTCACATCACTCACTCAACCAATAAAAGATAGAGAGTATATAAGATATTGCTATGTTTATCATTATTGGTAACAAAGAGTTGTCGAACTTGCTACCTGTAACAGTGAGCACCCTGGGACACCCAGGATGGCCTGCTAGTGCAGGTTCTTAGATCTGCTTTTCTAAAAGGAAAGGCAACTTTAAGGGGTCAACAATCTTACTCTAATTACATTCATTAGTTACAGGGAAAGATCAGCACCCTGAACGTGGAGAAAATATAAGCAGAGAAATTAGTACAAAGACCAACAGACAAAGCTCCAGCTGTCTGATCAAAGTAATACAACCACCTACATATACCAATGGATTGGGGGAGCACAGACATATCTGAGTAGTTGGAGGGCTCTGAACAAATGACTACTCAGAATCCCGTCCAGGGAATCAAAAGGTCCTCCTCATAAGTGAACCCCCAAAGCAAAATACCAACCTTAGAATACATATATATGTATGTATGTATATATATATACATAGTATAAGTGTTATATATTATATAAGTATAAGTATATATTATATATACTTTTATTATATATATTATATATACTTTTATTATATATATTATATATACTTTTATTATATATACTTTACTATTATATATATATTATATAAGTATAAGTATATATACATATATGAGCATATATGTATATATATACACTTCTCAGAGTCAGAAGGCATCACAACCCTTGTGACTCAGTGCCTAATTAGCTTAGTACCAAATGGTGTGAAAGCCTTCCCGCAAGCAAGCCTCCCCCTAAGCAAGTTTCCCCTTTAAGCAAGTTCCTCCTTAGGCAAGTTTCTCCCACAATGTGCTCTATGTGCCTCAGGATATATCACAGCTGTGATTGAACACACGTGGTCAATAGTCCGATTAATAGATGGGGAAGATCTTCCTAGTCCGTTAACATTACACTACCACAAAATGTAATCTTCACGGTTTTCCACCAACAAAATGCCTTCCATGAATTTATTAAAATAATCCTCATTTCCATGGGATAAGAGATCATTGAAGCTTGGAAGTATGGAATGTGTATTTATCAGCAACTTAGCAAACACTTACTGTAAAACACTATGCTGATATTGTAGGGGTTTAGAAAGATGCATAAGATAAGGTCCCTGTCCTCTGGGACTCTGCAAAGACAAGGTACATATCAATGAATCAATCAATAAATCAATATTTATTAAATGCCCACTTCGTGCCAGGCTGGGGTCACAAAGAGTCAGGCACATTGAAAAATGATTGAGCAACATGTGCTAGCACAGTGTTCTGGGGATACAAAAAGAGTCAAAAGACAGTCCTTGCCCTCAAGGAGCTTACAGCTTGAGGATATATGCATTTAAATTGAACTGTGATGCAGTGTTATATATGGTAAGTGGCTAATGGGGAAGCGCAGATGATAAATGTTATAGATGTTTAGAAGACTGAATTGGATTGTTGAGGCTTCATAGAAGAAACAGGATTTGAGTTGACTTTTGAAAGATGTAGGATCTGGATTAACAGATACTCTTGAAGTGGAGTGGGCATTCTAGGTTGGATGAATGGTATGAGCAAAGATAAAGAGGTAGGACAGGTTAAGACTTATTTAAAGGATAGTGTGGAGGCCAAGCTGGCTGGGGGACGGTTTGTAGTAGCTTAGTGGAAGGTAAAGTGAGAAAAGTGATGTGGGACCAGATTGTGAGGGGTTTGAATGCCAGGCTAAATAGTTGGGCCTTTACCCTATAATCAGTGAGGGTTCATGGAAGGTTTTCAGCAATGGAGTGGCATGATGAAGATTTTATAGCATATTAAGCTTCTGGTGGCATGCAGCAGGATTGAGAGGAGACTGGAGGCTGGGAAAATGATAAAAGGGATATTATTTAAGTTAAAAGGCCTAAACTTAGGGTGATGGATTTGACAACAGAAAGGAAAGGACATGGGAAAAGCATTATGGAGGAAGAATCTAAAAGGGTTTGTGACTGATCAGATATGAAGAGCCAAAACCTTCTTTGAAGAGGTGGGGGACTATGGGGTTGGAACATTGCATATATTGTCTGGCTTGGTTGATAATTTTGTTAGTTTTGCTGAATTACTCCCCCCACCCCACATACTTTAAAAAAAAATTCTTTGTTATAAAGGATGGCTTTTTGCATGGGAGAATATTTTGGGAAATTAAGATGATGTAAAAATGAAACGTGTCAATAAATTTTTTTTTAAAAGGAAAAACAGACTATGAAGGAGGAGAGAAGTAGGAACTAAAAATGACATTGTTTTTGAGCCTGGATATATAGTACCACCATTTCCTAGTGGTGTGGTGTAAATGGAGCTAATCTAATATGCAAAAAAATATATACAAAACCCTATCTGGTTTTTTTTTTGGAGGGAGTAGAATGTAATATATTTTGTTTCAAGTGACATTTTAGTTTGAGTCACAACTAGCATAGGGTGAATGAGACTTTGTCCCCCAGACACATACTAAAGGATGACTGGTGGATCCCAAGAATCAGAAATGGATGCTAAAGAAAAGATCAAACACCAGGTTTGGGATCTGGGGAAAGTGTACATGTTGTGGTAGTTGAGAAGTAGCACAGTATCATGTAAAGGATGCTGGACTTGGAATCAGGAGGACCTGGATTCAAATGCTGCCTCAGAGAGGGTAACTGTCATTTCTCACAGTCCTGTGGTCAAATGCAAGAGGGTCTCTTGCTGTGGCACCCCTATCCTGGGGGTGAGGGATAGAGGGGCACACTCTCTGGTGGGGAGGGGGCAGTTGCATCCATGGTGAACTGTCCTCTGCACTATTGCACCTTCCTCTCAGTTAGACTGTCCAATATACTACCATCCCATGGCTGAATGTGCCCCTAGATTCAGTTATAGCCAGTTTTGGCTCTGGATTTAAAACATGTTGCTAGCGAGAAGGAAAGTAATGTGTTTAGATCGCTTTCTCTCTCTCTCTCTCTCTCTCTCTCTCTCTCTCTCTCTCTCTCTCTCTCTCTCTCTCTCTCTTCATATTAGAGGAATTGGGACCTTTGCAATGGTCACAAAAGCTGGCAGACTGCTAGCTTGTCCCCTTCTCCTTCTCCAACCTCCTTTTCTAATATACTATGGAAACTTACCAGAGTTTCAGAGTCATTTGCATGGTCAAGTGCTAGTTACCAGGGAGCATGTTAGGAGTTGAAAGGACAAACATATGGATGTTTATCTCCAGTCTCAGAGGACCTAGTGTGTAGCCATGTAGGGGGCAGGACATGCTACCTGAATCAAGCTCACTCATCCTATCTCATCTGGAGCTAAAGTCTGGGGGACCTTCCACAGGAAGGGATGAGTCAAAGAAATCTAACAGCTACCTCACCAGATCTCTTATTGGCCACTGGGTGACTGTGGGGTTGTTTAACAGCAGAGCTGAAGATATGTTGACTAGCTTGGGGCATGTTACAGTCTCACTCTGAAAGAATGATAACATTCCTGTGGACCAAAGCCTCTGGTGATGGAAGTGAAGGAGCCTACAGATAGAGGAACACTAATGGAAAAGGACAGAAAGCATCACCAGCAGATTGGGATCAGCAGACAACAGCTAGGAGAGGGAGGTGAGGTGAACATTTCAGCCTTGATGGAAATAGGTGAAAGATGGAGGCAAGAAGCAATGGAGTTCCTATACTAGAAAGCTGAGGGAAATAGTGCTATGTGGATTCAAGAAAGATGAATATTCAAACCCTTCCCACCCTCACAATATGAATTTTCCAAGATCTGATGTCATAGTCCTTTTTGAGAATGGAGGACAAACAGCAATCCATTTGTGTATGAGGAAATAAGAATGATTGCTTTGTTTGATTTTCCTCTTTCAAATGCTTTGCTATTCAGTCTTAATTAAAGGCTGTTTTATTTGATTTGTGGTTCTTGTTTAGTTTGTCAGTAGAGAATGCATTTCATGAGCCTAATATTACTCCCTACATTGAAATGAAGTAGCAGTATGACTCCAATATTGAATGGCATGTCCATTACAAGTATAAATATACACCGAGGGAGGTCTGGAGAAACTTTAAGAGTAAAAAATGAATTGTAACAAGTTTGGGGATCTGATTAAAATTTACAGGATTTAGTAGCTGAGAAGTAGCATGGTGTCATGCATAGGGCATTGGACTTGTAGTAATTAGGACTGCCATTCAAATCCTGCTTCAGACATTTACTAGTCAAACCATCCTGGGCAAGTCATTTAACCATTCTGTGCCTCAGTTTCCTCATCTGTAAAAAGGGGGTTTAGACTTGATGGCTTTTACTATCCCTTCTATCTATGATCCTATGATATTTAGGGAAGGTAAGGGAAGATCCTTATGGAGGACCTGCAGTGAATGGCATTCTTAGGATAAAAATTATAAGATTAAGGAAGAGAAAATATTAGAAATAAAAAGTAATAGTCTTCCAAATTTAGTTAGATTTCATAAATGATTATTTTTATGGGAGTAATGCTTTTTTCACCAGATGAGAAGGCAGAGGAAACCAAAATAACTTTGTTCAGAATGTGAAAAATCACAAAAATTTTCACATCCAGGATGTCAAAAATCCATTTAGTCCATTTGGTAATACTTTGTAGCATAGTACAGTAAATAAGAGCAAAACGATCGTTGTTATGTTTGGACATTTATGAAGAACTCAATGTGCTGGGTGCTGGGAGTACTCATGAACAAGCCACCGTCTTTTTTATTAGAACAGATAGAGCTACTTCCTTATAACCACACCCTCGTTGCCCCATGATCCTTTAGGAATTTTGTGCTGAGAAGAATAAGAGAGAAGCCGGTCTATAGAGAAAGTCTGGCAGGATTTTTTCCCCCTTAATTTGGTATTTCATTATGAACTCAAACAATCACAAAAATGAATATTTCAATATACAAACAAAAACAAAAAAGATGACTTTATGTGAACCAGTGAAGTTCTGTCATGTACAGTTTGATTTTTTTTTAAAGTGTATATAACACGGTAGTAACTAAGTTACCCTATTTGTTTGTATCCCTTCTGGAAGAACTTTTATAGATGGTTGTGTTTCAACAATCCGGCTAGCAGCTGTTGTGGGGGTGAAAGACCAACAAAAGCCCAACAACAAGAACACTATCGGCACGCTGCAAAAGCACAGGTTCTTTTAATCTGCTTAACTAAGGAAAACAACGTTAAGGGGTTGACAAGCTTACTTTAATCCAGCATACAAATACCATTCACTTAGTTCAGGGGAAAAGACCAGTACCCTGAACTTCGGAGCAAAATACAAACAAAGTACAAACATCGACAGACAGACCTTGTCTGATTGCAAATCCCAATACAGTTACCAGAGTTTAACAAAGTCTCAGCATCTGGGTTACAAGCTGGAGGGCTCTTAGCTACAGCTGCCCGGAGTCTTTGCATCAGCACCACCAGGAGTGAGAGCCCTAAACAAATTACGAACATCGACAGACAGACCAAATACAGATTCATAGTTACCAACATCTAGGTTCAGCCAGGGAGCTCATAACGAGGGCTGGCCCAGAGTCACTCGCGCCACTCCTGCTGTGGGAAAGAGCTCCGAAGAAGTGAAAGCCAATCACTGGTTTTATATCTTTTTCAGGGTCAAGGATGAGTCACACAGGCGACTCACCCACGTGACCTAGAATCATCACAAAGAGGTGACTTAAACCCATGTGGTCTAAAAGCCTCTGCTGTCCTAGACATGTCACTCAAACTCACCTGTAAACTAGGCCCTCCCCTGAGGCAAGGAGGCACCAAGGACACCCAAATCGAATCAAGGAAACAAAGGCTGAACTTTTCAAGGGCACTTGGTTGAACTAAGTGCTAAGAGCCCTTTTGCTTACCAACACACTCCACCTCTTGTTCCAGGATACATAATCTAATCAGTCATGAATCCTGGAACATACATTGACCCATTATACATTGTGATCCAATTACACAGGAAACTAAAGCATATCATTCACAACAAAGCAAAACAATCAGTGACATTCCCAAATATTGGTTTACAATTCAAATGTCCACCCCTAGGTCAAAGCAAGTTAATCTCTTTAGCTTACAATGCACTTCTTGAGAATCACCCTGCCATTGCAGTGGCCCTGGGAGATAATCCCTTCTTCCAAGGGCTTAAGCTGATAAGCCTGGCCCTGGAGGACTGTGCTGCAGATTTGGCAGGAGGGCCTAGTAAGGAGAAAGAAGAAGCGAAGAAGTGGACGGCGGCTGCCGAAATACTGACCCAGACAGAGCAGAAGACTGCCTTCATGAAAACTTTGGAAAGGTGAGAGCAGAGAGCTGCCTCCCAGCTGACTTTGGTGAGGTGAGCACAAAGATGGGGAACCACCTACCTGGGGTTTCTGGAAGAAGTCAGGTGCGGCCAGACAGAGTTGGAACCCAGGAGCTTGGAGTTCAGCCCTGGGGCAAAATGGAAACTTTGCAGCAAGGTACTGAGTCTGCCTTTTTGGTCCCTTCCACTTGGGCTGCTTGGGATCCAGGAGGGAGGCATGGGTTTGTTTTTGTTGGGGTGGGGGAAGTGCCTTGGACCCACAGGGACCCCACACTGTTGGCTTTATTGCCCAGTGGACCCTCAGGACTTGGAACTGGGGACTGGGACATAATGGGGAGAACAGACCCCAAAAGAACTTTGTTTGGACTCTTCATTTGAAATTGGGACTTTGGATGTCAAGTGGAAGCCTGCAATGGCAGTTTGGGGAGGAGACATCCCCAAGAGAACTCTATTTGTTTGCTTGTTTGCTTTAGGACTTTACTAACTAAAGCATGCCCATGCCTCAGGGTACTGGGAAAAAGCCTGCAATGGTAGGGTGATGCTCAAGAAGTGCTTTATGAGCTAAAGATATTAACTTGCTTTGACCTAGGGGTGGACATTTGAATTGTAAACCAATATTTGGGAATGTCACTGAATGATATGTTTTAGTTTCCTGTGTAACTGGATCACAATGTATGTTCCAGGATCCATGGCTGATTAGATTATGTATCCTGGAACAAGGGGTGGAGTGTGTTGGTAAGCAAAATGGGCTCTTAGCACTTAGTTCAGCCAAGTGCGCTTGAAGAGTTTGGCTTTTGTTTCCTTTGAGTAATTCAGTGTATTTCGTTGAGTCTTACTAGGTGCTAAGCCCCAAGCCCAAACCCCTATTAGGTGCTAAGCTGATGTGGGCTTGAAGCTCCCAGGGTCCTAAGGGGAGGGGCTAAAACCAGAGCCAATCATAGGACCCTAAGTTCTGGTCATTCAGATGACATTTGATGATGTCTGAAATGCTTTAAGAAGAGAAGACAGAACCATTTGCTCAGGGCTCTCACCCACGGTGGTGCTGATGAGGAGAATCCGGGCAGCTGTAGCTAAGAGCCCTCCAGCTTGTAACCCAGATGCTTAGACTTTGTTAAATTTTGGTAACTATGAATCGGGATTTGAATCAGACAAGGTCTGTCTGTTGATGTTTGTAATTTGTTTGTATTTTGCTCTGAAGTTCAGGGTGCTGACTTTTTCCCCTGACCTAAGTGAATAGTATTTGTATGCTGGATTAAAGTAAGCTTGTCAACCCCTTAATGTTGCTTTCCTTAGTAAAGCAGATTAAAAGAACCTGGGTTTTGGCAGTGTGCTTGTTGTTGGGCTTCTGTTGGTCTTTCACCCCCACAACAGCTGCTAGCTAGATTGTTGAAACAGGTTGTGGATACAAATTCAATTCAGTAAAATTATTATTAAGTACCTACTATGTTCCAGGCACTATTCTAAGTTCTGGTACTACAAATAAAAAAGAGACAGTCTCAGCCCTCAAGGAGCTTACAATCTAATGGGGGAAGACAACACACAAAAGAAGGCTAGAAAGCACGGTGGGGGTCACCAAAGGGTACCTGGTTTGGGGTCATCTTGTTCCATGGAATTGAAACCTGGCAGGGTTACAGATGCAAAGTGGATTATAGATGACAAGAAAGCCAGGGCTACTTCCGTTGGATGTTTTCATAGACAGGCATTCTTTCACCTGGGGGTCCAAGAACCTGTTTTAAAAAATATTCTGATAACTGTGTTTCAAAATAACTGGTTTCCTTTGGAATCCTATGTATTTTATTTTATGCAATTAAAAATATTATTTTGAGAAGGGCTGCTGCCCAAAGGGCCCATGACCTGAAAAAAGGACCCCTGTTATAGAATAACCTTGATTTTTACTGGGCTTGTTTATAAAGTGAGTTTGAAGAGAAAGACATGATGGAAGATCTATTGAGATGAGATAAGGAACTTGAAGAGGCCTGTGTAGAAGCTGGGTAGGGCACGGTCAAGTTTTCTGAATCATCGCCCAATGATCAGAAAGGCAACGGTGATGTGTATCCAGCAGAATTGTAACTAGGAATTTTTGTGCCTGAGGCAAGCAAGCATCACAAACCACACCCGGTGTAAACAGAAAGAACCTGGCCTGTGGAAAAAAGAGAGACCCAGGGGTACTAATTTTCACGAGTGGAGACCCCAGGAAACCATGAGGCTGCTGCTAGGGGAGGGCTGCTTTCCCACTCCCAATTTCAACTGCTTCTACTCTCCCCCCCCATTTAATAGCTTTCTGTTTTAACTGACTATTGTTGATAACTAAGTGCTAAGGTCAGTTGTTTCATGTAGAAAGCTGCTTTTGAGGAGGTGTCTAAAAGAGGTCTTAAAGCTTGTGGCTCCCGTTTCTTGCACCCCTTCTAGTTGGAATCCAGGTTTCCTTTGGAGAGGGGCAGACAAGACTCAAGTGATTTACCCTTCCCCAGGAGTCACATTTATACAAATCCTTGGGACAAACCTACCCTTTATGGACAAAACACACAATTTACACTATTAATCACTTTACTGTGTTCAGTTGTCTAGATCTTGTGAATAAAGTTAGTTGACAGAGCAGGAGATTCTCCAAATCAACAATGGACCAGATACTGCTAAATTTCCAGGAAATACAACTGGAAAGAAAGACATTCATTCTCTGCCCTCAAGTAGCTTATAATCTAATGGGGGAAAACAACCCATAAAAGGAAGCTAAAAGAGGGGGAGGGCAGTGCAGGATGGATAAAGAACCCAAAGCGACATGGTAAAAAAAAAGTCCAGGGTCAGGTAACGGAGCCTGGAGGGGAACGAAGACATAGCACATGGCCGACCTTGGCATTTCCTTAAAATGGTGGTTCTGGGAGCAACAGCTAATTAGAGGTAAGGGCTGAAGGGGCAAAAAGAACTTCCAGTGTGAGAAGGCTAGTGACAGAGTGAACATTCAAGATGAGGAGTCTACTGTGGTATGACAAAGTCCAAATGTAGGACACAGACTAAAAGCCAAATTTAGATTTCTATCACCCTTATATTTCTGAGAAATGTTCCATTTTCTTGTTTCCATACATATTTATAAATCAATTTTGAATCAAGCCTGCACTTTGCAAGTTTAAAGTGGCAGGGGGAGGAGATTTGTTAGAATTTGTAATCTAGGAGTCTTCTGGTGAGTTGTGGTCATATTGTGTCATTAGGGAAAGTCAACACAGATGCCTTGAATAACTCCTGGCAAAGCCACATGATTGGTGACTTGAAGGTAGCACCATGTGGTGGCCATATATAAGACACTCTCTCCCTGGATAATTAATTGATAAAGTGATAACCTGCTTTTATATAGATGGCAGAAAGCTGGGTAATGATCTAGCTGTGGGCAGTTCTCACCAAAGCAGCACTGGGGACACTCACCAGCTGTGTAACCCAGATCTCCCTGTCATGGGGCTGTGAAGCTGGAAGGCACTTTAGAGACCACTTTGTCCACCTTGTTATTTTATAGAGGAGAAAAAAAGGTCCAGAATTAGTGTCAGAAGAGACTAGAATCCAGGTCTCTTGCCTTCCAGGCCAGCATTCTTTCATCCAGGCTGTTGACATTTGGCCTCCCTCAGGGGCCCTGGACTTTCTAAGCAGGACTCCAGTCAAGCAGATGAGCAGGGAGGGGGAGCCCCTCCGTCCCTCCGTCCTTTCAGTCTCCATGATTCAGTGTCAAGGTTGAGAAGTCCTTGTTGACAATAGCAGGAAACTCTACTCCACTGTTGGTTGATTCTTTCAAACCATATCCCGTGGAACCTTAGGCATTCTAGGGTTCTTTTGAAAGAAATGATAGCTGGCATTTATATATTACTTTACAAAAAATATCTCATGTGAGCCTCAGACAAATCCTGTGCAGTAGCTACTATAGGTGTTATCATCATTTTACAGATGAGCAAATTAAGGTTTAGAGTTCTTAAGTGAGTTGTAGATGGTCACATAGCTAACAAGTGTCTGAGGTGGGATTCAATCCTTGGTCTCTCCTGACTTCAAGTATAGTACTCTTTCTACTACACCACATTGCCTTTTTGGAAGATGAATCAATCAATTAATCAAAAAGCATTTTATTAATCTCCTAATGTATACTAGGCTCTAGGATACAAAGACAAGTGAAATATGCTGGGGGGTGGGGCAGGGACAGGACAGAAGGAAGGAAGAGAGGAAGGAGAAAATGAAAGATGAAAAGAATGGAGAAAAGAAGGAAGCATAAATGGTGTTTCCAGCCAAGCCTAAAGCTTTTTGTGTGTCTCTGTGTATGTGCAAGAGACTCCTAATCGGTTGATAAAAGGCTGCCCAGCAGCGAGCTAGAAATCCAGGATATGCTGAGGATCTGGTTTCTTCTTCATGTTGTTAGTTCCTAAAGTCTTCTTCTTCTCCCTGAAGTCAGTCCCAAAGAGAATCTGCAACCATCTTTCTCTGTCTCTGTCTGTCTCTTTCTCCCTGTCTCTCTGCCTCTCTCTTTCTCCATGTCTCTCTGCCTCTCTCTTTCTCCCTGTCTCTCTGCCCACCACCCCTCCTCTCCTCCCCCTCCTCTCTCCCCACCCCTTTCTCTCCTTCTCTCTCTCTCCTTATAGCTCCAAGACTTTCTGGTCTAACTGCATTCTAGAGAGACTGTAAAATGTCATAGCTGAAGATAGATTGAGGGAGATATAGAGAGGAGAGGAAGAAGAGGACTTTTTGCATGATGGAATGCCTTGAACTTTTATCCTGCGAAATTCTATAATAAAGAGAATTGTGGAAAGACTTTGGCAGCTATCCTTACAGCTGAATGCTGGGTTCCTTCCAGATGTGAGAAGGCCAGAGAAGCAGTTAGAGGTGAATGTGACCTTTTTCACAGCTGAAACATAGTAAATTGTGATTTATTCCTTTGTTTTATTATTT
This sequence comes from Phalanger gymnotis, assembly GCA_028646595.1. NCBI lineage: Eukaryota > Metazoa > Chordata > Mammalia > Diprotodontia > Phalangeridae > Phalanger > Phalanger gymnotis. The sequence goes on along the minus strand of CM053627.1, from coordinate 40,186,719 downwards.
GTGAATAAATTATATAGTCAGTAACCATGACAGATATTTTGGAATATGTTTATGTGTGTATACCTACACAATGCATATATTTATAAATATAGACATACACATGTATTATACATATAATATTGATTAATATGAAAATTATAAATTCTTTTCTCAATATATACACACATATCCATATCTATACGCACACATATACATGTGTATATATGTATGGTATATTGTATATATATTGTATATACATGCATATATGCATATACATACACAAACATATCACTAAATATCCTAAGTTTAAATGAACAGTACAGTTATTGGCTTTATGTGCATGTATGCACACACATATGTGTATGCGTGTATGTATTGTGTATATGTATACACACATATGCCAGGCACTGTACTAAAGTTGTGGGAATACAAATACAAACAGAGAGAAAGACTTTTATTCCTTTCCCTCAAGTAGCTTCTGGGCAGGGAATGAATGAGTGGATACACATGCACAACATATAGTGTGTGTGTGTGTATGTATATGTATATGTATATGTATATATGTGTGTATGTGTGGGTATAGCCATATATGTATGTATGTATGTATATGTATAAATCTATATACACATGTATATGTATACATAGCCACACACATCAATATGTGTATATATGTACATGTGTATATAGGTATATAGGTGTATATAGGTATATAGGTATATTTGTCTGTAGTTCATCCTTCATTTCGAAAGAGGACCAATGACATCATAGGGTGATATGTTGACTTGTGTGTGAACTGGATTTAAGTGAGGCAGAGTGGCATAAAGTCATCAGTCTCATTCTCTCTTTCTGAGTCTTCAAAGTCCAGCGGCAAGAAAAAAGTCAATATAACTGGTGATGGCCTGGGATTCAGTGCATTACCTTGGCATCTTTAATGTCTTGCCAAGCTCTAAGTGCTCCATGGTGCTTGCTTCAGTCACCTTCATGGCAGATGGTTTTACCGCAATGTGGCCGCTGTACATGCTATACCTTCCTGGAGCCACAGGTGAAAGCTGGGTGAAGGTGAACACCAAGATGAGCAGCCTTGAAAAGGGCTTGGCAAGACTTCACACCAGAGGTGCTAGTCTTCCCTGAGTACCCCATACACTCTGTTTATCTGTCTGTCTATCTGTCTATCTATGTATCTATGTATCTATCTATCTGTCTGTCTGTCTATCTCTATATGAGATGAGAAACTACTCATAGGAAAATAGGTTTTTCATTTAAATTAAAAATATTTATCATTTAACAAGCTGGGGGACTTGGAGGCAATTAATAAAAGGGATGTTTTGATTTTAGCAATTAATAAAGAAATATCCCAACTTACCTCTTGATTACTTTAGAATTTGGGTTGAGGATGAAAATAGTTATGAGTCAAGTAGCAGGCTAAGTAAGAGGTGACCCCTTCATGTAGGTCACATGTGTGTGGTAAGAACTCTAAATTCCTGTTGCAAAGAGAAGGAAGGACAGGAGGGGGAAATAAAGGAGGGAGTGCAATGGTTTGGTTGCTGGGGAGGGGGTAGGGCCGAGATCATTAGCTTCACTGCCTCCACCTACCCCTTTTCTATAAACTTCTTGATTTGCATGACATGACTGTGATTGAAAGTCTCCTCACGAATCTACCTTTTAATTTTATTTATTTTAAAAGGATCTGTTCTTTTTAGTTTTATTAAGTGAAACTCCCTGGATGATTTGAAGAGACTTGCGTGCCTGACTTGGGGGTCCGATGAGAATTAAATGAAAATTTCAGACTACAAGTCAATTGGGTTTGGACTGATAGTACAAGGAAACAAGTCAGCCAAGCACATGTAATTCATTTGCCTTTTACTCCAGTCCTGTCTGGGGAGGGGATTTGGACTATGAAAACAAAGCAGAAATTCCAGAACTTCAAAAGTTTTAAGTCACTACTCTATGACACTTTTTCAGATCTGATATAGCTAGGATCTGCGTGGTAGATTAGATGGACTTTAACTCTTAATATAAGAAATATTAAAGTAAGACCTAATAGTTCATATAATCCCAAGAGGAGATGGAGAATCATTCTAATTGAAACTGTAGTCAAAATACACCATGTTCCAAACTGAAGTTCTTTCTGGTCTTTGTCATTTTGACATTCAGTTCACCTCTCCCAATTGTTTAAACAATAAAGCAAGAATCTGAGACTCCCTTGGATTATTTCCCTTTAATCCTGTAATGGTTCATATCATTATTCTGGCTTTGTAACTGAAGAAAATGAGACTTTGTCCACCGACTTTTCCCTCTGCAGTTTTGATCAATTTTCTATGAAAGTTTGTGATTTTCCAGTAGACAAAGAACACAGGTTTATTAAAGAGGAGGAAAATGTCGCATTTCAGGGTTTTACTTTTTGGTAACTGATTTTGACAAGCAAAACTTATTAAGTTTAGTTGGAAAAAAATCACTGCAATAATATTTCTACTTAAAAAATGCATGTCGCTTTCTAGACATAAGTTAAAAACATTCTGATTTTCTGCAGTTTGAAGGGAACATTAGCTGCAGGTCTTGTACAGTTAATAGAATTCTGGAGGATTAGGAAGTGTGTCACAGACTCAGCCAGTACACATTTAGACCAAAGTATTGTGTTTAAAGCTTGTGGAAAATATCAAAGATGAATACATCTGGTTTTATTTTTGTGGCAGTCTGCTGATTCCCAGAAAACCTGTGTTTTGTGATCTCTATCGATAATTTAAGCAAGTGGGGAAAATGCAACTTTTTTTTCCCTAAAGTGTTTTGTTATAAAACAACAGTGTATTTGGATAGTTTATATTATAAAACTTGTTAGAAAGCAAATCCTAGAAATGTGAGCCAGGATAATGGTGAAAACCGGTCATCATGAGTTAATTCCCCCCACATTCCCACACCAGCTCGTAAGATGCTGGGAGCAAGGACAGGTTGGTGCAGGCCTGGGCCGATTCAGTTTAACTTTATCCCCAGGTGGATTGATATTGAACCCAACAGAAGAGTATAAAGGCAGTTTTCAGACGTTTGGAGGAGAGCTCCTGAGAAACCCGAAGAACTTTCTTGCTGTGACTGCTTTTTAACTTTCTTGCTGGCTTCCTGTGCCTTTTAATCTGTTTATATCTTCCCGAGCTGCTTTTTAACCACCTTGGACACTGTTTTGCCTAAGGGTATGGAAATACGTTTATAACAAAAGGATTTTGAACTCTCGGTTAGGAGAGATCCATTGCCCCAGACATCCTTTAGCTTCCGGGACACCGAGTCTCGACCACTGCCCTCAATTCAAAGCTTTACAGCCTCCTCCGACTGCCTTCACACCTTAAATCCCACATGCCCCAAACTGAGGTTTTTGGTTTATTACTTTCTCTCTTCTTACTATGGCACCTCCATCTCCCAGGTTTGAAACGCTGCCATCTTGGAATCTGCCCTCTCCCTCCCTCGCAGACCCATCAAGTTCTAATGATCCAACTTCTGTAAGATCTCTCCTACCTGTTGCTTCTCTTCTGTAGCTGCCTCTTACAGACTGTCATTTCCACTTACTTGGACTATTATTTCAGCTTCTAAATTGAAGCTTTTTAACCGGTCTTTTTCATCTACTCTCTTCAAAATATCCTTTCTAACCCTGCACAGTTGATCTTCCATCTGCATCTATTTAACCACTCCATGCCTCTGTTTGAAATTCTTTACTGGTTTCCTATTGCATGATGTAGTGGGAAAAGTGCCGGGCTTGGAATCAGGGAAACCGTGGACTCAGCTCTGAACTCAAGTACTTACTAGCTGGGTGACCTGTAGTAAATCATTTCATCTTTCTGCACCTTAGTTCCTTCTATGAGGGGCTTCTAAAGCCCCTCTGAGCTATAAATCTATGAAATAGAAATTAAAATGTTTATAAATATTAAAATATTTATTTATACATAAAGGTATTAAATGTTTTAAAATAAAATAGTTTAAAATATGTTTAAAATATAACAGCATTTTGAATTTTTTATTTTTAAAGTATCTTAAAATTAAATTATTGTATAAAATGAATATAAAATCTATGAAATTAAAACTCCTTTGCTTGGCATTTAAGGCCCTTCCCAATAGAGTACAACTTTATTTTTCCAGTCTTATCTTGTATTAATCCCTATCATGAATTCTACACATCAGCCAAATGGAACTTTTAGCCTGTTGAACATGCCCCGTGTTGTATCTGAACCTTTGTTCACACTGTTCCCAATAGCTGAAATGTAAGCCCCTCTACCCACTATCCACTTATCAAATTCTTACGTTTTTTTTTAAACGTCCAAAGCAAACTATATCAGATCCTCCAGGAAGCCTTTAACGATTTTGACTGTGACAATGTTTCCCCTGGAATTTCACCAAGCTCTTTGTTTTGCATATCTGGATTCAGAATCAAGTACTATTGTGTATTGTAGTTAGCTCCAGTAGCCTTGCCCCTGCTCCATTGTAAAGGGATTGCATTTTATCTAAACTTTCTCACAGCACGTTACACAAGGGTCTTTATGAAGTAAGTGTTTAAGAAATCTTTGCAGAAACTGACATTTAAGCATTTTACATGCATTCATTGCATCTTCAATTGTAAATGACTGTGTAGAGTGGTCAGATACAATCTCACTATGGTTGATTCCAGTCATTCAAAGTCAATTGCCTCCAGGATTCAATATAATCACTTGCATCAGTTTTCCTTATTCCAGCAAGCTCATACATTTGCATATGCGTAAGCAAGATAACAAAAACCAGAAGATGGCTTTTGAGTCTGAAGTAAGACTGGTTTCCCAAGAATTTTCCTTCTACACACTGCTCTGAAATGGATCCAACTTTGCTACCTCTAAAATCTTCTGAATGCCTATCTGCTTCTAACAACTTGGTGAGAGTTGTCTGAGTCAAGATTCTGAAGCCCAGTAAGGTGCCAAGGTCCTCTTTGACTCAGTTTCCACTGGAGATGACTAATGTGTGCATGAAGCTATCTATAACCCTACCTCTCATCAGATCATTTCTGTGGACTAGAAGCAGAACCTGAATGGGAGTCAAGAGACCTGGTTTTTTGTTCTGGTTCTTTTACTATAAGCGTGACCTGGGGCAAGTCACTGAAGCTCTGTTTCCTCATCTTAAAAATGAGGGAGCAGAATTAGATGTTTTCTAAGGTCCCTTCCATCTCTCTGTGATAGATTCTATGATTCTAATGGATCTACATCCCTGTTTCTTATTATACCAGTTTGTTCCTGTGACCTTCTATGGTATCAAATTACTGTTCTTCCTCTTATTTTCCTTTACCTGTCAAAGTTCTTGGAAACATGGTCTTTTTATGGTGCCCCCATTTCCTTCCCACATTCTTCACCCTCTTACGATCTGACTTCTATCTCCATCACTTACAGCTCTTATCTCCTAATAACAAATCCAGTGGTTTATTTGCAAATGTCATCCTCCCTTGATTTGACACTCTTATCTCACCCCTCACCCTTGTTGATGGATAGATTCTACTTCTTTGGCTTCCAAGTCAAGGGGAAGCTCATATTAGACAATAGCTCACCTGAAAAAATATGGAGGTCTTCATGACTAGCAAACTCAATATAAGTCAGCAGCGTGATATAGTTTCAAAACCAAGGAAATCTAATATACACCTGAGTGACTAAATGGAGTGGTTATATTTTGTGGCAGTCTATTGATCCCCCAGTGTTGTTCTCAGTTCTAGGCACAACATTTCTGGAAGGATGTTGACAAGCCGGACCATGTACAGAGGAGGGCACCAGGGTAGTGAAGGGTCTTGAAATCATGCCATAGGAGAACTGGGTTCAAATTTGATCTCAGGTATTTTACCTGTTGAAGAAATTGGAGATGTTTAGCTTGGAGAAAAGACTTAGTAAGGATGTGATAGCCGTGTTTGAGTATTTAAAGTCATCAAGTCAAAAGGGATTTATAAAGCAACTACTATGTGCCCTAGGTACTGTGCTAAATTGCTGGCAAATGGTTAATTTGAAGGGTTACCACACATAGAAGAGGGATTAGATTTATTCCGCTTGTCTCCAAAGAGCAGAAGTGGGGGTGAATGGTGGGGCTTGAAAAGAAGCAAATTCAGGCTTGACATAAGGAAAAACTTCCTAATGATTAGAACTGCCCCAAAGTGGAACAATGTCCCCTCTCCTCACTATTATTTGACATAATTCTAGAAATGCTAAGAATAGCAATAAGACAAGAGAAAGTAATCTGAGGCATAAAGATAGGTAAAGAGGCATTAAGACTATCCCTATTTACTGATGAGAAGATGGAAAACCAGGGAATTCGCAAGATATTAGTTGAGACAATAATGTCAGCAAAATTGGAAGTTCCAAAATACACCCTCAAAAATCAACAGCATTTTCATATAATGCTGTTAAATGCATAAAATATATGGGGATCAAAGCACACAAAAAGACTCATATAGATTCAATTACAAAAGTGCTCCTTAAAGAAATAAAGAGCAACATAAATAGCTGGAAGAACATTCAGTGTTCATGGCTAGGCCATGCCAATATGATAAAAATGACAATGGTACCAAAGTTAACTTATACTTTTAATGTTGTACCAATCAAGTTGTCAAGAGGATACTTTATAGAATTCTAAAAACATTTTTAAAAATTCACTTGGAAAAAAGATCTAAACTGTTAAAAGAAATGATGAAAAAAAAATTGTACCTCCAGACCTCAAACTATAATATAAAACAGAAGTCATCATAGCCATCTGGTCATTGGTTAAAAAATAGATTAATCAATGGAACAGACTAGACAAGGGAGAATTAGAAATAGTGGAACTCAACATGTGCTGTCTTGGGATGTAGTGGATTCCTTCTCATCTCCATTAAGAAAGCATTAAGCAAAGACTGAAAGACTAGATGACCCCTTGCTAGATCTCTTTGTAGAGGGGATTTGTGTTCATGGAGGGGTTAAGCTTCCAGCTCTGAGATTTTGCATCTTTGTGGGATTCCGTGCTCTCCTGATTCTGATGCTTTAACTGCTCTTTCTTTGACTCCTTCATTGATTCTTTGTCTTCTACCTAAAACCTTGGGGTAGTTGCTCCCCCAAGATCTTTGTCCTAGGGCTTGGCCTGGCCTCTTCCTAGCCTCACCCAACCTGTATGTATGGTTTGTTTTAGATGAGTGCTACTATTTATGAAGGATCCTAACCTATCTATAACATGGTAAAAGCATCCTAGAGAGTTCCCTGAAGCAAATAGAGGTTAATTGACTTGCCCAGGGTCACATGGCTAGGAAATGTTAGAAGTAAGACTCTAACTCAGATCTTCTTGACTATAGACCTTGCACTCTATCCACTATCTCATGTCACTAAAACAGTAGAACCCCTCAAGGGCAGTGTGCCAGGCCTGGAGTCAGGAAGACTCTTTTTCCTGAGTTCAAATCTGGCTTCAGACACTTACTAGCTAGCTGTGTGACCCTGGGCAAGTGGCTTAACCCTGTTTTCCTCAGTTTCCTCATCTATAAAATGAGCTGGAGAAGGAAATGGAAAACCACTCTAGTATCTTTGTCAAGAAAACCCCCAAATGGAGTCATGAAGAATTAGACACAACTGAAAAAAATGACTTAAGAACCTCAGTCTCATCAAGTCTCCCCAGCTCAAAATCCTTTGATGACTCCCCATTGCTGATAGGAATAAAGTTATTATAGTTCCCAAAGTTCAAATTCCTCAGGCTCACACTCAAGATCTGGTCCAACCCCACCCCACTCATCCAAACTTATCTTTGATCACTCCTTGTCATGAAACCCTCTCTCCTAGCCAAGCCAAATGCACTCTCTCCTGCCCAAATAATGTTTATCTCTGCCTGCTTGACCTTAGCCATGCTGATCTTTTTACAGAATGTCTTTGCCAACAAACCAAATACTACTCACTCAGTTTTCAGGACCTGACTCAAGTCTCACTTTCTGCATGAAATCCATCAAAATCTCTGTATCCTGCATTGCTAGCCTCTGGGTGTACTTCTGATTTTTACACTTATTCATATATAGTTATATTGTTATTTTTGCCTGTTTCTTCAATAAAACTGCTTAGTCCTTTGAGGGGAGAGATGGTAAAGTGTGGTGGAAGGAGTATTGTAAAGAGCACAAGTCTAGGGGAACTTGGTTCAAATCTGCCACTTACTATCTATGTGACCAAAGGCAAGTCACTGGCTTTCCCTGGGACTCAAATGTCCTCTTCTGTAAAAATGAGGAAACTGGAAGAGATAATCTCTATGGTCCCTTCCAGCTCTAAATCTATGATCTGAGAAGTCTTTCGTACCCTTCACATGAGTGCAGGGTATTAAATAAAGACTTTGAATCAAATTCTCCAAATCTTTATATAACTGACAGTCTTTGGTCTAAGAGAGACAGCCAAATGACCATCCTTTTATTAATAACCTGCTGGCCTTATTAATAAAATGATTAAATTACCCAGAAACAATGTCTCTCAAACTTCTTAATTGTCACAATAGGAAAGGGGCGAGGCTGTAAAAATGGTGCCCAAAGCTGGATCCTAAATTTCTATTGTGTACCTGTTAAGGCCTAGCTTGGAAATAGCCTGCTAATATAATGGCCTTATTTCTATAGGAAGTTCAAAGGTTACACATGAAGCTATCGAGGCTCAGTGAACTTAGGTGAATTGTCCAAGGTCATACAGCTAGTAAGTAATAGAGTCAGGATTTGAACTCATGTCTTCTGGGATAGGTCATTTTAAAAAAATCAATATTCTGACATTACTTCATTCTACGTCCACCTGAATGCTACCTTATACGTCACTGTTGACAATCTTGTCCTAGGGAATATATGACATGATTCTTTTCCTCAAGGTGCTTCTCCTGATCATATATCTAATGTTAGATAGAACCACAGAGACCACCCAGTCCAACCCCAGTCTGTGGAGTTGAAGTGACTTTCACAAGATCTTATACGTCAGAGGCCACCACCCAGTCCAACCCCCTCATTTCACAGATGAGGAAACTGAGATCTATGAAGGTGATGGGACTTTTAACAAGATCATATATGTCAGAGGCCAAATTTGGACTTAGGTCCTCTGCCTCCAGGGTCTGTACGCTTTCCACTGTGTGACAATGAAGAGCAGAAAGGCACGTAAGATAGCGCCACTTCCTCTTACCACCTTTTGAAAATGTGTAGCATTTCTCTCTATGCGCTTTTCAGGTTAATTGAATGGCTCATTGGTGGCTTATGCATTTTTAATAATAATAATTTAATATTTAATAATTTAAATATAATATATAATATAATAAATTTAATATATTTTATTAACATAAATATAATTTGAATAATTTTAAATTTAATATTTAATAATAATAATTTAATAATAAACTGGCATCCATGCTAGAGACTTTCAATTAAATTCTACTAAAGTGGATAATGCAAAAGAGCAGTTAATTAGCACAAACAGGCTATGGATTCATCCCAGGCTGTGCCCTTGCATACTTGGGGACCTTTAGTGGGGACATGAGATACTGGCAGTCCTCTAGAATAAGTCATTTCTTAGAATTATACAATGCGAGAGCACAAAACATGATTTTAGAAGAGACCTTAGAGCATGGGACTATTAGAACACAGAATGTTAGCTCTGGGAGAGATGTCAGAACAGAATGCTCAAAGGGAAGTTATACATTATCTAATCCAATTCCCACATCTGACCTAGATGTTCCTCATGAATAAAAATTCTTCAAAATTCCCCAAATTTCCTCAAGAAATCCTGCCCTTTGATCTTGGTTGACCGTAAGCATTCACATATGTCCCAGCTCCCTCTGAACCCTCTTCTCATTCCTATAAAAAATAAAGAAATAATAACTGACATTTAATTTTTGGATCAGACCTCTGATTTCACTAGTATAGGGAACTCTAAGTGATTAAACTCGCTTTATAAATGAATGAATTAAAAAAGCACACACTGTGTGCAAACACTATTCTAGGTGCTAGAGATACAAATAGAAAATTGGAGACAGAGCCTGTTCTCAAGGAGCTCACATTCTGATGTCGGAAGTAACAAACAGGAGGATTTAGCTTCAAATTAGATGGAAAGGTCTGACGGTCCTTAGGGTGCAGCAGCAAAGTAGATGGTAAAGCCTCTTTAATGTCATTTGCATTGGTAAAACCACATCTATTTCTGATGCTGAGCCATTTGACAGGGCTAAGGATTCTGAGCACTAAGACTGACTTAAGTGATTTGCCCAGGGTCTATGTGTCAGAGGCAAAGACTTGAACTTGCGTTTTCCTGACTCCAAGTTTATCTATCCATCGTATCATCCTGCCTCTTTGACATTTACATAGCACTTTAAAGTTATGCAGAACACTTTACACACAACCATTATTTCATTTGAGTCTTGGAAGAGCCCCGTGACGTAGGCACAACAGAAGTTGTCATCTTTATTTTATATATTTGGAAATTGAGAGGTAAAATGACACTTGGCCATATTCACACAGCTACCCAGATTTTCCTGCCTCTAACTCTAGCTTCCTGTCGTTTAAGCCACACTGCTTCTCCAAAAGCCCTGTACTGTGACATTTAGAAATTCCTGACTCATATTCACCAGGCTCCGAGTTCCAGCATAATTGATATGACCGAGGAGGGTGGAACCCTCATTGCTGATGCCAAAGTCAAATCTTTCCTCTTCTCCTCAAAAAACAAACACTCAAACAAAGAAATAACCCCCTGCCGCCCATTTATTGCCAAGTACCAGTGGATGCTTGTCAGCTTAGTTGATAAACAAACCTAGGAGAAGTTGAAAAGAACAGCCTGGGCACTTATGGGCCATATGGTCAACAGCCAGACCTACAGATCGATTTTTGGACTAGGACCAGACTCCATTTGGAGCTTGACAGTCAGCTGCTGTGCAGTATTTGTGGGTCAGGGAGATGAGATTCAGGTAAATCTTGTTGGGAAATGAGAAGGCCAGCATCCTGGGGAAGAATCTTTTCCTCCCTGACCTTGCTCCCAATTATTCTGGCTTGAATTGAATTTGTGGAAACTCTCCAATCTTTTCCAGACCCAGCTGGGCAGAGGCTGAGATTGCTTCAGACCACCACTGACACCCCCAAGGAATGTGGTTTTTTTCCCATACTTCTCCCCCTTCCCCCACTTTTTGAGGCCTCTTTGAAAGATGAGCATGAATCCCCACCCTGTTCTCTCTCTTTTGTAGCTGGAATGTGAGTGGAATATGAGCGTTACAGGAAAGAATGTGAGTAGAACGTGGTCTCTGCTGACTTCCTACATGGAAGTATGTCAAATATCCGGGCTCTCTCCCTTTAAACATGGGAGTGGTCTCTGTTCCTCAAACTCTCACAATAAGAACAATAATTAAAAAGACCTTTACCAGAACTTGGAGCTCGTAGAACACATGTTTTCCCAGGAACCACAAAGCCCTTTTATATGCAGTTTCATTTATCTGTCCCTATCTAATCTCTATGTTCTCCTTTGCTTGATCACTCTGTCCTGGCTAGAATGGTCTGCTCGCTGGCTTTGAATACCTGGTATACAGTGTCTGACTGAAGCTTTGCTCACACTCTTCCTGCCTCCTGGAATTCCATCTAGGTGTCAGCTAGTGGATAGCTGGGCCTGAAGGAAGACCACAGTACAAATCCAGCCTTAGATATTTATTGGCTGTATGACTCTGGGCAAGTCATTTATCCTCTGTGTACCTCAGTTCCCCCAACTGTAAAGTGGAGCTAATACTGATATCTACCTTCCAGGTTGTGAGGTTCAGATGAGATCATATTTGTAAAGCTCTCAGCACAGGGCCTGGCACATAGCAGGAGCTACATATACATTTATTTTCTTCCTTTTTTTCCGCATCCCTGTTTTCCCCTCTCCTGTTAGTTCTTGCTCTCTTGATCTAGACCCTGCCCATTTTTTTTCAAGCCCTTTTCAGGTCTTACCGCTTCCACGACAGTTTCTTTGAGCACTCCAGCCTTCAATGATCTCTCCCTCCTCTGAACTCATCTACTAGTCAATAAACATTTATTAAGTGCCTACTATGTGCCTGGCACGGTGCTAAATGTAGGAGATACAAAGAAAGGCAAAAGCTGTGCCTGGAGGAGCTCACAATCCAATGTCTGTACCATTCTTTGAGAGGAGGGATAGTTTCATTCTTTTTATGAATCATCAACAACTGGCATGGTGCCTGGCACATAGTAGGTATTTAATAAATGCTTGTTGATGCACTGATTGGTCAGCTAGGTGGCCCAGTGCGTAGAGCACCAGGCCTGGAGTCAGGAAGACCCTAGTTCAAGTCCAGTCTCAGACACTCACTAGCTGTGTGATCCTGGGCAAGTCACTTAATTTTGTTTGCCTCAGTTCCTCATCTGTAAAATGGGTTGGAGAAGGAAGTGGCAAACCACTCCAGTATCTTTGCAAAGAAAATCCCAAACAGGGTCACAGAGGGTCAGACATGACTGAAATGATTTGACAACAACCACAACATAACCATCTGGTAACATCTCTTATTCTGTTTTCTTATATTGCTATTTAATTTTTCAGGTGTATTTTGTCTCATTTTCCCAACTGACTTCTAAGCTACCTGAGGCACTGTCCTTCTTTACCACCCCCACCCCCATAATATCTTACCGAGTGTTATCATTGATTGGATAAGTACATGCATATTTATCACTACCTTTTTGAGCTTGTGGGATGGGGAAGGTTTTTGTAATACCCACTTTCTAGTCAGTCACACTGAGACTGATGGTTAATGAGTAGCCTATAATCACACAATGAATTGGGTAGGTGGATATATCTGGGACTAGGGTCTTTGTCTTGTCTTATCAGGGAATTGGAACAGAGAGAGAGAGAGAGAGAGAGAGAGAGAGAGAGAGAGAGAGAGAGAGAGAGAGAGAGAGAAATTTTTCTGTTAGTCTGTTAGCCTGCTTTAGATTGTTTTTCTACACTGCAGTTCTCTTTTCCTGTGATATTTGGGTGTGGAGAGAAGTGAGAACTGCCCCTATAACCCTGTGTAGTTACACAGCAACGTTGTTGGAATTTTCCAGAGGGCTCACTATGGTGGCTGGTGGCCATCTCTAGGCACAGCACTGTCCCTTGGCCGTCTCTAAATAGACAGTAGTATCTTTTGCCAAAGCTTGCCTCCTTAAGAGTCTTTTTGGAGCCCTTGGGGTGTGGCCTCCGAAGACCTCATTTATGTCACACCATGACACATTGTCTCTGTTTCATGTGTGAACTTATGGGATTTTAAAAAATGCAAAGGTCTATACTGAGCATGTTACTCAAGTAAGATCAAGGAATCCCAGAGTTATCGAATCTCAGAATTGGAAAAGACTTTGGAAGGCATAGAGGTGAACCAATACCAGACCAAGAATCGCTCCCATAATTCATGTGACAAATGATCATTCAGCCTTTATTTAAATACCTCTGGGTAGAGTGGACACCAACCTAAGGAGACCCAGCGCACTTCAGGAGAGTTCCAATGATTACCAAGCTTTCCCATATATTAAGCCCAAATCTACCTTTCTGCGTTTCCACTAATTACTTCCACTTCTGCCTCTTGGGCCAAGCAGCAAAGTCAAATCCCTCTCCAACATGACAGGCCTTCATATTCTTGAAGGAAGCTAGTACGCTGTATGTCTCCTCTGACTGTTCTCTGTTGTATGTCTTCTCTGACTGGAGAGCCAACCCTCATACATCTCACAACCCCTCACCACCCTGCTCCCCTCCTTCTGAGCTTTTTCCAAATGTCAATGCCCTTCCTGAAATGGGATGCTGTATCAGTGATTAAGGTAAGACTTTTTCTTACTGTTTTCTTTTTTGGAGCACTTATTTAATCAAGTACCCTGGATGAGTCTGGCCTTTGTTTCTTTGATTAAATCAGGAGTCTTTGATGACCTGCTTACCTCAAGGGAAAGTCTAGTTTACATGGGTTTGAGTCTCATGTTGTGATGCCCTTTGACCCTGAGTAGGGCATATAAACTTGGAGGTTGGTGTTTTGTCTTTGGGACTCACTTATTGGAAGAGTGTTGGTGTGGAGACTCTGGGTAGCCATTGTTAAGAAGCGCCCCGCCCCCCAAACCTGCCTTGCCTTTGGAAAAACCCAGATGTTGATGAGTCTGTTAACTAAGTATTGCTACGGATAGATTGGTTTGTGTTATTTGCTCCGTTTATATAATTTCTGCTTGTAATTTCTGTTTGTGTTTGCTCTGAAGTTCAGGGTGCTGGCTTTTACCCTTGAACTAAGTGAATGATATATGTATGTTTAATTAACGTGAGATTGTAAACCCCTTAAAATTGCTTTCCTTAGAAAGGGTTGTTGTGAAAATCAAATGAGATATTTGTAAAGTGCTAGCACAGTGCCTGGCATATGGTAGAAACTATGTAAATGTTTATTCCCTTCCCCGTTCCCTCTAGTCTAATAGCCTCATAAAAAAAAAGATAATGGGGCTGGTCCAGCTGAAGTTATGCTGACTCTTTGTAGCCACTTCTCTCTTTTCCTGGCCTTAGATTGTAAACTCATTAAGGGCAGGGACTATCTTTTGCCTTTGTATCTCTAGTGCTTAGCACATAGTAGGTGCTTAATAAATGCTTGTTGAATAATTGAATGAATGACATTTGTTGGCCATCTCTTTAATAACAACACCTTCCAGAATTCTGTAGGGAATTGATGTCAGTCTCACTGACCTATAGTTTGCAGACTCTATTCTTTTTTTCCCCCAACTTTCAAAATTAGTTGACTTGCCCATCTCCAATCCTTAAGTGTCTTTCTCCACTACTATAATTTTTTATTTGCTAGTACATTCAGTAACCAGGGATGTAGTTCCCCTGGGCCTAGAGATGTGAATTCATGAAGGCCAACTCTTGTTGCCCCCTTACAGTCTTAACCACCATCTTTGATTTGTTCTTTCTAGCCAAAAGATCCATTGTCTTTGGCAGAAAAAAGAGAGGAAAAGTGAAGAATCAAAAATTCTGTTTTCTCTCCACTGTGTGCTGTCTGTAGGGCATTTTACCTGGAGAAGAAGTCTTATCTCTCCTTTGGGCCTCCTTTCTTTCCTGGCATAACTAAGAAATTCCTCCTTTTCTTCTGTAGCTTTTTCAGGAAGGTTTGCTTTTCCAAATGACTCAGACATCATTTTTTGCATCCCGTTTAAACCATGAAGTAATTATGATATTTCTTAAAAAATGTGTAGCCATTTTGAATGACCAATCCCCCCATTGACAACCTTGAGGAGAGCTCATGGTTTAGTAGAAAGGATGTCCACACCGGAGTGGCCAGATATGCATTCAAATCCTGACTCTGCCAGTTCCTACTTGTGCAAACTTGAGGAAATCAAGTCAAGAGGCATTTATGAAGTGTTTAAAGTGTGCCAGGCATGGTGCTAAGTGTTGGAGATACAAATATAAGCAAAAAAAGGACAATCCCTGCCTTCAAAGATCTTATATTCTAAGACGAATAAAAAGAGGCTAAAAGTGGGGAGGAAGCATGGTGACAAGATTTTGAGCAAAGGTGGGAAACCTGTGGCCCTACATGTGCCTTCTAGGTCCTTGGGTGCAGTCTTTTGCTTGAGTCCATGTTTTACAGAACAAATCCTTTTATTAAGGGGATTTGTTCTGTGAAGTTAGGATTCAGTCAAAGGGCTACACTTGAGGACCTGGAAGGCTACATGTGGCCTCGAGGCCACAGGTTCCCCACCCCTGGTCTAGAGGATAGATGGCTGGTCTGGGCTCTTCCTTGAAATGCAGGTTTTGGGAGGAATTTATCAGTTGGAGAAGGAGGCTGCAGGCAAAGAGGAAGAATTCAGCCAAGGCGTGATGATGAGCTCCAGACCATGACTTGACTTTCCACCTTTAGATAAAGTGGTTACTCATGTGAAAGGTTGTCACGGAACCCTGCTGTTATCTTTTTGTGCCCTGGCTGTACCTGCTTCATACCACTTGATCAGCAATGATTACCCTGCCCAACATGGAACCACAGTTGACCTGGAAGAGATGCATTGTAGACCCAACAAGATCTGAATTTTTTTTGATAAATGAATCAATGAAAAAGAGAAGCTATAACTCATTTGGGTAGGAGGAAGCTTGTAGAGGACTTCTTGGTTATCAGTAGTCATCCTAGTGGCTTTCAAAGAGGTGGATACTCTAGCACTCCCCCCTCCTTCTTTCCGAGGAGCTTTAGTGTCTATTCTTAGAGAGAAAAAAAAACACCTAGCAAGAAATTGAAAAAAGTCACATAGAACCTGTTGTTGAATTCTCTTAGTTCTGCTCAAATCCGCTAGCTAAGAGCAGGGATTCTCCTTTCCTTTCTCCAAAATTTGTGTTGGGCTGTGTGCAGTTGTTTCCCTAGTGTCTAGCATAATGCCTTGCATATCGTAGGCACTCAATGAATGTTAAAGGACATTTTGCTGAGGGATCCTATTCTTCCCACCAGCCAGTTCTCTGTCGTAGCATTTGTCTATTGTTCTAGGGATCTTTACTGAAAAAAAAATGTATTGGTTAATTTTGTGAATCTTTAGGTATCGTAGAAAGGGCACTGAAATCAGTTAGAAGACCTGGGTTCAATTTGTGCTACTGAAACTTCCTATGTGCTATATAGCTGCCATGCTAATCATTTCATTGTCGTTATGTTGTTTCAGTTGTTTCTGACTTCACGATTCCATTTGGAGTGTTCTGGGTAGAGATGCTGGAATGGCTTGTCATTTCCTTCTCTGGCTCCTTTTTACAGATGAGGAAACTGAGGCAAACAGGATCATCCAGGCCAGACTTGAGCTCATGAAGATAAGTCTTCCTGATTCCAAGCCCATTGCTCTATCCAATGTGCCACCTAGCTGCCTATGCTCACAGCGAAGTTGTTTGACCTCTTGGGGCTTCAGCTTTCTTCTCTGTAAAATGGAGGTATCTCAAATAGTTGTTTAAAATCTAATTAGATTGCCTGGAGGCAGCTAGGTGGCATAGTGAATACAGTGTGGGAGTTATGGTTAGGAAGACCTGAGTTTACATCCTGCCCTATTCTTACCTGCTACATGAAATTGGTTAAGGTACTTAATACTCAGCCTCAGTTTCTCAAATTCTAAAATGGGGATTATAATGTAACCTATCTCAGGGTTATGAGGATCAAATGAGTGCTTCATAAACCTAAAAGTGCTATGTAAATGTTAGTTATTTATAACTTGTGCCAACTTTGAGGCTCTCTCTATATATTTTCAACTATCATTTGGTATGAAAAGTACAATCAAGTGTTTCTCGGGCACGCTTGCAAAAGGCAGGATTGAAGGGCACGTTTTTGAGGTTTTTCCCATCTAGCTAGGGAAGGCTACAGTCACGACCCTAGCATTTGGGATCCCCTTGTGTAGGGATGTTCCCTATTCCCTGGGTGATTGGTGTGGACAGAGCTGCAAGCTCCACTCTGTTGCTGAGCAATCAGGCAGAGCTTGGAAAAATAACTCATTCTCTTTCTGTAGAATATGGTGACAGAGCATTGCCTGAGCCAGCTGGCCAGGGGTGGATGGGAAGGCGGCCAAGGGCAAGATGCCTCTCTGAGCTCTGTGGGATGAGCAAGGAAGCAAACCAAATTTTTGAAGAAACAAACTGACCCAAATTAGACATTTAAAAAAGGAGGTTTTTTCTTTTTATTGTGGGGTAGAGGGTGCATATAATATAAAAAAATCAAAAGCTTATCTGGCATATATTTGTATTTTCTTTCCCTAGCTGTCAAATTGTAAGCCTGGAGTTCATTTGTACATTCTAAGGGCCTGGGTCTGCTCATGCAACTGCCTCATCCTAGGGGTAGCTATATGGGGATATCTCGAAAGTGACCACTCAGGATACTGCAATGGATCAGGACTGGGAGGAGTTCCTTGGCTTGGGTTCATTTTT
>CM053627.1:40129494-40168397 GCA_028646595.1 Phalanger gymnotis | reverse complement strand
AATGGATCAGGACTGGGAGGAGTTCCTTGGCTTGGGTTCATTTTTTCCCCTTCTGCTTCATGTGTACAACAAAATAGTCATTGCATGCGATGGTCAGCCCGGCAATTAGTGAAAAGAAGCTCTGGAAGCCCACTTTTCCATCTCGGCACTGGTCTAGGTCTTTCATAATCTTGTCTACAGCTAAAGGGTCTTTCTGGTTCTGAAAAAAAAAAAGAATCACAAGAAGCAAAAGATATGAATCAATTATTGGACCAAGAGACTTAGGTATTAGAGCTGAATAGCTAGCTGTTAAAGAAAAAGCACCTACATTTTTGGATCCTGATTTTTCAAAGAATCTATAAAGATTGACTGGTTTACAGAAAGAAAGATTAAAAAAGGCGGAGTGGAAAGAGGGTTAGAAAAACAACTTTGGAAGCTGTAAGAACTGTAAGCTGGTCATTCATGATGCCAGAGGATTCATGATGAAACATGCTATCCATTACAGGGAGGGTGATGGATTTAGGGTCCAGAATGAGGTATATTTTTATGTATAGTCATAGGAGTAATTTATTTGTGTAACTACATTTTAATTTATTTTTATTTAAATCTTTTGGTTTTTTTAAAATAAAAAAAGAGAGAAGACTGTTCAGTTTGAAGTTAGAGAACCTGGGTTAAATCTTAATTCTGCTACTTCCTATCTGTGTAATATCAGGCAAACTGTTTCACCCTGTTGGGCCTCAGTTTCCTCCCCTGTAAAAGGAGGGGGCAGGACTGGATGATCCTTGGCAAAAGCTAGAAAGGAGGCTCTTTGTGCTTCCTAGGTGGGGGCAAGTCACTTAAGTCTCTGGGTCTCAGTTTCCTCTTTTATAAAAAATGGGGGTTTTGGACTTGAAAGGTCCCTTTCAGCTTAAGATCTATGGTCCTATGATCTTATGGAGTTTCATTATTAACTATGGAAACCTCTGGATCAGGGGTTCTTAATCTGGGGTCTAAGAACTTTTAAAAAAATATTCTGACAACTGCATTTTAATAATGTTTCTTTTGAATCCAATGTCATACCTTTAAAAACATAATTGTGAAAAGGGATTCATAGACTCTGTCAGACTGCCAAAGGGGCTCCATGACACCGAAGAGGCATGAAGATCCCCTGTTCTAGACCTTCTACAGAAGCACTGATGAAATTGTATTGAATTTCACTCAAGCATATATGGGGGAGCAAATGTTCCCCACATTTTACTAAAACCCTTAATTGGTTGGCTGGGTGTTTCTGACTTTCACTGAGAAATTCAGAAAGTCAAAGATGTGTTTTTTTTTTCCTCAAGAGCTTGAATCTCAAACCCTGAGCCATGAAATGAGGTCTGATGTCTGCCTACATCGCTCTGAGAAACTGACTGCTTTTGGGGAGAGGTTTCTGCAAATGCTGGCCATGCTCCCAACTTTCTGGCTGTAGGCAGAGACTGGTGGGTGAGATTTAGATGATGTAAGGAACCAACTTGTAAAAACAAAAGGTCATGCAGTGTAGTAAGGAAGGGAAAGGTGTAGAATCATGACCTCACACTGTCAACAAATCCTTTCCAGACCTGTTAGCCTTTAGTAGTCAATGTCTATGCCTTCAGACATCTCTATCTTGTGCAGCTTAGCCACCTTATTTTTCAGGATCTAGGCTATGGGACAGCCAGAGGGCCCTTGGGTAGCTGTTTATCATTCTCTGGCTTGTGAAGAGCCAGGAAGGACTGATTTAGAAGGCCCTGGGCTTGAGGAAAACAGCAAGTTAACATTACAATATCCAGAAGGAGGTGAAATACCCCAGGGAAAACTCCTCCCGATCTCTTTCCTCATTCCCCAAACTACTCACAAAGGGCAATCCGGATCTAGCCCAACTCTGGGAATCTGAATCTAGACTCGAGCAGGCCCAGAAGGGATTTGCTTTGGTTTTTAGAAGTAGGATAATGACAGTTCACATTTATGTAGCACTTTAGGGTGTGCAAAACACTGTGTCAACGTTATTTTATTTGATCATCATGAGGTCATTATTATGATTGTATCCATTTTACAGATCATGAAACCGAAGCTCAGAGAGGTTAAGTGATTTGTTTAATATCGCTCAGCTGGGAAGTGGCTGAAGGAGGATTTGAACCCAAGCCTCCTGATTCCAAGTCTAGCATCTATCTGGATACTGTGCTAGGCTGGAAGGGAATTTGGCCATCTGTGTTCAGAGACTAGATTCAAGCTTGTAAGCTCCTTGAAGACAAGGACAATTTCATTTTTAATTCTTTTTTTTATCCCCAGTACCTGAGAGATAATCCTAGTATAAGAGGATAGGGAGCTGGCCTTGGAGCCAGGAAGTGCCAGGTTTGAGCTCTATGTCAGAGACATACTAGCTGTTTGACTTAACCATTCAGTGCTCTAGGCAACTTCTTAAGGCTGTAATTTGTAAAGAAAGCGCAAAACTGCACAGATAGAAGATTATCCAAGAGTTCTCTGTATTAATGAAATCACAAGCCCTGTTCCCTATGCTTATCCTATTTCTGGAACTGTGCACAGTGCTGGGCACATAGTAGGTGCTAAATAAATGCTCATCAGTGGATTGATTCATTTTCTTTATTCCACTGCTCATTTTCATCAGCCTGGGGACACCTGCCATAATACCCAAGCAATCAATAATAGATTCAACAAAATGGGCAATTTAGTCATCTCTGAGATCAGTCAGAATATTGTTATAAATAAAATGCCAGTCAAAATACCCTATGATGTTACTCTGTGCCTATAAAAGAGGAGTCATCTGCCTTACTAATGCACCACATCCTGGGGACAAATGGTAAGAGGCAGCCAGGAGCCTTTTAACTTTCTATCTTTTCCTCCTCTGGAAGCTATTAAATTATTCAGTGTCAAGCACTGTAATTATCTTTTCCAGTAATCATAACTGTTCCAGAGAAGGAAGGGCCCACTTTAGGGTCTAATGCTCCACTGTGCCCATTTCCATCTGCTGATCAGCCTTATCTCCTGAGACAGCTTGATCCAATCAATACCTGAAGGACAGAGGCTTCCGTCCAAAGAGACTCCCCAAGCCAGGTCTGACTGTGAAAAAGGCAACAGTATAGTGGAAGTGTCATGAGACAAAGGTCCCTTCCAGCTCTAAATCTCCATTATCCTAAATTATGGCTCTCCATTCTCATTGCATTTTGAGCTAAAAGAGTCTTCCATTTTCCATGGAAAAGCTATTCCTTACCAAATGAAGCTTGGTTTCCACTAAGGAGATGTTTAGCGTCATTATGGATTAGAACTGGGGAAAGAAGAAACATCTTACATCTCCTTGGAGGGATTTAAGGGGGGCAATTTAAGTTATAGAATTTGACCAGATGTGCAACCCTGATTTTGAGAAATTGGGTGAATCAGTTCACTCATTTACTGCCTTCTCTCAATATACTATCCCTTTGGTGACGCTTTGACACTTCTTATACCATTGGTTGAAGTATATATTGTGTTACAGTTTTTAGTGGAAAGAATATTGGATATAGTATCAGAAAAGGTCTGGGTCTAATCCTGTCTTAGGCACTTGCTAGTTGTGTGAACTTGGTCAAATCACTTAACCTTGGTTTTTTCATTTTTAAAATAGGCATCATAATAATTTCATCTACCTCACAGGCTACTTGAGAGAATCAAAGCAGATCATATAAGTAGAGTATTTTGCAAACCTCAAAGTACTATATAAACTTAGCTATTATTGTTACTATTATCAGAGTACAAGCCCTTTGAAGACAGGAATCCTGTCTTCATCTTTGCACAGCCTTCCCCCCACCTCTCCCTGTATACATCAGCCACTCATCAAGTAATTGTTGAATGAATGGAAAAGCATGTGCCACATTCACTAGAAGGGAGTGATGGAACAGGAAAAGAAGAAGAAAATGAGAGTCTAGACAAGGCTAAGCTCTTCCCTTCTATCCTTTAAAAGTTTTTCAATACTTACTTCCAAGAATCCAGGGAACTCTTTTTCCATGAGAACTCTTAGATCTTCTTTTGTTAAGTAGCCTTTGTCTCCAGCAAACTTATGAAATGTAAACATCATAGTTTCCATGGCATGTTCCATTTGAGATGGCATCTTGGTGGTATCTTCTGAAACCTGTTCAAAGATGCCCCCAACACACAGAGTTCATTTCCAAGTTTAAGCCCAGTATGTGTGAGACCATATAGGTTTGGCGGCAGCTAGGTGGTGCAGTGAGTAGAGCACCGGCCCTGGAGTCAGGAGGACCTGAGTTCAAATGTGACCCCAGACACTTGACACACTTACTAGCTGTGTGACCTTGGGCAAGTCACTTAACCCCAATTGCCCTGCCTTCCCCCTTCCAAAAAAAAAAAAAAAGAAAAAAAGAGACTATATAGGTTTATATGCTGGTTTTTCTCAAGACAAGTGTCTCTACTGCAACAACCTTTGGCTTTAATAAGGTCAGACACAAACATTGTGTGTTTTTATAGCTTTTAATGGGCTGCCACCATTTCCCCTCCCATCTCAGAGCTAATTCAGCTAGATCTAACTGTAATTATTAGGAAAAGCAGAACCAGTGTTCTCCCTGGTGTTCTTGTATGTGTCTCCTAACCCCTCCCTCCCATCTCCACTTTCTAAGCTTTTTAGTTGACAAAACAATTTATTGAAAGGAAAGATATTTCATCATTTCCCTTGGTTTCTGTTAATCAAGCTTTTATCTATGACTAAATACCACAACCCCATATAACCACGCAGTTAACAGATATGAAAATTCAACTCTTTAAGCCTGTTTTTGTAATCTAGTTATCTCTAACTGCAGGGGGCGGGGGGCAGGGGAGGGGATAATTTCCTGCAAATGACTATAGTTCGCTGAAATCCTTGGGCATTTACTTATATGGTGGCTGTGACTTGCTACTGCAATAAATTTCCACATTTTACAATGAAATAACATGCCTTAACCAAATAAAAGAGTTGCAGTTGTATTGTCTAGGTTCTCTGGTAGTTTATGGGTAACCATGTACTTCAATATGTTGTAGGAAGAGATTAGTTTTTTCCCCTGGGTTTTTTTTATTAAATTTTTTTTCAATCAACAAATTTATTTTTTTTCCCTCTCTCCTTTCCATCCCCTTGGGAAAAATAAAAGACAAAACCCTTGTAACAAGTATGTATACTCGAACAAATAAATTCCTGCATTAGCCATATCCAAAAAGTTTATGTCTCAATCTGAACCCTAAGTCTGAACTCAACTTCTCTGCTGGAATTGGGTTAACAGGCTTCATCATTGGTCCTCTAGAATTGTGCTTGATTTTGTTATCAGAGTTCCTAAGGGAGAGACCAATTTTTGATAGCACTAGAAAAAGAACTCTGATATTTTGATCTGTGTGCATTTTGTATGGCAGGTGTGAGTAGGCTGCTACATATTAAAAATTAGGAGCTATGAACAACTGGAATAAAAGATAGCATTAAAGGAATGAATGGTGAAAAGAGATGAATTGGCCATATACTGAGAGTGAGGCATTGGACAACCTATGTGTTCTGATGGAATCCTAGTGATGCCAACAAAAGGAAGGCCCTCAATATTTTGGGTGGGTCCTCTGTGGTGAACTTGGGCAACAGACATGGACAAGAGTCATAAGGTTGAGCAGGAATGGATGGGTGGCAATGTGCATGAGTGGAGGGAATATCCTCATTGATGAAATCACAGATCCATTGATGTATTTGACTCTTTGAGTATATATTGTTTCCCCCAGTGGAGTGTAAGCTTCTTGAGGGCAGGAACTATTTTGTTTTTAGATTCCTAGTACTTGTATAATGCTTGACATATAATAGCCATTTAATAAATGCTTGCTGGATGAGATGAATGAACATGTTTCTAGGAATGCTAACAGTTAAAATTCTTGGTTAAAATGACTCTTAACTAGTTGAGCATAATGAATGGGGAGGAGGGGTCTCATCAAGACTCAGAAAGAATGCTTTGGCAGAAACAAAGGGAGACCTTGACCAAAGCCTCCTTGCCAAATTAATCATTGGATATGGAATAGATGGCAGGTTTTGAGGAAAGACATTCAGAGGACCACTTAAAAACCACAAAAAGTTGTGGTTTTTGCTTGTCATTAACTAGCTGATACACATTCAACACTGATGGGTCTCTTCAAAGCTCTCCTTTACTGAGCTCAAGGTGAAGTTGGTGAACAAGAGGATTGATTCCACTTAAGAACAATCAGTCCCTCTCCCCTTTTTTATGCTCAGAGAGATGCAGAAGCCTATGTGCCATGTTTGGCCTTTTGAGCCAGAATGTTATAAACCAGAACCAGGAAGGATGAATTAGGAAGGTAATTCACTTGAAGGGAATAGTAAGAACTACAGCAGAGTGAAATATTCTGGAGAGCCCTCTCCCTACCCCACCATCCTTTGAAAATAGACAAAGTACAATTCAGAGCTAGACCAGATGAGTCTGGACTTGAGAGGGCCTGGAAGGGGTTTTAGGGGCAGGTAGGTGGCATAGAGTGCTAGGCCAGAGACAATAAGACTCATCTTCCTGAGTTCAAATCTGGCTATACCTTACTAGCTGTGTGACCCTGGGCAAGTCATTTAACTCTGTTTGCCTCAGTTTCCTCATCTGTAAAATGAGCTAGAGAAGGAAATGGCAAAGCACTCTAATATCTTTGCCAGGAAAACTCCAAAGAGGTCACCAAGAGTTGGATAGAATGAAATAACTGAACCATGGAAGGGATCTGCTTTGGGTGACAGCAGTTCTACCTTTGTTAGTCTCTAGAGAGTGTCTGACCATCTGTCTTCTCTAAGACAATTAAAATGAGAATGAGTCACCTATCAGAGGAGGTCCCATTACCCCACCCTAAATCTAAAATAGCTTGAATACAGGAAATGAAATAGGCATACCACAGAGATTTAAACACACACACACACACACACACACACACACACACACACACACAAAACCCAACCCTTTATTCCAAAGTCCTTGGCATCCCCTGAAACCAGATCTGCTATCGCATCCCTACTAATTTCTAGACTCCTAGAGACTTCAGTCTACTGTATAATTCCTCTAGTTCCATTTCATCCTAGGTAAAGGCAGATTATTCCCAGAGAATAGTTTTTTTTTAAAACAATAGGAAGGTTAAGTGAGAAAGTCTGGTCATCTCTGAGTTGCGTTTAGTTCTGGGCTCCAAAAACATCGTGAAAATGAAGAGCCTCCAGAGGAGTGATCAGGCTGGCTTTGAGATCATGCCACATATAATTTGACTAAAATAAATGGCAAAGGGAAAAGAGCACTGACTCTGGAGTCAGAGGCCTTGGGATTCCATTCCACCTCTGATGCTTCAGCAAGATCATGACTCCTGCATCAAAAAGATGAATTCAATGTTGCCACCTATTTATTTATATGAGGTACAGCAAAATATTTTCTTTCAAAAATGTCCTCCATAAAGCAGTACATAAATTAACCCCGTCTGACTTTTCTTCAGGTGCAGGTTTCTGTAAACTTTGCATGCAGAGAATCACTTTTTAACTATGGCATAGTATTGATAGGGTGACCTTAGACAAGTCACTTAACTTCCTTGGGCCTCAGTTTCCTAATCTATAAAAAAAGGAGGTTAGAGAAAATGGCCCATGCTCCTATAAACTGGGAATGTTTAGTCTGGAGAACAGAAGGGGAACAGTCATCTTCAAGTGTTCCAAAAGGGCTGTTACATGGAAGAGGGATTGGATTTGTTCCATTTGGTCCCAGAGGGTAGAATCAGGAACAAGGGGCAGAAGTTGCAAGGAAATAAATTTAGGCCTGATGTTAGGGAGGAAAAATAAGTTTCTACCAATCAGAGCTGTTCCAAATCGCCTTCTGGGGGGGTGAGCTCCTTTGTTGGAGGTCTGCTGGCAGAGAATGGATAGCTATTTCTCAGTTATGGTGTAGAAAGGATTTATTCATGGTTGCTGTGGTCTTTGAAATGATTTGACCTTATGAATGTCTTCTCTAAGACAGCAAAGATCAGACATTCTCAAAATTCTGCCTGGAGTCTGGCTTGTCATGAGCACTCTTGTCTCTTCTTTTCATGGATTTATGGTGACTCCCTCATTCTAAAGATGAGGAAACTGATCTCTATGAGAGAAGTGACTTATCCAAGGTCACATGGGTATTAAATGACCTGAACTTTGGTTCTCTAAGGGGTTCTTCCCTCTTAAGATTGTGAGCTCTTGGAGGACAGGGAGTGTTTTGCTTTTCATTGTATCTGAAGCACTTAGCACAGTGCTTGGCACATAATAGGCTCTTAATTAAGTTTATATATGGACTCTTACATCAGACCATTGCATCATGCTTATAGTAGCAGAGATTTAGAGCCGGAAAGGATTTTTAAGGGAAATTGAGGCACAGATAGGTGAAAGTGACCTGGTCACATTGTCAAGAAAACACTGAAGTGGAATTTGCCCATCTTCCTTCCCGGTAGCTTTTTAATTCAGCAAATGCATTGAGAATTTAGCAATTTGCTGATTGCTTCCCCTTCCCCCTTTCCTATGAAAAAGTAGAGAAGTGAGATTTATGGTGATGAAATGAAAAAAGAACTCTTGAGACAAAAGGCCTGCATTTTGAATACGATCATTCACCATGGCTTTAGTGGGAGTTGGCTAAGAGCTATAGTTGGGGAATTGTGTTATGTTGAAGGGGGTTGGCCAACTCCAAAACCAGTAAAGAATTGGAGGAAAATTTGTGCCTTAAGCTGCCCTCCTGACTAGTGAATGAATCACCAAAATGTTGCTGTTCTTGCTGGGGGCCCCCCTTGCTTCCCTCTCTGGCAGCTGCAAAGTCTGAATCAGCTTGGATAAAACCTCTCCATTTGGGCGGGGCTCAGGCAAACTGACCCTTTCCAATTCTGCTCCGAGTTTGGTGGTGGCACTTAAGAGGAAGGGGGCCTTCTGTTTCCATTTGCACAGCCATCCACCCAGGCTGGACTACTCTGGATGGAAGATAGGGTGGGGCTCCTCCATCTCATATTGAAAACTCAAATCCTACCCAGGAGCAGACTCTAAAGGCAGCTGGGAGAAAAAGATCATAGGGATTGAAGAAGGGCCTTTGGCTAGCTTAGAAGTCTAGAATTTGAAGGCAGCTCAGAAGTTACCCATTCCACCTCCATTTTGCAGATTAGGACACTGAGGCCCCAGAATGTGACTTGTCCGACATCGCAAACATAAGTAAACAGCTGACCCAGGATTCATGGTGAGGTTGATTCTTAATCCAGCCCTCTTTCTACCGTGCCAGCCTGAGCTCATCAACTCATCTAATTATTTTACAGAAAAGAAACTGAGGCCCCAGGGATATTCAGTGACCCATCAGAAAGGTTAGAATTTGAACCCAGAGGTTCTGGTTGCAAATCTAAAAGGACCTCTTAAGCTGTTACTACAGAACCCAAGAGGAAGAGAGGGTGTATAAGCCCTTTAGTCAAGACGGGGAAACCAGGAAGACCACTAGATGGGGCTTAAGGTACTTTAATTATCTGAACCAGATGTACCAGAAGGGAGGGGCTGAGAAAGGAAGGGCCCCAGGATGGCAGGCAGAGAAAACACATTCCAGAAATGAAGGAAAATATGAATCTTGCAAAACAGGTCTGATCAGACCCTTGAAATTATTTTTTCTTCCTTTTAATCTTGTTTTTCCACACTCTCTAAATTTTCTCACACTTCTTTCTCCTTTAGGATTTAAAAAACAATCTTGGTAGGAATCTATACATGATCGACTCCTGTATTCTATAAATAGAGATAGGTCCCAATGAGTGCTAATAATGACACCCTGCCCCCAGGAAGTGGGGCATATTTCCATTGGGCTGGAACCAAAGACCATATTTTACATAATTATAACTTCAAATACTGAGAATTTCAAAACCTTAGAACACTTCAAAGGATTTATTGTTTGCACTAATTGGGACCTTTGTATATCTACTGTCCATTCTGCATTTGTTCAATGTTCCTTGGTTGCTGTGGCTGGTGTACTCTGTATGTTTGCCATAGATTCGGAGCTGGAAGAGGTCTTGGAGGTGATCTTGTCCAACCTCCTCTTCTAAATGGTGAGGAAAGGGAGGCCATGGAGAAGGGAAGTGACTTGACCAAGGTCACACAGCTAATAGCCAGGATACTAACCCAGATCCTTGGATACCGTTGGTTGTGGCCAGCCTGGCCTCTCTTGGACTAAAAGCTCCAGGAAGGGCACAGTCCTGAGTATTTTTCTTTTTAGCTTATTAGTACCACATTTAACAAATCCTTTTGATTCAGGTGAAATAGATGAGCATCTGCTTCTTGGAAACAGTCTGAATTAAAAGGGACTGGTGGCTTCTTTTGGAAGGTACTTCCAAAGAGTGTCCATGCCCCAGCTCAAAAACAAAACAAAACCAACATACAAAAAACTAAACCAAAATAAAAAACACCCCAAACCAAAACCCAGCCTTGGGCTCTTGTTCAGGATCTAATTTTAAATTAGAGTCATGTGGACATCACCATTTTTCATCTCATGCATTTCATCTGTCCCTCTTTTCCTGTAGCCCACCCAGCCCAGCCTAAGTTTGGCAGCATTTCAGAGAAAACCTTCAGCAAAAACAAAGAGCCATTTAATGTGTTTGAGGGTTTCTTGCTTTTGCCATTGGGAAGTCATAAAGTAATGGTTCCAGAGCTGAAACTAGAAGGAATTCATGAGTTTGGTTTTTAACAGGGAGGCCTATTAGGGGTTCAGAAAAATTGGATTGATTGAATGGGTCTGAATATAATCTAATTTTGGCCCTGTTGTACAAATCAGCTTGTCAAAACCTTAAGCAGCAGAGGAAGCATCCTGGATGAAATACTGAAGTTGGAATTTTAATAACAGGAATTAATTTTGAGCTAAATAAAAAATATCAGTTATTCTTCAACATATGCATTTTTCCAAAGATTTTTTATGTATCTGCATTCTGATTTGTACCATCCTCTGATATTCAATCCATCTGAAGGCTGGCAGGTGGGAGCCACTTTGTAAAAGGATGTTAAATACTGGAAAACCTTTGTTAGAGGGGTGGTGACGAACTATGGTATACATCATTGAATACCCTGGCATTTCACTGAGCTCAAAATGCCAACATATGCAGAACAGCATGGAAACAATGGCACTGTTCACTCAGAATCCAAGTTCACTCAAAATGGCCAAACTCTAATAAAGCGGCTTTTTTTTTTGAGCTGAGCAAGGGCACACCCAATCTCAGCCTCACCCAACTCAGGGTCTGAGATACCATGCCAGAGAGTTGGCTAGAGGTTGCCTCATTAATTGAAACATCCTGCAAAAAGTATCACCTAATAGAATTTCTCTTGCCCAAATATATATCAGCTCACTCCAGCTGGCTATCAGGGCTATTCTCAGACTTTCCCCCAAAGACTTCTACACTGCACACTTATACAGTCAGAAACTGGCCTCTTGCAAATGGGAAGTATCTTTTTCTTACGAGAGGATGAAAACTGGCTAGCAGTCAGCAGGGGTGGGGCTGAGGCAGAAATCTGAAATGATTTATGAACTCATTCCTCTCCCCCACCCACAGTAGTATCTTTCGCAATTTGCTGAAATACACTGGAGGCAAAGATCAGGTTATTACTGCCAGACAGCGTTTCCATGGGCATGGACTCACCCCCAAGCCCAGGGCAGTCTAGCACTTAAAAGATTGAAATTCAAGCTGCAGGGGAAACAAATCTGCAGCAACCACTGGCCTTTTTCCTAACCAGAAAAAATACCTGCCACTGTATCTCTCAGACAAGCAATTAAAAAGCTAGCCTCCTTTAGTTCCCTTAACTTATCTTGTGTTTTCACACACATGTACCCTTTGCTCTTGGAATGCTCTCTCGCCTGCTAAGATCTTAGCTATGTTTCAAGGCCAAACTCCAATTCCTCCTCTTCAAGAAGTCTTCCTTCCTCTATTCTTCTAGATTATAAGTCATTTCTCTCTCCTTTGGACCCCATAGGTCTTAATTTCTCTTTTACATACTAATCACATGCTACTTTTTAATAAGATCCTCAATTATAGTGTTGGAACATAGCTTATTTGTCCTCTGGTCCAACAATTGCTTTCCAGAGAAGTTAAGTGACTTATCTAAAAGGACACAGTGCAGGGCTTGGAATGAAACACCAGATCAACAATGTTGCCATCATACCATGCTGCTGCTGACTTGACATTCATTTTTGTATCTGTATCTCCCACTAGACTCGGGGCTCATGAGAATATTTTAAAAATATTGAATAACTATATTACAATAGCATTTGTTTCCTTTGTAATTCTATGTATTTAAAAGCATTATTCTGAAAAGAAGGTTCGAAGGCTTCACCTGACTGCCAAAGGGGTCCATAACACAAAATCAGTTACCAAACCATACGCTAGATAAAAGTAAGGGCAGGAACTGTATTCTTCTCTATCTAGCACAGTCCCTACAGCAATAAGTAAGTAGATGCCGAATTAATGAACGATAAGCCAGCAGTCCTGCCATGTTCTCTATCAGCTTTATAGCTGTCCTCAACTACAGAGTCCCCATTGAAGCAAACAGCTCCTCTTTCAAATCACAGTTCAAATTTGGCATTGCCTGACTTCCTCTTGGGGAATGCCCTCTAACATTACCATTTCTCTTTTTCTTTAGGGGCAGTTTTGTCCAAACTATCAGAGAGAAATCTGTTGGGATCCAGGGCCACACCCACACCATCTTGACTGCTGAATCACTCAGCCTTCCTTCCACCACTAGGTGAATACTGGAACAGAGCGTGCTTCACATATGCCCCCGGAAGCCATTAGGCTCAGAGTGAAGAATGGGGTGGTAGGTGCCACCCATTCCAAAGTGCTCTGAATCTAGCCCCTTCCTATCTCTTTCTTCCAGCTGTCTTCTAACAACTCCAAACAGGCCAATTGGTCCTTCTACTCCCATACCCCCAAGGTGGCTTTTAACTCCCTCAGCTGCAAAATTAAAATTTAGATAGTGGAGTAATAAGGTCTGGAGTTATCACTCCTTATTCCTTTAGGTTATTATAGTTAATAATACCCATATGACTCAGTAAAATTGTGTATGAGGGTCTATTTTTCTCCTTCCCATTCGGCAAAATTAACTTGAGATTTAGGAAGTTAGGTCATTTTTCTTTGCCCTCATCTCACATTTAACTTTCTAACTTGATCAGGGCAAAATTGAAACTTTATTTTTTTTTCCCTTTGGGGAGAGGAAATGCTTTAGTTGTAGCTTCCTCTTACCCTACGAACAGCTCTGAGGGTGGTTCTAAGATTGCTTTAGATTCCTGCCCCATCTCTTTTATCTTCTTCCCTCTAGATCCCTCTCCTCTCCCCTCCCCTCCGCTCCCCTCCCCTCCCCTCCCCTTCTCTCTTCTCCTCTCCTCTCCTCTTCCCTTTTCTTGTCTCCCCTCCTCCCCTCTGGGTAAGGGTCAGCCAGCCACCTTCTAGTCAAGCCGACAAACAACAGGAAACCCAGCCCAAATTATCTAGGAAAGAGAAAACGCCTCGGGAGAGTAAATCGAGAGCGGGAAGCCAGGCAGAGACCCAGCTAGCAACGTTCTAGTACCCCAGGGAATGACCCACATTAGATTCAGCGAAATGTCCAACCTTCCCTTCCCGAATTGATAGACAAAGCTCACGCCTATCTATTCCAGGGAGGATTTCCTAAGGCAGCCTCACCTGGCACTTCGTTGGGAATAGATATTGGACTAACATCTGGCTAGAATTTGGCCACCTCTGGCTGAAGGCTGACTGCCAGAAAAATGGCTCCCAGCGTCCAGAGGATGAGCAGGGTAAGGGGTTGAGTGATCGGAAAATGGAAACAGACAGCAGGACATGAAAAAACGGAGAGAGAATCGGAGACGAAGGCGGGGAGCAAGGTGCTTTTAGAGAGGAAAAGGAAGGCAGCTTAACGTCTGTCTGTCTCCTTTGTTCCTCCAAAGGTCTTGGGGCATTACTCCAGCCCGGATCCTTGCAGGCATATTCTCAGCATTCCAGCTCCCAGGTGTCCCAGGTGCTCTGACACCCTCCCTTCCCGCGCCTCACCTCCTGCCCTGCCTAGGCATCCACTTAGCCCTGGCTCGGGAAGGGGTGCGCCACGGCTCGCCCCTGGGTGTGGTCCCAGTCATTCTGGAACAGCGGTTCCCGCAGCGAACAGCTACTCGCAAGTGGCTTTGGGCGCTTCCTGGTCCGGACACCCTCAAACCCTGACCTCGCTGAGAAGTGCAGCCCGATCAGGGAAGGCGGGATCTCGGGGCTGGTCCTCAGCTGGGAACTCCAGACTGGAGGAGCAGCGAGTAGGCGCTGGTCCAGCCCTGGGGGTCCTGGAGTAGCTCAGCCGGCGATGCGGCTCCTCCCTGAGGTGGCTGGATTTAGCTCATGCCTCCCTCCATCTGGGCCTTGGTGGGAGGAAGCGACAAAGCAGCCAAAATAACCGCAGAGAGATAGAGACACAGAGAGAGGAACTCACCTTGCCTGAGCAAGAGGCAGCAGCTGAGCGGGAACAAAACGAGAAGACTGCAGCAAGCACTATTAGCCTCCGAGTTTCTTGGGGTGGGTGAGGGAAAGGGAGGAACGTGGGGCTGGGCAAGGAAGACTGGAGTAGGCTTTGATTGCACAGCGCTTCCTCTTGCCCCACCCCTTTCCCCTTCTCTCCCTTTTCTGCCCGCCTTCCCACCTCTAGGACCCAGGTTCTAACTTTTTCCAGTCCCCTCCCTCCTCCAGTTGTGTGCGCTCGTGTGTTCTCTTCAGACAGGAATGTGCTTCCCCGTGGAAGGCTTCAGGGCATCCCTGAACAAGAACAGCGCACTTCCCACTTGATTTACTTTTAGAATGTAGAGTGTGTGTGGAAATGGGGGGAGGTAGGGGCGTGTACTGGCGCTCTCACTGTGTGGATGTTGGTGGA
This sequence comes from Phalanger gymnotis, assembly GCA_028646595.1. Lineage (NCBI taxonomy): Eukaryota > Metazoa > Chordata > Mammalia > Diprotodontia > Phalangeridae > Phalanger > Phalanger gymnotis. Next base: position 40,153,528 of record CM053627.1, on the reverse strand, counting down.
AACAAAAGCATCCAGCAGTCCGTGGGCTGGGCCATTTGGCGCAGAACCAATTGTAACAGGCACCCTGGTATTACCCTGATCTAGGAATTGTTTTCTCCAAGACTTGTCTTCCTAGCCGCTTCTGCTGGGGAAAGGTGGAACCGTCTGGGAGCTAGGAGCTAGTTAAGATTTGGGTTGTGCCAAGAACATAAGCTACAAGAACCCCGAAGCCAATCAAGGCTTCTTCCCTGCCAGGGTGTGGCTGCGCGGGTGAGACTTCCCTCATTACCCTTAAGGAAGAGGATGGAATGCAGCCCACCTTTTACGTTCTTAACCTCCTAGTAGCCCAAAGAGGGCACGGGGAAGAGATTGGGCGGGGTGGGGCCGGGGGTGTTGGCAAAATCGATTCGGGGCTGTTATGGGAGAATATAAGCCCCTCGAAGGCAGGAACTACTTTTGTTTTGTCTTTGTATCCCCAGGGCCTAATACAATGTAAGCGCTTAATAAAATAATTACTAAATTGCACTGAAGTTTTTTGACTTCCTAGGTTGATGTGTGCATTAAACGACTTTTGCCTAATGGGAGACTTGTCTTTTCTCTTGGTATCATTTTCTACATTGGCTGATGTCTCAACTCCAGTTTTAGTAGATACTTCAAAAATGTAAGTTTCAAAATCTTCGAAAAGATTAGTAGCTATATTCCCTGATCTTGTTCTGGTTTTGGTCTGGAATGAGCGCAATTCAATGAACAATTCAGCAACTTAAATGCCTAGTGTGTGTCCTTAGAATGTCTGTTGTCCAGACTAGAATGTGTAGTGAGGTGGGCAGCCCATAAAGCTGCTCTACTAGTACTTATATCTTGGACAGACAGTGTCAATGGACAATAACCTAGCCTATACCTGAATAGGAAAATAAGAGCTGATTGGATGGAATTCAATTCAATAAAGCGGTGGGTTTACCAAGGAGTGGAGAGAGAGGTTGGTGTCGAACACAATCTCTGTTCTTAAAGAGTTTAGAATTAGAATGTACACACAACTACATACATATAAGATACCTTTGTTGTTGTTGAGTCATTTCGGTCATGTCCAGCTCTTTGCGATCCTATTTGGGGTTTTCTGGGCAAAAACACTTGAGTAGTTTGACATTTCCTCCTCCAGGTCATTTGACAAATGAGGAAATATAGTTGACAGATGAGGCCAGTTGGGTAAAGTGACTTGCCCAGGGTCACATAGCTAGTGAGTGTCTGAGGCCAGATTTGAACTCAAGAAGATGACTCTTCCTGATTCCAGGCTCAGTGCTCTCTCCGCTATCCCGCCCAGCTGCCCCTATGTAAGATATAGACAGGGTAAATGAGGTGGCCTCTCATTTAGAAAAAGGAGGCTGGACCAGAGGAATTACTAAGGCCTCTTCTAGTTCCAGATCTAAGATCTTGTGAATTTCAGAATATCGGTATTGCAATATGGAATTGTACTTCAGGGAGAAGTTTGAGATCATTAAAAGCACTATAAGGTTTCCCAAGTCCAGTTGGTGATTATGGCAACCAAGGTTCTCAGTCAAAGTGCACCGATTTTGCTTTCAGTGTCAGTAGCACGGGGTGCTTTTTAAGGCTTGATAGGTGGCATGGAGGCTTTCTGAAGCTTTCTGCTTCCATTTACTCCTGGGGAACGTCTGTGGGCCCTCATGTGGTGTCACCATCATAACTCCTAGTGCCGATGGTTTCAGATAAAGTCACTTCAAAGTGCTGGTAAGCCATTAGACTGAAATTTATTCAGGAGTGTTTGAAGTGGGAGGGTTGACCAGAGACTAGCTGGCAAATCTAATTGCTCTTCGATATCACCTCTTCTGAGGTATTCTAGTCACTCTTATTGGTGATAAGAAGCATCTTTGGACACAGAGCAGTATTTTCTGACCTATTTCCCTGATCCAGAAAGTGTTTATTCCCAGGTCTCTTTCTCCAAGTTGATTTTTACTGGGACCATGAGCATCCTAGATTAGATATTTCTTGAGAATAGGAAATGTGTCTTTTTTGGGTGACCACTCAGCTGAGACATTGAAGGCATTTCTTGTTCAGATAGGAGTTGAATAAAATGACCTCAGGTTCCTTCCAACCCTGACATTGGGCAGTTCACAGCACATAGTATGTAGTCTTGCCTATGGAAGTAACTAAATATTTGTTGATTGCAGGCAAGTTGCATGAATATAGGCTATTACTTCATCTCCTCTACCATCTTCTCAAGTCCACTGCTACCCCATGCTGAATCCGATTCAATATGATAGACATTCATTAGGTGCAGACTGTGTGCAGAACACTGTGTAGGGACCTAGGAAAGGATTAATAGTTGTGTACAGTCTTATATTTTTATGGTATATTCCCATACCACAATTTGTTTAGCTATTCCCCAACCGGTTTGTTTTCAGTTCTTTGCTAAGACAAAAAGTGCTGGCATGAATGTGAAGCTTTCTTTCCCCAGTTCAGTCATTTTTCATTCATATCTGCCTCTTCATGATACCATTTGGGGTTTTCTTGGCAGAAATACTGAAGAGGTTTGCCATTTTCTTCTTTAGCTCATTTGACAGTTGAAGAAACTGAGGCAAACAGGGTGAAGTAACTTGCCCAGGGTCACATTGCTATTAAGTATCTGAGGCCAGATTTGAACTTGGAAAGATGAGTCTTCCTAACTTCACACCCAGCGTGCTACCCACTGTGCCACCTGGCTGCTCACTTGTTCTCTAAACCTGCTACCTATTACCCAAATGCCTCAAGGCAAGTCAGTCTCAATTTCTTCAGGCATACTGTGATGAAGTTGAATTAGTTGATCTTGAAGTCCTTTCTAGTTCTAAATCCCCATGATTCTAAAAATTAAGGAGGCCCTTCAAATAAGCTTTTCAATGAGGGCATGCTGGTGCCAGTTTGAGCACACTAGAAGAGCTGATTGTTAAATTTTTAGTATGAGCATTTTATACCTTGGAAATCAGAAAGCTTTACCATTCAGGGCTTGATTTATTGTTTTGTTGATTATCTAGACTTAAGAAAGTGTTGGAGAAAACATTTAAACTTGCAAGTGTGTCCTGCACACAATTTTTTTTTTTTGGAAGAGCTAGTTGTTAAACATTTACTATCACACCACTGGCTTTAAAGCATGAGTCACAATTAAATAAACAGTGATGCAAGGGGCTGGTAAGGAGAGATGACCTAGGGAACAGCACAAGCAAATGTAGAATAGGGAGAATATGGGCATAAAGAAGGGATAGCAAGCAACTGAGTTTGTCTAGGGAATAGGGTATGTATGAGGGAGTCATGTGACACAAGACTGGCAAGGTAGATTGGAAGTCACAAGTTAGAGAGCTCATGGTGTAGGGGGAAATGAATTGGATTTACAGTTAGAAGATCTGCGTTTAATCTACTTACTATCTGCATGACCTTGGGCCAGGAATTTAGCTTTCTGGGGCCTCAATTTCTCCCCCTGTAAAATCAAATAATATTTATAAAATATTAGAGATAATACTTGTAAAAAAGTGCTTAGTACAATGCCTGGTGTGTAGTAGGTGCTTATGTAAATGCTTATTACCCAAAATGAGGGGATCGATTGGACTACGTGACCTCTAAGGTCTCATCCAGCCCTAAATATGTGATCATTGATCTAGTTCCGCCCCCTGATTTTGCAGGTAAGGAAACTGAGGCTCAGAGCAGCAATATGACTTGCCTCAAGGTCACGAGGGAGGAGGAATGAGATCAGAAAGGACTTTGAATGCCAGACTGAGTTCAGACTTGATTCTGTAGGCTCCAGGGAGCCATCAAAGGTTCTTGAGCAGTGACTGGAATGACACAATGGGATATGGCCAGAACCGGGTATTAGGAAGATTAGTCTGGCCCTTCTAATCCTCAGCACAAAGGCTGTCAGGCAGATGTTTATTTTATTCCTGCTTCAGGGATCTTTAGAAAATACAGGCAAATAAATACTGGTGGAAAATGGCCCAGCACTAATTCCTGGGGCTCCTTCCTACATAACTTCTCTCTCAGGGGACATCCCAAAGGAATGAATGATCAGAAAGGAATGAACAGACTCAGGGAATATCCTAGATGTGACAGCATGTAATTAATCTTGACCATTGCCAGGAAAATCATGCTTGGATTTCAGCATTTCCTTCGGTTCCCTCTCTACTGCAGTGATGCTGAATTCACTCATGAGGATTCCTCTTGGAAAACTGGATGTTTATGAGTCTCTCCTTTGCTTCGAACATTTCCCTAAGGCCAGTCTTGTGTTGGAACAGAAAGCAAAGGAGACTGAGAAGCTAGTTTTCAATGGCATCCTGCCATCCCTTGGAGGAGACTAATCTTCCTAATATCCAGTTCTGGCCATATCACACATTGTGTCAGGGCGTGAGTCTCAGGTACTTACCCTAGATGTTCCTGTCTTTGCCAGCAAATGTTCAATGAGGTCCTATGCCTGGAAAACCATGGAAATCAGTAATTATCTTGTAATACAATGTTTTGTAGTTGTTTGCAGTTGTATCTTATCCTCATACTAGAACATAAGCTCCATCATGGCAGAGGCTGGGTCTTGTCTAAACTTTCTAGGTCTTAATGACTCGAATAGAGCTCTGCATATGATAGGTGATTAATAAATGTTGAATTGCAACAAATTGAATTGTGCCAGCCATACAACCCAGGCTTACAATCAACCTTATGGACTGAGGCAGAGTTATGAGGAGACTTAACTTTAAAGTAGAGGTTGTTGTATGTTGGAAATACCAACAACATCAACAAACAGCAACAGCCAAACATGATACTAACCCATAAAAATTTAAGAACAATGTTTTCAATAGTTGTGGCTATACCACATGCTCATAATATCCAAGCTACATGGAATTAAAAGCTTGTAAACTATAAAGAACTATCAGAAGAAATCAAAATTATGTAGGAATTGGATGAAGTACATTGTCCTGTCTGCTACTGGAAGTGTATTAAGGGGAGATACTTTTAGTAAACTTTGAGAGGGTGAGCTCACATCCTAATTGTTATTGTTGGTGTTCAATTGTGTCTGACTCTTCCTGACCCCATTTGGGGTTTTGTTGGTAAAGGTACTGGAGTGGTTTGCCATTTCCTTCTCCAGCTTATTTTACAGATGAGGAATCTGAGACTCACAGGGTGAAGTGACTTGCCCAGGGTCACACAGCTGGTAAGCATCAAGTCAGACTTGTACTCAGGAAGAATCTATGCACAGGTACTCTATACACCATGGCGCCCCCAGTTGCCTGTATCCTAATACTTTTATTAAACTACAAAAAGCAGTTATCTTGTTCACTCCTTCAATAGCTTATAGAACATTAAAAACAGATAGATAAACACTGGGGATGCAAATACAGACAAGCAAGACAGTCCAAGCCCTCAACTTGGTTATATTCTAATGGGGGAAAGACAACACAGAAAGGGGAGCTGGAAAGGGAGGGAATGGGTGCCGGAAAGGAAGTCCCACCATGTTGGGTAGGCCAGGAAGTGCTGCGAAGCCTTGATCCAGCCAGTAGAAAGCCAAAGCTGGTCACTGCCACCAGAGATTAGAGAATGAGCCTGGATTTAGTGATCAATGCAGGTTATATGAGGCAATAGTAGAAACTATGCAACATATCACTATAAGCTACAAAAATGTAGACCCCACTGAATACCTAGAAGAGCAGCTGGGTGGCACCACAGTGCACAGAGCACCAGGCCTGGAGTCAAGAAGAATTCTTTCTGAGTTCAAATCTAGCCTCAGACACTTACTAGGTGTGTGAACCCTGGGCCAGTCATTCAACCCTGTCTGCCTTAGTTTCCTCATATGTAAAATGAGCCAGAGAAGGAATGGCAAACCGTCCCAGTGTCTTTGCCGAGAAAACCCCAAATAGGGTCAGGAAGGGTTGGACGCAACTGAAATGAAATAACAACAAGGCGTCAGAAGATGAGGGCTTGTACGAGGGTGGTAGCAGTGCCAGATATAAAATAGATCTTTGCAACATATTGGATATAGGGGAGAGAGGTGACTGAGGTCTACTACTCCCTTAGCACCTAGTTTGGGAGTCTGGGTGACTGGAAGTATGGGGGTACCTTAAATAGTAATAGGAAAGTTAGGAAGAGGAGAGGGTTTAGGGGAAAAGAGAATGAGTTCTATTTTGGACGTTTGAGTTTAAGATGTCTATGGAACATCAAATTCAAGATGTCCTGTAGATGGTTGGATGAAGTTAGGAGAGAGGGCTAGATAAGTAGATTTGAGAATCACCAATGTAAATGTGATAATTGAATCCATGGTAGCCAATGAGATCACCAAATGAAATAGTATCAAAAGAGAAGAGAAAAGGGGCCAAGACAGAACTCTATGGGACACCCACAGTTAGCAGGCGCAACCTGGGTGAAGATTCTGCAAATGAGACTGATCAGTGGCTATTTAGGTAGGAAGAGAACCAGGAAAGAGTGGTGTCACAAAAACATGGAGAGAAGAGAGTATCAAGGAGAAGAGGATGATCGACAATGTCAAAGGCTTTGGTGGAGTCAAGAAGGATAAGGATTGATTTGGCAGTTAAGAGATTGCTGGTAACTTTGGAGAGAAAAGTTTCAGTTAAATGATGAGATTAAAAGCCAGATTGTACAGAGTTAAGAAGAGAGTGAAATTAAAGGACGTAGAGGCCCCTGTTATAGATGACTTTTTCAAGTTTAGCCACAAAAGTGAGGACAGACATGGGACAATAGCTACAAGGATAAATGGATCAAGTGAGGAGGGAATCATGGCCACAGGGTAGGCAGCAGGAAAGCAGTCAGTAGAAAGGGAGAAATTGAAAATAATGACAGAGTGGGAGTGACAGCAGGGACAGTCTGCTGGAGAAGACAGCGTGGAATGGAATCACTTGTGCCATGTAGAGAGGTTTGCCTTGGCAAGGAGAAGGGCCATCTCATTATGTGATATGGGGATGAAAAAGAAGAGAGTGGCACAAGGCATCTTGGCAGTATGAGATGAGGAGAAGGGGAGAAGAAGTAGCTTTCAGTAAACGGTCTTGGTTTTTTCAGCAAAACATGAGGCAAATCCTTAGTTGAGAGGGTGGGGGAAGGAAGAGTCTTAGGAAATTTGAGGCAGGGTGAAAAGGTTTGGAAAAGTCCCTAAGTTAATTAGGGAGATTTTCAAAAGATTGTCTTGCAGCAGTGAGGGACAAGGTGAGGTTATCTAACGTAAATTTGTAGGGGACCTAGTCGGCACAGTTTTGTGATTTTCTCCATTTTTTTTCAGAAACATTAGAGTGAAGGCAGGGGATAAGAGATGTGTTCCAAGGATCAGGCTTAACAAGGCAAGATTAGTTATACGATAAGGGGAAAAGAGACTCAAGAGATAAGGACAATGTAGAGTTTTACCTGTCCAGTAAGGTGTCAAGATAGGGAACAGGAGAGTGTAGCTAGTGCAGAGGTGATGGCCTCGGGGAGAACAGAAGGATTGGAAGTGATGGTGTGGATGAATGATAAATAGGGTTTAGAGTTGTAAAGCAGAAGATGAGGTGAAATGATACTAGACAGTGACCATGTAAAGGAAGTTCAGAGTTCGAGAACATGTAAATGGTGATGGCACCATCACCACTTGAGAGCGATGGCAAAATCCAGGGTGTGATTGATTATCTTTGTATGCAGTTGAAATGAGGTGGAAGAGGAGTCGGTGGAAAGTGAGAAAATTGAAGAACTGGGAGATTAGGGTGTTTATGGGAGTATTAATAAGTATGTTGAAATCCTCTAGTAGGAGGGCAGGAGTTGAAGAGGAAAGAAAAACTTTGAGCTGGGTACCGAACTCATTGAAAAAAGAAGGGGAGTGTCCTGGAGCTCCCAGCTGTCAGATTTTGTTTGTGTGGTACGGATGGATTAGTGAATCTTAAAAGAAAAGAGGTTAATGACTAATGGTAGTAGAGGGAGAATCTAGAAGTGGTAATGGGGAACGGTAAAGATTCCAACTTCCCAATCTTGACCAGTGAATCAAGAAAATTTCTAGTGCTGGAAAGGTAAACCAGGGAGATTGTGTCATGAGGAGATAGCCAGGTCATCGTGAAAGCCAGAAGATGGAAGGAGTGTGAAAGGAAAAGCTTTAAGTTAAAAGCAGGTTTGTTACCTATGGAGCAGGCATTCCAGAGAGCACAGTGGAAGCAGAGGGTAGCTTTAGAGTGGGACATTGATGGGATTGGGTTGCAGGAGTGGAAATATAGGACTGGGAAATGATGAATAGACAATGGGGCTTAAATGATAGCAGCTGAGGGTTCAAAATCACTGAGATGGGGGAGATATGACCATATGAGACTTTGTTAATCATTGAGGAATGAGTTCAAGTAGGTTTTCCTTATCTATAGGGAGCTGGCCTTAGGTCAAAGTTTTCTCTGCACTGTAGCCGAACAAATTGTGTGAGCTGAGTCCTTTTGGAATTAGGAGTTGTCTTTTGCCTTTCTTTGTGTATGCAACACTTAGCACTGTCTGGCACATAGTAGGTGCTTAATAAATGTTTGTTGACTGACTGCTTAGAATTGCACCAAGGCTTTTGGGATGTCCTATATCTTTCACAAAACATTTGAAAAACAAGTTCATGGACCCCAGGTTAATAATAAGACCCCGAGTCCCATGATCTTGGATGCCATGTTCAGCCCAGCTCCGAGGTGAGACAATTACTTCTGTAGGTCCCTGGATGAAGGTTGCTGTATGATTCTCTTCTGACTATGACTACTCTCAAAGTAAACATTCAGAATAGAGACAAAGAAAACTGAGAGCCAGCTATTCTTTTCTGGGGCTGATTATATTGGGTGTTAGTGTGACTGACAGAAATAACCTGTGGATTCTAGTTCCATTTCTTGTCCTTTAAGCCAACATATCAGTGTGGCAGTGGAATGGAGGACTGCTGAGTTCTGAGTCAGGGTAAGGATCTGGGCTGGAATCTTGGCTTTTGCCACTTAGTATTTACCTTGCTATAGGCAAATCGCTTAACATTTCTGGCCCTGTTTCTTCAACTGTAAAATGGGAGGGCATTAATGAGGTGACTTTAAAAGGTCCTTCTAATTCTAAATCTATGCTCCCATGAACCTTTGTTTTTTTTTCAAACTCTGGCGGTTGACTAAGGCCATTAAGTGGGCATTCATTCATTCAATAAACATTTATTAAGTGCCTACTACATATCGGGCACTGTGCTAGGTGTCAGCAAAGTCTAGTGGAAAGAGCACACATTTTGGAACTGGTGGTGACCTTGGACAAGTCACTCAATTTCCCCTGGCTTTGGTCTCTTCATCTGTAAAAAGAGGGAGTTGGCCGAGGTGGTCTCTAGGGTCCTTCCCAGCTCTAAATACGTCTATGATTCATATGGAGTCACGCCTATCCAAAGATCCGTCTTCTTCCTTAAGGATCCATGGCAGGCAACACTAGCCTCCTTCTGAGCAGGTTGGGTCATTTCTTTCCAGTCCCCAACAGAGCCCTCCTCCCCTCCTGACGGGTGAGGTTGGAATGTTTTAGCTTAGGACTCTGACCCACAGGAATGCATTCTATGAGGTGGGGATAACCCAACTGAAATGCTGACTGTTTATTCACGGCTTTAGGACTCCTTAAAAATGTCAGCGAGCACTATGCATCGGCATGTCCAGGAGATTTGGCAAGCTGGAAACTGGGGGAGACTGTTGTGCAGATGTGTGAGGTGGCAATTTCATCTGTGGGAAGAGGGCGTAGCTCTCATCTTGTTAATGCTTTGGGAACCTCTGGTGGCTGCAGAAAGAGTAGCCATGGAGTGGAATTTGCATCTCACTCTTTCTCTCACCCCCCTTCCTGGGCTATTCTAGTCTGAAGAAGGAACCAGAGAAGCCTGAGTGGTGGTTCAGCAGGGCTTGATCTTGGGCACGGTCCAAGGTAAAGATAAACAGTCTCTCTGTTCTCCACACAGGATGATAATTTAGCCTGGCACTCACTTTCATGAGCTCATTCCTCTTAGGTCTTAGCTGGTGGGAACAATATTGTTTTGTCCAGAGGAGGCCAAAACAATAGTGTTTGCACCTAGAAAATTCAGTCCAGATGATTTTTTTGGTGAAGACTTAAAACCCCTTCGATTACATCATCCAATCCAATCATTTTTGTTTCTGCTGCATGTGAGCAAGAGGCAGACTGGTTTATCAATTGAGTAATTAACAGGTATTTATTAATTGCTTCCATTGCACTAGGTGATATGAAGAGGGAAAGAGAAATATGAAATAGACCCAGGCCTCAGGGAACTTGACCTTGAATCACTAGATACCCATGTTCAAATCCTCACTCGAAGTATTACCAGCTCCCAGGGCAAATTACTTAAACCTCTCTGAATTTCTTTTTTTTGGATATGGAACCAGGATGACTCCAATCTCGCCTCAGGCATTTATTAGCTGTGTGACCTTGGAGAATCCTTTAGCCTCTGCCTGCCTCAGTTTCCTCATCCGTAAAATAGGGATAATAACAACACTTACTTCACAAAGTGGTTCTGAAGATCAAATGAGCTAGCCTATGTAAAGTGGTCTGCAACCCTTAAAGTGCTATCTGCACATTAGTTAGTATTGTTATCTCCTCATCTGTAAAGTGGGGATAATAATTCCCACACTACTTACCTCACAGGGTTGTTATGAAGAACAAATGGGATTCTGTGTGAAAAGCACTCAGTAATCATAGCTAGCATTTATATTAGTACTTTAAGGTTTGCAAAGCGTTTCATAAACATTAATGTCATTTGATCGTCACAACAACCCTGTGAAATAAATACAGTTGTAGTTGTTTTACAGATGAGGAAACTGAGGCAATTAGAGGTTAAGTGACTTGCCCTGGGTCATGCAGCTAAGTGGCTGGGGTCGAATTTGAATTTAGGTCTTCCTGACTCCAAGGCCAGTCCTCTATTGCGCCACCTAGCTGCCATAGAAGGCATAAGATCGTGGAGTTGGAGCCAGAAGGGGCTTCAGAGATCACTTAGTCCAATCCCCACACTCCCGTTTTATAGGTGAGGAAAATAATACCCAGAACAGTTGAGTGATTTGGTACATAGGAAGCAAGTGTCAGAACCAAGACCTGAACCTAGGTCACCAACCTAGCAGTCCCTTCTATCACACCATGTGGCCATTCCAGCCACTACTCTTTTTGGTGGAATTTGTTGTGTGTGAACTGAGATCCTCTGAGGCTGGAGAACATAATGACTGGCAACAGTAGTTGGCATCTCGTTGTTGGCCAGGGTGGATAAAGATGAGCTTTAATTCTTAATTCGTTCAAGTATTATTACAGGGAAGGCTTGATAATTAGGCTAATACCCTACTTTTGTGTAATGATTACAAATATTGTTCCACTTGACCCTCATAGCAACTTTATGACTTAGGGAGAGCAGATATTATTTAGTCTAATTCAGCAGTCATTTATAAAGTACCTTCTATGTACAAGGCACTGTGGTAGGAGCTGAGGACACAATGATAAAATGAAACAGTGCCTTCCTTCAAGGAGTTTACATTCTACTGGGAGGAATCAGTGTGTAGAGAAGAAAGTACAGTTATCCCTTCCACTTGGGGGGCAGACAGGTTAGTACCCCCACAATTTGAAAAATCTGCTTAAAATATTTTGGTCCTCTGTTTGTACCAGAGAAGACATCTGAATTATCGTGGCATTAAAAGATAAAATATGTTGATATTATACACTCCTATATACTTATGCATTTCTGAGTTTCTACACCTTTTCTGTCCTGTCTGCTGGCCTTTGCGTGTCATCTGCAGCTTCTGCAAAACTGTTGAAAAATTCTCGTTTAATTTCTTATGCCAACCCAAGATATATTGAAACTGATGCAGAAATTCACAATATGGAAGGGATAACTGTATATACAAAGTAATTTTAAGAGTAAGAGAACACTCAAAATTGGGGCATCTGGAAAGGTCTCATGTTTGAGATAGGACCTTAGTTGTGCTTTAAATGAAGCAATGAAAGTAGAGGTAAGCAGTGAATACATTCTATTCATTTTGTAACTTAGTGGAAAAAAACATTGAATATTGAGTAGGAGACCTATATCGCTTTCTAACTATTCAATCTTGGTCAAGACATCTTTCTGGGATCAGTTCCCTTATTTTAAAAATGAGGGGATTGGATCAGATTACTTCCAGCTTCAAACCCTATGGTGCATATGTTGTTGGTGGTGTGGTAGGATTATCTGCTAAATTGATGGCAAAGTTTGTTGACTCTCAAGTTTTATATCAATTAATAAATAATTCCATTCAAACATGCATTAAGTAGCTACTATGTATGAGGCCCTTGGGATACACAATAATGAATAAAACATGGCACCAGCTCTCAAGGAGCTCATGATCTAATTGTGAGAGAAAAGGTGTCAAATAACTGTAATACAAGTTAGAATGTGATACATGCATAACATAGAAAAAATAAATCATTAGGGAATATTCAGAAAGAAAAAGATTCTCTGTAGAGCAAAGGGGATTGATTTTAAAGAAGGCTTCCTCAAAAAAGAGGAACATTTAGTGGACCTTGAAAAATAGAAATGATTTTAAAACAATATGGGGCCTTGGGCCATGTAAGTGAAAGAAGACTGAATGGAATGGGTGTTATGGGGAAGAAAGGAAGTGCATCTGAGGGATATTTGCTTCACAGCAAAAACTCTCACTATCCCTGGGATGGTGGACAAGAAAGGGGCAAAGTGGGTAGTCTTATTTGGCTGGAGCATAGACTACATGAAGGAGAGTAGTATGAGATAACACTGGAAAGATCATTTGGAGCCCTACTTCAGTTCAACAATAGACATTTGTTAAGCATCTCCTGTGTGCCAGGTACTGGGCTTGATGATGGGAATACAAATTAAAAAATGATATAGTCTTTGTCCTCGAGGAGCTTTTATCGGAGAGTGGAGGGAGATATAGCACATGCAGAGACAATAAATATAATGTCAGGATGTGGAGGGCATTAATACATTAATTGAGGAGTTAGTTGAGTTCCTCAAGAGGATAAGGATGGAGAGTTGGCCATGTGGTCTCTGAGAAGAATCTGTGATGAGTTGAAGATAGACTTTTTTTTTAAATAAATTTTTATTGAAGTCTTTTTTTTACATCATTGCAGTTTTCCTCAGTATTCCCCCACCTAGAGAGCTAACAAAACAAATAGTATTTTTTTAAATTAAAAAAAAGCACAACTGATCAATACATTGAAATGCAAATAGACTTTTGGAGCCATATGATGGCTCATATTGAGAGAGCTGCTAATTAGAGTTAGGAAGACTGGAGTATGAATCCTGCCCTAGCCATTTGCTAGCTATGTGACCCTAGAAAGTCACTTACCCTCTCTCAAGCTCAGTTTCTTTATCTGTAAAATGGGAATAACTGCGATCTATATCACAGAGTTGTTGTGAAGATCAAATATGATGATGTGTGTAAAGCATTTTGCAAACTTTAAAGTGCTCTGTAAATGTGAATTATTATTATTTTTTCCTTGAGAAAGAAAAAAGAATGATCAGGAGGCTGGAAGGTTATTTCGAAAAGAATCTAGACTAGGTGGTGATGGCAGAGCAAATGAACCTTAAAGGTGGAGTGGCTGCTGAGAGATGGTAGTAGCATTGAAGAGAAGGAAATATATGTACTTTTGATCATCAGGGTAGCTGAGAAGAGTACCCAGTATAGGAAAAAAAAGTGACCAGGGAGTTTAGGATCATAGATGTAGGACTGGAAGGGACCTCAAAGGTCATTGAGTCCAACTTTCTTATTTTATATATGAGGAAACTAAGGTCCAGAGAGATTTAAGTCATCTGTCCAGGATCTCACAGCTATTAAGTTTCCAAGGTGATATTTCAACCCAGGTCTTCCTGGCCCCAAGACCAATAGTCTATTCTCTAGATCATGATGCCTCAGTGAAATGTCTTCAGGAGGGAGCTAGTGATTTCCATTATTGCCATTGGTGTGAAATAGAATTGTCTAGGACGAGGGGAGTTTGTTAACAATTAGGCAGGGATTCCAGGGTGCAAAATGGAGTGAGAAGTAGGGAAGATATGGACCACAGAAGGATAGGGCAGAGGTGGATAAAATATGGGATGAGGCAACAAGGTAGAGGAAATTTTCACCTCAATAGATGGTTACTCTGAATCACAGGGATAATAAGAGCAGGAGCTGGCACTTTGTCTGCCACAGGATGGGTGAGGAACCAGTTCACTGGGACCTTTGGGTTCCAGGGTTCTGTGATGATTGATCAAGGTGTCAGTGAGGAGGTCATGTTTTCACCTCTCATGGATGGTGACTCCAAATGTAGGTGATGCATGTGTGTAGTTGGTGGGGGATGGTAAAGCAAGCATTAATATCTCTTCTTTAATGACATTTCCACTGTTAAATATCAGTTTCTGATGTTGAAGTGCCAAGGACTTTGGTGGCAAGAGCTTTCCTTTTCTGGTGCTTCAGTAGCAGTGGCTGCAGCAGCTACAAGAACAGTTGCCAGGGTATATCTCCAGAAGGTTTGCTTCCCTGGATGACGGCTGAGGGAACTGAGCTGGAAGCATTGCTATCTCCAAGGCTCTTGGGTTCAGGGCCTGAACTGCTCTCATGAGGAGAAATGGTGGTCATGGTGGTGATTTGAATTGCTTGAAAATGCTGCCTCCTATATCTCTTCAGAAAATGACTGTGAGGGCTGAGCTAGAAGTAGGAATGGCGGTGTGAGGGGTGCTTCTGTGACTATTTGCCTGTTGGTATTTGGTTGGCTGTTGTTACTGGTGATGTTGAAGAAGGTGAGACCTCTTTCCCCTTAATGATGACTATGGGGCTGAGCTGAAAGCAGGCCTAGTGGTTTGAGGGATGCTGCTATCTCCAAGGCTCTTGGGTTCAGGGTCCTGGGCTGACTGCATAAAGGTCTGAGGGGAGATGGTGGTGAAGGTGGCAGTGGGGGATTGACTTGAGTGTCACATACTGTCTCTTGTTTCTTTCTCAGGATACCTTGCTTCAATCAGGCTTGTTTACCTGCCCTGTGTGACACTTTCTATGAAGTTATAACACTCTCATGGGTAGTGGTATCTTTAAGCACCAAATCCTTGCAGTTTGTACATATGGTAAGATAACCATCTGTCATTACAGAATATGTCTCTCCTGATAGGAGTGCTCTTTAGTGGGACACCTGTTTACCTTCTGAGATTTCTCCCTGACATCTCCTCTGTTCAATTACTCCCTTTACTTTTTTTTCTTGTGTTTCTCTCATTGGGAGTGTATGCAAAGTGAATAATCTTGTGTCTTTTTTGGTATGGAATGTTTCTTTTGTTTTTATTTTTACTGAATATCCGTATTTTTATTGATGATTAGGTTCAGGTTTGTAAGGTATGGCACTTTAGGTTGCATCTCGAGTTCCTTTCTTTCTCTCTCTCTCTCTCTCTCTCTCTCTCTCTCTCTCTCTCTCTGTCTCTTTCTCAGTCTCTATCTATCTATCTATCTGATTATTACATTCTTTTCTATAATTTATGGTGGCTAGAGAATAGTCTTGTGTTATTCAAATTTCTTTTCCTTGATATTTGTAGGTCTTTTTTATAGTCACTTGCACAATTTGTTGTTTATCATTGGAATAATTAAATTTAACCACTATGTGTCTTGGAGTTTGCAATGAAGGGTTTTTTTTTCCTTTCCAGATGCAATCTGTGGATTCTTTCAATTGGCACTTTGTTTTCTATTTTCAGAAGTTCTAGATAGTTTTTTGGTATTTTGGTTTTCAGGTTTTTAAACTTCTGTTCTTTTAGAAAACCTGTCATCCTTAAGTCATCTCTATATATCCTGTCTTCAAGATCATATTTTGCTGTATAGAAATCATGTTTTCTTTGTTATTGCATTTGGATTTTCCTCTAGATTGTGTTTTACTTAAGTATATTTCCCCCCACATCCATTGTTTTCTCTTTTGTTTCTTTGGGCAGATGTGCCACCATGGATTTAAGTTTATCTTTTCTATCAATTATTTTTGGGTGTAGAACGAAAATTCTTTTTTCAATATTTTATTTCTTCATTTATTCAGGAACATCTTGCTGTGGCTCCATGCTCTCTTGGGTCCTCGATTTCATTTGTCTTGCAGTATTCATTTAAAGATGTTTGGATTCATTTAGATTTTTTTGGTGGCCCCATCTTCTCCTTCTGTTTTAAAAAATCTTCCTTGTTGATTTAACTGCTTGTTCTCAAGGCTTTTAACTGAAGCTTTCTTTCTTCTAGCACTTTACATAACTTAGTTTTTTTCTCTTTATATTCGACTATTGCTCATTTTTTGACTTCTCCCACTTTGATGGTAAATTTCCTGAGGGTTGGACCTCAAAGCTGTCTTAATCTCCCATGTTAGATAATTCCCTTTCTACAAGGCTTAGTCCTTGCCCCATATGACTTCTGGGGAGTGGGGAAGAACAGGCTGCCACTAAATACTGGTCACCTTTCCTTCAGGTCTGGTGTAGCTTCCCATACATGCTGAATGCTGCTCCAGTGCCTTTTTTTCTTTCGTTTTCTGGTTGAGTGCTGCCGTAGTAGAGAACCCCACTGCTCTAGGTAGAGCATGTTTCCACTTTCCCATAGGTCCTCCTCTGGAATAGATGCATAGAGGAAACTCTGAGGATCTTCCCTCCCCAGATTGATGCTTTATAAGTGCAAACTATGTCATCTTTTGCCTCAAATCTTACCTCGCCTTTAATTACTAAATGGGCTTTGCCTCGGACAAACTGAGACCTGGGAAACACCTTAAAAAAGGCCCATGGCATCCAGGGCCATCTCTAGTCATCTTGACCTGTGTCTTTCCATTGGAACTCCAATGACTCTGGAGGAGAGAGTGAGGCCGATGACTTTGCACAGGTCTGCTTCACTTAAAACCAACTAACTTACAAGTCAAGACATCGCCCTCCTGATGTCGTTGGTCCTCATTGAGAATGAAGGACGAACAACAAGATGCACAGAGTTGAGTCCTTCTGCTTGCTGCTACACAATGATGAGAGTGAGGATAGGATCCCAGGGCATGAGCTAATGGGTTAGAGTGTGTTGCCCTTTTAGAGCTCTGGGGCTGATGGGGAAGGAAGTGCTGAGTGAGTCTATCAGGCATTAGCCTTTTTTGCTGTTAATTCATTGTTAGAAGTGTTATCTTTTTTTTTTTGCTTCATTCTTTCTTTTTTCTTTTGGAGGGGGGAAGGCAGGGCAATTGGGGTTAAGTGACTTGCCCAAGGTCACACAGCTACTAAATGTGTCAAGTGTCTGAGGCCAAATTTGAACTCAGGTCCTCCTGACTCCAGGGCTGGTGCTCTACTCACTGTGCCACCCAGCCGCCCCCTAGAAGTGTTATCTTATCTTATTATTACTTTAGTTCTTGAACCTAATTCTTATTTTGATGAGTTTTGTGAGTTCACGAGGATTGAAGAAAATGTCCAGTCCTCCATCTTGTTGGTCATGTGACCTGGAAGTTTCTGAACTAGTGTTCTGATGAGGAGTAAGAGGACCTGGCCTTAAATCCTACCTTTGTTACTTATACTTTGTATGTTCTTGGACAAGTAGCTTCTCTCCAGGCCTCAGTTTCCTCATCTATAAAACAAAGAGGCTAATCCTTCAACTCTAATATTCTCTGATTCAAAGAGATTCCTGTAGCAAATTCAGAAGCTGGAGCAGAAACTCATAGCCCTCTTTGTCATCATGTCCTATAACCTGGCTCTTTCTTTAAACCTGCTTCTGACTATTAGGGCCTTCTCCCTGTGAATTCTATGAATTCCCTTCCACTTCTGGCTCCTAGGGAACCATATAATTTCCAGAAGATACTAGAAATTCAGAATTGGATGAGACCTTAATGGTCACTTTCTTCTACCTCTTAGTTTTACAGATTAGGGAACTGAGTCCTGGAGACGTTAAGCTATTTACCCAAGGTCATATAGTGAGTCAGGAGAAGAGTGAGGACTAGAACAGGGGTGGGATATGTTCTGTGAAGTTTGGATTCAGTCAAAGGGCTGCACTTGAGGCCCTAGAGGGCCACATGTGGTCTTGAGGCCACAGGTTCCCCACTCCTGGTCTAGAACTTAGGTCTTCTGATGCCCTTTATATTACATCCTGCTGACTTATACCTTAGTTAATGCTATAGAATAATTGGGATTTGAACCTTTCAGGTCATGTGCTTCAATCCCTTATGTTGTAGAATCTTCATCATGTCATTCTTTTTCAAGTTGTAATCCAAACCTTTTCTCAAATACTTCCAGTGACTGGGAATTCACTACCTCAAAGAGAGCCCATTAGATTCCTGTTTAGAAGATCTGAATGGATTAAGTACTGTTTGTTCAAGGGCGAGTGCTGGGGCCTGCTACTTGACCCAGAACAGGTGTTCTTAACCTTTTCTGTGTCGTGCATGCAGTCTGGTGAAGGAGGTTACGGGGCCCTTTCTCAGAATAATGCTTTTAGATGCATAAAATAAAAGGCATAAGCTTATAAAAGAAAAAAAATTATGTTGAAATACAGTTATCTCTGTCTGTCTGTCTGTCTGTCTCACCAAGTTCATGGACCTCAGGTTAAGAACCTTTGATCCAGAAGCTGATTTCATGAGAAGTGACTCACTGATATAACAAAGAGGAGCTTTGATCCTCCTTACAGAGTGAGGTCTGTGGGCAGGGCTCATTGGGGTGTGTTCAAAGGAATTAGGGGTGGTTAGAAGGCACCAGTAGCCAGAAGCAGGGTTGAAGAAAAGGCCAGGTGAGAGGACATGAGGACAAGGAGGGTTACGAGGCATATCCAGTTTCAGAGTTGGTAAATGGAAGCTTTTTGAATCAAAGATTATCAGAGCAGAAAAGAATATAAAGAAGTTGACCCTCAATGGGAGTGATCCATTCCGGCCCAATCCACAAGCAGGAATCCATTTTACAGCAGCTCTGACAAACTGACAGCTTCTACTTGAACCTCTCTGGGGCAGATAATTCAGTATTTTCTGAGGCAGCCCAGTTTTATACACACACACACACACACACACACACACACACGCACGTGTGCGCATGCACACACATGCACATATATGCACATAAACATATGTATATATGTACATATATGTATATATTTTTTCCTTAAGAATTCACCACCTTTTATTTAGCAGAACAAGAATTTTGACAATGTTTTATCTCTTTATTTTTAAAATTTAAGCATTTATTGATACACTTCTCAACAAACACTCAAACTATCTTCTCCCATACACTGAGTACGTTCGTGAAAAGAGTTGATTGTGAACAGAAAGATAGGATGTATCCTTTAACTTTGACAATGTTACTAATATTGACTGTCCATATTTGATGGGATTTTCCTTTGTCTCTCCATTCTGACTTGTTTTTGTATTGTTGTAGTCAGGGTGTATACATTTTTTGAGCACCAATGTACTAAAAAAAAACTGCAGCTAGATGGCACAGTGGATAGAATGCCAGGCCAGATTTTGTGTTCACTTACTAGCTGTGTGACCCTGAGCAAGTCACTTAAACCTGTTTGCCTCAGTTCCTTATCTATAAAATGAGTTGGAGAAGGAAATGACAAACCCTTCTAACATCTTTGCCAAGAAAACCCCAAATGGGGTCACAAAGAGTTGGACACAACTGAAAATGACTGATTAATAACAAATTATATATGTTATGTCCATTCAAATGATTTGCCCAAGCTCACATAGGTAATAGGTACTGAGGTGAGATGAAAATTCAGGAAGGCTGCCTCTTGAGTCCATGTCCTTTTTGGAGGTGTATGGGGTATTAAGGGAAGACTAACACCTCCGGTGTGAGGGCTTGCCAAGCCCTTTTCAAGGCTGTTCATCCATTTTTGGTGTCCATCTGCCACCCAACTCTCACCTATGGCTCCAAGAAGATGTAGTATGTACAGTACTCACGCCCCAGTGACGCCATCCTTACCCAGGATAAGGGTAATCAACAGGCCTCAAATCTGTCAGTGAGTTAGGGAGGTATCTATCCCAAGTATGTGAAGACTTCTCCCAGTGGAATGGGCGGATGAAAACGATTTGTTCCAACAACCTTGAAGGTGGCTGGAGCAAACACTGTGGAGTGCTTAGAGCTTGGCAAGGCATCGAAGATGCCAAAGTCATCTGCTGCATCTTAGGCTGTTGCCAGTCATCTTGACTTTTGTCCTGCCACTGAACTTCAATGATTTGAGAGAGTGAGGTTGATGACTTTGTGCAATTCTGCCTCACTTAAATCCAATTCATCAACAAGTCAGTTTCACCCCCAATGATGCCATTGGTCCTCTTTAAAAATGAAAGGTTTGTCACAAACAACATACATTTTTTGGGTCTCCTTTTTTCATTCTTCATCATTTCATACCAAATTTTCCCAGGTTTACCCAGATCCTTCATATTTATTATTCCTTACTATTCCATTGCATTCATATCCCACTATTTGCAAAGTACTTGACATTTGCAGTAATTGAACCTCACAATCTCCCCTTTTATATAGTACTACAGGTACTATTGTCTCTATTTTATAAATGAGGAAACTGAGGGACAGAGAGGTCACACAACTAATAAATGTCAGAGGTGGGATTGGAACTCAAGTCTTCCTGACTCAAGTCAGTCTATGCCACCTCTGTATTAAATTCACTTTGTAAAATCCAGTTCATTATTCTAGTTTGTTGAGATTTTTATTGCATCCCAATTCTGCCATCAAATACGTTAATGATTTCTCTTAATTGTGTGTCACCCAAAAAACTTGACAAGCTTGCCATTTATTTTTGGTCCAGACTTATTTTGTCCAGACTCATTTGTTTTCCAAATTCTTGGTGAGAGACTCCATACATCATTTCAGATGGACAGCTTCTCTGAAATGGAAACTTAGAGTCTTAGGAAATTGCTTGGGTCACTGAAAGATTAAGTGACTTGCCCAAGGTCTCTCTGCCCATGTATCAAAAGTAGAACTTGACTCAGTTCTTCCTGACTCTGAGCCTGGATTTACTCATGGAATTACATTTCCTCTCAAGCATGTAATAGGTGTCATCATCTAGGTTGTTGATAAAAATGTCAAACAGAAAATCAGCAGCATAATATAAGCAATTGCCCTTTGGGTTGACAGTGAGCCATTAATCAATGACTTTCTGTATAATCATTAAACCAGTTATGAATCCCCTGAATTCTACCATTCAACTAATGTTTTCCCTTCATGTCTCTTAGGACATAGTAAAATATATCAATTTTTTAGGGCACTCCTTCCTCGCATCAGGAGGTAAGTAGCATGGTCCTTACAAAAGGCTGCTCAGACACCCTGAGGGGGCTGCTGAATCCCATCGCTGCTTCTAGTGAAAGATGACCCTATGACCTGGGCCTCCTGTGGACAGGGTTGTGCCTACAGCTCCCAGTGTATCCACACCTGCTGTTTCATCACTTGCCTATCACCATAGGACTTTGAGGTAAAAATGGTAAAATGGTATGGGTGATGTCTTTTGATTTGTGGATAAACTGGATTTAAGTGAGGCAGAGTTACATGAAATCACTGGCTTTACTCTCTCTTCCAGAGCTGTCACAGTCCAGTGGCTGGACAGAGTCAAGACAACTGGTAATGGCTCGAGATACAGTGGATGACCTTGACCTCTTCAATGTCTAACCAAGTTCTTAAGTGCTCCACAGCATCTGCTTCAGCTGCCTTTGTGGCTGTTGGTACAAATGATTTTCATCTGTCTGTTCCAGTGGGAGAAGTCTTCACATGCTTGGGTATTTCAACTATCTGGCCAGCAGTTTCTGTGGGGGTGAAAGATCCACCCACAGCCAGCAACCAGAAAGCTGCCAACAGCACAGGTTCTTTTGATCTGCTTAACTAAGGAAAGCAAGGTGAAGGGGTTGGCAAACTGACTTTAATTCAGCAACATATATCATTTACTTAGTTCAGGGGGAAAAGACCAGCACCCTGAACTTCAGAGCAAAATACAAACAAATTACGAACATCAACAAACAGACCTTGTCTGATTCAAATCCCAATACATAGTTACAAGAGTTCAACAAAGTCTAAGCATCCGGGTTTACAAGCTGGAGGGCTCCTTAGTTACAGCTGCCCACAGTTTCCTCATCAACACCATCTCGAGAGCCCTGTACAAATGGCTCTGTCCTCCCTTCTTATAGGACTGATTGGTTCTTGAGTTAGCCCCTCCCCTTAACGACCCTGGGAGGTTCACATCCACATAAGTTAGGTTAACACCTAATAGGGCATGGCTTTGGAGTTAGCACCTCCCCTCAGCCAGCCCTACCTTGGGCCCCACCCCAGTCACCAATCCACACCCACATAGGTTCCACACCTAATAGGGGTTTGAGACTGGGGCTTAGCACCTAGCAAGGCTCAATGAAATACACTGAATTACTCAAAGCAAACAAAAGCCAAACTCTTCAAGGGCACTAAGTGCTAAAGAGCCCATTTTGCTTACCAACACATTGGGGTAGACACCTCCTTAACTCATCAACAAATTTGAGACTCCTTGGTTACTCTCAGCCTGGTTTAGCCTATCTGCAAAAATGGTTTACTGGGGTGTGGCCACTGTACATGCTACAGCTTCCTGGGCCACAGGTGAGAGTTAAGTGAATCAGGTAGACACCAAAGGTAGAAAGCAGCCCTGGAAATGGCTCGGCAGTCTTCACACCAGAGGTGCTAGTCTTCCCTGGACACACCCTACATGCCTCATTGAATGTCTGGCAGCAAGCCTCTGATCTATTAGTCTGGGAGACGTGTTAAAAAGTGAGAGACAGTGAATCTGGGGAAAAAGGAAGAGAATAAGCATGTATATGGTACCTACCATATGCCAGGCACTGTGCTAAGTAAGCACTTTACAAATATTATCTCATTTGATCTTCACAACAACTCTGTGAGGTGGCATGACTGGTTCATAGTGAACCCCTATTGGTTCTTTGAGATCACTTCTTCCTTTTCTAAATGCTCACAAGTCATCTGTTAAAAAGAAAAACAAAAAACAAAGTAAAACTTTTTAAAAAGTCATTTTGCCTGAGATCATTGCCAAGCTCATTGCATCAGCAATTATATCTTTGAAGAACTTATTCTTGGGGAACAAATTATGGACTGAACAAGAAGCTTTTGGAAAGAATCAAGTAGTTGTATATTTTGATATATAATAATAATGACAGCTAACATTTCAATAGAGTCTACACTGTGCTAAGCATTTTACAATTCTTATCTCTCACATGATCCTCCCAACAGCCCTGGGAGGTAGGTATGATCATTATCCCCATTTGTTCCCCCTGGGATATAGCTGCTATTATTACCACCATTTTGCAGATGAGAAAAGTGAGGTAAACAGAGGTTAAGTGGCTTGCCCAAAGTCACCCAACTAGTAAGTGTCTGAGGCTGGATTTGAACTCAGGTTTTTCTGACTCCACTTGCTCCACTGTGCCACCTAAGCTGCCTCAGTTTAATAGTCATTGAATCCCCTTTGGTGTCTGCTTGCCCTGAATTCCTGTATCACTTGTTTCTGTAGACCCAGGGAGATAAAACACACCCCAGCAGAACATGAGCACAGAATTACCCCCTGAATGGAGATTTTCTCCAGCCAACCATCCTACAAAGAGGCCTACAAGACTGACTAAAAAAGGAAAGCAATCTATGACTCTAGCAAAAAGGCGATGTGGTCCAATGGAAAGAGCACTGAATGTGGAGTCGAAGGCTCTGGATTCAAACATAAACTGTCATTTCCTATCTGAGTGACCTGGGCAAATCATTTTATCTCGCCGGGTCACAGTTTCTTCATGTGCAAAATAGGAGATTTGGCCTAGATCAGGGATTCCTAACCTGGGGTCCATGAACTGTTTTTTAAAAGAAGAATATTTTGATCACTTTCAGTATGTTTGGTTTCCTTTGTAATCTTATGTATTTTATTTTATGCATTTAAAACATTATTCTAAGAAATGGTCTGTATGATGTGGTCTGGGATGTTAGGAACCCTGAAGTGTAAGGGGTTGTGTTGTTAAGCAAAATTGTCTCATTAGCATGGCTTTTGTTTCTTTTGAGTGGAAGTACTTTCAGCTGTTAAGTGCTAAGCCCCAGGGCCAGGGCCCTGTCAGGTGTGAAACCTGTGTGGGTGTGGATTGGTGACTT